>JAINUG010000056.1:3875207-4482707 GCA_029706075.1 Aldrovandia affinis
GAGGCTGATGAGCTGTGGTGACGGGCGCGAGCCCGCCTCCGGTGCCGTCTCCGAGACGAGCGGCGGCCTTTCGCCCTGCGAGGGGGGAGACGCACGGCACGGTGAGGGGAAACAGGAAGCAGCGCCATAACCTTCTTTATTTGTTTTGGTATCATGTCTCGTGCTGCTAATGAAAAACAAATTTCTTCTTACAGATTTAAAAAAGTCTACCTATCTATGTATCCAGCATACAGCATATCAGCTATCCAACCTGCCTATCTATTGTTACTTCCCTGGGATCTGTGATTTAGCAGACACTCTTATCCAGAGCGACTCACAAGATGAGCATTTATACATGGTAAGTGCCGTGCGCTGTTTTGCTCACTTTTTCGGACGCGTGTCCTTGCTCCTCTGTGAATGGCCGCGGTGCGAGGGGAGAGAGTCACTGCTGCGGGCGGAGGAGGAATGGGACTTTCGCCGAGCCACACCTTTACCGGGGAACGCTCCGTGCCTCCCGTCTTCAGAGGTAGCTTCACCTGGGGGGACAGGTAACCCGGTCGCTACCTCTGTATCTCGCGGCCGGAGTGACGGTGAACCCCATGGGGATGGGAAGGCTCTGATTGGTTCACTCTCCTGTAGAGACAGATCAAGACACAAACAAACGAAAAAAAGAACAGGAAGAATGGCCTTAGTAGACTCCTGTCGAAGTGGGCATGTAAAATGATGTTTTTTTTTCCTCAGCCAAAATAATATCCAAAAAAGAAAAGAAAAACACCTGTATTAAGGCTTTACAGACAGTCCTCTTTGGTGCAGCACATGCAATGTCTGGGCATGCAAACTCATAATACCGGAAAGAATGAAAACATTACTTAAGGAAGAAGAGGGGAAATTATAATAAGTATGAATCAAATCAAATAAATTATATTGAATACGTGAAAGTGTAGCAGAAATCATAGTCAAGGGCAAAAAGTAATTTGAGGAAGAAGACATGGACTTGTGCAGTTTCAGCAACAACTAAATAATGGAACAGAAAAAGAAGACTCAACGGAACATCACAGACATGGAAGGAGGAAAATCAGAAAGGTTCACAAATATAAAAATCAATCAAATGAAAAAAATCTCAAAATAGTCAATAGTATTTTTGATTGTGGATTTTTTATTATTTTTTGTGTCCTGCTGCGATGTGAAACAGTGACCCATTTCTTGTTTAACTGTTATTCTTTTTTTTCATCCCCTATTGGTTAGCATCCACTTACCAATGAAGTGGTACTCCCTCCTTTAGTAGGTAAGGTATGAAGAAAAGGGAAAAGTGGGGTAACGTAAGTTCATCATTAGAGTCACAAAATGCAAGAGAAAAAGACACAAAACCCTTCCTTGGTGGTGATGTATGAACAATGTATGTTGGGGGGGGAGGGGGAGAGAGAGAAAAAATCACAATGTCCAAGGAACTCTCACACTGAAGTACGTTTCCAAACCATTATTTCCCACTCTGATGCAGGCAATGACATCATCGGGGCACAGTGCATTGTGGGGGAACCTCTGCAGCGAGGTCAGTCTTATTTTTTGTTGATTAGGAACATTTTTTTTTTCATTTACAAACCCCCTCAAAAGGACTGACAGCTCATAGAATAAATGACACGCATGTGGTCTTTCATGATTAACACATCTGTTTTTAGCATGTCCTGGCTGTGGGAACATGCGTCCAGATAACATTCCAAAAAAGGACTGTCCTTGTTCTCTGACCTTGGAGGAGAACACAATGGATTCCCCTTCCAGGGAAGTACAAAGCCACGCTTCATGAATAGAAACAATTAATGGTATGCGACATTATGTCCTGTACTGTACCTACAGGATCATGGAACATTGATTGGAGAATGCAGAATAGCAGGATGAAGAAAAACAGACTTATAGAAGCCAGCCTGTTGCAATTACATTTGAATTGCATGTTGCATACTCTCATGCACTGCCTTAAAAGCATAAAGAAGTGGTGATGTCCATGTGTGTCTGTGTGTGTGTGTGTGTGTGTGTGTGTGTGCGTGTGTGCGTGTGGGTGTGGGTTTACACACGGTGTGTGTGTATGTATGTGTGTGTGTGTGCATGTGTGTGTGTGCGCGCGTGTGTGTGTGTGTGGGTTTACACGCGGTGTGTGCATATGTATGTGTACAATGTATGTGTGGCAGGAAAGAACAAGAGACTCACAGACAGGAAAATTGTACTATTTCGGACTACCAAAGAAGACATTTTATCATATATACAGTACATCAATAAAAAGAGCCAAAACAGTGGAGAAGAACAGGAGAAAATAGGGTGAAATTTGGAAACGGCTAAGGACCAAGCATTTATTTCTTAGGTAAACAAGCAAAAAAAACTCAAACCTTCCTCCACCTTCTGGCCTTTGGCTAAAACTCCTTGACACCAGATTTGAGGCCCCTATGACTCTACATCCACACAATAACAGAACCCCTGAGAACAGGCACACACAGGTGAAGTTTGCATTTTTTAAAAAGTGAAACCGCGTTGCTGCACCTCTAAGGCAAGTTCGTTTACATTTCAAAAGCCCAGGTCAGCAGTTTTGGGAGACAGTGACAGCCGTTCTCAAAGGCTCTCTCGTGCCTTGATCTTGTTTTCTCGCCCCTTTCCGTGCGACACTCGTAGAACAGCCAACAGATGGCACGTCACACACGGAGCAGAAATTACCAGCGTCGTCTTTGAACTTTTAAATCTGTCAATATTAACGCCTACTTGGCGAGGGGGGATAATATCCATGTATAATTAAAAAAGTCTACTTTAATGGCGCCAAATACTTTCGCATGCTAACGCAGCTCCCTGCTAATCTCCCAGATGCCAACTTTATGCAAGGTTTACGTAATGATATTAAAAATACACATCCTCTTTAAAACAGAATAAATCATGACAGAATTAAGAAAGACCTTGGCCCGGGCTCCTAAACACTGGCGATTCATGCCCGATAAGAGAACTGGCTGATTGTTGCTCTGCTCAGGGTGCGAGAGAAGGGTCTGTTGGTGGTGTTGGGAGATCGAAGAAGGCATGTAATTCATGCCTTTGTGTGATCGTGTGCACAGGCGTGCTGGTGGGAGGTAAAAGATTAAAAGCTACATGTGAATTTTTGCACAGCAGGTACCAAATACAATCAGGCGAATTTGACCAATTCCCTCACGCGCCTTAATTTTGCTGTGCGATACTTTTTTTCGGTTGGAGAATTAATATGACTAAAAACAGGCCATACTGTGTGATTCTGAAGAGCACATAGGCATACCCGTAGCAAGAGACCAAGGGATCAAACACCAATTGCATTTCTAAGTACATCGACTGTACAACAAAGAAATTAAGCTTTAAGGAAAAAATTAATTACATGGACATGGTGTGCCATTCACAGAGGAACAGAAAGGGGGTTGGTACAGACAGGAATGCATTGTAAGCATTAAAGGTGGCAATGAATATGATTTTATCAGAATACTGGGCTTACAGTATGAGTTTAAATAAAACTAAAATATTTTCATAATCAAAATCTTAGAGAGTAAAACTACTACTATAACTACTACTAACTAACCAACTAACTAACTACTATAATAATAACAACAAATAATAATAATAATAATAACAACAACAATAATAAGAATACCTGAAACAATGAAGAAAGAAACCACCAAAAAAGAAAAAGGTAAAGGCTGTGTCTCAGATTCTCACCTGCATATTGAGCACAAACTTGGACAGAGCGATACCTACCTTCCACACAAATCAGAGACACATGAGCGATGTCCCATAATAAGGGAGAAGGAGAGGGGGGAACAAAATGAAAATAGAACCACAAGGACTGCTTTAGCAGTGAGTGACACGATAAAAATACGCACTTCAAAAAAAGGGTCTTAGTTTAAGGTGCCGAGTCAAAGTGGCGTATAAGATATTTAAAGAACAAGCGCCTGCTAGATGCTCCAAAACATAACTGCAGTGCTTTCTTACAACCTGCATGGTTAAATACACCATTACACTTTATTTTTGGAGCATCTAATAAGTTTGCGAGGGGGGTGGGGCGCTGTTATTTTTTTAATGCAAAAGCAGAGGTGGGGGCGGATGTGGAAATGGAGGGGTATTGCTCGATAAGAAGTCAGAACACAGACAGAGGGCCAAAGGCATGCAGGGTTTGAAGGTGGGGGGGTTGTAAGAGGAGGCCAGGCTGGCAGGATGGGTGGGGTGGGGGCTGTGATGGGATGGGGGGTGGCAGAAAGGGTGCTGGGCTGACAAGCGAACTGAGAAGGGAGTCACACACATCACTGACATGGTAGTGACCATGGCTGGAGCCATCTATTCCCAAAGGGGTCTGCGAGGCTTTTCAGATGTTTGTCTTAAATGACGAGATTCAGGGCCACTCAGAGTACAAGAGAGAGACTATGACCTCCACACTCTCCTCCGCTGCCCTGTCGGCTACTGTTCTATCTTCCCTTCCCCCTACTGATGCCTTCTCTCACCTACCTGCTGAGGAGGCATCGTCCACCCTACTTTCCTCTCTCTCCTCCTCCTTTGACTCACACTGTCCTCTATCCACTAAACCTGCATGCCTCCGACCCCCCGCCCCCTGGCTAACTGACTCCATTCGGGCTAACAGACTGAAACTGCGAGCGGAAGAAAGGAAATGGAGAAAATCCAAATCCCCTGTAGCTCTGACTGATTTCCACACACTCCTGGCTTCCTTCTCCTCTAACCTCTCCTCTGCTAAGTCTGCATTTTTCCTTTCCAAAATTCAATCTTCAGTTTCTAACCCTCGTAAACAACTTCAACTTGTCCTCTCCCACCATCCCCCACCTGCCCTCTTGATCCCATTCCTTCCCCCCTCTTCCAGTCCATTACTATGGACATCCTCCCCTTTGTCTCCAATGTCATTAACTCCTCTCTTTCCTCTGGCTCTGTCCCCTCTTCCCTCAAATGTGCTCATGTTGTCCCCCTCCTCAAAAAACCCTCTCTGAATCCTGCTGTTATTTCAAACTACCGACCTGTCTCTCTCCTCCCATTCCTCTCCAAAACGTTAGAGCAGGCTGTCTATAACCAACTGTCTGCTCATCTCTTACAGAACGACCTGCTTGATCCCAACCAAACTGGGTTCAGAACAGGCCACTCCACAGAGACTGTTCTCCTTGCGGTCATTGAGGCTCTTCATGGGGCTAAGTCCCAATCCCTTAGCTCCGTCCTCCTCCTCCTTGACCTGTTGGCAGCATTCGACACCGTGGACCACCGGATCCTGCTCTCATCTCTCATCGAGATGGGAATCTCTGGATCTGTGTTGACATGGTTCGAGTCCTACCTGGCTGACCGGTCCTACCAGGTGGCCTGGAGAGGATCCCTCTCCTCTCCCCACACCCTCTCTACCGGAGTCCCGCAGGGCTCGGTGCTAGGCCCCGTCATATTTTCTCTGTACACCAAGTCACTTGGCTCTGTTATTTCTGCTCATGGTTTTTCTTATCACTGCTATGCTGATGACACTCAACTCTTTCTCTCCTTCTCTCTATCTGATACCCAGGTCCCGGTATGGATCTCTGCATGCCAGGCTGACATCTCCGCATGGATGTCCACCCACCACCTGAAGCTGAACCTGGGGAAGACAGAGCTGCTCTTCCTCCCAGCGAAGGGCTCCCCAATGATTGATGCGTCAATCACCGTGGAAGGCTCCATAGTGTCTCTGTCCCAGTCTGCCAGGAGTCTTGGGGTAACCCTGGACAACCAGCTGTGCTTCTCGAGCCATATTGCAGCGATCACTCGGATCTGCCGATTCTCCCTCCACAACATCCGGAGGATCCGACTGTTCCTCACCCAAGAGGCCACTCAACTTCTAGTCCAGGCCCTGGTGATCTCACGTCTGGACTACTGCAATTCCTTGCTGGCAGGCCTTCCGGCCTGTGCCATCAAGCCACTTCAACTAGTCCAGAACACTGCCGCTCGTCTGGTGTTCAACCAGCCGAAGTTCACCCACGTCACCCCTCTACTCTCCTCTCTGCACTGGCTCCCCATCGCAGCACGCATCAGATTCAAATCACTGGTGCTTGCTTTTCAAGCGGCCAGAGGTACTGCTCCCCTTTACCTCCAGTCACTCATCACTCCCTACACCCCTCCCAGACCCCTCCGCTCCGCCTCCTCTGGTAAACTGACTGTCCCTTCCCTCCGGGCACCTGGCAGCCGCTCCTCGCGGTCTCGCCTCTTCTCTGTCCTGATCCCTCGCTGGTGGAACGACCTTCCGCAATCGGTTAGGATCCGCGGAATCACTTGCGATCTTCCGCAAGAGACTCAAAACCCACCTCTTCAGACTCCACTACCACTGAACTCTGTCCATCTAGCTAAATTGTCTTCACCACTGTTTACTAGTTCAACACTATACTCCAAAAATAAAAAATAAAAATAATTACATTAAATTAAAAATCATTTTACACTAACCTTTTCCTTCCCGGTGTTACAGGTATGCTATGCAGATGCCTGCAATGATGTCTATTGCTGTATTACTGCACTGATCTCGTGCGCTAACTATGATTGTTCCTACCATGTATTAATGCACATCTTGTAAGTCGCTCTGGATAAGAGCGTCTGCTAAATGCTTAAAATGTAAAATGTAAATGTACACTGAGCTGTACCTGTGGTGCCATGCCTACAGTATTTCACCTGCACCTCTCATAAACTCTCAGATAAGCTTTCACCGTGGCTGGCACAATCATCAATATGCAACTCGATTACTAATGAAATCATTTCATATAATCCCAAACTGTTTTTATAAAAAGAAGAAATGAATGGACAATGATGTATTTTATTGGTTTATATGTTTGAAGAAGATGCTATTCTAGAATGTGATAACATCTAAAATAACAAAAATATTTTAATCTAATGGCGACAGAATTAATGCCAGTGTCTTTAATCATCATAAAACTTAATTCGCAATGCTATGTGTGGTGTGTGTGTGTGTTTGTGTGTGTGTGTGGGTGTGGTTAAAGTATGTTTTCACCTGTTGCAATGCAAACTGTCCCCTTTGCAGTATTGTGCTGTATAAATTGAGTTAACACCACAGACTTGGGCCACTTGGAACACTTTTCATACCCCTTTGGAAAGTAGCTGAACACAGATAAAGGGAGAACGTTACAAAGATAGTAACCATGCAGTACTTCAGACAGACACTAAAATAGAACAGCTGAGATGCATACATCCACATTCTCTAATGTATATCTGTTCCCTTTGGTAGTGGAAGGACATTGTTTGACAGATATACTATCAACATCAGTGGGCAGGCTGACAGAGGCGACACTACTAATACTAAGACTACTAATCTTGAGCCAGCTAGCTAGTTCTAATGATGCTCAAACTTGAAGGAACATGTATTTTTCACACCCTATGGCTGTACGTTCTTTTTAGATACACGAGGTGACCAGAAACACACTGTAATTAACAGACATGTATATTTTAAAAGTCAAGAAATACTTAATCTACTCTGTCATTTTCCATGCAGGTGCTTTTTCACAAGCAAAATACCGGGTACCCATCAACAAATACAAACATGGCTGGCACTGTAGTGTAATGGTTAGGGAGCTGGGCTTGTAACTCAGAGGTTTCAGATTCAATTCCCAGGTGGGGCACTGCTGTTGTACCCTTGAGCATGGTGCTTAACCTGAATTGCTTCAGTAAAATATCCAGCTGCATAAATGGGTAGTATGTAAAGAAATGCAAACTGTAAGTCGCTCTGGATAAGAGCATCTGCTAAATGCTTAAAATGTAAAATGTAAAATGTCATAAAAAAGAACAACGTAATCATGGATGAGTTGAAACTAACTAATGAAAGAAAGAAAGCAGAATCACTATCAGAAAAATATTATATTTGAAGCTGTCAAATTACTTCAAATGTATTCTCACCTTGAGTAGGTCAGTTATTTTACAACTGTATCATGGTCAGTATTTGTTTGTTCCTATCATTTTTGGAGCTCTAAAGAGGCAGTCTTCAAGGAAGCACGTTTTTATCATTTACAAACTTAGAAGCTGGGAAAAATGTGTCACGGAAACAGCACTAAAAGGGAATAGAGAGGCATTCGATGAATCCAAAAGGCCATGGTTCTCTATTGTTACAATAAGACATCCAGGAAGCTTTACTATGAACCTGGAATAGGGAACAAACAAAACGCTGGAATTGTACTTGGTTGGCTGTATGTTGTAAATGTAGACAAATGCTTTTCACTAGAGGACAAGCTGGACTTGTAAATGGCTCAGCTTAGGACATCCACCGTCTTGCCTAGAGTGAGTATTCAGAGTCTTCTCTGAAGGCACTGGCTAATAACAAGCACATACTGCCCCAGTAATCAAAAGGGCAAAGCTTTTACTTTGTCTGATGGCTCAAATAGCGTGTCCATAGAGATGCTGATAATTGCAGAGCAGAAAACCTTGACGGAAAAAAACTAGTCGACTGTGATGTTGAGGGACGGATGTTAAGGAATTGTAAAATCCAAAATGTACACTTACATAACCTTAAATACCAGAGACAGAAATACATGCGTGCAATACCACGTCAGTCAGAATTCAGTGAAGTCTTTGAAATGTTATATTTTACAACAGTAGCTTTGACCTCCACATACCAAATAAAAGTGTGTTTTCAAACTTCTAAATATATATTCCTCATTATCTCATATCCGCGGTGTCACATTAGTTTTTACACACTTGTAAAAAGTTTGTGCAGAGATTTTGATTGATGGACTGGTGATTGATGGTCTGGTGATTTACAGAATGTTAGAATGGCAATTCGCCCAAAGGGGTGTCCTTCATTTCCCTGATTGCTGCCTTCCCTTGAAAATCAAGAAGACTGCATCCTTGAATTTAGTCATAACAACAACACATTCGCTCATCCATCACAGAAACACTTCTATGTCTTCTATGACCCTTCCTCAGATTCCAAGTGTACATCTACAGCTATTTGAGAGTGACAACAGCGACGGTTGATTTTCAGAACCAGAAACTCTGATTAAAGCCATAATATGGCACGCAGAATCCCCTCATAGCTGAACAGAACCATTCATGAATAGTACCAATTTTGCAGCTTCCGCTGGCATAAATATTTGGATTGTGCTAAATGTATAATTTTATTACAAGTATGGTATGCAGATGGTCATTATAAAATATCACTGCAGATAAATCCACAAAGGCTGTGTACTTAACACACTCCTAATTAAAATCTGTATGGTTAACATACCCCTTCTTATAGGAAATACACTTAACACCTCTTTCCTTAAAGTCTGTGTACTTAACACCTCCCTCCTTAAAATCTGTGTACTTAACACCTCCCTCCTTAAACGCTGTGTACTTAACACCTCCCTCCTTAAAGTCTGTGTACAGAAACATGGACCTCCCTTTTTACTCCTGAGTGAAAAATCCAACGGCATGGAAAGAGCAAAAAATAAATAAATAAATGAATAAACAACAATTTCATGGGAGAAGGAAAGAGGAAAGTCTGTCATACAAACACATTCTTGAAATAAAGGTTCATTTGAGAAAACAGGTTGTTAAATAAAAAATTAAAAAACAACAAAAATAATCAACTGCTGATCAAGAGTTGATCAGATTCAAATCAAAATCAAATCAGTACGGAGGATAGTGAGGAAGACCCCAACGGAGAGGAGGAAGAGGGTGTGATGTAGAAAGTATGACATACATCCTGGGATTTATGTCCCTGGGACTGGTCAGGGCTGCAGTCCCGGCTGTTCCTGGTGCCGTCTCGATGCCCGTTCTGCCAGACGGTGGTGGGGTCGACGGTGCGGGTCGGGGATGTGGGGGAGGGGGAACTGGGGCCAGAGTCAGAGCCTGAGCCACTGTAGGAGGGCCTGTGACCGTCCGCTCCGTGTCTGGAGACAAAAAACACAGACTGTTGGAGACAATAAGCCCGATGACGTCACACTAACACATGCACAATGAGCCCGATGACATCACATTTACACGTGCACAATGAGCCAGATGACATCACATTTACATGTGCACAATGAGCCCAATGACATCACATTTACACGTGCACAATGAGCCCATGTGACAAAAAAGCCCCAGCATCCTTTCTTCTGAACAATGAACTAATTTTAAGAATAGCTCAATAACTGAGTTTAAACTCAAGATATTTGCATTGGCATCTGGGAAATGGGTAGAAATACTTTACAACAGTTTTTGAAGGTGAAAATTCAATCCTATTCAAAATGAATACTGTAGCTGGTTTATGCAAATTCACTGGAATTGCAAAGAAGATTTGGCGTCAAACTCATTCACACCCTTAATAAAGATGAGCAAAAAAAGGCTGTGTAAAATGAACAATGCAGGTAATGAGCTATATTGTATGCTGAAAAAAGGGGAAAATGATATTATTTTATACTATAATACAATTGCTCAGAGAAAAAGATTTTGTTTAACAAGTAACATGTTTTTCCACAAAAAGCTATGTGTCACAATTATTCACACCCATAGCAATTATTTTAGATTAAATCCAACAAAAATAAAGTTGTATTCAAATGTTGTCTTCTATAGTTTAAAAAAAATGAAATTGCTAAACATATTGGGGAGGGGGGGAGATATTTGACCATTGCTCCATACAAAGTCTTGCAAGATTCTTGTGGACTACCCACTTCAATTCAAACCACACATTTTTGATTAAATTCAAGTCTGGAGGCTTAGAAGCCCATTGCAAAACAACAATACTTTTGTGGTCAGTGTTAACCATTTCTTGGTTGATTTTGAGGTATGCTTGGGATCATTGTCTTGATCATTTGTGGCCAAGTTTCAGCTTCCTGGCAGGGGGTACCAGGTTTTTGGCTAAAATGACTTGGTACTTGCTGGAGTCCATTGGCCTCGCATGGCCAAAAGCTCAATGTTGGTATCATCTAACCACAACACCATGTTCCAATTGGAGTTCATCACTGGACCTCTGATTGGAACCAGGTGTTATGGTCAGGTGAGTCTCCAGACTTTGAACACATTTCAAAACATTGTGCTTTGAATTTAAGAGGGCAATCCACAAGCACAGACCAAATGATCTGGAGAATCTTGAAAGATACTGCATGGAGGAATGGTCAAATATATCTTTTGGGGGAAAAAAATATTACTTGTTAAAATAAATCATTTTCTCTTAGCAATTGTATTAGGATAAAATATATATGGATATCATTTTCCTATTTTTGAGCATACGATAGCTCATTTGTAACAGCTCTGTAGCTGTGCATTATTATACAGCAGGGGTATTCAAATCCAGGCCTCGAGGTCCACGGTGTCTGCAGGTATTTGCTCCAACCATGCACTACACCACCTGATTCCAATAATTAGCTTGCTTCCTGGACCAAGGAGGTAAACTAATTATTCGATATCAGGTGGTGTAGTGCATGGTTGGAGCAAATACCTGCAGACACTGCGGACCTCGAGGCCTGGATTTTAATACCCACATTATACAGTATAAGATTACATTACCACTAAGTGTAACTAATTACTGAAAAAGGGTATGGGTTAGAGTATACCTCAGGGTTAAGGGTGTGAATGTTTGGCTTTTGATTAAGGGCAGATCTGATGGTTTGGGTTACAGCGAGTGATAGGCATAGAGTTTTTCAGACCGTGTGTAATTACATAAACCATGACTGATATGTACACTGAGATATACATAGACAATAGCCATACTGTCTCCAGGGAAAAGTAACCAATCTCTGCCTCCAGTCAAGCGGACAGTGGGAACGAGGATCAAAAGTTCAGAATTCCATGGGAATAGTCGTCATGGACAGTCTGCCTGTTCGGACCTGTCTAAACCTGCATTTGGCCATTTGCGTTGTGATTGGTGCAGTGCAGTACCTGCAGTAGAGAGGGGAGGGTCTGTCTGCTGACCTACTGTGGGAGCTGCAGCAGCTTCCTCTGCGATGCAACCTCCCCACAGGCGGCCTACGGACACAGAGACAGACAGACAGACAGACAGATGATAGCCGACTTGTTACTCTGGTTTTTTCTTCCTTTTGGAAGGCTCATTCCTACAGACACAAAGACAGGTGGAAAGCTCATCCTCCAGAAACAGGGACCCACAGACAGACAGACAGACACCTCAGTCATATCCAGTGATAGGAGCCCACATACAGACAGACAGACAGGCACCTCAGTCATATCCATGGAGAGGGGCCCACATACAGACAGACAGAAAGACACCTCAGTCACATGCAGTGATAGAAGCCCACAGACAGACAAACAGACACCTCAGTCATATTTATGGAGAGAGGCCCACATATAGACAGACAGACAGACTGATGGCCCAACTTCAGAGATAGGGGCCTGGCTGTAGCCAGAAAACAGCCAGTGGGATATCACGCACACCCGCACATGCACACACTCACACGTACATGAATGTACGCACACGCCCATTAACACACACACGCAAGCATGCTGAAAACGCCATTCCGGTGACGTGCTTTTCTCTATGAGAGGGACTGTTGGTTATGGTGACCATTCTCGCAGGGTGGAGTTTGTCTCCCCCTGCAGTACAGTCTGAAACGGCGTCTGTGATAAATGAACATTTACTACGCATGCGTATAACATTTTTCTAATCTTTAGATCTTTAGCTCCCATCTTTCAGAATATTATATCAGGAATGTGTCAGATCCTGGCAGTGAATATTCATGTTTTTTCCTAATTCAACAGATGGCACACATAATGAAGAGGTGTTCTTTCCACTGCTGCTGGGGAAGGCTTTGGAATACAGACAGAAATAGAGAAGTCATCAGCTGACGAACCGGACTGACAGGATGATTCAGAGGAAGGGTCATTACCTCTTTCTTTCTTTGTTTTTGGCTTTGTTTGTGTTCTTTGGGCTCCCAGACCTGAACAAAATACAGTGACGGAATTGGTGTTAGGAGAAAGCTCTGGAAATCAGTGGTGGACAAAGTAAAAGTGCTTTTACTTTACTTTTATTCATTACTGTACTTAAGTACATTTTTCAAGTACTTGTGCTTACTTAAGTATTTCCATTTCTATTTTTACTTTCAACAACAAATATTCCCACCCAACATGGGAAGCAATGTAGGACTTTTTACTTTTACTTCAGTAATATTTTATCTGGGTATTTGTACTTTTAATCAAGTAAAGGGTTTATGTACTTTGTTCACCACTGCTGGAAATCAACATTACATTTCTAGTACTACTACTAGTACCATGGCCAGGAAAAGGCTTAATTTTCAGAAGGAAAAAAGGACTGATATCAACTGTGATGGGGGGGAGGGGTTATTCAAACGCAGTGGTGGGCCGTCAGGGCCAGCAAGGCCTTCTCTGCTGGCCTAAACACTATCAGAATCACTGACTTACGTTTTAATATATTTTTCAATGAATATGTATTAAATTATTCCCAATAGTCTATTCTCTTTGTTTCATAGCTTTTCTCTTGGTTGCGCTGCTTCCAGTAGTGTATTGTTATGTTAGAGCTTTTATCCAATCATATTTCAGCCATCATGTGTTGCCAGGGTCAAATAAATCTGCCTTGAGGCCTTCAAAATATCCTTAAAATAAATCATGAAACTTTCTTTAACCAATCAGATGTGTTGCCAGGGTCAAAGAAATCTGCATTTTCACGTCATTTGATTGGATGGTCAGAGAGCGTACTAGTCATAGCTAGCAAACTGCATCTGTAGCAATCTGCACAAGCTAAAATATATTTGTGTAGATTTAATAGCTGTTTTTTCAACCCACAATGGCTGACAGAGGAGAATAAATTGATTTGGTCGCAGATATACTTACAAAGCCATTTTCAAGACAGACTTTTCAAGAAAAGCTGGACATCGTGAGGAAAGGTCGGCCAACCCCGAAGCTAGCAAACCTGTCCCAGCCAGGGAAAGGGTTTGTCTTCCACTTTCAATTCAGTAACTATGAGCGGTACCCTTGGCTCACAGCCTCCGAAGAGCACTGCAAATTGTATTGCTGGACAGAAATACGACTGGACAGACTCGACTTTCAGCATTAGCCTCTATGGCGATAGAAAAGGACTTGTTGTTGGAACTGAAACACACAGATAACCTGTACAACAGAGTAATTGAACTCTTCTTAAGGAAAGAAAGGAGGATGGATTTTGTGTACAAATAATCAAAAGTTTTGGTGAGTATAATGAATTTTTTTTTTTTTTAATATTTTTTTCATTTTATTAGGTTAATATTGATGCTTCTGCTTGAGATGATGTATGTGGCGCAGCTGTGGCTGCAGTGAAAGGAGACTTGTTGAATTGTGTTTATTGGGGTTCTTACTTTAGTAATGGCATTCATTCTCGCTACATGAGAAACCTGTCTTTGATGCAACGCCCTGTTATACTGCGTTTCTGTATAATATTGATGGTTTCTATAACCGTGGCATCATAATGATGGTATTAAGAGGTGGAATAATTCAGGTAGGACATCACTGAAGGCCTAGGTGTGAAATGCACGGCCCGCTACTGTTCAAACGGCAATGTGTAATTAACTGCATAGCACTTCGATCATGATGGTCCTGAAATTGGCAGAGAACTTTCCTTATGTTTTCATGCATTTTCTAACACAGATTGCCAGAGTTTCCCCTGTGGCCAGTGTAATGGTGGAATATACCTGTGGGTTTCCACACTCACCTGTACCTTCTCTTTCTCCTGGAACCTGACGCAGACCTGCGGTACAGAGAGACAGAACAGGGTCAGCTAAAAACCACCACACAGAGAGAACCACCAGAACCAACACACTCTACCTCTGTGCCACCTTTTAAAGGCTGTTCTGCCCTCCAACACTGATCCCACACTATAATTAACTGTATTGTATCGTAGTACAAAACCATCAATTAGCAGACGCTTTCATCCAAAGCGACTTACAGAAAGTGCATTCTGCTAGAGTATATAAACAACCACTTGATGCTACAATGTCTAAGCATGGAAATGTATCAAGCAAACCACATAAACAACACAAGTACTAATGTGTACTGTAACATGCATCAACTCTGTCGGGGGTTGGGGGCGTGAGGGGTAATATATGCCATTTAATATATGCCATTTAGCAGACGCTTTTATGCATCAACTCTTTCAGTATATGTGGCCCCAGTGAGGATTGGCGTGCCAACGCTGTGCTCTACCAACTGGTATACCTGGAGTAATCTAACGTGCTATATTGAATTATATTTATTATATACATTTATATAACTGATTTTAACCAATGAAGAAATGTCATAGTAACATGTGGTATAATCTAATAGTCAAATGCAGTGGTAACCAGAAGGCACCACATGACCAAAAAAGCAGGAAATAGCAGAGTGTGTGTATGTGTGACAAAACAATTCATTTTTAGGCATTAGGCTAAACAGAACCGCTCAAATATTGTACCGTAATATGATCATCTCTTTCTCTCTGGCCATTCAGGCAATGTTACTGTAGCATTATAAACCAGTCTACATACTGCAATCTGTTTAAACCCTCCCCAACCCAAACAACACATTTTATGGCCCACCAACACTGATTCAGAAGTGTGTTTTTATCACGGTGCTTTTGAATGCAGGCACAGGCGGAAAGGAATATAACAACAGCAGCCTCTTAAAATCTGAAATAAATGTCCCTCTAATGGACCACAAAAACTATTATGAACCAGCAGCATGAAACAGGACAATGCCTCTTGTCAGGTTGATTCATAGGGCAACAAAGCAAGAGCACAAAGCCACTAATAAAGTTGTCAAAACGACTCTGGGCGACGAGAGACCTTTTCCCTGCACAGCGATCCACACCAGAGGAACCCAGGCTTCCTTTTTTGGATGTCCCTGCAGGTCTCATATATTTTCCCTCCCAGTGCCTTGCTATATTTTCACTCTTTAAACCCTTTTCGGTTCTTCCGTTGGGAAGGGCAGTAAAATGAGCATACTGAGGACATTTTTTTCAAGGAGAACCTTTCCGCTGTACTAGTGATGAGGTTTAACGCTGAGGTAAGCCCTATGTGATTACACACTGCTGCCAGGGCTTTTCAAACTCGGCCCCCATTTACGCTAGTTTTCATTCCAGCTATAATTGCAGCTCATTAATTGTGACGAACTGTTAATTGCTCTTAATTGGAGACTTTTCATGTTGAATGAGGGATGATTTGCCCTCTTAAGGCCACATTGTGTCAGAAATAGCTCTGCATGCCATGAAGATCAAATGTCCTACATTTACACCCCATCACTTTAAATCAGTCTGGTAAGTTCTCGGACGGCTAATGATTTCACGGTCTTTCATTTGCTACATTGCAAATGATTCCTTTAGAAAGAGGTTGCATTAAAGGTTACATTTTTAATTGGTTACATTTTTAATTTATTCAATTATAGACTGCGGAGGCCAAAACAAATGGCAATGAGCAAAACCTGCAATGAGTTGAAATAAAATAAGGACACATTATTAAAGAAATTAAACATGGATTTTCACCAGCCGTAATTGATTAAGTGATTGTGTGGAATGGGGCTGGGGCAGGGTTATAAAACCCCCTGCGTTATGATATCCTTATATCAATATTTTCTTTCTCAAAGCATATATCTTGCATCATTATAAGCTTTCTATATAACACATTGGGATTTAATCTCAATATTTGATCAGTATACAACACCTTAGTCCTGCTGCATATTTACAGACCAGTAGATAATGAAACACGAAAAAGGAATGGACACCAGATCAAGTAAATCCGATTAAAACGCGTATTAATTTAACTATAGGAAAAATGATGAATCGAGTCATTTTTTTGATCGACTGACAGCCCTCGTGATCACGAAGGCACAGAGGCACTGCCACACAGCCCCCAAATCCCCCAAAGTTTACATCCGACAATTCGTTTATGAGAGCCATGATTTTTCACACGTGTGTGTCCATACTTAAATTGCACAATACATTTGAAGAGTGTTTTACCAAAACTCACTCATGTCCCTTGACCAAAAGTGGACTGAGTGATGTCTGAACAAACATTTGAAGAAAGGTCGTTTGATTTGCAGGATAGAAACGGAAGTGACCGGCAATACAACAGGAACCAGACCAAAGCAGAGAGCTTCTGTGACAGGGAGAAAGTCCCTGTGGTGACAGCGATGGTGATTTGGAAAGCATTATTGATTATGACACAATGTGACTTTTTATTAACACAAGCAAAAAAAACACACCCTGAAGCATAAAAAGAGGTGGCGAAGGTTAGCACATTGCTCCACCCAACCAGCGCCGGTACCTCGATGCTTTTTTGTGGAGACGTCAGCTGTGCTCCACCAGAGAAATGGTGCATTCTGGGAATTACACAGCAGAAATGTATGAACGGAGACAACGTGCCTGCATCGCTTGTGCTTCCTCCCACTCCTCCTCTTCCTCTCTTTGCGTGGAGGAGAGGAGCTGTCAAACCTGCAGAGAAAAGACAGAGGGAGTGTGAGAGGACAAAGGAGAGGCAGACAGAGACCGTCCTTTTCTCATACATTCCCAGCTTTACGCAAACATCTCCCCCAATTTCATCTGTGCCATCTTATCCTTTTTTATTTAATGTTGACATGTGTAAATATTGTGCAATCTCATAATATTGCATGTTCAATAAACAATAGTTTAAATTCAACAATATTTCCATTCCATCTGCAAGCTACCACCACAGTGTGACTATCCCATGAATATTATATTTGCATAGGAAATTTACCGGCGGCTGTGTTTCTTCTTCTTATTTTTCTTAGGAGGAGGGGAGGCAGAGCTACTTGCTCTTCTCTTCGTTTGTGACTGGGGACTGTGCAAATGTATGATTGGGGAAGGGAGATGAAAGCAGTGACACAAGTAAGCTTTCTTTGAAGAATGCAAAACAAGTTAAATATCAGTTAGAGTAGTCGACGTGCACACATCTTTAATGAATTGACGTACACTGACTTGCATCTTCAACCGTTATTAAATGCAGAAATACAACGTCTGAGAAAGTACTAGAAGCTCAAATATATTCAAATGCAAATGAAAATACTTTCTTCCAGACAGATGAAAAAGTATTTGTCGAAATAGAAATATCCTAAATTAGAAATGAGAAATAAATAATTCACCCAAGTTAGAAAATATAAATTCATACTTTTATATCTAAAGAATTAATGGTTTTCTACTGAAACATTAACATTAAAAGAGCCAGTCGTTGGGTAAAATGCATTTGATTGCAGATGCAATGAATCCTTTGCAAGCTATGCTCCCACATTTAGATTTGCTGGTAAGTGTTCTGTAATTTGAGTCCACCTGTAATTACTGTGACTGACTGAGTTTCCCCGGCAGAAATCGACATGGTAATCATAGTCTGCAATGTAGCCCTCCGCTGGTATCAGGCCCTCTCTGCTTCCCTCGATCTCGTCCCCTACATTATTATTCCTGCGGAGAAATGTAAAACAAACATAAAAACATCACAAAAAAACACACTTGAGCAGCCAAAACTCAATCACTAACTGACAGACAGACTCACTGGGGCATGTCCGAGGATCACCACTGACATACACACTGATACACACTGACTACACAGGTTTAGTTCACTATAATGCATGTTCAACACAACAGCATATGGTATTCTCTCTAAGAAAACAACAAACCACCAGTCACACAGTTTGTGTAGCAGTACATTAGTGCAATGTGTACTTGTGTTAATGTTTATGATGACATAATGCACTTCCCAAACATTACCCACACTGACTGCTACACTGGGCACACTGACTACACACACACTGAGCACACTGACTACACACTGATTACACACTGAGCACTACACTGAGACTACACACTGAGCACACTGACTACACACTGATTACACACTGAGCACACTGACTACACACTGACTACACACTGACTACACACTGACTACACACTGAGCACACTGACTACACACTGACTACACACTGTGACTACACACTGACTACACACTGACTACACACTGAGCACACTGACTACACACTGACTACACACTGACTACACACTGAGCACACTGACTACACACTGACTACACACTGAGCACACTGACTACACACACACTGACTACACACTGACTACACACTGAGCACAGTGACTACACACTGACTACACACTGACTACACACTGACTACACACTGACACAGTGACTACACACTGACTACACACACACTGACTACACACTGAGCACACTGACTACACACTGACTACACACTGAGTACAGTGACTACACACTGACTACACACTGACTACACACTGACTACACACTGAGCACACTGACTACACACTGACTACACACTGACTACACACTGACTACACACTGAGTACAGTGACTACACACTGACTACACACTGACTACACACTGACTACACACTGAGTACAGTGACTACACACTGACTACACACTGACTACACACTGACTACTACACTGAGCACACTGACTACACACTGAGCACACTGACTACACAGTGACTACTACACCGAGCAGTCTTTTACCATTATTTAACCAGGGAGATCAGTTGAGGACCAGTTCTCATTTGCAATGTTGTGTCCTGGCCAAAGCACAGCAATGCTTTTTTAAGCAGTTTCTGAAACCCAGTGAAGTCTTTAAGCTCTGAGAATCACTAATTACAGTACTGCACCGAGCACAATGACTGCTACTCTGCCTCATGGACTGCTTTCGGCTGAATGACAAGCAGCAGGAAACAGAGCTGCAATATATAAAGATGTAATATGGGACAGCACCCGCACCCCCCTCCCCCTCCCCCTCAGGATGCAGACTGAGAAAAGCACTGACTCCAATAACTAATTGCTTTGGTTTTTCTTTCCTGGAGGGGAAATTGAGTTCTTAATTGGTTAAGCACTGCTGCACACTGCAGGCTTGTAAAAAAAAAAACAACAACACTGCTGACCCTCTGGGCTAATGGCAGAACTGGAAGAGTGGAAATGCAAAAACGGCCGAAACTGGAAAAGCATTAAACAGCGAGGAGCACCACCCAAGAAAAATAAGCCCTGAAGCCCTTTACTGCAAGCATGCGGAAGCCAAATCGGAGAGGGCTCAGCTGGTCCTAAGCTGACAGACAGTCACAGCAATGCTCCATCAATGCTGATTGGGGAAACTGTGTTGTGGGAGAAGCAGTATTTCAGGGATAAGACCCTAAGGATGAACATAAGAATGTCAAGAACGGGGCCATTCAGGCCATCTAGGCTTGACATTTTCCCTACTTTCTACAGAGCATCTAGCACTGTGTGAAGCATGGTCTTGAACACCCCAAGGGTTTCTGCTAATTCTACATTCCCTGAAAAGCTATTCCATGTACGAACAGCCAAAAATAGTGGGGATGAGGGCGAAAATGCATATATCACTTTACGCACCCTACTGACTTTTATCACGCCACTGCTGGCACTAATTTTCAAAATCACAAAGCTGAAAACAAGATGATTTACTAAACAAATGCAAGCATCGGATAATAAGAATAAACATGGTTGTCATGTTACACGCTCCACTGATCCAGTGATTTCCCCCAAGCTCCTGCTCCCAGACAATTAGGCTGAAAGGATTACTAATTACTAAATAAAATGTATGTATCAGACAACAATCTCAGACATGGCTGCGAGCACACTTTTCACTCTGTGGCTGGCAGTGTAGAGTAATGGTCAGGGAGCTGGGCTTTGTAACTCAGAGGTTGCAGGTTCACTTCCCAGGTGGGGCACTGCTGTTGTACCCTTGAGCAAGGTACTTAACCGGAATTGCTTCAGTAAAAATATCCAGCTGGATAAATGGATTGTAAAGAAAATAAATGTAAACTGTGTAAGTCGCTCTGGATAAGAGCTTCTGCTAAATGTCTAAATGTAAATGTAAATGTAAATGTAAATGTGTAAAGTGGCTTTTCACACTCTTGTGCAAAGTCAGTTGATGGCTTCAAAAATCTTGAGAATCCTATCACTAAATCAGAAAAAAGGCACCACTAACCACCAATATCACCTTATTTATTTGTTTATTTGTTACAAGAGATTCTGACATTAGCATTACGCCAATGACATATTTCTATTGGTTAGAATAGCGCAAATACAGTAGTATGAAGAACTTCTCTGCAAAAGCTGGACATTACTTACGGCAAGACACTTTCCTCTCGAGACGATTGGTCATAAACACAAATCTCAGGCTTACGAAAGATGAATTTCTGAAATAAAGTTGATATCACTCTGCAATCTTGTCCTTCCTGGTTTAGGCTGAGCAGCGTCAGCCGTGTGGAAAAGCTGAATTGCGCGCACGCCCACAGCCCTCTGGGTAAAACACCCCCCCAGCCCTTTCATCTTCATTCACGCCACCCGGCCCTGACGACCAGCCAGGCATCCGGAACCTGGGCAGTCTTATTTACTGCCACTGTGATAAGTTGCCGGGGAGAGATTCTGCTGAGCTTTTCCTTCTGAGAGCTCTGTCCAGAAGAAGCACAGTCATCAAACTGCAGCCCTGCTTCCCCGAGCGTTATCGCTCAGCCACTCAGGCAGAACCCCGCTGCTTTCCTGTCATTTACCAATCGGAAGACACACGTCCACGCCGGACTCACACAGCTTACAATCACCTCAGTGGAGTGATCCATCATTTTTTCGATCGCACGTTAAAAAAAAATATTTAAAAAAGGGGGACCTTAAAGTTACGGGTCAGTTAACTAAACCGGTGTCACCATAAATAAATAGACGAATAAATACAATTCAGTATAATTAATGCAATGAGAGGATTTAGCTTTTTAGACACAGGAGATTGGATTTCAAACAATGCTTGTATCTACCAATTAAAGCAAAGTTCATCGGTTCATCACAGTTACTCTGTTTTGATTCTCAAAATATAAATGAAATCCACTAAATAATGTTCCGTTGTAATGAATTTCAAGTATGTTTTCCAATAGCGTCATTAGATATATGCACTCTTGTTATTGTAAATATGTAATATTTGTATAGTATTATTATTGTAGCATTATGGCAAATATGCAATGTAATGTGCATAATGTTATGTTGTGCGTTGTGTTTTGTATGTAGGGTCAACACTGTATATGTAGTGAATGTATTGCTGACCTCACCAAATGAATCTCTATGTATATGGACAATAAATTGTATAATGTATTTTTTAATGGGTGTTAATGACATCGTTGGGATTACAGAAACATGGCTAGGTGCAGTGGACGCGGATGATTATAATGTGGAGGGGTACAAATTGTTCAAGAAAGACAGAACAAAGAAAAGAGGATGGGTTATGGCCCTTTATGTGAAAGACAATCTTAATTGATTGGAAATCCCAGGAATTAACTCATTCATTCCTTGTGAGGACATCTGGATTAGACTATTGGGAGATCATGAGAAGGGCCTCCAGCTTCAGACAGCAACATAAATACTGTGCTCTATGGAAACACATTTTACATTACATTTAGATTTTAGGCATTTAGTAGATGCTCTTATCCAGAGCGACTTACACAGTTTACATTTCTTTACATACAATCTATTTATACAGCTGGATATTTTACTGAAGCAATTCAGGTTAAGTACCTTGCTCAAGGGTACAACGGCAGTGCCCCCACCTGGGAACTGAACCAGTGACTTCTGAGTTACAAGTCCAGTTTCCTAACCATTATACTACACTGCCATCTGTGCAGAAAACACAAAACAAGCTTGTCAGGAAGGAGAGATGTTAAAAATGGGTGACTTCAGTTACCCCTCTATTAATTGGGAAGTAGTGTCGGGTCAGGGCAAATGTGAATAGGAGCTTTTAGATGCGGTTAATGACTGATTTTTGGTGCAGTCCCACAGGGATTAGTGCCGGGATTTCTGCTCTTCCTTATTCACATAAATTATCTTGATAGGGATGTTAGTAGCAAAATAGTTACATTTGCAGATGACTTGGGGGTTTAGCAAACAGTTTGAAATCAACTAAGGTAATCCAACATGATTTAAACAAAATGGGAAAAATACCCAAACACCGGCAAACGGACTCTGACATAAATGGCATGAATTCAATCCAGACTATTGCTTCTTCCTTCTCAAATAGCCAGACAAACTCTGGCTCGGGTTGGTTGGCCTTTTTTGACAACACGTAGACTCAGTCACTGGTATGTTTTTTAAAGACAATTCTTGGTCTCCTGCCAACTTATTTGTGCAGTTATATCCACCAGAGAAGTGTGGGAAGATATTGCCTACGTTCCCAGGGTTCATATTTACTACCAGTCTAAAATGCCCATACTGACATGGGGAAAAAGGGCTTTTAAGTATCCTGCGCCCTCCACATGGAACATGCTACAGAGTGAGTTGCATGTTACGGAGCTAGTCTTGTTAAGGGTGTTTAAAAATATGATAAAGGAATTAGAGGCTGGAGATAATAGGCTGTAAATGTTTCAACTAAATGTTGCCTCTGTGTGGCTTTCCCATACTGACTATTTAGCCATCCTTGTAGCATATATGTAAATGTTGTAATGTAAACCTAAATTTAATATTTTTTATTTGTAATGTTGTAATTAGTAAATTTTGTTTTATCCTTGTCTGTAACTTATTGCTGCTGCCTGACTTTGCCAGGACTCCCTTGAAAAAGAGATTGTTTATCTCAACGGGGCTATTCCTGGTTAAATAAAGGTTAAATACAAAAAATACAAAAAACATTAACATTGGTTACCACGTAATGGTAATGGTAATGGTATAACACATGAGCCCTATGAAAATGACACGCGAGATGATTCTCATGGGGTTATTCAAAAATGCTTTTCTTTTTTTAATGCTACCACCCCACTGTGGGTGACTAGCCCTCTACTGTCATTGTATAATCACTCTTCTTTTTCCATCTATTCTTGGAAGTAGCAGTGTGACAATTCATTAGTTACTGGCACTGATATTAAGACAAATATGAGCAACCAAATATTTTGTTAAACGCATTCATCATTAATTATGAAAGCAAAACAAGTTAAAAAAAACTGTAGTTCATCTTGACCACAAGCTCATTCACCGCTGTGGTTTTGAAATCACCTTCACGAGTGACCCGGGTAACCTCAGCTCGGTTTGTGTTGTGGGACGATGATGGATGGGAAATGTCCCATCCTAGCAATGATTTATCTTGTTGTTACCATGACATCAGCTCTTTGAATCCTCTGCAATGTCCTCCAATTAATCCCATGCTCTCTAATGTTGGACGCCGAGTCATTGGCGATCAAGTCAATGAGTTGTCAATGCCTGGAACAGGGTGCCTGGAACAGATTCAAGTCAGGCTAGATGCAGTACTAGATACTCTTTAGATTAGGACATGATGAGCCTAGATGGGCTGAACGGCCCGTTCTAGTCATTATGTATTCTTATGTTCTTATGGTCTAAGTCTTTGGAGACTGAGTCATTGGATATTGAGTCATTAGAGACCAAGTCATTGAATATTGAGTCATTAGAGACTGAGTCATTGGAGACTGAGTCATTAGAGTCATTAGAGACTGAGTCATTGGAGACTGAGTCACATTTAGAGACTGAGTCATTGGTTACTGAGTCATTGGAGACTGAGTCATTAGACCCAGTCATTGGTCACTATACATACATCTCTGGAAGGTATTCAAAATATATATACACAAGTATGTCAGAGCCATTTATTGTAGTGTTGCATTGTAGAGTATTGTACACAAATGCCAGGTGAAAATCTGAAGTCAAATTGATGAACCAGTCCATAATTAATTATTAATATCAATACCAACCTGTTCATTCAGGCTACATCTGAAATGCCCCCTTAGGGTGCACTGCACATATAAATACTAAATATTAATCATGCAAGAAACGATGACTTGCTGTACTACAATGGCGTAGTAGGGGATTTATCATAATCTTGAATAAAAAATAAAAAATAAAGCTAACGGATCCAACAAATTAATTTGAAACACTGGCTGTTTACGAATACTATATCTAGGCCTATATAAGAAAGAAGATTTTTCAGTATATGTGGTCCCAATGGGAATCGAACCCACAACCTTAGTGTTGTCAACACCATGCCCTACCTACTGAGCCACACAGAATAAGAATAAGAGCTGACCAGGCTTGGTTCATGTTGGCTGCGACTCTACTGGCCTTTTTGGCCTTCTCTAGCTCCTCGAGTGATAAAGCATCATTACTCCAGAAATCAAATTACTGTCTCAGCCTCTCTCAGTGAGCAGGAGAGGTACCCACACATTTCAGGAGCTGTTCCTTCCATTCACAGCTAATCATTAATTGTGACGAGTGCCATCCTGTTTTCCATCCTCAAATTATTTCCCCATACCCCAAAATTCATACCGGAAATGATCTTGTCAGAATTGGCATTCAGAATTTTAACAAGTTAATACATTTTTAATGATGTCGTATTCCAGTGACAGGTACAGTATAGTAATAACTAGGCGAATGAATTTGGTGCAAGCTTATTTTGTGGTTGTGTACGCCCCCTCTTCAAATATATATATATTTTTCATGCGGATAACTAAGCATCGGTTAATACAAAGCCGTGGTTCAAATTAAGCCCCTCAGCAATGTGGTGTACATTTTTGGATCAGATCCCAAATGCGTCGGTGTCTGCTGTAGCCAGGAGTCGTGTGGACCAGCGCACCATTTCCCATAGTGCCCGGGGGCGTTTTCAGTCCTCTGGGTATTCCCCGCTTCATCGCAGGATAGAAACTCCTCCGACCAATCGAGTGCTGAGCTCAGCTGTGTTACTTGCAGAGTGAAACTTAGTGGTGACTGACTGAATGCGTTTGGGAGTACAAGTGTGCCACTGTGGGGGGAATATAAAAAAATGTTTGAAAAAATAGCAATACGAAGCCGTTTCAGAAAATTAATTTGTTAACCGGGTAATCATAAATTCTGTTCTCCTTGAGTGGTGCTTGAGTAATCGCCAGTTCACAGACCAATGTTCAGAAAGTAAGGATCCAACAGTCATCTTTCAAACAAACAAAATGAATCAACATCCACCGGAGAACAAATTTGGTTAATTTATGAGCAGAGTTTCTGACTTTTGGGCTAATATTTACTGTGGTATAAAGTGCTGTTTTCAGAGCCTGCCCTTTTCTGTAAGTGGCTCTTACAGGAGGGGCAGTGTGTGGGGCAGTGAGAAGCAGTGTGGGGCAGTGTGGGGCAGTATGGGGGCAGTGTGGGGCAGTGAGAGACAGTGAGAGGCAGTGTGGGGCAGTAGGGGGCAGTGTGGGGGCAGTGAGAGGAGGCAGTGTGGGGCAGTGTGGGGCAGTGAGAGGCAGTGTGCCAGGGGAGTGCAGCACTTACATAGGACGCAGGCATGAGTCTGCCCTGGTGACAACACCCTCCTTCTCCATCAGCATGTGCCGAAAGGTGTCCACCTTCTGTGTGATCTCCTCCTCAGCGTACCTGCACCGGTGAGAGGACAAACGCAGCTGATTACAGCTGTAATACAAGCAGACAAGCCAGAACAAAATCATTCTCTGCGTATCAAAAGGCCACAAAGTGGATACCATTTTGTCCCCTTATTTATTCAGCGTTGTTTTTTGACAAATGGAGCAGTCACTGGTGTTCATTTGAACTTTTTCTAAGCCCTTCCCGTTGCTAAAACATCCTCTGTCAGTTCAGGTATGTACATACCCCACCTCCTGAACCCCGGGCTACCCTGTAGTGAAATACATACACTTTATAAATGGTGTATGAGACAGCATGTTGATATTTGGTTACTGGTTCAGGGCATTTAATAACTAAGTGGAATTATGCATTGGCTCTCCGTCAAAAGAAGCTTTAAACAACAAATATCCTGATAATAATATCATGGTGCTTTGCCCTGCTTTTGTCAACATACTTTAAAATTACTACTTTGTTTTACAAAAAGGTACTTTGCCTTAGTTAAGCCAGTCTTTGCCACAAACGAACCCGACCCCTTCAGTTCTCCAACTCCTCTAATCAGGGTTACCTTCCACCACGCAGGGGGTGATTATATGACAGGAGAGGAGGGCTTGAGTTAATTTTCAGTTCAGTTCAAGTCTGGAGAGGAGAAGAGTTTTATTCCTTTGTTTTGTGGTGATTCCTTGGTTGTGGGCGTTTCATATATTATTTTTCCCTCCTTTTTCCTTTTTTTGTGCCTTTGTACGGAAACTGGAGGTTGGGTATTCTCTGGCAAGGTCTGGCTTTCTTTTGGTCTCTCTCTCTCTCTCTCTCTCTCTGTGCTGGTAATTCTCAAAAATCATTGCTTATATATAATGTATTATTTTTTAGTTAATCATAAGTAGCGAGCTTTATATTTTTGTTTCTTCTTTCATGTCTTTAACATGTTTCATCTTCAATCGTATTTGGGGCTAGTTTTGAATTGTGGGTTGATTCCATCAGTTACTGTTTTGATTAACCTATCAACAAATTTGGAGGTTTAAATTAGAATTATTATCTTGGGTTATCCTTCAGAGGAATAACCTGGGATAAGGGGATAATTAATAGTAGACATTGGCTGGATTCAGAGCTGCCACACCCTACATTTGAGAAACTCATAATTTTTTGACAGACCGTGTGGCATATCACTGCCTCAAGGGCAGTGTAGAATACTGCTTTACCTGTGTATGCCACCCAGCATCTGCAAAAGGTGATTTTTATAGTGCCAATTTTATCATACTGTCCTACTGTGCCTCACAGTATGCATTTTCCACAGGAAATACAAAAATGCAGAAAGCATAAGTGACCTTGTGGTGGAAAAGAGATGATGTGCGCCTCATTTACTGTGCTCATGGCTAACTACATCATGGTATGACAAAGGCCCATACTACTAACAAGAAATCAACATTCCTTTCTTTTAGTATTTTTAATTGTAAAAAGCAAAGAGAGTCTGAAAAACAATGAAAGAAGAAATGTGTTTTTTATTTCTTGTTAGGAGTGTCAGGACGTTGTGAGACCTTTTGGATAAATACATCGATAAATAGAGTTAATCTGCGGAAAAACTGGACCGTGAGCCTTTAAAAGGTGATCAAATTGGACCGTGTGATATTAAATGGCAGCACCAAAAAAAACATGAAATAAAAAATAATAATTTAACTAGAACATTAGCTGGTGGGCTCATTGAATCCTGCTACCATTTTAAACTACTGTAGGGCCTCAATCCAGTCCTTTGAACTGAAAGAAACAAGAAATAAAAACATACTTTCTTTAATTTGTCACTATATTTTACACTGTAATGTTACACTATAGCAACAGACGAATATATTACAATTACTTTTTTTTTGCCCAATCAAATACAAAGTGAGATCAGTCATTCAGGAGGATGCATTATCATTCTCGGGGAGACACATAATTGGCCGTAGCGGATTCAGTCACAGGCGTCATAAGTGAAGGGACGGGGGAAGGGGAGGGGTCGGGTACATGTCCACCCCATTATTCAAAACAGTCATATCTGTCCCCCCATAAATTTGTAGATATAAAACATTCCCTTTCATTATGTCCCCCCCCCAATATTAAATATGTGGTTACGGCCTTGGATTCAGTAAGCAGGGATGGCCATGTCTCGCCACACACCAGTGACCCCCGCTGGAAAAATGGGTGCCCAAAGCCTGACTGCATGAAGGGTCTTCCTCCGACTCGTATCTGTGCAAGCTGAACCTCACAGCCGAGGTGGCAGTCAGTGCAGTTAGGGCATTCCAAATTGGGATAAAAAGGGATAAAAACAAATGAATAAATAAAAAATACATCACTGAAATGAGATTGGCAAACACCAATCCCTTCCCTAAAGCTAGTTAAACTCAGATATCACACAAATATAGCATTTGATAAAAAATGCAATGAGCCAATGATTGCTCATGGTCTTGCATGTGTGCAGACACACATTCACACAGACACACACACACACACACACACACACACATTATATCTGTGAGGGTGATTTACTGAGCTTGAAGCATGAGCACAAAAGCGCATGAATGAAGACAGTGGAAATGAACCTGCTTGGCATAATGTTCAGCAGAACACAGTTTCCCTGAGGCTGGCCGTGTCCTATATCACAGGAAGCCTATCAGCGTAAGAAGACCGCAAGGTGTCCACCAAAACGTGCTGCCGGCCACACCCGTGATTCCTGGAGAGGAACGCTCCTGGCAAAGGCACAGCGGAAATGCAACCTTGCTGTGTGTGAATACTTGGACAAAGAAGAAGTACACCGTATATCTCCAGAGCCTTCCTGGCTGAAAATTTCATTTCTGCGTTCCATTAATCTCATGTGCAATTTCAGGAACTCCTTGGGAACCTTGGGAAAGCGACGCGTGAGATTTACGGCGACGCCTTGCGATGCCTCCATTTTTTCCATCCGGGCTACGCGGTGAGCATAGGGCGCCTGTGTACCAGAGGAGCTCCGACACGTGAGTCAAGTACGTGAGCGTTCGCTACAGAATAAGCGTATGATTGGTTCCCTTGGCTAGGGACTTGAGTCATTAGCTCAGTGGGCTAATTGTGTCTCTTATTGCATTGGGATCCTCAGTTCGAAACTCGCTGCAGGCAGACGCAGACCTACCCACCATTGTTACATCTGCTCCACATCACACAGGGCACAGCGTTAACGGGCGAAAGCACTGAAGGTCAAATCCACGTACTGTTCACACAGCATTCTCACAGCGAACTATATATGAAACATGTACATATCTGCTACACAGGCATTTACATTTACATTTACATTTTACATTTTAGGCATTTAGCAGACGCTCTTATCCAGAGCAACTTACACAGTTTTCACATTTCTTTTACATACAATCCATTTATACAGCTGGATATTTTACTGAAGCAATTCAGGTTAAGTACCTTGCTCAAGGGTACAACAGCAGTGCCCCACCTGGGAATTGAACCTGCAACCTCTGAGTTACAAGCTCAGCTCCCTAACCATTACACTACACTGCCATGCCAGAGGGATATACTGCTCACGTCAACATTGGACGATATCAGGTAAGGTGCCTTGCCTGTAGTGTCTCATCTATCTACAAATCTATCTACATCTTGAAATATGCAGACGACACGACAATAATTGGTCTCATCACAGACAAAAAACGAAGACTATTACTGCAGGGAAGTAAACAGCAGCCAAAACTGAGGAAATGGTCATTAACATCCATCAGAATACTAAACCGCAACCCCCTATACAAATAGATGATCAACCCATCAAAATATCCAACTCCTAGGGCCTCCCGCATGGTCCAGTGGTTACAACGTCCGACGCTGGCCACGGAGACCGGGTTCAATTCCCCGTCTCGCCAAGTGTCGGCTTTGGCCGGAGTGCCACCAGGGGCGGCGATTGGCTGTCTGCCCCAGGGAGGGGGAGGAAGCCGACGTGACGTTCGCTGCGTATAGTGGCCCTGTAAGCACCGGGTTCGGTCGACGGCTTGGCGAGTGACGTCTCGGAAGAGGCGTCACTTCGCTTGGTCACTACCGGTCGCAGGACTACGGCAGCAAACTCATTACTAGGGGGATTGACGTAAAAAAATAGCGGGTCTAATTGGCTACCAAATTGGGAGAAAATGGGATAAAATCAGAATTTTTTATTTTTTTTAAATAAATAAATAAAAATATCCAACTCCTTCAAATTCCTCGGGACCCATATTGCCAACGCACTAAGCTGGGATCTCCATTCTAAAAAAGGCAAAGACTTTTGTTTCTCAGCCAACTCAACAAATTCAAGATACATCAACGTCTCCTAATGCAGCTCTACGCCGCAACCATGGAAAGCATCCTCACACAATCCATCACAGTTTGTCATGGTGACTGCACTGTACGCGTGAGGAAGAGGCTGGAGAGGGCAAAGGAAGATTGTGGGATGCGACATTCCAGCCATCAGCACCCTACACAGCGACTGGGTTCGCAGAAGGGTGGAAAAAATGATCAGAGACTGTGCACACCCAGGCTTGTCTCTGTTTCAGCGTCTCTCCTCAGGCAGGCGCCTCAGGGCAATCGCCATCAAATCCTCCCGTTTCAACAACAGCTTCTTCCCCACAGCAATAAGAATCATTAACACTCATGGACTGCCACCCCCTACCTCCCAGTCATTAACCATTTATTTATTTATTAATCGAATTGACTCATGGCTGCTATATGTGAATCTATGTACTGTATTTGTGTCATTGATTGTGTTCCCTGTTGTCTGTTGTATGTACCTGTGAGCTGCTGTACCAAGAATAATTCCACCAACTCTGTTGTGTGGCTTTAAAAGCACTATGACCGTGACTTTACATATACAGCCTAACATATTTGTAATGCATAATTTAGATTTATTTGAGATGGGAAAATATTCCCATAATCTGAGGGTTGCAATAATGATCATTGGCATTACAGTAGCCAGAATGTTTTGTTTCGCTGTCTGTGTTTCCATGGATTTGTTGCTCAAAATCATTCAAGATTTCATATAACAAATTTGATCGTCACAAAATGTTCATTAGTGAATGAATGTGGTAATTAAGCAATTCAATCCTTTCATGCCCAGTGCTGTGTAGGTGCATATGTGTGTGCGTTTATACATGTCTTGTATATGCATGGCATGACATGCTTTATATCTTAAATATATGAAATGTAAATGTAATGTAATGTACAGTACATGTCATATATTTAAAATATAAAGCATGTCATGCCATGCATATACAAGAATATATTGCCTGGCAGAGATGATGATTGGATTGAGGCTGAAAGCTAGACCATCTGTTCCTTTTTTACAATTTCAGCTCTTTATCAATATTTTTATATGAACGAATTTATTTAGCTTCATTATTCCTCCAAAGGACATGTCTCACAGTGTCAAGCCATACTGTGTGGGACAGGCTAAATGCTGCTCTTCCAGTGAGGACAACGAGGAACTCATAGCAGAGGGCAGTCACAGGGCCGGTAAGGACCCTTGTTTAAACTGGACCCTTTCGAACCATCCAGGGGGCACCATCAGAGCACCCTGAAAAACCGTTAATGAACCCAGAGGCACCGATATGAGTGAATTTAAACGCTTTTCAAAACGTTTATGTTCATTTCAAACCCCCTCTACACGGGCCACAGTGGTCTCCAGCAGTGAAGACCAACGAGGCTAACGAAAGTTTCTGATCGTATTCTTCCTCTTTAAATATCACCAATTTCTGCAACTAAAACAATACCCCCAAACCTCTCATTTCAACATGTAACTTTATATGAAAAATTATCACATGGGCAATTGTTGATAGGTGGAAACCCTTTGTTGTTCCAACTGCGGGGGCAAAAACCCTCCAAATGCAAACAAACTGCTGAATATATTAAAAAATTTTACATTTACATTACATTTTAAGCATTTAGCAGACGCTCTTATCCAGAGCGACTTACAAGATGTGCATAATACAAGGTAAGAACAATCATAGTTAGCGCACAAGATCGGTGCAGTAAAACAGCAATAGACATCATTGCAGGCGTCTGCATATCATACCTGTAACACTGGGAAAGAAAAGGTTAGTGGGTTGTTGTTTTTTTTTTTAAGCAGTGTAGAACAAGTAAACAGTGGTGATGACAGATTGACTAGATGGATAGTGTTCAGTGGTAGTGGAGTCTGAAGAGGTGGGTTTTGAGTCTCTTGCGGAAGATTGGAAGTGAAACAAAAACACTAATTAAGGGACGAGTCTAGCTTTCGAGATAAAACCGCAAGCAGCACTGATTAGGACAATAAGGGACTGTCATTCCACTGTGTCCCTCCCTCTGTGATTACGATTCTGACTGCCTCTGCGCTGACGTGGAATCAGATTGGACAGGCTGTCAGAACATTCTTACCAGAGCTTATAACGTGCCAAGCTCTCAACAACACCAGAACACTATCTCCCCGACTTGAGCAGTCCCTGCCCCGGCCCTTTGAAATGTTGGAAGTGTGGACGTGCATGTCTGCTTATCGTCAAAAGGAGATACGGACAGCTGTTGGGGTGAACATAAAAATGGCTAAGTGCAGCTCAAAGTAAATACTGTGTCCGGGGTCACAACAAGCAGAGCCACGCGCTTGACAGCAAGTGCTTGACATCATTCCGATATTTCCTAAAGTTATAATTCCAATCTAATCTATTCTTGCAGTCCAGAGTAGACCCCTGACCATGCCAGTGTTGAATGGGGTCAACAGGGTGGTGTCACCCAGGGCGGGGAGGGTTTAAGTCAGAAGGGTTGCGTGCAAGAGTGCCTCCTCTGGTTGACGGGGGTACTTTCAGGATGCACAGTCCTGGTGGACCCGCATGCTAGACCGTGCTCCCCTGAATTACAGAGGACGTTGCACTGATGGGACGGGCCAAGGAACACAATTGAGCATTCCAAATCGTGAGAAGAATAGATAACATGGTTGCACAAAAAAAGATCCGTGGTGGGGGTGTGGGGTGATTTGAAAGGTTCATTGGATTATTGGAAGACGTTTTTATTTTTTATTTTCGGTAATTTTTTCCCCCAAAATACCTTTGGTTCAAATATTGTATTAAGCGGCAGTTTTCATTTGCAGCAGTGTTTGTAACGTGTCTGGTTTGTAAGCACACCAGCTAGGCAATATACTGATCGGAGAGAGAGGTGGGCCAAGGCTCCCATGTGTCATTTCTGTCTGGCTCAAGGAGAAATCGGAGGGAGGAAATGTTCCCAGGTACCTGGAGCAAGTAAAGCTCCAGCAAACGGGTAAAGCCAAAAAAAGACATCAATGAAAAGGTATTAAGAGGTCCCAGGAAGACATTTCTCCTATCACAGCCAGTATGATATAAACAGAAATCGGAGGGCTCGTTGAGCACGAAGATAGGAATGCTGGAAAAAGAACATTTTAAAAAGACTGTATTGCATGGCATGTGCTTGGCCCACAAACTCATTGCTACTTTGAGTTATGTTCGAGAGCAATAGAAACCCTAATTTGGTTAAATGACGGGGAAGCATGCGTTACGAATGATAAATGTGCTCACAGATATGACTTGTGGGTGTATGTGCTGTATGTGATATGTTTTTTTATTTTTTATTGCTAATATTACAGTAAAGCCCTTGAAACTAGTCGTTGTACCATCCGCAGGCTAGCAAAATGAGGGGGGGGGGGGAGTCTGAGGGCAGCTTGCACTGACCATAAGTCAAACATGTTTGTAATTAGCCCCAAATAGATACATACACAACACATCACCACCACTCCCCATCCCCTGCATTTACAGCACCTGCTTATTAATATGAATGCTTCTCGTCATTTATCAGTTGATTAAAAGCATTGAATTGCCCAATTATTAACCAAACTAGGTACAGCTCTACAGCATTGTGGCTGTTTTATTACATAAGATTTTTCATTTGCTACTATTTATTAGCCAAATGATCCAACACTGCAGTCACCCATACAAATGTATGTTTATACTTTTTTTAACACACTTGAGTGCACGCAGTCATCAAATAGAAAATAGAAAACAAATACTAAAGAAAATATATTTTAAAAAAGCCATCAAGAGCCATCAAGAGCCATCTTGGGAGCATAAGCTATCCACCCATGGTCAGTGGACACTATATATCTATAGATATCCTCAACTAAAACGATCAGTGTCTTCGACAAAACTAACAATAGCGTTGAGAAATGTGGATCTAGTTTAGAAATCATTATTACAGAGATATTATTAGCTTTTAAAGATTCAGCCATCTAACATATCTCTTATAATCATGCACCCATTCATTATTTTACAATAATAATGGCCGATAATGGCACTCATTCAGTGACACACACAATTAAAGACATAACAGATCTCTGCACTTCACGAGTAGCTTGGCTGTTTGAGCTGCTAATGATCTCACTTTTTTAGAGGCCAAATGGTGGCAAAGGACTGTGAGGGATATGTCAAACAACTCCGTGTTCTGCGGGCGGGTTAACTGAGGAAATGACACGGTGCCGAGCGCTGGGGACAGGAAATACTGCGGGCACAGAAAAGAAACCATGTATGGTCAGACCCTCTTTGTTTTAATGCCATGCTGAGTAATTTCTTGATAGAATCACCGGGTCTTCATTTGCCAAAGGAAAACATCACTTTCCCCATTATCAGAGTGGATCTAGATGCTTATAGACCTCACGACCTACAGCTTGAATTACTTCCAGCAGCATGCTGACGAGCACGCTCAATAAGCGGGCTGCAGACAGTGAATTTCTCATTTACGGAGCCCGAAGCAGTCTAGCGCGGTCCCCGTGGGAACAACTCCTGGCCGCATTCCAAGCAGACGTGATCGAATTCCTGCGTTCACAACCCTCACCGATGTGGTTCACGCCGCTGATCAATACCACCTGCAGAGGGGAGCCCCTGACGGCTGGCGTTCACACGAGAAGCTCTGCAGTCATCAGGGCAGCCCGACCCAGAAAGATAACGAGCGTCTCCCTCTGATTGCCTGGCTCTGACTGTTAATTGGCTCCCAGGGTGAAGTTCTTGTGCTGCAGGACAATTATGATGAGTGATGTTGTGTTTTGTTTTGAGGAATTGATCAATATTGTCAACATTTTGTTTTTCAACAAAGTTTTACCTTTATTTTTCTCCGCTCCAGACTCCAAACTCTAAATCTATACTATTCATGGGACATTTCAAAACTGTGTCAGTAGCCAATTGGGGCAAGGAAGCAGGATGCCATTTTCCACAGTGTCACCCAGGGAGGGAGGGTTTCGGTCCACAAGGAAATTCTCCGCCATCATCGTTCCCTAAAGACCCTCTGCTCGTTTGGGTGCCAACAATCTGGCTGCACCAGCTGTGCCATCTTCCGACGCAGTGGCAGCAGCAGCAGTTCAGCTGGCAGTGGAAAAGAAGCGGTCGGCTGGCCGTACGTGTTTCAGAGGATGTGCGTGCCAGCGTGTGGCCCTGACTGACAGCATGCGTACATTGCTGCTAGGGATGCTTTTAAAAAAAAGAAATTTCCTTGATTGATCGTCGCCCACGTTAACAAACAATTAATCGATTAATACTTTTTTTTACAAATTAAACAGCAAAATATACCATGAGACAGAGAATACAAAATTCACTCAAACCTTTGAGACTATTTTAACAGCATAACACAATAAGAATTATGAAGGAAATGAAACACCATTCAGTAGGCCTAACAATGAAAACAATATTCCTTTTGAAATGAAAAGGGCTGTCTGGCAGCGGAGGCTTGGCAAAAAAAAAGAAAAGAAGAGTTACTGGTTTTTATTTAAGAATATAAGCATATCCACGTGTGCAGGGGTGAGCCGTGTGCGCAGCCTGTTTACAGTAAGACCAGCTGCTGAGAACACCTGTTCCGACGGAACCGATGTCCCGGGGATGCATAAATACTGTCGTGCCAACGAAAAAAACATTTCACCAAAAACTCTGAGAAATGCGGAAGTAACGTTGTGCTTAGCGAATTCAAGAGACCACGCTATTTTCGGCTGAGCTAATGTTAGGCTATACAACATATAACAAAAAAGTTTTGTCGTTGTAAATTGCTTCTTTTGTGAAATATTGCTAGATATATTTCATAAAATCAACAAGGTTTTACGTAATTGTTGTTTCAAAGCAATATTATTACACTAACTAGAGTTTGTACTATTGGATAACTCTGCAGTGCTGTGATACATAATCGTAAATTTGATATGCTTGATCGATCAAATTATTAACGGCGATTAATCGATCATCGATTAATCATTAACATCCCTAGGCTGTGAATGGGGTAGTAAAAGCTAAAGAAAGCCAAAGGTTCTGTTACGATAAGCCGCCCTCCGGCTAAGCGTACTAATGCTTAAAAGATGTCTTCTTTCAAAAACCCGATTAAAAACATATATTTTTGACTGTGTGTGTAACTGTAGTTAAATGGATGCCTTTGCATTTGGGTGTGAACTTGGTGTGAAGCGCGCCATATAAAAATGAAAAGCGATTGGACGGTGACGAGTGATAGGCCGGGACTCACCCTTGCTCCTCCATCATCTCCTGCAGCTCCATGCACTTCAGCTCCACCCTCCTCTTGCGCTCGTGGTCTCGGATCTCCCGGTGGGCCCTCTTCACCAGCACCGACCCCGAGTTGTGGACCCCCTCGTCGGGCTGGTGGGGCCCGCTGGTGGACGCCCCCGGCTGGGGCGCCCCGTTGGCACCGTCCGGGGGAGAGGGCACCCTCGCCCCATCGTACATGGCCCTGGATTGGCTCACAGTGTCCTGCAGAGCGTAACACAAGCACGGGGTCAGAGGAGGTCCAAGGGGGCTCGCCGGGTCGGGCCTAACAGGGTAAAATGCCATGTTAATTTTCAATTAGCTCATTTTCATTTTGAATTTTCTTCTTGCCTTCTTGCATGGTACCCACCTACACAGGCGGAGACATTGGGGGTTTCCCTTTCACTGCCCAAAGGCCAGTGTCTTTTGTGCTTTGTGCACAGTTGGCTTGACTCACAGTGCAATCCTAAAACATAATATGCATAATTAAAAAAACATAACACAACAAAAAAAACATATTTTTTACACTAGGAGAATGACAGCTATATCAGGCCAGGCCTCAAGGCTGTGGTGTATTTTTAATATGCTGTAAAAGGAACTGATTTATTTCGGATTGAAGGCAAATGTCAACATGCATCACCGCTACCCTTCACATCAACAGCAAGCCCTTGGGGTCTGAGTGTGTGTGTGTGTGTGTGTGTGTGTATGTCTGTGTTCCTCAATATGCAAATGCATTTAAACTCTTCCAAAAGCCCAAACCATGCTGCCCAAATGCACAGTATCATATTTGTGTACGTTTGGGAACTGTTTGTTAAAGGAATGCTGAAGTGCATTAATTATGTAACAAATTCATCTGGCTCCCAAATTTCCCCAGAAGAATATACAGTATTTGCAAGGATGGCCACAGTAAACATTCATTCCTTTCCTTTCATTCTTGTAATTATCTAATAACCCATTGCTAAAAATACAGTCATTCATATTCATCAAACATTCATATATATATATATATACTGTATATATATATATCATATATTTTTAGTGTGCTGTAAATATGTGCGGACTTGTAACAACGTTTGTAATAAATATGGATGCAGTCATAATATGCGATGTGAATGCAATTGCAATGATTTGGGAATATTTCTGCTCCTCTGAATGTGGGGGTCCCCCCAGCTTGCAGTAAATAATGGCCGAAAGAGAAATGGCACAATCGACAACCATAATCACCATAAGGATGGAAAATGACCACTGGGATGATGCGGGCAGGAATGCCAATCTCCGCATCACATCAGCAGCCATGATAACATACACGGGATTGAACTCAGTTTTGTCTGTTGTACACCCCCCCATAAATAAGATCAATTGCTGCGTCTCCACAATCCACATAATTCTCCATTTCAAACTTTCACACAGACACCTGTATTTTGCAGTGGCCAACTCACCTCCCACACAGAACAGCAGTGGCACCAGGTTATATATAAACATGCAGCTGGTGATGGACAGTACACGCTGGGCAACACACCATACTTTGGCAATTCAATAGGTAAAAGGATTCAAATAATCTGTACAATTACAGAGAAAGAAATGGCCCGAGTTACAAAAATCATTGAAAATCATTGGTAAAAAATATGGAAATCATTGGTAAAAAAAATATGGAAATCATTTTTTTCTTTGTTACACTAAGGAGTGAATTGTATAATATATAGCAATTAAGCTCTCCTGTCTTCAGAAGTCTTGTCAGAGAGCATTAAGGCAGAAACATAAGTAGTTAATTGCTGGTTTTCAGGTTCACGGGGAGGGTAGGGGGGGAAGAAGGTTATCTAACATATTTTGCAGGAAAGCAGGGTCTTAATGGACGCTTCTTTCAGTAATGAGCACGTCCCGTGTACAGGCCGTTTATCATCCACCTCTAAGAGACGTCTGCAGCTGTTAACAAAACCTGCGGATGAGACAGAGGGCCAGCGGTTCAGAGCCCTCCGGTAGTTATTCACCCGCAGTAAAAACCCACTAAGTCACAGAGGAGTGTTTGTGTGCGCTCACATGAAACGACAGGTGAGGGGTTGAATCAAAACAAAGCAGAGATCGATATCAAAACAATATGATATGGTTCATACAAAGAGGGGTCTGTGGTTAGGAGCGATGGATCACAGCTCTTTTCTCAAATGTAGTTTACATTACAAAATATGAAATATGGATGTATTCTTTCTACACACAGTAATAGAACAAAGGGGACATGTTTTATACTAATTTGTTTCACATTTTTCCCCAGTTTTCTCCCAATTTAATAGCCGATTATACCCGCTTTTTCTTTCGATTTGCTTGTCCTCTGGGTCAAGCTAATTTCCTGAGGCTGGCGATGATCTGCCTGCTCCGAGACAAAACTCGCCAACCTACTTTCTAGAGACATTCTACGTGCTTCTCGGTGTGCTCGTGCCGGCTCATCCTCTCACCTCCCCCTGGGGCGGACAAACAAACGCCGCCCCAAATTGGGGCTCTCGGCCAGGGCCAGTCTGGCGCAGTCGGGTTTTTGAACTGAGACTGCAATAGGCAACTTGCATTTGCAAGGAAACACTTAGACCGTTATGCTATCTGTTGTATACATCATTGTGGTGACATAGAAAGTAACTAATTGCATGTGGAAAACTTGCCAATTAAGCATTCAAGCAGTGTTAAATTGATTATTTGTGGAAGAAGAAAAAAGACATGCAAAAAGAAACAAGCTATACAATTAATTTAATGAGTATGGTGATACATTATAAAAGTGGTATCTCTTACTGTTGTGCTAGAGTGCATATACATAAAAATACTGATTAATATATTTAGTTTAATTGTTTGTGAGGTTCAACTAAACCTTACGTAAAGTAGAGGCTGGTGTAAAGAGCCTGTTTGTGAGGACAGAAAAGGCATCCACAGATATATCTCTCTGTCATGATGTAAGCCTGCTAGAAAAATAAAAAATACTGCAGATTCACAAGGTCAGTATAAATTTGCAACAAACATTTTTATCTGGAATAGTATCTTATTATTCATCTGAGGGGGGAAAAAACATTGGTCTGATGCTTCCTCACCAAAAATAAATGGTAAACAAAAAACAGCTCAGAGCCCTTGGACTATGTCTGCAAAAAGAAGGGACACTTGCGGCTTTTTCTACAAACAATTCCCCCGAGCGTGTCTCCCCTCATAATCATTCTATTAGTGTTCCACTTTAGCTCCCCTGCCGTTTCTCTGCCATTGCACTCAAACTAGTACAATTAACAAAGCAATCACATGCCTGCAGACCAGAGGAACTTACTAATAATACAACGACATATCTACATCCCTCGCTGAAACAACACAAGGCTTGCAAGAAAGACATGCAAAAAAAAGATGCCATAGTCTTTTGTGATTTTGATCTGCCTTGTGTACCTTGTGATTAATGTCTGGTACTGATTACAAAGGAAAAATCGTACTTTAGTCCATATCTGACATCTTACATTATCCACCAGGAAAGCAACCGTTTGATTTCCTGCTCATCCATTTCTCAAGAATGGAAGCTGCAAGCACAAGCATGATCCTATTCATGGAAGTGTAATCTAAATTATATCTAAGAGTGCTATCATGATGTCACCTAACTATTAATGTTTCAGCTCTTCTGATTGACCTACGTTAACTATATGATGTTGCAATCACTTCCCACATTCCCTATATTCAAAATTCCTAGCCTCTCTCATACAGGAAGAGAAACAGAGTGTCAGAGGAACGAGTTGCCATGGTTTTTTTGTTTGTTAAAAAACAAACCGATGGCTAATACAAGGAAGGTCCCTTTCCCTGCCTCTAGGGGGCAGGCTCACATTGGCTAGAAATCCTTTGTGGCTGAGATATTTTGAAACCGAATTAAAATCACTCGTCGAAAACTAACAAGGTCACATGCGAACAGCTTATTACACTATTAAACAATGTTTCTTTCTCAAACAAATTCAGCTCTATGTGGTCTTCTGCAATGCTTGTGTATGCTAAGAGGATAACAAAAGGTTGCAGCCCACAGCTTTAGCGGTGCCCTCGGTCTCCTGTGCGGTGGTGTGAACTCAAGGACAGGCCTGAGCCAGGACAGCTCTGACTGGGAGGCAAAGCAACCCCTGGGGTTGTGTGCCTGCACTGGGCAGAGAGAGATGCCCTTGGAAGCCCTCCACAGAGAAATGAGCTGGGATTCCTTCCTCCAGGCTCACGCTTCAGCCGGCAGCACCTTCAGAAGCATGCTGACCTCCCTCAACTTATGTTGAACGACTTTGGCTCGGTCGAGGTGAAAAGAATTGGTTTTGTGCAAGTCCACTCTAAGAGGGAGTGAATAATCCCTTTCACTAAAAACCTGGCGCTCGATTTCAATGGTTCCAGATACAAGGCCTTGGGGAGTCTTTGCGCTAACAGGAAGAGAAGGGGTGACTGCCGTTTGAAGCGCCTATGGCAATTTATTTTTTTGGGGTGGGGGGTGGGGGGTTTGCGGGTGGATGCTCAATTAACCTCTGTAAGTCAGTGGTGAGCAGAGCAGTGGCGCTCTTCTCTATTTATGCCCCAATGCTGCAGTGCCCCCAGAAAACATTCATACCATAGGCTGTGAAACTGTGAACATTTCCTGCCTTTCTGTTACAGAAACCTGTGTTGCTGACCTCAAAATCAAAAGTCCCAGTCTCTAACAGTATTTATTTTCCTCTAGTCTGCATTTGCTTTTGGGTACATCTCAGCGCAAATGAGAGCTTACAGTGCATTTAACAGCCCATGCCATGCGAGCCAAAGCGTGCTGAACAACAAGTCGGTCCACCCGGACTGTGCTGCACTTTTACAGTCACTTCCAGCCATGCGGTCCCTGTCAACATCATGAAAGCTTTAACAGATTCAAGTTACACACGGTCGAGTCAACGAGCTCTTGCTGAACCGTCACTGTGCGGTCACTGTGCAGTCACTGTGCGGTCAGGACTGGGAGTTGCAATGAACAATCACCCTGGCTTCACTGACATTTCAATTTCGTCAGATAATCAAGCAGGTCTCACTGGAGTCCCACTTCTCTCTGCTGTTCCTTGGCAGTGCAGAATCAATGCCTGGGTCTCAGCCTTGAAACCACCATTTTCTGGACGAATTTGAAACAAGACGCCGTTTGTCATCTTTCCAGTTGTCTAGTCGCTGTCGAAGCTACCTGTAACTAATCATAAGTGACCAAAGGCTTCACCGCTTAATATCACTTGATGGATGATCTGTTATTATATAATATTATTTATGCCTGTGATATTCTTTTCTTATGAAAGATCACTGACGTTAGAGGATTATTTCATCTCAGGAAAGAGCCGGGAGATGTGATTTAATGTAACCTTGTTCCAGAAAGGCACTGTCCTTTCTTAAATCAAAAAAATCTTTTCACTCTTATTGAATTTTTGAAGTGTGCAGAAGGAGTGTGGCAAAAAAAAAAAAACCTAAATCAAAAAAGAGCAACAAAAGTGCAAGTACTGTTTACACAAGCACACACACACACACACACACACACACACGCACGCACACACACACACACACACACACACACACACACACACACACACACACACACACACACACACACACACACACACACACACGTATATGTTTATCATATCAACGATTAGTGATTAAAATGCATTCACTCTCTATAAGACAGTCCTTGATCAATCTACTAATGAACCCATTGGTGACTCCCATCCCAAATGTTTTTCACTATGTTTACTCTGACATGTGACTTTCCTGTCCAGCCACATATCACCATATTACAGTAGAACTTCATCGGCAGCCATGCAAACCAACCCACTGCCCCAAAAGCCAAGTGTGTGTCCCCCGATTCTGATACGGAAATGAAATGGCACGGGCGGTTTCTGTATATTAATCAATGAAGATGGACTTGGAGACCCACTTACATGGCAGCGCTGAAGCCGATACAAAAATCAATCACTCGTCTGAGCCGAGTCCGCCCTCCCACCTCCTCCTCACGCCAGCCCCCACACGGATGCAGTTCAGACAGCATCCTGCCTTTCACTGTACATGCCCAGTTTACATTCCCAATTCTAATTTTAGCAGAAGGGTGTAATTCCTTCCCAAAATGCCACAGGTTTGGATCATGAACCAACTTCCTCTGTTATGTATCCAGCTATGATAGAAATGATGGGAAACGGGGAAATTAATATCAGAAACTGCTTTCGTTTAAATGTACAATAAACGCGTCCCTCATAAGAGGTATGGCTATATAATGCCTTCATTAGAATTGTGCTACAGCACCTAACAGCCTTCTAAGTGCTACATAAACATTCGAGAAGGCCTACGCCAACAGACATGTCACAGGAAATACATTACCACAACACTTCGACTTGGCATTCCATAAATAATTGATTTGACTTTTTAACATCCATAATGCAAGGCATATTTATTTTTGTGATAAAAAAAATAAATGGGTCTGATTTTGCCATATAAGCCAATGAGCGCATCAAGCCTGGGACTCTCCGCCAGCAGTGACACGCAAGCGGCCCGGGCCCGTCCACCCCAGATACAGCCACTGCTGCAGGCCGATAACAGCCCTTCTGTCATTGCATCAGCTCCCCCTGTCAGGAAAGAGTGACAGTCCACATCTAATTCAACAAGACGGGTTTAAAGGGTCAGAAATTGCCTTTCGCAGACACATGTAGGGAATTGTACAATCGTTGCACAACTCCCCTGACACCTTCAAAGCAAGGCCCCGACGCTAGATCCCAGATTCCAGATATGACAGCCACCGCTGCCCCGGCGTGACCGGAGGCGTCCGAGAAACCACAGTTCACCTGCAAAGGGAGCTCATCGTGGCTGCGACTGTCACGTTGTGCCTACGACGCAGCAGAACTGCACATTCTGCATGTTTTTTCTGCAAGGTCTCGGGATGGATTCCTACCCTGGTAAAGGAAAAAATGAAACGGCCAAACGGAGAGAGAGAGAGAGCGAGAGAGAGAGAGCGAGAAAGAGAGATAAATCGGAGCACACCACATAGATCACACAGAAGAGAGTGAAGGCAGGGGCAGCGTGGAGATCAGCTGAATGTGACTGTATTGTATTTTTAAACTCTGTAAAAAAAAAGTCCCCTTGGCAGAAGGTGCGGAGCGCTCCTATGAAGCAGTGGGGGGAACGGCAGGTTTTTAGGGAGCGTCACAAAATGATACTCTCCGTCGTTAGCTGCCCCTCGCAGGCATTTGTTACCTGCGCTCCAACCAACACGGAGGAATGCGTTTCCACCCTCATCTTCTCAACGTCACACATATTCCATTTTGCTGCGGGCTGTTCCTCCAGAGACTTCTTTAGTTAATCAAATCAAATCTTATTTATAGAGCATATGTCATACAAGGAGGCAACTCAATGTGCTTTACACACAAAAGATGCAAAATGCTAAAGATTTGAAGGTGTACAAACATACATGTATGCATATATGTACACAGACATAAATGTACATAATAAATCAAACAAAATATAGTAAAACATAATAAAATATAGGCCTACGAGTAAAAAAACATATAAAGTGCATAACAGTAGTAGATATCAGTGAAAAACATTATTCGTATGCAGCACTGAGAAGCTATGTGTTTATTTTTTTCTTAATGCCATTCAATGTTTCTGTATTTCTCAGATCCAAAGGCAGGCTATTGCAGCGGCCTTCGGTGTAAATTTAATGAACCCCTTCAGTGATAGAACTCACGGGAAGACAGGGAGTTGCCCCGGCTTTCCGCATCTCCATATTTGGGCACATCGCCTTGGTCTTAGGATTCCATTTTATGTTGCAGGAATGTTAATGCTTAAGGCAGACAGATATTTGTGAATATGAATTCTTTGATAAATTAAAATCACATTTAGCAACAGTGTCCCACTCACAATCAAATCACTGTAGAGAACTTAAATCATCACTATTATTACGCCTCGTTTCCCAAACAAACAACTTGCAAAAGAAACAGGAAACACGAAAATAATTTCTGCGGAAGTGTCAGGGCATACAGTAGGGTCTAAAAGCCTACTACTAGAGTCCACTACCAAGATCTGTTTATCTTCATTGTTCATCAAAAACTAACACAACAATTTTACTCATGTGGTACTTGTTATTCAATAATGTCATAAAACACTGATACAATATATTTTTTTAAGTTTGTTTGAGAAAGGATGGTATGAAATTAAAATATCTATAAATATTTTCTTTGCACACCATTGCCTTTCATTTCCTTAAAATGTAACACCTTATTTTTCATTTAAGCTTTAATACATGGACACTCCTAATATTAATTAATACCGGATATTGATGTAATTAATATGGTCCTCTATGTGTTCTCATTGTAATTATGTCAGCAGAGCTTTGTGAAATAGTTAAAGGTCGAATTGTAAAATTGTTGTGTTGTTTTTTGATGAATGATGAAAACAAACAGATCTTGGTCATGGACCAGACCTTTGGACACCACTGTGTGTGAGGCTTTTTGAGTGAGAAGAGAAGGAACATTGTGAAGCCCCCAACAGCAGTGGGGCCTAGGGAGGAATTGGGGGAGAAGCAGAAAGGGTCACCTCCTATTTGGCTCCTGTCGGGGCTTCCTGCTCTCTCGCAAAGCTCAGGAGGCTTTCAGCACCACGGACAGCGGCGGCCTCGTCTACAGGCCAGAGCAGCCAGAGGCTGATCACTAATCAGCCCAGCCGTCGCTCGTCGTCATCGTAACGCCCGTTTCATAAAGATACAGTGCGCTGTTCCTTTAGGGGGAGAGATTCGGGTGAATATAGCCACTGTGGAGCTTGGTCTCTGCAGATCATCAAGGCAACACTTCCACTGTGTAAGCACAGATGCTGGAGGTTTTCTGTTTGTGCTTTGTCGTGTTGTATTGCTCGGTTTCTGCTTATTTAAGCACCAATTAAAAGGCAGTAAAGCGGCCTCCAGCTGCGTTTCATCCATTCAGCACGAGACACAACTGGCCACACCTGGCACTGCGTCCCAGCAGACAACACACACGTAACCTGTCGAGTGTTTTATGACAAAAGATTACGAGCCCTTAATTGATACTTAACTTATCTCTCCAGTCTCAAACACCCAAAACAGTCCATTCCACCCTGTCAAGACCCACGACCCAGCAGTTGTGTGTCATTGTTTGTGCGAATGGGGAAATGTGTTTTCGGCCAGCATAACATGCAAGGCTCAGTGAGCACAAAACACACGCATTCATTAAGTCTGGCCCACATGCTGCAAGACCCTGATTTAATTTCCCAAAACATCAATCCTCCAAGAATGCATGATGGTCAGAGGGTTGCCTGGCAACTGTACACAAGCGCAAGCATGCATTTCACCTGAGAACGTAAAATATAAGGAGGGTAAAGATGTGGCATTTAATATGTTTTAGGTTTTATGTTGTTCGATGGCATTGAGATGGTCGAGAGTCCTACGTGTGGGGGTGAATCTTGATAAAAATGCGACAGGCATGCAAATTGGTTTTATTTTCCAGAAACTGAAGGCCCCGAGGGTTTAAATGAAGAGTTGTTTCCTCTACGTGGCTGCTTCAATGGAAGTGGTTATTTGAGTGCCACTACATCCTTCTGTCATTATCATCTAGAGTATTACTTTATTATGTTTATGTTTTTACCATCATGGGTTTGGTGTTTGAGCTGAATGTGAAGAGAGGACTCAATTAGTTGTACGTTTATTGTTGATGTATCCAATTATTATTATTTTTTGACATGTCTCTGGCTAAATGTTGGAGAAGTACTGACATGCACGCTGAGGAAGGCAAATGATGAACTGTCTGAGCACGAACTGGTATGGACTGCTACTAGCTAGCTAAAAAGGATCTATAATAAGTTGAAACTACAGGTAACTACCAAAATAAAGGCAACACTTGAGGTAAATGAGGGATACTTTAAATGGATGCAGTACCCCAAGTGTCCATTGCTGGGGCCAGACCTATGCGCTGGTACCGGCCATTTGAGTGCCCCCCCCAGGTTACATAAGTGTTGTATTTCGGTAGTTACCTGTAAATCAAGCGAGTGCTGGTCAGTTTTTTTACATTTTGTCACATTTGTAGGTCTTTTCTTTTATGATAAGGACTTGAAAACAACGAAAGGTTTTGTACACAATGTTGAGTTGAGCACATTTTGTCTCCACCTCTGTTTCCCACTGCAGCTGTCTCTCAAAAGTCGGCCAACGTTATAAACGAGCGTCAGCTCCGCCAACACGCGCTAGGCTAATTTGCGCATCACTACAGCAGTTCAGTTCAATGACTTGAACAGTCGTCTAAGTCAATAAAAGTTGCAAAACAGACGTCAGTGTTTCCAGCCTGAGGCCAAGCCCCGATGCTGACTGATTTGTCACAGCGTGTTGTTGTAAAGTGGTAAATAAACTAATAGTAAAATAAACTTTTGAGGAGCTGGCCTGGTTCACCTGAATCCTCTTTCAATTTGGTAGCCAATTATACCCTCCCCCACGAGCCTGCTGCTCATCCTCGTAGGCAAGCCAGTTTTTCCTGTACTGGGACACCTGTCGCGCTTTTCGGCGAGCCCGTATTGGCTCACCTTCTGCCCTCCCTCTGGGGTGGTCAGCCAATAGCCACCCCCGATGGGGCTCCCGGCCAGAGCCAGGCTGGCGCAGTCGAGTTTCAAACCGCGACTGCAGTGGGCAACTTGCACTACATTACAGGCATTTAGCAGACCCTCTTATCCAGAGCGACTTACAGTTTACATTTCTTTACAATCCATTTATACAGCTGGATATTAACTGAAGCAATTCAGGTTAAGTACCTTGCTCAAGGGTACAACGGCAGTGCCCCACCTGGGGATTGAACCTGCAACCTTCACGTTACAAGCCCAGTTCCCTAACCATTATACCACACTGCCTGCCAACTTCCATTACGGGCAAATGCTTAGACCGTTATGCCACCCGAGGGCCCCTAAAATGTACTTGTGAGGAGCAGGCCCGGTTCCCCCAGATCTTCTTTCTGCAGTCCAAACACAAAGACTCCACTGATGTTCCAACACTTGACAGCACACGGTAGGAACTGGTTAAGCCCAGAGATGCTGCCTGACTCCTTTAACACAGGAGATGCAAACACACTCCCTTGACTTCTGCGACAGTTGCCACCTACACACTTTAAAGCGGTGCAAGACCAAAGCTGGCTTTACCTTCCCACACATCTGCTCTGTGAAAAAAAAACAAGGTTTCAGTCCTTTGTTTGACAGGTTTTTTGTATCATACTTGTGAGGTTAGCCAGAAGGCCTCGGATTCCATTCCAGCACAGCAGAGCATTCGCTTTACTGAATTATGAAGCATTGGTAGGAAAATTCAATGTTTCATGGTCGCTGAGGTATTGATGATGATGGTAATTCATGCATTATACCATGAACAATGTATTTTTTAAATATAGTTACGCTACTTCCATTAGATACATCTTAGGCTGAGATATTTCCCCCCTTTATTCAGGGCAAGTTTCATTTTCAGAGACATATATTCTTATGTACATTTCAGGATATATGAAGGCATTAAGAGCACCGAGCATGACAGCACACCCTCAAAAATCATGTTTCACTTAGAAACCAGACAATACTACTGTATAAGAACATAAGAATGCATACCGACGAGAACAGGCCGTTCAGCCCATCTAGGCTCGTCATGTCCTAATCTAAAGAGTATCTAGTACTGCATCTAGTCTAGACTTGAATAGCCCAAGTGTTTCTGCCTCTACTACTCGACCTGGCAAACTGTTCTAGACAGTGACAACTCTCTGTGTAAAAAAACAACAACTAATTCCAAATATCTGTGTGGAACTAATTTCCACCCGTGGCCTGTATGCGGTATGCTACTGTGCACCAAATAATGCCCCTTCTCAACTGCTTGAGAGTCACCGGAGGAAGATGTGGCCTTTTATCGAGGTGCATTATGAAACAAAATGCAACATTTCTGCTTTCAACATGCTGTATATTTCTGATTTATAGGCCCTGGAAATAACGTGAATGCTGGATGGGACTGAAGCCCATTCTCCTCTCTGCAGTGCAATTAATCTGAAATGGAAAGGTTGCAATTGTCCCCAAGAGAGATGTGTGGGATTAAGGACAGGGATCCTGAACTGTTGATGTACTACCTCAACTATTGTGTAATAAAGTCACTTTTGTTATTCAGTGGAATGAAAAAAGAAAAGAGACAAAAAAAGAAAAATCATGGAAATGCAATTTTACTCTCCTCAAACTGGAAATCACTCGCCAGGAAGCACTGCCACCATAAATCAGAAAGCAAAGAAATATTCGCACTTCTCAGCGGTGGGTTAAACAGCTTTGGCGGAATCGAAAACGATAAATAATGGCCCTGTCTTTCCCCCTGATCTAATCTAATGATGCCGTATCCATAGCTGGGCAAGGTAAGATGATCCCCTTCTTCCCACCATCGACAATAAAAAATACTGAGCCATCCTGGCCCACACAGCGCCACACAACACATGAAAAATTCAGATTTGTATGAGGTTGTAGGGCACAAATGTGATAGAATGCCATCTGTTCAGCAGCCAGAGACTGCTGCTCAGAGCTGTAAAATCCAGAGGGACAGCAGGTAGTCGGTGTTGAGGGGATTCAGGGTTGGGTTCTGTTACTGATCACAGGCTAAGCTGCATTAACATGATGGCAGCACATCAAGCCTGATATCTGTGGATACATTTCCACTGGAATGTTCTGATCCAATTTACCTTGGATCACCTTGGACCAGGGGCGTAGCCATTGGTGGAGGGGAGGGGGGGCATTTTGAATCCAGCCCCCTCCAGATTTACTAAGTATAGGGGCTGTACAAAGGAAGCCATGAAGCCCAAGGGACTGTACTTAATCAGTTCAAACTGCGAAGCAATGGGGGAAAATTGTGGTTATTGACATTGTGATGTTTTTGTGCAAAGCAAAGCATATCTCTGCGTGGTTACAGGGACAGGGAAGAGGCATATTTTTTTGGAACTGGAAGTTAATTGTCAAATACGACTCAGACGTTCAAAATCACCAACAGATACCCAAAAACGCAATTTGTCTGGAGGGTGGGGCGAGAGAGAGGAGACAGAACAGCAAGGAGTCAAACAGAGGCAGGTTCAGACTCTTACTAATTGATCAAACTGTGCTGCTAAGCTTGGATGGAGAAAAAGCAGAATCATCTCTGGCCATCCAGGGAGCAGGGTTGCCTAACTCTGTGTCTCGCTTTCCAGACATCGCATTTCGCGGGATTTCAACTTGCCAAGAGCACTTTCATTTTAACGATGTGTTCGAAATGCAGCTCAACCACACTGAGGGCTGTGATCATTTTAATTAACATTTCCCCCCTGCTCAGTACAGCGAGTGCGTGTGAGGAAGCACCTCTGTGATACGGAAGAAGCTGAGCAATCAAAGGAGATTGCAACGCTCCCCTGCAATATAATAACATAATATATATGCCATTTAGCAGATGCTTTTATCCAACAGGGCTTACAGTAGTGAATGCATACATCAAGTTCTAGTTCAAGTATCTTTATTGCCATGCCAACCGTGACGTTGTTAGGAATTTGTTGTGGCGAAGCTCATACAGATAACAACACATAGACAGCAGCATTACAATACCAACAATACATTTTTCAGCATATGTAGTCCCGATGGGCCGTGACCGCTGAGGTCTTTTCATGCACGCATGAATACATATGCGCAAATGCACTCACGGATGTATGCTCACACGCACATTGCAGCAGGCGGCTACTATCGAAAAACATGGCGCACACTCCCAAAGGGATAAGCGTATATATATCACTAATAACTAGCTTGATCCAAGGCCAGGACCGGTCAGGTTTTAGGGCCGGCGGCTCACCGTTCACGGTTCTCGTTCACAGCACACATTAACACACAGGGAAATCTGCCTAGGACAGCGGCCTGCGTCAGCGTGCCCAGTCCTGGGCCCACCCTAAAAATCAGATGCAGTTCTTTCCCCGGTGTTCTCTGCCTCCAAGGTTAGACGACCAAGGGCACCGATTCCTCAGCGGGGGAAAGGCACATCACAGAGGTGGTGGTGCGACAGAGGCAGGACGGTCATCATAAACAGTAAATGCAAGGTTACCACAACAACCAAGCGCTGTTTCTCTAGCGCCCTTTCATGGCACAGGAAGTGGGGGTGAGACATCTCTACCTCCGAGTGAGGAGGGCACCTCTGTCTGAGAAGCGGAAGAAGAGCAGAAAAGGGGAATAAAAGGTGACGCTCTGTGTCTGCGGTGAGGTGTGACCAAAAAAAAAACACTTGCAAAGGTTTCCGTTGATGGGAGCCACATTCAGATGGCCCTTGGGGACGGAGGGAAGAGTCTCAAGTTTTTATACAGCTTATTTGGTTCTGGTTTTGTGCAAGCTCGTGTCTGCCAGGACATCTGTCTGCAGGGTGTTTAGGGAGCCTCATGTCCCGTGTGCAAATCCTCAATCTCAGGGGGTAGGCAACCCTAGTCCTGGAGTGGCAGAGGTGCTTTCTGGCTTTTATTGTTTAGGTTTTGTGCTTAATTGCACAGTTTGATGGATTATTGAGAGTCTGAGCCTGAATATAGCCTGAGCGCGCATGGTGAAACGCTGAGCACCCCCCAGCACAATCGTTTAGCAGACGCTTTTATCCAAAGCGACTTGCAGAACGTGCATTCGGTTCGAGTAAATGAACAACCACTTGATGCTGTAATCAAGTGGTCAAAAGCACATAATTCCCCAAGTACGCCACATAAACAACACAAGTGCTAATTAGGGAATGAACAATAAGTGCAACAAAAAAGATATAATTTAATATAGGGATGGCTGGGCTAAGGTCCAAGGTGCAGTCTAAAGAGGGGAGTGGGGAGTTCATTCCACCATAGTGGGGCCAGGACAGAGAAGAGTCATGACCAGTTCGAGCGATCATTGGTCACTCAGAGTGAGGGAGTAACCAATCATCTAGAGGCAGAAGAGCGCCGTGGTCAGGCTGGGGTGTTGGGTTTGGCCATGACCAAGCATGGTCACACTGAGCATTTGACATGGTCACCCATGTTCACCCAAGCCTCTTAATGAATCCAATTATGTAGTTAAGGGTTCGGACGGAGCAAAAAAGCAGAACCATCTCTGGCCATCAAGGGACTAGGGTTGCCTACCCCTGTGTCTCGCTTTCCAGCTCACATTTCTATGATCAAACTGCTCAGCAGGTACGGCCTCGACCGATCTCCACATCGCCCAGGCTCAGCTGTTAATGCCCCCAGGGAGAAATTCAGAAACTGCCCCCCTGGTAAACCCCTTCACTCTGTGTTCACACACTGCACCCCATTAATCAGCCATGTCAGGTGGAACTCATCGTGCAAAAACATGACCTGCCTTCATCTGACGTCACCCCCAAAACCAATAGGATCATCGTGTGACAATGTCTTTGGGACAACAATTAAAATTGTCGCCTGTTTTAAAACTTTGGGTGCTCTGTGAACAATGGAAATAGGGGCCAAGTGATCAGTCTTGTTTCTGAAAAGTGCTATAAACGGTGGATGGCTGAAAAGGTCCTCTTCACTACTAAGATAAATCTTAGCCTCATTAAGATACCTTAATATTTATGCAGATCCAGAGCAAATATGAATAATTGAACTAATTCAGCTATGTAGCTCAGATAGGTTTCTCAATGGGCTCCATTGTTTTGAGAAAAGTGCCCAATGAAGCAAAAAGATTGTAATTTATAACCTCAATTTAAACAACCTTTAATGCAATATTCCCTTAAAAGGGGGGGTGGTGATTGAGCTGCTGAAACACAATGACTCAGACCCACCCCCCCACCTAACCCAACAAACCACCACACCCAACTTCTTCCATGATGAAATGCAACCTAGAGTATGCACAAAGTTTTTTAAAAATATATATAATTAATAATCATATCAAAGGAAAATAAAATGAGCAAGAGTGAACACAATGCAGTATGCACATAAATCCCTCTCTCTCTCTCTCTCTAAAAACAAAAGAGAGAATCAGCGAGACCTTGAGCGAGGATCAATGATATCAATGAAAAAAATCAAAAAATACTTGTGCTGTCGGTCTGGTCTGGTCTGGTCACAGAATAATAAATAACAATAAAAGGTCAAGACACTACATGTATTCATGTTCCTTCTGTAACTGGGTTTCAAAGACAAGATCATTTCATTTCCATAGGGTAAAACACATTTCTGCATGCACAAGTTGCCCAGGAAATACTTTAAACTGTGTATTATTGAATGTAGCCTAACCATTATGCTACACTCATTTATGGTAAATCTCAAAACAAATTATAACTACAGGAATACCTGCATAAGATTTACACACAGTATGTCATTACATAGGTACAAAGACATTCAAATGTAGTGTGACCACTCATTGAAAATAAATGCCTGAATAGGTTATATATTTACCTGTGTATTCATGAATATTATTGAAAACATCACCCCGTTCATAATATTTATACTCTTGAAATAGCCAATTTATTTACCTTGAGGCTACACAATAACACACACAAACAAAACACAAACAGAAACAAACACAGACACATACACACACACCAGTCAAAACTATTTCTAAATTATATATATATATATATCACTGGAAACAGCAGCAGCTCCAAATGGGTATGACTGGGCGTGGTCTGTGCTCTTTGCCAACTGCCAAACATTTACCATAGCAACCATGACCTTGACCACAGACGGCCGCTGAAGATCAGGCAGTAAGAGGGAGACATTGCAGAGACCACTGGATCTTATTCTCTGGACAGCAGGCAAAGTGACAAGCCTGGACGGGCTGAATGGCCTGTCCCCAGCATCGACTCTCTTAGGGTCTAATGTAGATAAGCGTGGTGGCAAGAAAGAAGACTTTATGAGATATTATCTGAGCTTAAGATCCTGTATTACACGAGTGCTGCAAAATCTTACCTCTGTCTATCTCCCAATGCATTCATTACAGAATGAAAAATGTGAGAATACATGCCCAATGATGTTTTACACTGAATCTTTGATTGTTCTCTTGTATTAATCATTTCCTGAGTTTTAAAATGTAAAAATTTAAAATTGAAATGAGAATATATCAAATTTCCTGAGTTTTGGCAATATATCAATTGGTGGAAAGAGTGCAAATATTTTTTTTATGTGCTGAGGAACTAAGAGATGATGGAAAACACTGAGTGACTTCACATAGAAATATAAAAGGTATCGAACTACAGAAAGACTGGTAGTTCCGGAGCCCACTTATCTGATGGCGCTCTCATTAAAATTCCAATTAAAATGGTCCCAAAGTGTCATAATTATACGACAGAAATATAACAATATAAGAGCCAAAGGACTGAAGCAGCAGCATAATGTTTTATTTTAAGTACATGAAAAGTGCCAATACACATTATCATTGTTATTAGCAAGCATAATATAATAAAACGTTAACTTTACAAAGTTTGTGCGGCCCTCTGAGTTTAGACACAGACTAGAATCACGAGGGCTAGAGTGCACCACATTTATAAGCACTGAAACATGTAGACTAACCTCAACTGGATCCACAACCAAGAGCCACAATGCATTCCCACACCTGCCCCTATGCTTTTGGCTATTCTTATCCTATACCTTTAATCAGCTTTTAAAAGATTTATAATAAAAGGAAAATGATGAAGGCTTGTCATTTATTTTTTTCCCCCATTCAGCATTTTAAGAACAATTCCTAAATGTGATAACGCGATCTCTTCAAACAGAGAGCAAAAAAACGAATACACAAACGCTAGTCATTGCATTCCCAGGTGTTCTGTGGTAAAAATAAGCAAAGACAATAACACCATCATCACTGCCACAAAACTGTAAAACCGGAGATCACGCAGTGGGGAAAAATAGCCTGGTGGGCTGTCACAGGTAGGCCAGCTCCTGGGGGTTCACCTGCCTAGCATCCTATGAAGCAGATGGTTCTCAGGCACAGCCGCTCCACTGGGACAGCTGAGCAAAACTAGAATCACCAACACTTCCTCCCAGCCCCTTCCTCCCGGAAACCGAATCCCAGCTGCCCTCGTTTGATCCTACTGCACCGCGTGCACAAGCCTGAAATCAGACACTTGGGCTCCTACATTATTTAGAGGTGCTCGATTGTAAGGGGTATTCAAAGATAGCTGTGCGCTCTGGAATTTGCACACGAATCCCAGGCTCCGTTATCGGGTGGGGGATTGGTTTAGGCGGGCGTTTGGTTCAGCGCGCTCCTTTCTGATATCACCTAGAACAGGCAGGGCTAAAACAGTGGAGAGAGCATCATTCCACCCCCATCAGAATCAATCTTTCCACTCATTCAGTTTGTTATATTGTGGGGATATGGCCCAGCCTTATAATGGCACCAGAGAGTCAGACATAATCCCTGTGCCAGGCTAACAGCATGGGAAAGGGTGGCATCTCTCTCTTTCTCTCTCTCTGCAGGGAAGGGTTTGGTGATAGATAGACTCACGGTCTCTCTCTTTCTCTCCCTCCCTCCCCCCTCTCTCTCTCTCTCTCCCTCTCTCTCAACCTTCAAAGCTGTTCACTCAGAGAGGAAGAGGCAGCACAGGTTTGACAGTGATTAGTGACATCGTGATTAGGCCCTGAATACATTACCAGAGGAAATCTCTGGATACACAGTTGAGTTTCTGAAAAGGTACATGCACTACTAAATGGCCAAATCACCAGGCACCATTAGCCTGTGTACACTTTGCATTCAGTCTCAGTGCAACCTTTCCTTCTCACATTAAAATGCTCTAGCATTCTTTGAAACAATTGTTCCCTTGTTGGTTTGACAACGGGAATGTAATTAATTTTGTCATCTGAAAATCCTTACAATTTTACTGAGACTAGTACTGTGATTGTGATATAATCTCAGTATTTTGTGATTGACACATCTGAGACTGTAGGGGACATCCAAAGCTAATAGCCATATTATTGCTTCCACTGGCAGTCAACTGTCTCAATACAACTCTCTCAGCACCGGCAAGGTCAGTCATCACTTCCTAATTTCGGTATTTATTCCGGACAGAAATTGGCACATACAATGCCCCGATTATAAAGCAAAACAGCCTACGTCGTTAAGATATTCCTTCAGACATTTACAAGTAAGTCATTTCTACTTTCATTTCAAAAACCAAAAGAGAAGTGTGATCTTAATAAGTTCATACGAGTTTTTTTATATTCCAAAATGTGGAAATAACCAAACAGAAAAGAACAGTGAATGAATATTGAAATAATATTCAGTGAACTAAACAGACACATTTCGATCATTTTGGCAAACTTGGTCAACGCAAAGTCAGATGTTTTAGCCAAGTGTCCGCCAGATGCCAACTGCTGGAAATCGCTACTGTGCATGACACTGTACTGGACTATATGAAGACCACGGTCATCAAAGACCCTAGGAACTGTATTTGAATGAATAGTTCAAATATGGCAATAAAATACAAATACATTTTTTTTAAAAAAACATTCCGTATCGTTTCCCCAAGCTCCCAATGCTACAAATACAAATACATAAACGACCGTGTTTATTGGAGCACTCTCAAGTTAGCTATTCTGTGCATGCGCATGAAGCTTTTTTAATGAAACTTACCTGTTTCTAGCAGGTAATAAAAGCGTTGAGCGGACACGGCGATATGTTGTTTAATGGTGTCTGTGTGATGCTAAGCATGCAGTTTCGTTTTCCTGGAGGTTACTGACTCGGGAATGCCCAAAGTGCGCTTCCACTGCCTCTGTTCCCCGTGCTGAAGTGCTGGACAGCGCATTACACGGCAGCTGTGTCAATAACGCAAGGCGCTCTACCAGACATATTAAAGAGTGCCCTCTGCCGTATCGGAGCCGATGTCGAATATGTATTTTCAGAATTTCTGTTTTAACTTCGTGAGACAGCAATAATGCACATGAGTGGAACAATAGTAGATGCAAAAACGAAATATATGGAGAGGAATTAATATGGATGCTAACATCGCGTTATGTGTATCCAAGTGAAGTATCTGGTTACATTTAATGAAAATGTAAGCATTAAAACATGATTAAACGGATTGTATTCATGTAGAATTAAAATTGATTAGATTAGTATTAGGTTCTAAAAGCCTAATACTAATATAATATAAAATCGGATGTAGTTATTCGGGTAAACTATGGTACTTTTAATTATTATTCGTAGTAGTAGTGGTAGACCCGTAGTAGACTAGTAGCAGTTGTCGTAGTACAGTAGCAATATTATTCAAGATGGAAAAACGACGGCATGCATTGATTTAAAGATGCCGAATCAAAATTTAAACACCTACACATAGGCCTACCTCATTATCACACCAAGCATCGGGTAGAAGGGTGAAAATCGAGTTTATCATCTACACACATGATTTTAGAGACTCATTGATGAGTTTCTTAGAGACTTATCGAGCAGTAATATCAGAAAACACGTCAAACAAACATTGTGGGTCTCTCATCAACATCCGTGAAATAGAATTACACACATTGAATTATATAAATAATTATTTTCCCAATCTTATTTTAACTCGAATTCTGGTTCTTTTCTAAACACAAGAGGGCAGCAGTCACCAGAAAAAATATTTTTCTAAGTCTCCAACTAGAATAAAGCAGCGAATCTAACGTATTGTACAGATATGCTACTAGTGAATGTTAAGAAATGGATGAACCCAGATAAAAACGTGTAAATCCACTCTTTTGTTGTCCTGTCTTGGCATGTCCCTATACTATGTGTTTTCTTTCTCCTGGAATTAATGACAAAAAAAAACACAAAACACTTTTTTTCGCGCATTTTAAATAGAAAATTAGTAATAAATTGTTTTTTTTTTTAAAAACATTGTAAAAGGGTCCAATTTGACACAAACTAATTTGACCACATGAAGACTGGGCGAGCATATACAGTAGACTGCGTTTTTATTAATACATAACAGTAGACAATAGATTCATACCCTTGATAAAGGTGAACAAAATATATCGTATAAAATAAAGTAATCAGCTTTATTGTATGCTCACAAAATGTATACATTTTTTTAAAGTATATTGTTTAATAATAATGCATTGCCATGAACCACAATCGAACGGTTCACAAATTATAATTTTTGAAAAACATTAATAAAACAAAATGTTTTTCTGAACAATTGTATTAGTATTGTAGGTTCGGAATTTTCGCAATTTTCTGAGCATAAAACATACCTCATTACTTAGTTAGATAGTTTATTTTATACGATCTCTTTTATCTACATTCGTCTTCATCAAGGGTATGAATAAAAACGGAGTCTACTGTGTAGGCTATATAGCCTATACGCAACGCAAAGTCATATATATATATAGGCCTATATATATTCACAGATTATTCTAATAGGTTTATTCTAACATTTTCCCAGCACAGCATTAAGGGGGAAAAATGATGCACATATGGACTCTATTTACACATGCAGTTCGACCCAGACAGTACGAGCTGGTATACAGTGGCGATACTCCGCAATGCTCTTTCAGACTGCATAGAGACGCCGCCGCGATTCAACTCTGCTTTGAGTTTGAAGCTCCTCTGGTCGCCATGGCAACGTAGACTTTGTGGTGACAGAGCTGGTCCGTTCCTTTCAGCCTACTGGGAAATCATACAGCCATCGCTACTTCACCTCTTGCAGAAACCCAGAGTGAAAAAGATGGGTTAAGATATCCGTGAGAAATAGTACGGCAATGTAAACGCGTTTATCCAGGTCTCTCAAACGCAGACATGTCTTACTGGCCTCCTGAGAAATAAGACTCCTTCTAGAACTGAACATAGTCTGATAAGCCATGGGTAGTGCTTGGTACTGTAAATAGATTTGAGTCACCTGCGCAATCAGCTTTACAAGTCAGATAGAAGGTATGAGACGAGAAAGATAACAGGATATTTGCGGTTCCGAACATTACATAGAGCCGTTCGTATATAAACCACTCGGACCATTGACAGCGAACATCGCTGGTACATTATGTGGCACGGCCTCTGCTTGAGTTACGTTTTTTTCACCGCGCACAAATGGGTAAACTGGATGTCCGTATGTTTGACCCTCTGTGCTTGGAATTATAGTTATGGTCGTTGATTCAGTGCCTTAAATACCTGCAGTAGGCTACAAAATGTGAAAAGCCATACTGGTCGTAGCGCCATGTGAGAGTAAAAGGTCAAAGACAGATACAGTAAGAGTGCGATCTCACCCTTTAACATCATCAAGGCATTGTGAAGCAGTGGATTCCTTTTTCACCTTTCATCTTTTCCACACTTGCACCACTCTATGTACTATGTCTGTCCAACTATATTTTTTAATCTCTTTTGTGCAAATAAATAAATTCAAATTCAATTTTCTGTGATCCACCCCTCAGTAAAATGTAGCCTGACATATGTTCAAATTTGGAACGGAAAAGGTTTTAGCAGATGTTAAACAACTGCGTGCCTAGTGTAGGAAGGGTCACCGCAAGTGAAAGTGCAGTACTTAATTTGAATGGTGTGATGAAAAATCCATTCTGCGCAGCAAGGTATTGTTTCGTGCATTTCATCTTGTCACCAATCTCCACCTCTCATGGCCCACTAATGGGGCTCCTGACCCACAGCAATGGGAACCATTGCTGACTGTGTGCTCATGGCATTGTGCTGTGATTTACTGTACTATGACAGACAGCGAAACAATTGGGATCTCTGTGGCTCAATGCTGTTATAACTTGTATTGTCTTCAAGTATGTACAGTATAAAAGCATGCAACAATAGCATCCATTTGTTAGTAGTTATTTACACTAGAACAGTCACAATGTGAGAACATACAACTTGTGCTAAGTGAAACGAAGACAACTCACAAGAATGCTGAAGGTACTGTATTACAACTCTGAATAAGTTGAACATTGATTCCAAACAAATTGCAACAACAGGCGTCTTAAACGCTAACAACGCTAAGTTGTCTTTTTAAATATAATTCATAACAGAATTTTTTTTCTCCTTTTGGTTAGAAATATGATTAGAAATGAAAGTATTGCAATAAATACAGCAACATCACTTTTATCATTTGTCCACATTGTATTCTGAGACTGTGTGTGAACACACGGTTACCAATAGAAGACTTATCTTTAGGAAAACTGAATCACACACGCAAAGGGAATCTGGCTGGGATTTTCACACGCATGTAAAAGTATACATGTATTAAGGATAAGATTAGATTCCAATGCGAAACAAACAGCACACCTGGATTACATATACAGTACACTTCAAAGGAGAGCACAACCAGGTACGTCTGGGAAAACAATGAGCAACATAAAGGTGCAAAAGAGAATATCATAAAAACATAGACATAATATTGCATTTCTGACACAGTTATTTCCCCCCCTCCTCCCCCAAATATGACCTGATGACAACACATCATAACTGGTATACCAGGGTTTTAACAAAACACATCATTTAACAGAATGACAAAGTGACCACCGGTTCAAGAGTCTTAACAGAATCCAGACAAATGTTGCGGCTCCGCGTGGTTTGGGAAAATAAATAAAAAGTATCCAATTGAATCGGGCGCAAAGAGCATCGTAGAATGGTCTAGAAATAAATAAACTAGTCGCACACCCCCGTCGACAGAAAATGCGGCTCCCAGTGTTTTCTTTTCCGTGGAAACCGGGTCCACGGGTTGTCCACCCTGGTCTAGAATGACCTAGAAATCACAGCAAGTTCCCCACACAGCCCATACGCCAGCCCTTTACAAACTTCCAGCTGGGGACTGAACACAGGCAAAGGTGGCGATGAAAAACCTGAAAATGTGTAACCCGCCATGTCCAAACAGAGCGACACCGCTTAGGAACTCAATGGGAACAAGAGAAAGACGTTAGCATAACAGAGCTAAACAACAATGTCACTAGAAGGGCTGCGATTCTGGATACAGACTGACACAAATCCAGGTTCACAACACACAGGACATCATTTCCAGCACTGCTTTAAAAAAACTAAACAAAGCGTACGTTGAAGACAGCTGTGTACTTACAAGTTTGGTCCTGGAGATCTACTGGGTGTGCAGGCTTTTGTTCCAGACTAATCCCTTCACGAACACACCTGATTTCACTAATCAACTGCTCATCAAGACAACACATTTTCGAATCAAGTGTGTTAGCACTGGGCAGGAACAAAAGCCCGCACACCCAGTAGAGTTTGAGGACCGGAATCTGTGCACCACTGGTCCCACAAAAAACACAGCAGTTTAGCATTAGTAACTGTGACATAACGAGGCACTTCTCCACACTAAACACGGATCGAGAATAGGGGGATTTCATTATTTCTGATGGGCTCACTCCCAGAAACAATGACCAGATGCTTGTAAAGCCGAGGAAAGGAAATGAGGAAAGCAGCATCTGCTGTTTTTTATTTATTTATCGGAAACACCAAGCATATTTTCACCTCATCCTAATCATCTCCTTTAGACACCGCACAGGGGCTGAAGCTTTAGGGTGAGCTTAGACCAGCCCCGCTTTCAGCATAATCTACGTAGTCTTAGTGCCGCATTGACAGCGTAATAGCACATGATTTGCTCATCAGGTTGGATTATATACAGTAATTTCATTTTCATTGTAGCTGTTACTTTGGACATCGTTTTTCAATTATAATACAAATATTTACCTCTTTAGGATGCCAGGAACAATTTATGGTCTGTGTTTTTGTTGAAAATTGGGTTTAAACATAATGTCCACTTGAATGTCTCTTTCCACAGAATTCCTCTATGGTAGTTTGTTTAGGCCAATGTAAAATAATATTGGGCGCTTCCTTGATCACAAGATATCTATGTCAGTGTTTCCACATTACCAAATGTTTTTGTTTTTTGGTTTCAAAAATGGTTTTAGTTATGATTGAGATCTCAAGATTTTTTTAGAATATCAAAATGTTAAGAGTTAACCTTGTCGTCATTAGATGATGAACCCCAAAGATATTATTTTACAGTGGGCGAAATCCACCCGAGATGTGTAAAGACAAACAAAGACTCCATGGGGGGACAGTTATGTTCACTGAAAAAAATCACATGCCTCTTAAACCCAACATGATTGGACATTCTAAAGGATAATGACTATGACCTCACTTCCTGTATCTCTCTTCGCACAGGAACTTAACACATGAACAAACAAATTGGTTCAAAGAGAGTAGGGGCATTTAGGGAGCGCGCTTTCCCCGTAACTCCACACTATAGGCTGAGCAGCACCAGATTCTTCCATGGTTTTTCCATTTTCAGTTCGGCTTGAAAATATCCATCTGTAGATCTTTCAAGAAAGACATCTGTAGAAAGATCAAGATCTTTCTGTAGCGGCATATCCCGTGGTGCAGAATCAAATCCTGACAGTGCCAGGGCTAATTGCAGCTATGAGTCCCGCAAAGCAACACGTAATTGGTCATAGCCTCACCCTGGGAGGGAGGGGTTGCCAGCAGGGTGCTCCAACCGCTCACCGCGCAACAGCAACTTCTCTGTGGCCGAGAGGGCACCCGCAGTCTGCCTGCACAAACTGCACAAGAAATGCAGTCCCTTCAATGCAGAGACTGCGCAGCTCAGCTGGTGGGACCGCAGAGTGCAACACAGTGACTGTGCAGCTCAGCTGGTGGAAATGCAAAGTGAAACGGTGACTGCGCAGCTCAGCTGGTGGGACTGCAGTGAAACACAGTGACTGCGCATTCTGTATACTTTTAGCTTTCATCTTTTTTGGCACAATATGCAATCACTGACAATTAGCTGCGATGACTCTGGAAGCCTGAGCTCAATCTGCTAACAAACGATCAAATCTGTTCTATCTGATTACAATGTGATTAACGGGATCACTGCGTTCAAACTGAAGAGATGTCTTCCATCACAGAGTTAGAGCATGATAGAGATATCTATCTCGTTAAGCGTGCAGAGCACAGATGCCACTGCAGTGAAACCTTCCCCCTATTCTCGGTCAGTGGGGACAAACAGTACTGTACACATGAAAAACATGCTAAATGGCATACATAAAAAAGGCAGAATTCAGATGGATTGCCAGATTCAGACAGTGTGGCTCATCCATCAGAACTCAGAGGAATGTGGTGCCTGTTTTTCTGACAGATTGGAGTTCAAGCAGCATCCCTTCCAAGCCATTTCCAGAACATAGTATGACAATTAAAAAATAATAATAATAATACTATGTACTCAATTTGCTGGATCTGAAATAATAAGGCTACACAAAGTGATATTTGTAACGGGTATAGAACAGAGAGAAACACGGTCTGTTTTAATTAAATACAAGCAGGAAACAACAACAACTACAAAAAAAGTACATTCTCCATATACAAGCAAACCTTTTAACTATAACTAATACTCTCAGGCCAAAAATCTGGAAGTGTGTGTCTGGAAGAGCTCTGGATAATGCATAATGCAGGGTGGGGCAGATTTAGGAGGAGAGTACCCTGGGGGGGAGGGGGTGTTGAGGAGATAGGGAGGGAGGGTGTATTCTGGCCGGTTCAGGATGAAGGCTCATCTTCCTGCAGGTCCTCTAGCTCTCCCTCTCTGCTCCCCTGTCCGTCTCCGCTGCCTCTCCTGTGAGGGTGGGGGGGAGGGGAAAAGGCAGGACAGGGAAGAGTTTTATTTTCTCCTTCATAAACACAGTTAGGCAAGTTAATTTTGAAGAATTTTTTCCCTGGTGAAGAAAAACCCCTTCACAACAGTTGGGCAGATCAAGAACACCCTCCTGGAGGTAGGCGTATCCGTGTCAAAGTCAACAATCAAGAGAAGACCACAAGATGTAAACCATTGGTAAGCCTCAAAAACAGGAAGACCAGATTAGAATTAGTAAAAAACTTTAAAAAAGGCTGTACAGTTCTGGAACAACATCCTATGGACAGATGAGACAAAGATCAACTTGTACCAGAATGACGGGAAGAGAATAGTATGGAGAAGGGAAGGAACTGCTTATGATCCGAAGCATACCACCTCATCTGTGCAGCATGGTGGAGGTAGTGTTATGGCGTGGGCATGTATGGCTGCCAATGGAACTGGTTCCCTTGTATTTATTGATGATGTGACTGCTGACAAAAGCAGCAGGATGAATTCTGAAGTGTATAGGGTTATATTATCTGCTCAGATTCAGCCAAATGCTTAAAAACTAATTGGACGGCGCTTCACATTGCAGATGGACAATGACCCGAAGCATACTGTGAAAGCAACCCAACACTTTTTTAAGGCAAAGAAGTGGAATGTTCTGCAATGGCCAAGTAAATCACCTGACCTGAATCCAATTGAGCATGCATTTCACTTGCTGAAGGCAAAACTGAAGGCAAAACGCCCCAAGAACAAGCAGGAACTGAAGACAGCGGCAGTAAAGGCCTGGCAGAGCATCACCAGGGAAGAAACCCAGCATCTGGTGATGTCTATGGGTTCCAGACTTCAGGCAGTCATTGACTGCAAAGGATTTGCAACCAAGTATTAAAAATGACAATTTAACTTATGATTATGTTAGTTTGTCCAATTACTTTTGAGCCCATAAAATTGGGGGGGCTATGTATAAAAATGGTTGGAAACAATATTTTTGACAAAATCCTTCAATTGAAGCTGAAAGTCTACACTTAAAGCACATCTTGATTGTTTCATTTCAAATCCATTGTGCTGGCGTACAGAGCCAAAATGATGAAAATTGTGTCACTGTCCAAATACTTATGGGCCTGACTATATATACATATACGTATAATATGTATATATACATTAGCCTAATTCTGATTGGGCTTTCAGAAAAAGGTTCATGTGATGTGGCTTTTTTTTATGTCCAAAGGAAAACCATATATAATCAAATATATATAAAGTATTAAAAATGGATACATGTATCTGCGTGCTATGTAGGATGCAATTCAACAATCTCAAACATACCTGTATATATTTATTTATTCATACATGTTATACCAGTTCAAACATGTTAAATATCCTCTGGTGTCCCCAGCACGAAGTTGTGAAGTTTATCAGAATGGTATCATTAAATATCATTAAATACACTCTTGTCCCTAAAATTGAAATCTGCTAGTGTGACACAAGATTGCAATAATAAAATGTGCATTGATTTGATTTAATGGTTTTGGGAACAATATTGAATCAGGTCAAGTACAGACGCCACTGGATCAGCACATGCTAGCACTACAGGGTAAGGTTTCTTATCTGAATTAAACAGACAGTTCTATTATCTGGCACTAGCATGAAAAAGAACATCCTTTTGGTATCCAAACAAACTGCTTCGGGTACAGGACAGGCCTGGAGTCTGAAGATTAAGGCCAAACAAAACAATAAGCAGCTAGAATAATGTCATGCTGTCCCCCTTTAGCCATAACCCAAATGAAATAGTTACTACACCACAGAGGAGCATTACAAATATTCATTAACTGAGTGACAAATGTTTGAGTTTCTTTATGATTTAAGATTTACTATCGAGCTCAGTAGTGAGTTAATGTTGTAAAAACCATTCATAACTAGTTTAATACTATCACTAAAATAGAAACAACATAAAATCCTTGTACTAAAATATGACAGTAATAATAGTAATGTGGTAAGCCTAATTATGCTAAAGGTATTGTGATTTGTCTTTCACTGCACTGTTCTCAAGGTGTACACATTACATGTCCACTTCCTGCTTTTTTATTTGATAATTTGTTCAATGTGTATCTCTTTAGCTCGATGTAATTATTTATAATGGATTAAATGCGGCGGTCAGCACTGCAGCTTGTGAACTCAACAAAAGGCTTTTATCCACGGAACACACTGTACGGAACTCTGCGCGTCTGAGCCAATAAGAGTCGAGCATTGAGAGCTCCTTGAGGGAAGTAATTAGTCCATTTAGGAGGCCTGTAAAAGGGCGATAATTAGGCCTATTATAGGCCCTGGCTGACTCTTGCTGGCACAGTACCATTTGCCTGGCAATTTGCAAACCGCCCGTTGATGTACAGAGAACGAGAACATTTGTGAACGCCATTGTTTTCTGTTCCTATACAAATCGCAGTTATTCATTTGGAAATGTTGCGTGTAATTTAGGACACGGAACACAATGCTCGTGGCTTCCATTCAACGCCCCTCTCCACTTCTCTCTTCTGACACCAGCACCCGAGGGCTTACACTGTTACACTGAATATACTTTGGCAATAAATTCCACGTTTCAGAAAGGGAAAGATGAAGGGATTTGTGGTGTATGTCCGTAAGCATGTATACACACATCTGCAGTAGATGTTATGCAAACCAAATAGTCCTACAAGAAAAACAAAACAACAACAACAACAAAAAAAACAGAAATGATGTCCAAATTTCCAAGCAGCTTGTAGCACTCCTTTCTGTAAGGAGCATACGTTCACATGCAACAGGATGAAGCACTTAGCAGATAATCTTATTGTCTTGGTCTCTCCTTATGTCAGTGCATAGCTGTAATCTTAAGCTAAAAAAAAAACTAGAGCTGCGTGCAAAATGAACAACATCTTCCGAGCATCCACTGCCTTCCAACAGCTAAGTATAGTGAATAAACTCCACAGAGTAATATATATCCAGTGGCGTGGTGCCGCATAAATGCAGGATAAATTAATACCAATATCATAGCAATACTAAATACATTATAATTATATTTATCTTAAACTTCAACTTAACTTAATATTAATAGTATGTGTATAGCACGAATGTGCTATTTAAAGCAATTCAAATAGTGCTTCATGACATAAATGTGCATCTGTCTCCATTATGTTGTTCAGTGCTTGTTCACTCGCAATAGATAAGGTGGAATTAGGAAAGTTATGTGGTAAATGTAAAAGGTCAGGTTCAATAACATCAAAAATAGAGATGACAGGAACCAGGGGGGGGGGGGAACAGCAAGTCTTCTGCGCCCAAAATAGGTCTGCACCCTCCCCCCGCACACACGGAAACAAAGACACAAATGCACACACACCACACACACACACACACACACACACACACACACACACACACACACACACACACACACACACACACACACACACACACACACACACACACACACACACACATACACAAACACACCACACGCACACACAGGCACACATACACGCGTGCGCACACACATACACGCACACATACACGCACGCACGCACACACGCCCCAGGGGTTTACAGCACAAAGGGAGATGAGGGTTGACACTGGATCTGCACATCACACTTACCTTAGTGAAGACTGGAAGAGCCATGTGTCCCTGTGGTGGGAAAGGAGAATGTCAAACAGTGATGTGGGTAGCACTAACATTCTGCCCCCTCCATGGGACAGGATTGAAGGGGAAAGGGGAAGAAGGTTAGCAAGAAAAAACATCAGTGCACATATCATCCATCTAAAGACAGACATCACTGTTAGGGTTAGGTTACCGTTCACCATTTTCACTGTCCTGACTGCTCCAACCTCTGCATATCGCCAATTTGAATCATGGACTGCTATTTGGGAAAATTGTAGACCCAAATATTCAATAGATTTTTTCCCTTTGACCGTATTCTACAGGAAAGGCCATTATGGAAAAGACTCCAAATGTCAAGCCTGTATGGTTTGTATTGAGGAATTAGTTCACAATGCATTACATTTTCAAGAAGGATGTTTTTTTAAGCATAGACACCGCTGGATTATGTAGTGCTAAAAATCTGATACATAAAACACACACACAGTTTCCCAGTGCTCATAAATAGCAAAGGAATTAGTAAATCACTTTAAATGACCAACAGAATGATTTACCTGCTGTGAGAATCACAAACCTCAATAGGAAAAGCACTAATAAACAAAAAATAAAACCCAAGTCCACATCAAGAAAGGTGAATATTCTTATGTTAGCTGCAGATGCACATTTAGAGATACCACTTCATGTCTACACATTACACAAAGAGATAACATACTTTTCCCCTAAACAGAGGAAAACCAACAGCGGAGAGCCCTGTCTCTGAGTGAATATAGAAATGTAATATTAAATAGTTTGGACGCTGAGGCCTAGAGGAGGATTATGGGTGAAACAGTATGTTTCTGATGAGGAAGCTCTGTATTGGAAGACAAAGACACCAACTGCAGGTCTATATCACTCTTTGCACAGTTTAATTAAGCCCAGTAGGGGGCAGTGTTGCACCCCAGAGTTCTAATGAATTAATTTATTAGGTTGGATTGAGCTGTTGATTAAACACTGACCGCCAGTCATCCGTAAGACCTTTTGAAGGAAATGTGTTGTAAAAATGTGTGTTGGCACCAATAAAAAAGATTCAAGCAAGCAAAAAGGGGTTCATTCTACATATACTGGACCTGTCTTCATTCAGCTTAATTAGCTGTCAAAATAATTGTTATGGGCACTTAATCCCATTGAGTTGGATACAAAACTGTGAAAAGGGGGGCACAACATGTATGGAAAACATGGAAACACTGTTACTTCAATCTTTCACTTGAAATGAAATGAAAAATACACTTCCATCAATCCATTTCATTCTCCAAGGACTCACAGCAGATGACTGACATACACAGTGGGTCCCGGAGTTCATACACAGTGGGTCCCGGAGACTGGGACTGAGAAACGCACAGAACTTAATCTTCCTACTTCCTTCTTTCTTCCCTGCCTTCATCCCTCTTCCCTACTCTCTGCATCACTTCCCCCTCGCCTCGTCAGGGGCAGCCAAACAGCGGCATAACTAAGTGATCCTCCAGACACACGGTCACAACTTTATCATTATAATGGAAGATTATTTTTCCATCATAGTTGCCCGGCAGATTTAAATCTGGTAAACACCAGTTAACACCGTTAAATAATGAAATGTTTGTACATTCAACTGGCAATCAGGTTAGCATGCTTGGATTTACCATAGATAAAGTGCTTCATAAAGTGTTGAAACCAGTGCAATGCAAATGAAGAGTGTTTTTCCAAAAAAAAGTGGTCCACGTTGATCAATTTGGAAAAAAATCTATTTTTGTTTATTTTAAATGAGTTTTTTTCATGAAAAATCATGTTTTAATACTTAAATCCCAAAGAATAACAATATAAAAGTAAAACTGCAAATATCTAACTATTCATTTTTACATTTCTAAATGTAGACATCTACTGTGTGTGTTATGTACTGTGAAAGCCTGGCAGTTAATACTGTCCTTAGAGCACCTTTTCACCAAAATTATGAACATTCTGTGTGATAGGTGGGGCTTGGTGGCAGATTCCTTCGCTAATTTGGATCAATTAAAATATGATTTGATTAATTTATTGTCCCAGTCTCCCTAAACATTAATCAAATCAGCAGGTGAATAAAACAGACCAAAACACAAGAGGCCAATTCTTCAAAGCAATCCATTTTTAAAAAAACGATTAAAAACCCAAGTGATCCTACATAACAGTGTGTCGTGGAGGTGAGGTGTTAAGGCCTCTACAAGGTTCTGCGTAACTTCTTCGTGGTTCGCGCAATGCAACATGTCACAAGCACTGCAATTTATACTTCTGCGCAACCTATGCGACATGGTGTCCTTACACTTCTGTACACTAGTAGGCGTCAATGTATTGAACAAGGTCGGTAAAGTTTTCATGAAAGCAGGGAAACTCCTGTACCTTTGAACTTCTTCAGCCAATCTTTCCTGAAGCTGGTTCATTTTATACTGTGTCGAACAAATCATGCTAGCTATCTATATCGTTAGCTACTGTTAACGAGCTTTACTTAGCCGTGATACCAGGTTGATAGTTAGCTAGATATTGATAGTTTTGCTTAGCTAACGTTAACATAGATATACAGGTATGGTATGCAGCTGCCAACAACAATGTCTATCGTTGTATTACTGCACTGATCTCTTGCGTGAACTATGATTGTTCTTAGCATGTATTAATGCACATCTGGTAAGTCGCTCTGGATAAGAGCATCTGCTAAATGCTTCAAATGTAAAATGTAAAAAAATGATGCAATAGCTTGATGAACTATGACTATGACAGCTCCACCTCCATTCGCTAACCAACCAATCAATGCTGTGCAACATCTATGTGACATCACAAGTTCAATTTTTGTGCTAGATACAACATGTTACAGGATGTCGCGTTGCAGTCGCGTTGCAGTCGCTCGAGCATGTACAGGCCTTAATGTTTATGTGGAAAGGGGAGTTTTGAAGAAGTCAGATTTTTTCGATTCAAACAGTGTCGTGGAGGTAAGGTGTTGGTGTTAATGTAGGCAGCATGTTTTGAAGGAAGTCTGCTGGTGTTTGCATAGGCAATCTCCATTAAAGCATCCGGATAACTTTGTTAACTTTTATAGCCTATGCTTCCTGCAATCTGATTGGTGCCAGCAGATCTCCGATGGTGGATTTGGTTGATTGGGGAAGTTTATCCTTTCATGCACTCACTTTGTTGTAAAAAAAAATAGGGCGATGGTGGTGCCGGTGAAGACCTCGACACCATGTAGGCAGCATGATGTTAAGAAGTCTTAACATTTGTGTTGACGGTGTGTTGTGAATGAGGGTGCTGGTGTTTGTGAGGACAGCGTGGGGACTCAGGCAAATGGTGGTGGTGTTGTTGTTGACGGTGTGTTGTGAATGAGGGTGCTGGTGTTTGTGAGGACAGCATGGGGACTCAGGCAGATGGTGGTGGTGTTGTTGTTGACGGTGTGTTGTGAATGAGGGTGCTGGTGTTTGTGAGGACAGCGTGGAGACTCAGGCAGATGGTGGTGGTGTTGTTGTTGACAGTGTGTTGTGAATGAGGGTGCTGGTGTTTGTGAGGACAGCGTGGGGACTCAGGCAGATGGTGGTGGTGTTGTTGTTGACAGTGTGTTGTGAATGAGGGTGCTGGTGTTTGTGAGGACAGCGTGGGGACTCAGGCAGATGGTGGTGGTGTTGTTGACGGTGTGCTCTACGCTTACATCAGGAGATTCCCTGGGGCAGACATGGACCTCTCAGTCCTGCCAGGAAATTCAAAAGGGTTGCCAAAGGAACGCTTCCTCAGCATGGATTTCACCAAGATCTGCAGCAGAGAGGGGGAGGGGGGGTGTTTACAACACTGGTTTTAAAATGCAGCACAAAAAGCAAGACACTCCCACAGCCTTCCCATTTCTGTAGAATGTTGACTCCAGAAGCCCTGAAGCAAAAGGTTTCATTAAGTCAACGTGTGGCACCAGACTACAGTACCTAACAAGGCACTCTAAAGTAACAATAAAATATCCCAGAAAATGGAGAAAATGGACACCAATATCCAATTAGTCTCTGGATATTGGTGAAAAATAGATGCTTCTGTAAACATTTTCAGTTATCTGCAGGGATGTTATTGCTGTCTAAAGAGTATAAAGCATTTAAAGGGGGACTGGCCTTCACACTGCTTACCACGGCTGACAGGCTGGGGACCAACTTGACCGAATTCTGCACCTCCTCCACCGTCACCTCCACCACGGTGCAGTGCTCCTCCTCCAGGGGCAGGGGGTCGGAACCACCTTGTGTCACCCACGGATGGACCTGCCAGGTCAGAGCACAGCATTGGCAGCACTATCACGCCCCCCCATGCCATCCCACGCCAGCGTGGCATCTGCCGCTGGCGCAAAGAAAGTGACCGGGGGTTGAGTCTAACGGAGGTTGGCAGCGTCCTTCTTATCCCGTTTGTCTCGGGCTGGCCACAGCATTTTAGTTTCTTTTAAATGTATGTTTTATTTATTTGTGCAGCTTTCCTGGGCAGTGACAGGAGTGGCCGGTTTTCCCAGACTGAGCTCAATAATGGAAAATAAGCTCAGATGTTCTCTGTCAGGTCAAGCCCCCAAATCACAGTGTCACAACACTGTAGGGATCTCAAAGGCGGGGGGATTAGGTGGAGATCAATCGTGAGTTTGTTTATCGGCGGACCACAATGCCGTGCAAGGGAGCCGTCTTCAGACCCAAATTAGCTTTTGCTCAGGGTTCCCTGTCAGCTCCAGGTGATGTCATGAGACTTAATTGTTCCACCAATCCTCTTAATCCGCTAATTAGCTGACGTACACACTTCACTGCAGGTGAGACGCCACAGAGATTTAAGATGGTGTTTGCAAGCTGTCCTCTGGCTCTTGAGCATGTGCACACTGTGTGGCACCCACAGCCACGTGAGTGACGTCTGAGTCATGTGACTTCAAATGCCGAGCTGTCTTACGTGTGGAACTCGATGACAAATGTGTTGCCTCTGGGCAATGCGAATGACAGATTCAATCTGAGGGGCCTGTGTAAACAGGTATAACACTGTTACTAAACCTGATCTGTTTGGTCTTCATGAAGTATGTGATTGATAAAAAAATGTGTACAGATCTGTCACAGATTTTCTGTTCCTTCGATTGCAGTATCAATAATCATTAAGAATGCAGTTTCTCCTGGTATGAACAAAACAACTTTTCTCAAGCCAAATACCTTCTCAATTGATTTAGTTGGAAAATTTACAATTTATCATGGATCTTGCAAAAGCAGAAGTTTAAGGGTGTCTAGACCCTCTAAATGAGAGCTCATCAGTGACTTGTTTGATCCCTCACCTTGATATCAGGTATAGTGATCCTCTCCCTCACCTTGATATCAGGTATAGTGATCCTCTCCCTCACCTTGATATCAGGTATAGTGATCCTCTCCCTCACCTTGATATCAGGTATAGTGATCCTCTCCCTCACCTTGATATCAGGTATAGTGATCCTCTGCTGAGGGTCCTTCTCCAGCATCCTCAGGATCAGCTCTTTCAGATCCTCACTGAGGGCCGGCCTATGACAGGGAGTCAGGTGACCAGTGACACCTCAGCACCAAGCGCGCGCACGCACGCACGCACACACACACACACACACACACCCCCACATGCGACCAACTGACTGACCGACCGACCGACCGACCCACACACATAACGCAGATTGGCCCCGCCAGCTTGCTCAGATATTGTGTATCGTTGGAACTGGCTGGTGCATTCATGCAGGGAGAATGCGGTCATTCCTGTGGCCACACCGCACCCATGTGACAGGGAAGCAGGCCAGGAAATATGGCACCCTGGAATAGGTCTCACTTCCTTAGGAACAGCTTGATGATCACACTTCCCAGTTCCACTGCCCGTCGCTCTCTCATTTGCCTAGTGCAGTACTGATCCCTGATAGGTGGGTTTGTTTTGGTCAAATACGTAGTGATATTTGTAATTACTCACTACCAATCCATAGTTCCCAGATTCAGAGCTAGCTGCATAGCGTGGGATTGTGATGTGGAATAGCAGTACATCACAGTATATCAGTTCATACACATGGGGCAGAGCGTGTACAAAGCATATCTGCTAGTCCGATTTTTCAGCAAAATAATCTATAATCTGCCCACAGCGTTCTGATTGACTCTAAAAGTGAAACTGTATCACCTCAAGATCTGGCAATTCTTTGTGTTGTACATTTTGTACATTTAGCATTTTGGAAACTGGAATAATTAAAAAATACCATTTTTGATTTATCAATTAATACGCTGGAAATACATTTAGCAAAAAAAATCCCAGGAAGTAAATGTTGTATTCCCATCAGAGCCACTGTTTTCTTTTAAACCAATAACATATCAGTATAAGGAACACAATTGGAGAAAGACAGCAATAGTGGAACAGAGGTCACCCTACAGTTGCTAAGGAAATACGATGGCTAAGATACCACCTCTCTAAACAAATGCTTAATGATATTTGCCATTTGCTTTTCCCCAGGGTTTTACCCTTGCCTCAGTAAAAAACAATCGTGTGATGTTTTGTTTTTTTCTCCGGCGGTGTTCCTTCGAATATCCCATTTTTTATTTGCCAGGTGCATCTCTGTATTGTGTTTCGGATGCAGACTCTCTCTCTGCGGCTGTGTGATGAATTTCCCTGCTGCGCTCAGCGTCGCTGCAGAGAGCTGATAATCGGCCCGCTCATGGCAGGACGTGTCAGGTCTAATGCGGCGTTCCAGAGTCACTCACGTCTCGGGAAACGCCACACGCTCAGTCCTGATCTTATTGTGCAGAGCCAGGATGTAGTCGTCTATAAAAGGACACTGCCAAAACAAGACAGACACACAAACGAGGCCATTATGGACTAAAAGCAAGTTGCACTTTTGCACTTTAAAATCTGTGTTTTTCACCACTATATTACATGTTTGATGTTGCCTGTACTGATGTATGTATGTGTCTGCTACTGAATGTTGTCTTGCTGTTGCTTTCTGTTTTTGCATCAACATTATGTCTTTGCTCTTAAATTGCCCCATGTGGGGCAAATAAAGTTCTACTGAATTGAATTGAATTACAGACAGATACACAGTCGAGCCCATTACAGACAGTGTGCAGAAAAACACGCATCGTTAATTTAACTAGCCAATAACAAACAGTTAACACAAGTGTTTCTTCCAGGACAATTTCATAAGCACAACATGATGTGTGTGAGAAGTGAAAAGTGTTTACGTTACCATGTGAAAGATCAGGGGTGGCTTTACAGACACATGTTATTACCAATAGGTATCGGTGAGAAATTATAAATAATTTCTACGTATCATACCGCTGCAGGCAAAATTAAGGCAAACACATGTGAAGTAAACCGCTCGCGTGCATCAGTGCACTTTTACATACGACACCACACTGGTCTAAGAGTGTGCACTTTTACATATGACACCACACTGGTCTAAGAGTGTGCACTTTTACATATAGTATGACACCACACTGGTCTAAGAGTGTGTACTTTTACATCGCCCCCTTACCTCTCAGAGCCTTCAGCCCCTATGCTGAGAAAGGCCTACAATAGGCCGTGCAACAACAAGGAGGAACATTTAAAGCGTTGACTTGCCTTCCCAAACACGAAACAGTACAGCGTGACCCCCATCGCCCACACATCCAGGGCCTGAAAGGGAAGCACAAGGCAAACAGTGTTTTAATTGTGTTTTAACTGTGTAATCCACAGAGAAAGAGCTCAACACAGTAAGCTGTGACATACAGTCCCAGTCAAAAGTTTGAGTACACCTTCCATCTGGATTATGACTAATCGGACACTCCTTCATTCTTCAGCAAGATAACGACCTGAAACACACCTTGAAGTTGTGCAAGAGCTGGCACTGTATGTCCTAAAGAAAGCTCCCATGTTCAGTTAAGGCAGTGCTTCTCAATTATTTTCTGTTGACGCTTATAAACCCCTAGGAAGAAGAAAATTCATTTTTTCAGTTTTTTGCGTTGCATTGATGTTCCTTTTGTTTATTGTTTTGTGTTTTGTGTTTTTTCTTATACATTTTGGTGTAAAACCCTCAATTTGCTTAGTTTCCCCCCACGCTACGCCTCTGGTCACACGCGCCCCCCCTGGCATCGCACCGCGCCCCACTATTTGAGAAACACTGAGTTAAGGGTTGTTATTTCATTTCTTGTTTTTCTTGGTTTTTTGTACGGCAGCATTAGCAGCCAAACCACAAGTCAGGAACCTGAAATGTGTGGTTTATGTGTTACACTGAGTCTCAAACAGTGATGGTGAGCATGTAGGAGTCCAAACCACAAGTCAGGAACCGATGAACGCAGAGTCTTAGTGATAGTGAGACGATGTCCGTGGAGTCTCAGACAGTCAGAGTGAGAGACGATGATGAACGCTGAGTCTCAGACAGTGATAGTGAGACGATGTCCGTGGAGTCTCGGACAGTCAGAGTGAGAGACGATGATGAACGCTGAGTCTCAGACAGTGATGGCGAGACGATGTCCGTGGAGTCTCGGACAGTCAGAGTGAGAGACGATGATGAACGCCGAGTCTCAGACAGTGACGGTGAGACAGTGAGAGACAATGATGATAACGGCTCTCACCTTCCCGCTGAAGATCTGGTAGTCGTCGGTCAGAGTCTCCGGAGCCATGAAGGCGGGCGTCCCGGCCGTGCTGGACAGAAGCGCGTCGTTCCCCTCGAACTCGTTACTGACCCCGAAGTCCGCGATCTTAACGTGCCCGTCGTCTCCCAGCAGCAGGTTGGATGGCTTGATGTCCCGGTGGATGATCTTCTGATAGTGCACTGACAGGAAAACAGTGACTCAGCACCCTGGGACATGCAGGTCCTGCACTTCACTCAGTCAGAGACGAACGCAAGAACACTGACTCAGCAGCCTGAGACATGCAGGTCCTGCACTTCACTCAAGTCAGAGACGAACGCAAAAACACTGACTCAGCACCCTGAGACATGCAGGTCCTGCACTTCACTCAGTCAGAGATGAACGCAAGAACACTGACTCAGCAGCCTGAGACATGCAGGTCCTGCACTTCACTCAGTCAGAGACGAATGCAAAAACACTGACTCAGCACCCTGAGACATGCAGGTCCTGCACTTCACTCAGTCAGAGATGAACACAAGAACACTGACTCAGCACCCCACAGGCAGGTCATGCACCCACTTCAATCACTTATGGTGGGTCTCTTCAGCACTTCACCATTTGTCCTTAGCTTTGATTCCCAACCTAATGCCACCATTAGCTTTTTATCTTCGCCCATATTTCGGCGAGTACAGCAGTCACCAAAATCAACTCGCAAAAACTGTGTTTGCAAAGAAAAAGAATGAGACTTTTTTTTAATTGCAAGTCAAAATTAAGGACAGATGATGACTGAATATGGGCCATTGCCGGTGAAGTTCTGTCTAAAAGCTGGTAGCGGTATCGCCCCTGCTTGCTGATGGAGCCAACAGTCTGCTTTCACATGCATTGCCTTTGGTCTCTAATTCCCTAATTCACTGTTATGGCAGGGCCAGGAACCAGAAATATGACCGCGGTAAATCATACATTCAACCACCAAGCACCCGTGAGACACATTACATTACATTTACATTTTAGGCATTTAGCAGACACTCTTATCCAGAGCGACTTACAAAATTGACATTTCTTTACATACAATCCATTTATACAGCTGGATATTTTTACTGAAGCAATTCAGGTTAAGTACCTTGCTTAAGGGTACAACAGCAGTGCCCCCACCTGGGAATCGAACCAGCAACCTCTGAGGTACAAGTTCTTTAACCATTACACTACACTACTGGCCAATCACCAGCTTTAGTTTTAAACTATTACAATTCCCCCAAATATGCTTTTTTGTTTTATCCCAAGCATTGTTTTCAATTTTGTGCACCAAGGACCTGTACAGGAGGGAAAATGAATAAATATGTAATTAACTAAGTAAACCCCAAAAATGATTTCCGGAAGATTGGGCACTATGTTCCTTCAATGTTAGTCTCTAAAAATATAGCAATTGAGGGCACAGAATGTGTAGTTTACCTCTCTGTACAGTACACACTCATCAATCCCTCAGTTACCTAAAAGTGCACGGATGTCTTTAAATACCCCCATTTTCTTTAGCTTTTCACTTAGTGGTACAGGGGCATTTTACAACTTTAATATGTAGCTGTAACGTTTTTTCTCCCCTTATTCCTTTCACTTTGTCTTTTGTTTACCTTAATAGCCCATTTAGGTACTGGGGTCGGAAACTAGCTTCAGCCTAAAACACTTTAATGTAATTTAACTGCTAATTTTATTGCACAATGTACCAGTGTTAAATTGCAATTGTCCCTACAAAGCAAACTAATTCATAACAAAGACACATAGAGTAATTGATCAGATGGGTTCCTGGAGCAACTAAGCACCATAAAAACCCCCATTGCTCAACGTGGAAATGTAAACTAATTTAGAAAAGCACAAGCACTGAGGCAAGCAGGTGACTGTGGGCGGCCGTAAATTAACCATGCAGACATGACTCGCCCCTCTCAGTAAGATCCTGTCCATCAGACACCTCAAGGCTGTCTCACTGTATTGCACTTATCTTCATTATGTTCCCATTCTCTCTAACTGTCTGTCTGTCTCTCCCCCTCCCCCTCCCTCTATTTCTCTCTCTCCCTCCATTTCTCTCTCTCTCTCCGTTTCTCACTCTCTCCCTCCATCTCCCTCTCTCTCTCTCTCTCTCTCTCTCTCTCTCTCTCTCTCTCTCTCTCTCTCTCCTCTCTTTCTCACTCTCTCCTTCCATTTCTCCCTCCCTCCTTCCATTTCTCCCTCCCTCCTTCCATTTCTCCCTCCCTCTCTCTCTCTCTCTGTTTCTCACTCTCTCTCTCCCTCCCTCTCCCTCTCCCTCTGCCTCTGCCTCTCTCTCCATTTCTCACTCTCCCTCCCTCCCTCCCTCCCTCTCTCTCTCTCTCTCCCCCTCTCCCTCCCTCTCTCTCCGTTTCTCACTCTCTCCCCGTTTCTTACCCTCTCTCTCTCCCTCCCTCGCTCTCTCCCTCTCTGTCTCTCTCCCTCCTTCTGTTTCTCTCTCCGTTTCTCACTCTCTCCCTGTTTCTCACCCTCTCTCGCTCCCTCTCTCCCTCCCTCCCTCCCTCCTCTCTGTCTCTCTCCCCGTTCTCTCCTCTCTCCCTCTCTCCTCTCCCTCTCTCTCCTCCCTCTCTCCCTCTCTCTCTCCCCTCCCTCTCTCTCTCCCTCCTCCTCCCTCCCTCTCTCCCTCCCTCTCTCTCCTCCCTCCCTTCTCTCTCCCTCTCTCTCTCTCTCTCCCTCCTTCCGTTTCTCTCTCCGTTTCTCACTCTCTCCCTGTTTCTCACCCTCTCCCTCTCCCTCTCCCTCTCCCTCTCTCCCTCTCCCTCTCCCTCTGCAGAGGGAAGGGGTTGGTGATACATAGTACTCACGGTACTCGATGCCCAGGACGATGTCTCTGAAGTAGACCCGTGTCTGTTCCTCTGTGAACGGTCTGTCAGAGGGAACCTCCATCACCGGGCTAGCACCAGAGACATGGAACAGGTCAAAAGGTCACGGCGTCTGTACATGCCTGCATCGAATTCATTTGTTGCTTATCTATGCACCAGTTGATGACATTGATGCCTTATCACTGCTACGTTATTCATGCTTTATCACTTGATGTGTTATCACATGGTACTGGCTATTCTACACCTGTGTTCTAGCAACTCTTAAGATATGTACAATCTATTGCCACGATGGTCTGGTACTGCAAGACACATTCATCAAATGAATAAATAAAAAAGAATAAACCCGCAATTGGCTCACACTGTTCCATGGCACTTGTTAACAAAGCCCGTTATTCAAATAATAACAAAATTCCAAATTCAGTAGGGTTTTTTTCTTTTAACAATCTATTTATATTTTCAAATGTTTTTCGCCAAGCATTTAATGTAAAAACGAATTGGTGCATTGAATTTTCAGATCCATGCATTAATTTTGCACCTGCATCACTATCCTTAAACAAGCTCTGGTCTTTCTGTTTAATTGTCTTATTACTGGATTAGATTTCTAAATTTGGATGACATGTGACTGAAACATAGACAGTATGATCCCTAGCTCATGAGAAGAACACAAGTGCACAAATCTGCAATTTATTACTCTCAACATGGCAGTTTAGAATTAATAGGTGGGAGGATAATCTTACAGTAATAATCCTTAGATCCAATAACCCTTTGAGCCTTCTGTTGATTTTATGAGTTTTTAGTTTTAAGTAGGAACCTTGCCTAATTTCACTTCGTTGGCAACACTCCTCACAGAGAACAAGAAACCTTAATGTGTTTTCACTCTCTCCCAGCCCAAAATGTAATTTCCCCTAGATGAATAACTAAAGCAATACTGCATTGTTATTTCACCATGTGGTTTTAGAAACCTGTTCACAGTTTGCAGAAAATTCAGACCGATTGCCAAAGATCATATTCCTCTCATTGGGAAGGCAAAGCAAGGTCAGCAAAACAACTAAACAATCAATCTTCAAGTAAAAAGTACAGGCCATCCACATATCACAACAATTTACAGCCAGCACGCACACTCACCCTTTCTGCATCAACTCAAACGCTGTGGAAAACAGACAGAGAACATAACAAGAAATAAATCACCATTCGTTCTGAATTAATGGATTGAAATGTAGAGCTATAAACAAAAGAGTCTGTGTTTCCCTGAGCTGCCCTTGAGTGGAGTGGAGTCAGAGTGGAGTCAGAGTGGAGTCAGAGTGGAGTCAGTCACTACAGCATGCTGTGGCAGTGTGTCTGGGCTAGCAGCGCCGTTGGGGTGTTCGGTTGTGGACATTCCATCTGTTTGTGGAAAAGGACTTTGAGTGACACCTGCTTTTTGTGTGTTCAGCCTATCCTCCTCGCCAATTCCTTGTCTGCCTCCGTGTTTTGTTAGTTTTGTGTTCATTATTTATTTTTTCCCATTTATAAAACAAAAAACTAAACTACAAAGAAGAAAACTGCCATGTCGGCCACGGGGCCTGTGGTTGAGCTGGCCGAGGTCGGGCCTCACTGTCTTCCTCCTCTCACAACAACCTGGAGATGATGACTCGTCCACCCCCCTAGGAAGCTGGTAAGTGGGTGGTGGGATTATGCAGACGTGCCTATTTGTTTTATTTACTCTTTTTGGTTTTCCTTTACCTAACGGTACAACATTATCATCGCATAACATGAACCAGGTCAGGGCCTTATTCTATACCGTCAGGTTTCCTAGCTGTAAGCTAGTCTGTCTCGGGGTGGGTAGTTATCTAGGAGGGTGTGGCCAGGTATACACAGCAACTGAAAATTGGGTTCGTGACACATTGCATAATAAAATCACCCCATTTGGGAGTAACGGCAGTGTATGGATACTATTTCTCCTCGACTAAACAACTAAAGTCCCACATAAATCCCTCAAGGGGCATCCCCTCCCCTTTGCGTATGTCTCCTTTTTCAATGCGAACCCCATGCACAAAGGGCTAGGATGATACAGTGAATCAGAGACCTCATTTTATGCACACGCATGTGGAATATCACGGTGAAAGGTCACGATCTATCTACATGTGTTATGGTGTCGCGGTAAAGACAACTTTAGCTTTACGGCAATCAATCAAATGTTATGGTTATTTCATCGAACCGCGGGACAGTTGTAAAGTAAGTAAAGCTGGAAGAGGATCGATTGCACTTACCCATGTGGAGGTTATCATCAGCAGGGTCATCCAGAACCTTCCATGAATGCAAAACACACTTTATTTAGATTTAACAACCATAACCAAGCCATTAGTGCACAATTAATTATGCAAGCAAAACATTGGCACATCAACCCATCTCACAACCCATGTGAAATGCCCAAAAGACATGTGATTCACATGCGATTTACCCATTTTTCGCATGTAAATCCCATGTGAATCACGTGTTTTTTTGGCATTTCACATGCAATTCACATGTACACCACATTGTAACATGTTGTCACATTTCCTTGAGGTATTCACTTGTGATCATATGTATATGTGTTTATATGCTGTATGTATGGGTGTTTTTGGACACTCCACACGTAAAATTCATGTGTTTTTTTTCCTTTAAGGTAATTTTATTTCAAAACACTGGAGAGTCAGATTTATTGTTAAGGGCCGACCACTGACCACAGGCCATGTTAGCATGTTGAGTTGAGCAAGAGTTGAGTTGAGTTGCTTTTATTGTCATTCCGCCACATACAAGTATGTAGAAGAACGAGATTGCGCTTCGATTTACAACAGTGCAACATTAAGACAACAATTACACAACAGTTGAGACAGTGCAACATTTACGACACAACATTTAGGTCACATTGAGGTAAATCGTGTTTATATCGTTCCATTATTGAACCAAATACCATCCATAAAGCTAAAAAAAGCAGTCAGCCCATGAAAGTAGACTTCTATAAGCCTTGGACACACCAGCACGATGATCTGTGAAAAAAGCTTCTTAAAGCTACCATATTAGACACCAGAAGGCATTTAGACTGCAAACTACCTTTCGTCTAAAAATCTATATTCAACCTACAAATGCCTAGTCCTTCCTTCCTGAAGAGTCTGATCAATTAAATTAATAAATTAAATCAATTAAAAAGCCTTGAACTTGCAGAGGTTCTACAGCTGCACGATAATAAATTGTCAAAATAGTAAGGGCTAATATGTTAATTCCTTCATTTTCTAACAAGAGAGAATTGTTGTGAGAAATTATTATGTGACAGATGGTAATTTTTCCCCCCACACAGTCCACAAAAGCTGTCCTGGAAAAGATTGGGTTTGCATGGCTACTCGAAGCCACTTGGAAGTGTGCCCGCAAAACTGCACGGGATCAGGAAGGGCCGGCTTTCTGCCAACTTCAAGGTGCTTCCATTTTAACATTTGTTTGAACATGATGGCTCGAGCGATGTCGTCCAGTGCTACCATCTCAATGAAGCAGAGGGGCGAATCAAAGCCGACCTGTCACGCTAATCTCTTTGAGGTTTTAGAAGACGTGTGGGCTGACAGCTCATGTAAACACTACTGTTTAACAGGAACAATATTAAAAGCATCACCGATACGTTGTACGTGCAGAATCCATTGTCCACACATCGCATTGATTACTTTGGCTCTCTTGTAAATGAATTACGGATGTCTTAAAATTGTGTATCATAACAGGACACCACACTGTACATATTAATATGCATGAATCTAATCCTTGAATATATTTACTGTAGTTGTATAACTGTGTATTGTGCATAATACTGACGCTCGACCATACAGAAAGTGTAACAGAACTGTTAAAAATATTTTAAATGTTAATATTTGTTACATGTGTGGTTCTGTGTAGCTCAGTAGGTAGAGCATGGCGTTGACAACGCTTAGGTTGTGGGTTCAATTCCCATTGGGGCCACATAAATGTATTCATTCACTACTGTAAGTCGCTTTGGATAAAAGCGTCTGCTAAATGGCATATATTATATTACATGCTTCCCAATCACAAGCTACACCTGTTAACATTTACCTGCACTCTGTATACAAGACGCCACGCAGTGTTTACACGGTGTACCCTGACAAAGGCACTGTGTGTTTTCAGAGTGAACAGATCATAATAAGAGTCTTCCTCCTTGAAATGTTCCCATGGGTCTAAACATTTTCAACTGGCATACTTGCACCTCCAACACTGAAATCGTGATCACTGGCTTCTTTACTCCAATGCCGCACAACCCCCCCCTGTGTGTTTTTACAGACACAAGCAACAGACTCGGAACAGCCTTAGAGCAGACTCAGGTCTCACCTCCACCAGTCTGACGATGTTGAGGTGGTCCAGTTTCTTCAGGATGGCGATCTCTTGGTAAGCCCTCTCCAATGGACCCAGAACCTTGACCGGGTCCCCGGGGGCCGTGTGGGCCCCGCGCGGCGGCGGGCGACCTACAGACAACCAGAACAAGCTGCCTGAATAAGACTATCACAACAGCGCAGGATCCAGAGCGCCCTGTGAATCAGCACCAAAACGGAATGACATTTAAGACTTTAATTCAGTAGTGATGCAGGTGTAATCTAAATTCCACTCAGAAAGGGTAAATGAAAAAAAGATGAGACGTAACACATACGTGGAAATCCGTACTGTCTCATTATCCTCTTCTTGGAAACTACCTTCATTGCCTGAAAAATAAATAAGCACAATTAGGCATATCATTACGTATTAACGAGTGAGGCAGCTTGAATAATAGAAATTACGAAAAGGGGTCACTGTTCGGGTAAAAAAACTGAAATAAACTAAAGATAAAGTTTATAAACCTGCTTTTATGCCTGAAAAGAAGAAACCAGAGAGGGGGGCCACAGTGCTCTCAGACAGAACCCTGTGAAGTGTGACAGGATCGGGGGGACAATATAGATATGAATATGGGACAATGTGTGTGCAGTGGGGGATTATGGGAGAATATGGATAGAACCTTAGGAAGCCAGTCCAGGAGATTCAGCAGAGTGTGACATGAGGGAGCACTAATGGTCACCAGGAATACATACGTAATACTGGTCATCATCTTCATTGTAGGCCAGCTTCACCACCCCATATGAGCCCTAGATGAGAAGCAGAGAGAGAAGCCACAGCAAGTTCTGAATGAGTTTGATTAAACATAAGTTCAGCATCTTTGAGATGCTACCCTCAACCTGTGCCAGTTACTATGTCAGGCATGGCTCTATGTCAGTTCTCTCAATCCACAGCCAATTGAGCCACTCCAGGTTTTTTTATTATAAGCGCAGGCAGGTGTCACTCAGTACAATAACTGGTTTATAGACCTGCAGTGGCTCCAACTGCTATGCATTGGGAGCTCTATTACTGCCACCTGAAGGTACAATCCTGAGAAAGAGAATTCATGTTCTGTCATTTTTTTACAGTTTGAATTTACCAATATAAACCAATGTGTGGGAGGACACACAACAGAACCCAACACATTTCAACACATTTTTGTTGTGTTAAGATAGTCCATCGATGAGCAGATGACACTAAATCAACTGAAAACTTGAAATGTGAGGGCCAAGGAACATATGTTTCCAAGGCAACAGAGTTGTATGTGAATCACAAACCGGTAGGAACAGATAAGGTGTAAAATAACATTGTATAGATGCAGTATGTACAGTATATTAAACAAGCAAAGATGCACCTCAAAACAATGGACAGATTCATACGCCACCAAAGCATTCAATGCAAATGCGTGCCTAGGGGCCAAGGGGTGGTGACCTCATCACGTGCCACACAGAGCCCAACAGCAGGAAGGGCTCCTGCATTTTGTAACACAATGCTAGGATGTAGTACTCAAAGCTAAATAAGGTGATTACTTTACCAAAATATTTTCCAAATTGTCTATGATCCAATGCTCTGATGGTTGATAGCAGTGTTTGAGTCACTCTAGAACTACATGAAGTTCCACACACATTCCACAACAGTAACGCTTAAGAATAATACAATATTAATATGCCATTTAGCAGACGCTTTTATCCAAGTAGTGAATGCATACATTTTTCAGTATATGTGGCCCCAATGGGAAATCAAACCCATAACCTAAGTGTTGTCAGTGCCATGCTTCACCTACTGAGCCACACAGAACCTTATCCTTAACCCCCTGCCCCACCACTTTATCTCAAGATGAACAATCTTCTCATAGATATTAATATATCAGATATTGTAATATTACAATACCTGAATGGAAACCTGGGCTGATAGGGGGCAGTTTGTACTGAGTGTTTGGTGCAGATGCTTTACCGAACAGTGAGTAAAAGGGCAGGGTGTTTTGTACACGTCCCTACCTTCCCTATTTCATCCTTCAGCTTGTACTGGTTCAGCTGGACACAGTCCTGTTGGGACAGAGAAATATGCATCAGACATCTGTGTGAAAAGCAAATATATACTAACCGTCACTCACACTGAGTCTAATGTCACCGGACAAGGCCTGCGGGCCTAACTTATCATTTTCACAAATACAGTTCTGTAACAAGTCAGATGGGAAATTGGGTCATTTAACAGTGTATGTTGCAAATATATATATATACTGACTAATAATTTAATCAATTATAGTTAGCATAACAAAGCAACGGGACAGTGTATAAACTATTCCGTCAAGAGTGGATGTGTGAATTTGGTTTACACAAAAGATTTCTCAAGCCCTTTGTAATGCTGTGAATTCACTTAGGAAAAGTGCCACTCTACTCAGAATCATAGTATGTAATGAACTAAGAATGAATATAGAGATGGATCCAAAGAGGAATCCAGGAAGGGCTCAATATTAAAATCGAAATGACAGAAAACCAACTGTGGATACCGGATTTTCTTTACACACTAATTAGGTGAACCAAAAGAAACATTTGTTGCACACCATTTATGAAGAAGTGTGCTTTCTTCAAACCATATAGTATATGCAAAAGTATATGGATCGAATATCAAGCATCATCCAAATATTTTTTTAGAAACATCCCCTTTGAAAACCTGAGAATTACTTCCCAATTCAAATCAAATATACATGCAGAGGGCATAACTGGCATGCTCACTGATTGAGTACTGACTTGGGGCATGTGACTGCTTATGAGCTACCCGATAGGCCCTCATTTCCCCCTCGTGTGCAGGCACGCACACACGCACATGCACATACACACACATGCACAGACGCATGCACACACTCAGGCGCGCACGCGCACGCACACACGCACACACACACCTTCTGTTCCCTACCCACTCTGCCCCACTGCCTGCCCATGCACAGCACGCACCTGGGCATCTGAGATGGACACGCGCTTGGACTCGATGGTGGGCCTGCGCGCCATTCTGGAGTACCCCTGGTAGGTCTCGCGCTCCTGCAGGGACAGCTTCCTGTCCGTCAGCCGGAGCCCCTGGGCCGTCCCGTTCTTCACCCCGTTGGGCTTGCGGTCGTCGTGCGCTGCCCCCCTCTCGGCAGACATAGTGATGGCCGACACCATGTCCGACAGCTCGGAATGGAGATCTGAGTCACTGCTCATCGCCCCCGACGATCGCCGCTCAGACCACGGGCAGGGGGGAGGGGCCCAGTGAGGAGGAGGGGCCTCCAGGAGAACGCATCAACGTCACAGCCGTCCGCTCGCTGGCAGGACCACAACGCACTCCGCAGAGCTGCCAAGGAGGTGGGGACCAAGAAACGACTGCTTAAAGCACTTTATACAACCTCCAACAAATATAATGATATTATAATGGGCAGCGCAAAGAATTGCAAAGAAAGAAAAAAATAAGCAACAATTAAAAATAAAAGAAACAAACAAACCGAAACATACAACAATGTTTCAGATAATCCACATATGGCAGAACCTCGGAGATACAAACCTCAGAGTTACAGAGATAGAGACGTGCCTGAAGACAGCACCCACGCATTTACAATGTCAAGGCCAACAAAGCAGCGCTCAGAAACTATAATATACATTATAAAAGAACACATACTTTTTTAACCATTTAAATGCTTCAACAATAACAATTTGTAAATAGTTGTTGAAAACAAGGTACTTGTGTGGTGTTGTGGCACCATTAGATATGTGGCGAATGCCCTCCTCCCTCTTGGAAAATACAGTTGCATTTTTCTGAAATTAATTTTATTCAAAATTAAAATATTAACAATATGTGTAACCACATTTCCTTGCAATGAAAATGTATATAGGAACGCAAAACAGTGAAATATAAAATTGTGAAGAAATTTTTAAATTAAAATTAAAAAAACACAAAAAAATGCTTGGCATCAGCCACATGCTATTGCCTTACTGCCTATTTAAATCACTTGAGAGAATTGGTAAACTATGCTGTGCTTAATTACACAACACATACTAGGATATATTTTTACAACACAACCATGGAAGTAATGCTGGGGAAACCAGGACCAATTAGAGAGGAAGCTATTGATGTAACCCTCTCCAAACCCTCTCCCATCCATACTATCCTACCCTCCCAACCATACATTTTACATTTACATTTTAAGCATTTAGCAGACGCTCTTATCCAGAGCGACTTACAAGATGTGCATAAATACATGGTAGGAACAATCATAGTACGCGCAAGAGATCAGTGCAGTAATACAGCAATAGACATCATTGCAGGCAGCTGCGTAACATACCTGTAACACTGGGAAGGAAACGGTTAGTTTAAATAATACAATTTAAAAATGTATATTAAGTGGAGTACATACTGTCCTACTCTCCCATCCATACTATCCAGTAGCCTTCTTGTGCCAAATGGCTGAAGCTGAGTGGGGCTAGGCTTAGTAATAGCTTGGATGGGAGACCCCCTGGGGAAACCAGGTTGCTGTGAGAAGTGGTGTTGAGCCAACCATTCCCTTTCCTCTCTGGATGAAGCAAATATTCAATAACCCCATTTAGGATCAGGGCTGTAGGATGTTATTTCACTTGGGCGCGATTAAACGGAGCCCCGGACTCACTGTGGTCACTGAAGATCGCTTCTCAAAACGGCAGCATCATAGCCAAATTCCCAATCTGGCTTTCTCAATTTAAAACCACCTTCTCACTGCACAGAGCTGGTGCGGCTTTCTGGTGAAAGCGATGGGAAACCAATCCAGTACCCTCAGGTCAAAACAATCACCAGCACCCCCTACCAGCAGGCAGATCACCTTGACCCTGCTTGTGTTATAAAACAGTTGCCAAGGACATATGCATCATGCTCAGTACACAGATTTTTCTGTCTTGTACATTTTACATTAACCTTTTAGGAATGTAGCAGACGCTCTTATCCAGAGTGATTTACATGCATTTAAAATGGCAATAATAAGAGTTCAGTGCAGCAAAAATACAATAAATGCCATCTTAGGCAGATGTGCACCACAACACCTATAAAACAGGGAGAGAAAAGTTTGTAAATTTTTAAAATATATATATATATTCAGAAAGTGTAGTCTTAAGTTGGTGGGTTTTCAGTCTCTTGCGGAAGATGGCCAGCGATTCTGCAGTTCTGACCGAGTGTGAAAGGTAATTCCACCATGGGGGGGGGGCAGGCCAGAGAACATAAGAACACAGGAATACATAATGATGAGAACAGGCCATTCAGCCCATCCAGGCTCGTCATGTCCTAATCTAAAGAGTATCCAGTACTGCATCTAGCCTAGACTTGAAAACAGTTTCTGCCCGACCGGACCTGGCAAGCTGTTCCAGGCTGTTCACAACTAAATATAATTTAATTTAAAAAAATTAATATCCATGCAGAATTAGCCTTTAACTAATTTCCAAATGTGGCTTCTTGTTCTGCTGACCCCACTTACCTTCAAAAAATCTTTGGTAGTTCACTTTGTTAATCCCTTTTAGGAATTTAAAAACCTCAATCAAATCCCCCCTAAGTCTCCGTTTGCAAAGCTTAAACAGATTGAGTGCCTTAAGTCTATCCTCATAACTTTTACTTTTTCAAGAGTGTGGTGCCCAGAACTGCACACAGTACTCTAAGAAGAGGCGAGACCACGAGGAGCGGCTGCCGGGTGCCCAAAGGGTCGGGACAGCCAGCTGGCCAGAGGAGGCCGACTGTATTTCAGCACTGATAAACAGCTGACTGGACCCCATCATTTCAAAAGGCCAGATTGGCACAGCAAAGAACAACACAGGCAGAAACGGACCATTGAGTTGTTTCTTTTTTGTTGTTTCTTTTTTTGTGGAATTTCTAGCACAAGTTTATTTTTCCCATGGTGCCCATGGTAACCACAGACACACACACTCCTGGCAGAACTGACCATATGTCTCCAGTGATATTTAAGCATGTTGTGCTCTATGACTCATGTGGCCTGCAGACGGACTGAGGCACATTTACTTACAGGACCGTGAACCATGAGTGTGACGCATGTCACATACAGTATGCGTCCCAACCGGTCTTCAAACAATTAACAAGGGAGAGGTCGAGCCCGCGTTACATAACGGTCAAAGCCCCAGCCGTCAAAACCGCAATGCAGGCGTTCCCTTCCTGTACATTTTGAGCCTACAGGTGCGATTAGCCATTCCAAACTCGGGACAATAAAACATCTCATTACTCATCGGCAGCGATGGGTTGCACTATATGGTCAGCGCTCAGCTGTTCATTATTGTTGTTCTGCTGGTGTCTAGATCAATGTCAAAGCCAATTACAAATCACATTCAGTCAGTCCTATCCTATCAGTTGTATTAACAATCAGGAATTACATTACATTTGACATAATTAACTCAAAATCACACAAATTACGAGCTATTGCACTTGTTCAGTCCCACTTGGGAGATGAAGTCACTCTTGCTTAACACAGAAGAACAAAAAAAAGCCAGAAAGTTTACGAGAAGGCAGAAGAAACTCATAAATATACATCATATACAGCACACAAATGTATAAGCCATTCATGCTGCAATTCCACAATCCATCGGACACCCAGCAGATTAAGATTTTGGCCAACACAAATAGAACTCTTGTACAATCACAGACAGAACAGCAGCTGACCAGCTAAACACAACATTGGCGAACCACCCATGCACTTCATTGAGGACAGACAGCACTCACACTTACACAAAGCAGACGGATTCTACATGGCGCGGTTCTGACGGTTTGCCGCATGGTCCTGGGCCGGCAGAGACCCTGAAGAAACGGCCAGCGCGAGGACTCTCTTCCCCCCCCTCGAGCCAGGCCGCACTGAGATCAACAAGGGCCTGGAGGGGATTAGCCAGAGACGCATTTAGCTAGCCCTCTGAGGGTTTATCCGGAGAGAGTGAGGCTGTTTACACGGACAAGCGCCGCCCATCACTGCGAGGTCCCAGAGGCCAGACTGGGGTGCTGGTGTGCCGGGGCGGAGACCAGCTGAAAGCCCCCCACCCCCATCCCCAGGGTAATCAGGTGCTAGCAGCGAAGGTCCCTTCCCTCGCACGACAGCACCAGGGCTAAGTCATGCACCATCATTACACTCCCCCTCTGCTTCGGTTTGGGTTTATTTTTAAACAGGATAGACCCGGGAGAGGAGAGTGAATCGACAGTGGGTCCAGGGGAGAATGGGGTAATTCCTAAGATGGTCTTGGGGTGCTGTTTCTTAAATCTCTCTTTTTTTGTTTTGTTTTTATCTCACGGCAAAAATGGGTTGAGTAATCCCACTGAGGTCCCTCGTGGGGCAGCGTCAGTGTCAGGCTATTTGCACACACAGCAGGTCACTGCTGTAAGGCCAACTACAGAAGCGGAGGAGTGAACAAAGAGACCGCACGCTAGTGAACCCCTCCCTACTGAAGTTGAACTGATAAAAACCTACTTTCTGTGAGCTCTGTGCTCTGAGGAGCACCACGAAATAGATGCCAGGAATCAATATGCAGCAGCCTCACCCGTCTCATTAGTACAGCCAGCTGCTAAAACTGGCTTGTTTTAGCAATAATTCAGTCGCAAAGACAGATCATAGATGGGGGTGGGGGGGAGAAACCTAATGATTGATTTTCAAAACAAGGACATTTGATGACAATGTATTTTGTAATTTTTTTATTCTGTAAAACTGAAAATATGAATGTGATCATGCCACCAGAAATCTGGCATATTATCTAAGTGAAGAGCTCTTTCGGAGAGAAAGAAATATTTGCCCAAAGCGAAGTCGTGATGCTTTAGGGATATTTTCTGAGCAGTCCACAGAATCCACTGGGCGCAGGTTATGTAACCGTATCACCGGGCAAATCCAATTACGGAGGAGAGGTGTGCTGTGCGCATAGCGCGAGGAGCAAAAGTCAAGATCCCTGATGAAATCAGACCACTGCTACTGTGGGTGTGAACAGCGCAGTGCACAGGCCCACTAATGCCTTGCTCTGTGACACACAGCACCACCTCTGGGCTGTCCTCCCAGCCCGCTGCTATACATTGGCATGGGGCATTCAGCTGGTCAGGACTGTACATAATTATGGACATTTTTTGAAACACATTGCCTACAGCAGACTGCTACTGACTGAACTCTGTGGCTCCATGAATCAGTTATTTACCTAAATAAAAAAACTCGCCCGATGTTCTGATTTTAACAAAATATTTTTTCTTTCTCCTTCTCTTCAACAAAGCCAAGATGATTTTTTATCTTCTCTGGGTGAAAGCGCCCAACCCATTCTAATTCGTGTAGTAGAATGTAAATGTGTCACGTAATCAAACATGTAATGTATTAACAAATTAACAAATAAAACACCTCCTGAAAATTCTGCGACAACAGCACATTACTGAGCGCCACTATGTGATATTAAAGCGATAAGTCGATCCTGAAATCCCTTTAGCCAAAACCACATACTGTACAAAATACAGCCTACCACAGCCTAGAGTACATTATCGCTTTTATAAAAACGGATTTATAAACAAATAGTTCAATCACGTACTGTATTACTAAAGACAATGAAATATTGGAACGCCACACTTTAAGGAGAAGCGTTTTTCATTTCTCTTGTAGAGAAGAGATAATAACCGGATTAAATGTTAATAAAGCCTGTGGTTAATAATCCAAACAGCATACATGGCACCTTGCTTTGGTCTCTCTTCAGTGTAAAGGTCAGTGTCCGGGACCTTCTGTGGCACAGCAGCAGGCTGGATGAGTACACGGAGGAACCCAACCGCGGGCCGTCTGGCTCCTGTGCACTACCTCCCTAAATGTATGAGCTGTGGTGATACCTCTACCCAAAACTCACACCTGTTGGATTCCAAGTCTCTCATGACCTGTAGACTGGAGACTGCTAGGGCATGTGCACAAAGAACTGCAAAGATCAGCAAATCTACCCCGGTGGCAATATTAAAATCCTGCCCTGGCTCGCACTCACTTTCTCTAAAAGATTGTTGGCACTCCGGCGACCAGGGCTGCCTACTCCTGGCCTATATATTACGATTGAAAAGTCTTGGCTACAGCACTCCCCCTTGTAGCTCGCTGTGCGTGTGTGTGTGTGTGTGTGTGTGTGTGTGTGTGTGTGTGTGTGTGTGTGTGTGTGCGTGTCAGGCCCAGTTCCAGAACAAAATCACTAAGGGTGCATCAGAAATGAGTGTGGGTGCACTAGTAGCTAGCTGCAGCGCACACTGTGCTGGCTGGCACAGTGTGCCTCTTTGTGTCTTTGGCTGTGGTGGCGGCTGCAGCGGTGGTGTTGCTGGTGCTCGGCTGCTGCTGCTGCAACCATTTGAGAATATCCATTATGATGTTGTAGCTAGCAACGTTAGCTACGCCTAGCTAACCATTTGCAAACTGGTCTCAAACACTAAAAAGTTGACTACAGTAGGCCGGTAGGTCAAAATTCTCTAACACCAAACAAATTCCATGTGACAGCGCGTGAGGCAAGATCAAAGGATACCACCTGCTGCATGTGTTATGAGCTTGCAAGGACTTGCATGCATAGGAGTAATGCACAGAAAGTGTGTAGTGCTTTCCAAAGGTTTTATTACAATATTCAACTGAGGGTGCAACGCATCCTTTTGCACCCTCGTAGAACCGGGCCTGGTGTGTGTGTGTATGTATGTGTATGTGTGCCTGTGTGTGTGTGTGTGTGCGTGTGTGTGTGTGTGTGTGTGTGTGTGCGTGTGTGTGTGTGTGTGTGTGTATGTGTGTGTGTATGTATGTGTTTGTATGTGTGTGTATGTGTGTGTGTATGTATGTATGTATGTGTGTGTGCGTGCGTGTGTGTATGTATGTGTGCGTGTATGTATGTGTATGTGTGCGTGTGTGTATGTGTGCGTATGTATGTGTGTGTGTGTACAGGTTACCAGTTGCTGCTGGTGAGAGGTTGTGAGAGTGCACTGAAGGAGCGCGCGCACTTCAACGGCGGTAACAGAAGAGCAAAGTTTCAACGCCGGTAACAGAAGAGCAAAGAGAAAAGTACAACCGCTGACTCCAAATGGGAACGTAAGCCAAAAACGTTATTTCTGCCTGATCGGATTGGCATGAACGTCTGTGCGTAACGGAGCCCCGACGCTCACGCGAGTCCGATGTGATCGCTACACATTATAGTATCACCTCCTATCAGACTTTTAAAGTTTGAAATAAAGCCATCTATGAAACCTATATTAAATACAAAGAGCTTGATCACTACCTCGTCGTATGTTTACTGCAATTCCAACTACAATTTAAGGAGCGTGAATGCTGCTCCTTTGACGGCTCCCCCCGCCCCCATCATACAGATCGTGGACACTGGAGACGCGCGTAATTACCATTGATCAAGTCCAACCGCTATGGAAAATAAACTTGGCACATTACCTCAACCCAGTGTATTTCTAGTTAGCACTACATAAATAGGCTACAGTCATCGGATTATTCAAACTGATTAACTAGGAGAAAAAAATCAAACCGGATCAAAATAATATTTATTGGGGTTTTAAAACAAAGATCCGGGAGATACATTTTCAGAAAACCCCTGACGTTTCCCTCAACCAGCTGAAAGCTTCCCAACAGGTATAAATTCACCACTTACCTTTTCCCCATGTGCTAGCCCAACCGCCTGCCCACCTCCACCTTTGTTTTATGTTGCTAGCCGACATTTTCTCTCCCCTTCTGTTGCTGATGTCCAATAGGGGTCCAACCGTGTCCTAAAGGTCAGGATTCTAAGCCCAAGACCTGAACGCAGCATCGCTAAAAATGCTATGCCCCGCATGTTAATAAAACGTAGTGCTTTAATCGCACATATGTTTCATGAGAATGTCTTACTACTGAATAATAATAATTCGTCTTGTTTGTTGAAAAAGAACACGTCCAAACATGGCTTTGGCTAATTCAGCACCAGATAATGTCTATCACTTTGAATATGAATGAGTGGGCTTTCTGCTATTTTTACGCATCAAAAATAACATGATTCGGCAACAGCCACGATCCATTCTGAAATGCACGCTGGTACCTGTTACACATAATTTATACACCTTGTTACATTGATGCCAATACGCTAAACCGCCATTCGACATTCAGATGAGTTACATGTAACCACACTTTGAACGGCATTACCTGCATTATTCTATAAGCAGTAAAGCGGTGCAATTTAAAATATTCCGATGACATACATAAACCACCCATTCCACATTCCCATACCGCAAAGTTACATGAAAGGTAGCCTAGTTTAACATTATTATTATTAGTAGTAGTAGTCTAGTAATTTACGTATTGTATTATTATTAGTTTTAATTGTCCAAGATATATCTAAAATAAGTGCAGTAAGTCGATTTTGAGGGGAACATTTCGGAAATAGTATATATGTTATGTTATTACATGATAAACAAATGAATGTGTTTGCAATCAAAGTTTCAACTCACTTGAGAAGTTGTTGAGTTTGAGCGTGTCCTTGTCTGCCGTCAGGACACCAGCACAAAACGCCGCGCTGCATCCATCTACTTCAAATACATTGTACACAACTGTTTTCTACCTCAAGCTTGCATTAGAACTTGAACGTGAATATTCGTCAAAGGGTACATTACGGGTATCTTGTCTACACTGGTCTTCCCTCTACCCCACGCGATGCATTCGTAGGCTACTCGGCGTATCTGACCACACTTTATGTTTTAAAGTTTGACTGAAGTGAAAACGTCCACGCTACATATGAACTAAATGTCGTAAATAACAACCGGCTGCATGAGGATAGCAATCCGTAAGCATTTTTCCGCGTTGGGTCCTAAGATCCGTCTAATTTTGTCTATGGTTTAGGGTTGACTCTTGACCGTACATTGTTCTTGGAAAAACATTTTTGGGGAAAGACTTGAGTTTGAATAATGGAGGAACATTATTGTCGTCGTTTTGTTCAATATACATTTTAAAACAGGATATCTAAGAGAGTTAAGATGTGTTAGAAAACTATTTAAAATAAATGTTTGCCAAGTGCGCTTAGGGGACAACACATCTGGCACTGCATACTGATTCATTCTCAAGCATTTTTCTGGCTTCACCAGCTCTAGCCACAGATTAAGGAAGCTGGAACACACTGCTTTCACTTTGGAGCATTGTTAGGCTCTACAATGCACCCATTTGCTTTTTTTTAAAGCACTTATTAGAGGGGACAAATGCATGCAAACAGAATCAAGAGTACTTCTTGATGTCTTCCTCCTTGTCACTAAAATGAATCCTCTGATTTAACATCCAGTCAGCTTTAAGGATGAGTGTTCTAAAGCAGAGCACAGCACACACACACCACACACAGCTCCCAGTGGATCTACTAATCCCACAAACACCAGAATTAACAAGCGATACTTCCTTCCTGGAGTAGACATCGCAGCTGAGCTCAGTGCTCTGGGACTTCTCTCCAGCAAAGACAGACTCTGGGGAGACCCCGAGTGTGCATGCATGTGTGTGTGTGTGTGTGTTTGTGTGTGGCAGAAACATTCAGTTCAACTCAGCCTAGTGGCTGTCAGAATGCATCAGCAAAACATGAAATACCCAAATGGATGGGCCCATCTCCTGATTTACAGCTGTTGTTTGTAGTGTGGGTTGTTGTACCCATGGAGGCTCGAAAAAGGACACAATGTCACAACGCATCCATTGCAATACACACCCACTGCAAAACACACCTACTGCCACATATACCCACTGCAACACAAACCCACTGCAGCACACTCCCTCTGGAGCACACACCCACTGCACTATGCAGTATGCACACACTTCAACACACACCCACTGCAACATATACACACACACACACACACACACACACACACACACAGAGCAACACACATCAACTACAACATGCACACACTGCAACATACTCCCTTTGCAAAATATACCCCCTGCACATACAGAGCATCATACACATACTGCAACATATACACACAGCAACATATACACACTGCAACACACTCCGCCTGGAACACACACCCACTGCACTATGCACACACTGCAACACACACCAGCTACAACATACACACACAACACACACAACACACAAACACACACACACACAGCAATACATACAGTCCCTTTGAGAAACATACCCACTGCAACACACACTGCAACAAACACACTTGTGTACAGGCTGCTTCAAATGCAGTCATTTCCACAATAATCACTCTGCCATTGACCTTGACAGGAAGTAATCTGCTTTTATTTCTCCATGGGGAAATCTGCATTGACACGGGCACCCACGTGCACCCATGATAATGCACTTACAATGCAGTGCTGCCATGACAGAGCAGTAGCCCCTTACAGCTCACACACACTCTGTTTTTACTTGACAGAAAATAGTGAAATACAGTGGGGGAGAAATGTTACCATGGCAGAGAGAGCTGTGGAAGTATTAGGCCATGCTATAAGAACTGCATCTGTCCAAAGCAGAAACTCTTCTAAGAAAGAAAGGATTACGATAAACAACAAACTTTTCAAAACAACAAAAAACTAACGTTTGACGTATTTGAGTAATGGGGTTCCAGGGCCACCGGGGGTCCATGAAAGGGGTTTGATGGGGGTCCGTAGCAAAATGGAAAATATATGATGTTCCAGGGAGTGCTCGGATAGCGTAGTGGTCTAAGGCAGTTTGGGCATGTGAGCTGCCTATCACAGCCATGGTTCGAAACCCAACTGTGCCAGACTGGCCCTAGCTAAGAGCCCCAATCGGGGGCTTTTGGCTGTCTGCCCCAGGGCTAGGGGGAGGGAGAGCCGGCACGAGCTTGCCGAGAAGTGCGAAGGGTTTCACCAGAAAGTGGGTGGGCGAATTCCGTCTCGAAGGAAGGAGAGTTCGCTGCCCTCAGAGAATTAGCTTGACCCGTAGAGATGAGCAGTGAGTTCATGGGGGAGGGCGAATCGAAAGAAATAGAGGGTATAATTGGCCACTAAATTAGGAGAAAAATGGGAAAAACACTGAAACAAATTTATAAAAAAGAATTAACAAAAATATTTTGTTGCCATTTACAAAAATGCATAAATGAAACATACCTGGGGCATCAGATAAAATGCACCCAGTTTACTAAAAGTATGGTATACCAGTCCTTGGTAATATCATAATCATTGTAATTTATTACATACTTATATTGTGGTAAATACAAGTCTAATATAGATATATAATATTTAATGCCCCCAATATGTGGGTTACATGCTTTCATACATTAATGGATGTTGGATACGGGTGTCAACTAATTTTAGGATGGTCATTTTAGGTGACCTGATGAATAACATTTGGGAACTCCTGGTAAAAAATAGGTATTCCATGGATAGATATTAACAGATTATCAGCATATCGCTGTCGATTACAAACATTGTGTCAGTGAGTTGTTAAGTCATAATTGGTTTGGGGCTTTTTGGACCCAATAATCACAACATCACAATCACAATCCAATAATGTCATTATATTACGTCCTCAACTCAACCCATAGTGGAACCACAAGAGTCTAATGTTCACCCTATGCCTTTTATAGTTAAATTAAATTGTTCCCAGAGCAAGGCATCAGGGAATAACTACATCGCTTCCTAGTTTCAATCAATTGATTGCAGTAAATATTGGGAAATGCCGTCACTAAAGCACACTAAAAATCATGCATCAGCGCCTGAGTGACTGGAGCTTATAATTAATCATATTCATGAAGCACTTCATTCATTTGTGTGATTGTGAATTACATTGAATTAAAACAGGAAGCGCACAGTGGTAACAGGGCTCCCTCTGCTGGTCGGTTTTTCATTTTTTCATACATTTCAAAGCAGGCTCGATTGTCACAAATAACACAGTAAGGTGTGTGTGTGAGAACTGAACAGTCTATCACCTCATATTATGTATGTATGTGTATATATATATATATGTATATATATATCATTTGTATTATTATTATTAATAATAATAATAATAATAATACATTTGTATAGCACCTTTCCAGCAATACAGCACAAAGTGCTTCACAAAATAACAGGACAGATTCAAATAATGACAAGGTATCAAAATGGACCGAGCATATAAATCAAAGACCAAGTTTTAAACCAGTTTAAGAAAATAATATTTAAAATGCATTCATTGTATCCCCATGAGGCAAAGCAGTCACAATAAGAGTTGGGTTGGCATACACTACTGTACTGTACTATAATTTGCTCACATTCCTTCTGTAATTATGTGGGGGTCTGTCAGCTATGCCTGTACCCTAAACACACTTTACAGGCTTAAATATACATGTTTCAGGTGGTTCTGGCTGCCTGCTTCTGTGAAGGTCCTAACATAAAATATGACATAAATAAACATGTATGCATAGAGAAATGCTGATCATGCTATTAGGATGTAATTTTTCAGACTGGAGTATAATTTGAATTATTATCAATTAAAGAAAATATAAATAAGCATAGCTTTCAAGTGTTTGAATAACAAGATACATTGCATTTATTTTTCATTAAGGTATTTTTCAATAATATAAAGTATGTGTCTATAAAATACATTTATATATATATATACACACACACACACACACACACACACACACACACACACACACACACACACACATATACACACACACACACACACACACACACACACACACACACACACACACACACACACACACACACACACACACACACACACACACACACACACATAAGTATAGACATGAGCAGTTCATAATTAAAATGAACCCCTCTGTTCTATAAATAAGATCCCTGAACGTTATGCAGTTGAACAAAAACAGCTTCACTTGGTTATTTGTTATCGATAAATCAGGTTAGTATAATTTAAGATTTCTGAGTGAATTGTTTGTTAGTGACGAAGTTGCATGCAATCTCTATTTTTTGTTATAGCAGTCAGCAGCTCGGTAATAAATAAGGCTTGCACCTCCGGGTGGCGCATGCAGGTCTGTGGGGTTGCCAGGGCGACCCCGGATTGGTTCAGGTCCTGGGGATTGATTACCTTATGCCACCGTATTAACACTGGCTGAACTGAAATGGTGCCCATAATTCAAGAGGGAATTCATAGTTCAACATGAATATTTATGCCCAAAACTCATTGCACAATTTCAAAATGTTACCATTTCTGAAGGAATCACAATGCATCTGAAAACCATGCACATAATCTAATCTGAAACCATGCACATAAAGATATAGTTACCCCAGGAGGTGACATCACATGGGCCTTCAGTCAAATCCTGCCTGCGATGATCTCAGATCACTGCATGTAAGCCAGAAGCTTGGGCGGCTCTGTGCCAACATAGTGACAGAGACTGCAAACATGAGAACCCCCCACAAAAAATACAAGAAAATAGAACAAACATTTAAAAAAAGGAACATTCTGTACCAAACATAGTGTTGTAAAAATACCCCAAATTAAATTGTGAGGGAGTCTTAGGACAGAGAGCATTTTCCTAAAGAGTATTCATGTTGTGATGCAGACCTGTTGGAGAACTGTATCTGGATAGCATTTAATATATGGATGGACATTATAGTTATATATATAACTATAATGTCCAATAACAAATCATGAAGATCTAATCAGTAATTATTTTAACATTAGTAAAGCTTCATCATAATTACTTTCCTATCTCACAAATATGTGTGTGTGAGTATGCACACATGCACTATGGGGGCTATGTGAGAAATCTGCTTCTGATTAAATCACTCCCTAAAGCAAGAAATGTGAAAGTGAATATACGCAAATCCTAAAATAACCAGAGCACCCACAATGATTTCCTTTTCCAGACAGATAATGCCACTGCAGCTGCAAATGTTAAACAATCCTGAAACAACTGGCCTTCACTCAAAGAATAACATTTTTAGTAATCAGGTAGGGTTTGACTTTGAGGGATAATTTTATATTTTTTATCTTGAAGCCAATGACGTGGAAATAAATTCTGGTAGAAAAAAAGAACATTTACTGGGGAAAGCAGGACATTGGCTTGAAGATAAGCGAAAACATTTATATTTCAGCCATTGATATCTAGATGCATTATGAGACCATATGAGGTAAATCAAAGGTAGTCTGAGGTGAGATATTTGACCAATGACTTTCATTATATTTGACATTCAGTAGCTCACAGCTCACACTGAAAGGCAGAGGAATGTTCACAACAAAACAATCTGAACAGGTTGACGACACCCAATGCAAGACACTTCATGTGCAACTTGTAGCAGACTGTGGGTGCCCTATTGATGAGACACAACCAATCAAATCCATCCCTCCTTCCCTGGGCAACAATCCCACTAATTATGTGTCACCCCACAGGGGTATTGGTCACAGGCGACACCAGTACAATCTGGATTCGATACCAGACTGTAGGGCTCATCCACACACTAGAACAGTGCCTTAACAGGATGCAGACCTTGGGGCTCATCCACACACTAGAACAGTACCTTAACAGGATGCAGACCGTGGGGCTCATCCACACACTAGAACAGTGCCTTAACAGGATGCAGACTGTGGGGCTCATCCACACACTAGAGCAGTACCTTAACAGGATGCAGACCGTGGGGCTCCTCCACACACTAGAACAGTGCCCTAACAGGATGCAGACCGTGGGGAACAGTGAACCCTAACAGGATGCAGACCGTGGGGCTCATCCACACACTAGAACAGTGCCTTAACAGGATGAGCCAAGCCAGCAGCAACACATTTAAACAAATTAACAAAAATTGAGGTATAAAAATGAATCTGGTTCCTTTTCGGATCTCCCCCACCACCTCTGGCTTTCTCACTGTGGATATATGGAGGTTCTTGCATATGACAACTGGCAACTGCAAAATGAATAAAGCTACATAAACAGTGTATATTCATATCTTCTCTTACTACTCTCTCCATGTTGAATCGCTCTCACCCTGTATCATCCTATCGTTTGAGCATGACATTTTTCAGTATATGTGGTCCCAGTAGGAATTGAACCCACAACCTAAGCGTTATCAGCGCCATGCTCTACCTACTGAGCAACACGCAAGTTTGCTATAGTAACAAGGCTCTTATTAATAACATGTTCAGTAGAAATTACTCTGACACCAGAGATGGCAGATGGGAGGCTGAAGTTCTTCTCTCGGGAGACTTGTTACTGGCACACATTGAGCGAGCGTCTGGAGAGCCGGTTTGACTTTAAACCGACCGAGAGGACGTGCCAATGACGAGCTAGAACCCTTTTTAATATCCAATTGATCCACATTTGCCTATTTCTTAATGCACGCTTTAATGTTTCGCTGAAAGGTAAAAATACTTTCAGTGCGTAACAGTGAACCAGTAATAATAACAGTGAAAAGATTGAAGTTCTGTTCACTGCGTGCATTGTAATTGGTAAACGGCAAGAACACTCACATTTTTCAACGAGACTGAACGAACATGCCATTTTTTCAAAAGGAAACAAATGATCCAATTTACCATTTGCCAGCTTTAAGAAATATACGTCCAAGCCATAACGTCGCTGTATTTTAAATTGAAGGCAAAAGAGAAAGGGTTGCCTCGTAATTTCAGTTATGGTGCTTAGCGGTGTCTTTCGTTAAAAGTATAACCGAATGTGGTTGTGCGTGGAACCTTGCTTTGTGTAGCGATGCATGGACGTAAAAGGAAACGAGTAACACAGAGGAACACGTGAAGGGTCTGCTTTTCAAACCCTTGAACGTTGAGCTCCGTCTCTAGACAACATCCGCAGGAATACCCAAGCGTCTTTCGCTCACCCATGATAGATCTTTTCCCGGTGGTGGGTGGCCCAATTTGTCCACATGGACGATGGCCTTTCTGCCGCATTCTAGCAAATTCCGCTTTCTTCTTTTGACCTGTAGGTCTAGCCAATTGTTAACTTTTTACAAACACAATTTCCCCCTTCAATTGGGAACCACTTGAGTTTACCGCTGTGTTGCTGTGCCGACCGCACCTGCGCAGCAGGAGCAAAGCATCGCACTCTGCTGATGCCCTCACTCACTAGCACGTTACTTTTTTCCCCATGGGGCCATGCTCTTTCACAGGAGATCTAGTCCTAATCAGAGGAGAGACACATCGGCCACTGATGACCTGTGAGTCAGTGGCGTTTCCAGACTGTTTTGACTGGGGTGGCCAAAAACCTGGGGCACTGACGATGGGGGTTTGACACCTGTGGGCAGCATTTGGGGTGGGCCAATCAGATTCCAGGGGTGGCACATGCCACCCTAGGCCACCCCCTAAACACGCCCCTGCTGTGAGTGTCTGGTGAGGACCTACCCAACGCTGTGGTGAACATGAGGTTCCGTGGTATCAATAGTGCAAGCGGCACCGTTTATCCGGGTGTTTCTGATAATGCTGCTGTGGCTTTTCTTAGACGGGTCTGTGCTGTCATTCTAGCTGGCAAACCCACCACATCCTCCCCACTCAGTGCGATGTGGCGGTCGCTGGTTTGGTTGTTCCTCTTGGTCACCGTCTTGATTTATATAAATATATATTTGTTTAGTAGCTCTTTTCTGTAGAAGCACCACTCTCCAGTAAGTCCAAGAGAGTTGTCGTGCTGCAACAGCCCCTGGCCAGAGCCAGACTGGCACAGTCGGGTTTTTAACCACGGCTGCAGTGGGCAACTTGCATTCCGGGCGAATGCTTAGACCGTTACACCAACTGAGGCCCTCCTCAGTGAAGAATTCTGTCGAGGAGCCACAGTGGGTTTACTGTTAAGATGCGTGCCGTTCAACAGGCAGACCTACGATTGTTTTTTAGCCACTATAAACCACTATATACTCTTTTCAAAACCATCGAACACAACATCCAGGGAGGAGTGTCCTCAACAGATTGCAACTCTACTGATAAGACTGTTCGGGATTGTTATCCGTACAAAACCCCTCCAGAGGGCAGCCAGCCCGCTCCTCATGTAGTAGTCTGCCCACTTTTTTTTTCTTTTCTTTTTTTACCTCTTTGCAGAGGCAGTTTTGCTGTAGAAGGATATGAATATATTCTTTCACTGGTCTGGATAGCATTGCAATACTGCTCCAATTCTTGTTCCTCGGTTTGCCTGTCTTTTCTTTTTGTCATACTGCAGTACCATAATACACACTGCACCAAGCAGCAAGAATGGTGTGGGGGGGCAGAGGACAGGACTGGCTTTGGCAGATTGGTGTAGACAAACCCATTAAAATCTCATCAGCGTTTACCATTTAGAGAGTGAGTGTTAAGAACACTACACCGTTCAAGCCCTATTAGTCTCATATAACAGCAAGCACGTACCATTACACACAATTAATACAACAGACTGGTGAATGCAAATTAAATTAATCATAAAACACTGGACAGGAATGTCACGGTTTCATGGTTCCGGTGCAAAAATGAGTTTTAAAACTGCAGGTTTTCTCTACTTCCGTGATCCATACAGTGCTATGCCATTCCATGTGGACCTATAATTTGCCACTGCATTCTGGGACACAATCTCCACCAATCCAAAGCCACGGTTCACCTGGATTCCACTGCACTGCAGTTGATGGCACCACAGGCAGTTTCACGGCACAATGCCACCAGGGCTGGATCTTCGCATAGGACGACAAGGCCTGGGCCTAGGGCCCAAACGTCGCATGGGGTCTGGAATTATGGGGAAAATATCAATATTGATATATACGTGTATATATATATATTTTTTTTTTAAACATAATTCATTACACTTACACGCCTAATAAATATGTTCATCACACAGGATCCTTATTATTATTATTAGTGGTAGTATTAGTCATAAAAAATAAATAACAAAAATTAAATCATATCTCCAACCTAATCTCTACCTAATCATGGCATTCTGGGAGAACTCCATCTCCCAGAATGCCATGCCGGAGGGGGGTTGGGGGCCCCAAAACGAAGGCGGAGCCTAGGGCCCATGAACATCAAGGTCCGGCCCTGAATGCCACACTACGTTTGTTTGGGAGCAGGGCCAAATGCAGGTGCCAAATCAGTGAACTCATCCATGTGGTCTAGAAAAGAAAGTAACCATAACCACAAATGTAGCCAAATGCACACAGGGCATTTTGGGTCATATTCTGTCAAATGTGTTCAAAATTTCTTAGGCAAACCTCAACCATTTTAATCCTGTCCTTTTGATGCTTTCAACTGAATGCAGGTCCTATCAAAAAGTGAAATCCACGTTAAGAGGATTAAGACTAATTAACACTGGTCTACACAAAACAATTGCTTGTTCTCATAAGCCCATGCAAAAGAATACAAAACAATTATTGGAAAACAAATTATATTTTGGAAGAACTCAGAAGGTGACAATGTCCATTACATGAAAAATATACATCAGTATTTTTATCTTTGTACATTAGGCAAGAAAACTGCAGTAGTCCATCCAAGCCCAAATAAAATAAATCAAAGATAACAAGAGGGAAATTTCTTTAAATGCACACTTGCACGCATGGACACACACCACGCACACTCACGGGCACGCACTCAATCGGGGAACAAAACCCAGAGAACAAATAAAGCATGCTTAATGAACCCTACCTAAAACAACAAAGCAAGCGTTTAAAAACTATTTGCTTCAATTAGTGAGTCAAGGTGAGCTTCGAGTGTCCAAAAACCTCACCTTAATGTTGAAAACAAACTGTGAAGGGTGCTCCATCCACTAAAGGGAAAGAAAGTTATTGCTACACCAAATTGTTATTAATATTATTATAGGTACTGTTTATTATTATAATTCTGGTACAAAGGGTAAAAAAGGGGACTGTGGCACTTCATAGGTGCCTAGAAATCTGTTCAGATTTTTTTTGCCCTGAACTTTTTGCAAAGCAGGATGAACTTCCAATAGGAGGAATTTAATAGGAGGCACTTCTGAAGAAATGTAAAATGATGCTGTCCAAAAAAAAAGGGGAAGAAAAGCTTTTATACATGCAATCTCTGCCCCAAAAACACCCAGCTTTGCCAAAAACACCCACATTTGCTACAACTCCAATCCAGTCACAGTCTAACCCACCAGGTTAGGCAGGAAAATAACACTATCAAAGCATGACCACCTTGTATTAAGGAAAATGACAAAATAATATATATGTTTTTTAAATGTCTACTTTCATGGTTTTATGGTCTTCCTTTCCTGAGGGGGGGGTGAAAGCAAGAAGGGATCCAAACACAAGAACAGCATGCTTCCCTCCAAAACACCATTTTAAAATTCAACAAGGGTGGGTTTTTGGGGAATACAATTCGACACATATTCCCCTCAAGCTTTTCATTATTATTATTTTAGAACCAATTAGTTTTGCAGACTGCTGGACGCTGTAAAGTAAAAAGCAGACCCCATTTCAACAATCATCCTCATCCCACGGCTCGTTTTCAAAGGAGCCCATCACAGCACACAGGGAAGAAAGAAAATAATGTGGGCAGGAATTTACACAATTCATATTCCAACTACAGAAGCGCTGCTGCTTATTTGGTGCTTTGTGTTTACGGATGGATATGGAGAGTTGATATATTATCCAGTTTTGATGTTTGATGCTATATATACAGGTCTTTACAATTCTTCCTGAAAGTTGAAGCAGTTCATTATACTTCAGAATCACTTTTTTTTTTGTCTGTTTTTGTCCGTTTGTTTGTTTGTTGTTGTTTTCAGGGTGGGCACTCTCAGCTATTCCGTTAACATTGGTAGCTGGTATTGCGTTTCGGTCGCAGCCTATTTCGCCACCCTGTTGTCTGCCAGCGTTCAGTATTGCCGAGACCGGGGCAACAGCTGTACGATGTGCAGGAAAGTAGTGCCGTGTTGTTTCTCAACTGGAGACCTGAGGATGAGAAGAGACATTTTTTATTAGACTTAACAGGCTGGGGAAGGAGACATCTGCAACGCATCTACTGGGCGACAGCACCAGGGGAACAAAACAAGCCTTATTTCCCCTAGAATTTCCATGTGGAAATGTAGAACTGTGGTAAAATGTTAGTGAACCTGCATTACTGCACACAGCTGCAAACTGCCCCCCGGAGATGTGTTGCTGGGCATGTTTACATTTACATTTTAACATTTTTAGGCATTTAGCAGACACTCTTATCCAGATCGACTTACATCGATTTCTTTACATACAATCCAGTCATACAGCTGGATATTTGACTGAAGCAATTCAGTTTAAGGACCTTGCTCAAGGGCACAACAGTGCTCCACCTGGGAATTGAACCAGCAACCTCTGGGTTACAAGTCCAGTTCCCTAACCATTACTGGCACCCTTCTCTCCTTCTGTGATCTTTGTTGAGATCACAAATCAATTACTCGATATTGATATCGGTATCAAATCAAATGATCGATATTCAGAAGGGCTTTTTAAACGATTGAAAATAAGTTTCTCCCCCACCTCCAATCAACAATATATTCCTGAGGGAGACCCTTAGAACCCTGCACAAGCTATCATATTTAAATGACTTAAAACAATTTCGTTGATATTATTTTCCTTGCTTGAGAGTGCCATCTCTTTGCAGCAAGTCATTATTTACCCAAGAACTGCAGTTCTTTACTGTCTTTGGGGAAAAAGCAGACCTTGGTTATGAGAATATTTATCCTATATATATATATATACAGTGTATATACATATGTGTGTGTGTGTGTGTGTGTGTATGTATGTGGGGTGATGGCTAGATAGTAACCCTATTTTGTCCAACTCTTGCAAGGTTGAGTCCCCATAGTAACAACGGAAAACGTCCAACCCTCGTTCCGGTCTTACACTTAGGGTTAGGGTTACCAGCTCGTCTGTGAAACTTACCACTTTAGCGACAAATGTGCATGTGCGAGATCTGGGGAACAAATAGGGTTACTATCCAGCCATGACCAAATCTAGGGTCGTTATCTCGCATGCATTTCAGTCCACCTCCAAGGGGGCACTGGAGCCTTTATTTCAGGACATATGTCAAACAATCATTCATTTCATTGTGGCAGTCATTTCAGCTAATCATTCACTTACAACTTAATCAGGTGCATCACATTAATGACAGCGCAGTGTCCATTGAAAATTGCCATGTGTTGGACGTGTAGCGTGTTAGACAATGCTGCAATAAATTAAAATGCCAACCAAGAACACATAAATCATTTTCTCTTAGAGGAGATGGAAGATTTAAAATGAGCAACCTGCTCAACAGGGAAAAACGTTGTGAGGCAAGAAAATAACAAGCTGCTCACAGCAGCAGCACGAAAACAAAAACAGGGGCAGCTGTGAATGTGACATCTGAACAAAGGAAAAAGTTCAGTCCTCTAAGTTTTCTAGTTAAATTGAATAATTTGATCAGTTAATTTGCAGTCAATCTTCTTTCATGGATTGACTCTTAGCCGGTGTGTGAAAGCCTGTCCACAAGAAATATACGAATTCTGTTGGTGCTGAGAAGTGTAACAACAGACAAGGGACTTGTGGGAAATACTCTTCAGCAGAATCGATCGAAAGACCTTTTGGTGTTTTTCTTAACGTGCTGTTCATAATTCTGAAGTCCAGGGTGACAGTGCATATCAAAGCCTGGAACAGAACGAAGTGAGAGGTGTTCTACATGCAGACTGCAAACTTGTTTACAGTTAAAAATCTAGATAGCTTTCAGATGTTTGTGACCCGGTGACTGCTGAACTCGGAGTGCCTACAGGGACAGCTGCAGGGCACCTGCTCAAATTCAGCCCGACGGCCCAGATGGTAACGTGCTCGAGATTTTCTCCGGCCCCTACGTATGTGCGGACATGCAAACTCCATATGTGCGGGGGCCTCGGGTGGCGTAACGGTCAAAGCATTTGCCCAGAATGCAAGGTGCCCACTGCAGCCGCGGTTCGAAACCCGGCTGCACCAGCCCAGCTATGGCCGGGAGCCCTGATCATGGGTGGAGATTGGCTGTCTGCCCCAGGGGGAGGGGAGAGGGAGAGCCAGCACGAGCTCACCGAGAAGTGCGAACGGCATCCCTGTAAAGTAGGTGGGCAATTCCGTCTCAGAGGAGGCTGATCATTGCCAGCCTCGGGGTATAAGCTTGACCCGTAGTGACGGGCAGCGGGCTCGTGGGGGAGGGCAAATCGAAAGAGATAGAGGGTATAATTGGCCACCAAATTGGGAGAAAAACTGGGAAAAACAGAAAAAATAAATAAAAATAAAAACTCCATACTTGTTATTCATAGATTTTATTTTTAATTATTATTATAATTTGTTTTTAAAGGGCAAAGATTGCATTTTGTATGCCAACACAGAGAAGCTGAAAAGCCACTAATACTGCAACATTTTGTTGCCTGAATAGATTTACACACAGGGCTGTGTGCGCATGCTTCTGGATCAGGGTACATCGCTTGCAGCTGGAATCGCTAGCTTTTTTCCGTTTTTTAAATCATTGCAGTTGTTTGGCCGTTTGTGTTTTATGTTGGCATAAAAAAAAGAATAAAACAAGCCTAATGTTCCACTAGCTGTTTCTCACCCCAAGCAGCCAGGGAGCTGTGGGAGAATAATGACACAATGGCACCAAGTTAAGAGCACGTGCTGGGCCGAGCCGTGAGATATAACGCACTATCGATTCCACCAGGTCGCGCCAGTTTCGGCTCTGGCCGGGAGTGCCACAATTGGCTCAATTGGCAGCAATTGGCTCTCCGCCCCAGGGAGGGGGGAGGGATAAAAGCTGAATGAGCTTGCTGCATATATAAGTGGTCCTGTGTGTTATGGTGACAGGGTTCAGCTTAGGTGGGTGCTGGCTTGGAGGAGGCGGTGCAGTGCTCACTACCGGTCTCGGGACTACGGCAACGAGTTCTCACATGAGGGAGGGGATAACATGATATGAAAAAAGGAGAGGGTCTAATTGGATACTAAAATTGGGATAAAAAAAAATAAATATAAAAAAATAACTAAGAATGCATATTACATTACATATGGACACAAGACACAAGGGGTCAAACTCACTTCACTCACCCTGAAAAGTGAAGCTCCACGCTGCTGAATGAATGTCACTCAAAGGCAGTCTCTTGGCTCTTTCTTACACAACGAGCAACTTTCCTCTTGAACTCTCCATTTCTGTCTTCCCTCCATTCTTTCTGTGAGACAAAGGAAGAGTTACATTATATAAAATGCGATATAGGCGTCGCTGTGACAGGTGTTGTTGCATAACACCGGACATGTGTGTTATAGCCTTTATGACATGGCAATTCCCATTAAAGCTGGAATTCAACACTTAACTGAACTTTACACATTTTTGGGGGTAATTGTTGAATTCCATTATAAATGTTAAGTTAAGTACCTGCCTGCACCTCAGTTTACACTACCGAGTGCTGTAGCCAAACACTTTTAGTAACATTGTAAGTCTTTTGATATTGAAGTTTTCTTCTAAGATTTTGTTTCAGATTTTTCCCAATTTTTTCCCAATTTAGTAGCCAATTGTACCCCCATTGCCGTAGTCCTAAGACTGGCAGCCTCCTCCAAGCCGTCAACTGTAACTCCGGTACACATAGAGCCACTGTTGTACGCAGCAAGCTCATATAGGCTTCCCCTGGGGCGGACAGCCAATTGCCACCCCCTAGTGGCACTCCCGGCCAGAGCCAAGCTGGCGTGGCCGGTGGAATCGAAGCCCAGTCACAGTGGGCAGCATGTGTCCCGATCGGACACCCTTACCACTACACCATCCGGGAGGCCCTTGATATTCAAGTTTGGTTACAGTACATAATAAATATATATAAAGATTTCACTTACCGCCGCATCCACATTAGCAGGGGAGTCTCCGTTGGGATCTGCTAACATGGAAATAACACTAATCATGATGGTTTCCACTGTGTGAATGGGGAGCCAGCGTTCCTCCGGTTTCTCATAACCATATTTATCCTCCCCGGGCTCGTGCAAAATAGAAATACATACATCACCACTCTTGTCAACTGGAAACGAAGCGCAGACAAAAAGCACAAACAGATGTTAAGAGCTGCCAAGTTTAATCCAAAGGAGAAAATGCGCACATGTTATGGGAAACGGCATACCTACCATTAGGGTGCCAAATTTCAGTAATAAATTTCATTTTGGGGGGTCGGAGCGGATAATCTTTTGGGAATGTGAGATGTGCTTTAAACACACCGCCCTCGCTGTGGACAAAGAAACAGAGGAACATGAAAAATGAGCTCAAAGAAAAAATGATTTTTTAAATTATAATTCCCTTACTCATCTTTACAATACATATGCCATTTCGATACAATACCATTTATAAAAGGATGGAATTCCAACTCCTAAAACAATTGACAAGTCACTTATTAAATTCTTCAGATCCTATTCTTGGATTCATATAGCTTTTAAGCAACACAGTGATATTTTTCCCCTCAATCTTTTTTATGCAGTATATAAAAAAAAATGCTTGCAAAAAAATGATTCTGAAAAAAATGAAACAATACTTTGAACCCTGTCTTTTCAGACTGCTTTTTAAATCTGCATCATAGAAAGTCACAGGAAAAATGTGATAAATGCCTATCTCTCTCAGGCAGAACAAAAATACCATACTTACTAAAGGGTGTCTGGAGGTCCAATAATTAGAACTTCCCATCTGTAAAGGTCATTGTCATCTATTAAACCAGCCGAAAACCCTTCCACAGGGTTTTTATTCAGTTCTGAAATAAATAAACAAACACACCATGTACAGTACCAGTCAAAGGTTTGGACACACCTTCCATCTGGACTACGGCTAAGCGGGCACTCCTTCATTCTTGAGCAAGATAACAACTCAAAACACACCTTGAAGTTGTGCCAGAACTATCTGGTGAAGGAGGAACATGAAGGACAACTCAAACTCTAATGACCTGGGCTGCCCAGTGTCCAGAACTCAATCCCATAGAACTTGTATGGGAATAACTGGACAAAAGAGTCAAAGCAAAGCAACACACAAGTGTCTCTGGGAATTGCTGCAGGACAGCTGGGAAGACACATCGGGTGATTTCCTGCTGAAACGTAATAACTAAATGGCCTGTGTTTGTGAGGCTGTTATCACGGTGAAGGGTGGCTATTTTGAGGAATCCAAGATTACATTTTCAATTAAAATTTCTTGACCTTTGTTTTGATGTTCCTTTTTCTTATTTGTACATGTATTTTTTGTAATTTTCATGTATTTACAGAAACGTATATGGTGTAAAACATTGTCAATTATGAGATAAACCTAGTTTCCAGCAGTTGTGTCCAAACTTTAGACTGGTACTGTACATGTACTACTATGAGGACACTGCTCAAGTTATGTCAAAGGAAAACAGCTGAAAAAGCTTAATACTAGGTCTATACCATTTACACCCACTCTTATTAGAAAAACTGGATTCTGAAGAAAAGATCACACCGCTGCATCCCAGGTAGGCTAACTAAAAACGGAAAAAGTCTCAGGTAGCCTATTCTGGCCAGCGACTGGAATACAACAGGTAGAGAGGAATCACCACCACTCCCAACGTGGTGGTGCCTGCGGATGTCCTGTCCCGACACTACAGCTGAGCTTCAAATATAGCGTACAATCATCACAAATGGGGGTAGGTTTGTTACAACAGTTGAGATAACGGTCCATGTTCATCCATATGCAACAGCACAAATGAACTATGACGTCAGACTTCAAAGACAGCCATGATGTGAATTTGTAATGTTGTTAGTAAATTTTGCCTATTATTGAAAGGCTATATTACCAAAGTTTTCAAATTCTGTTTGAAAAAGAAGCAATTTTGACATTACAAAAAAATATGCACTCACAAAATAACACTACTATCCTTTCCTTTGTGTGTTTTCACATACATTACTCTGGAAAACATTACCCTGATATTTTACAAGTAATATTTACAAAGAATATACACAAATGATTGTTAAGGGTAAATATATTCACGCCTATCATCAAAACAAAAAAACAAGTACAGTAAGTTTGGTGCAAGGGCCATGCTAACAATCATTTAAAAGGAAATGTACTCATTTAAACAGACATTAGTAAGATGACCTGGAGAAAAGACTGTACCTACAGCAAATTACCTGTGAATATATCCGGTATGTACATAAATAAGAAATTAATTAATCGTATAATATATATCATTTCTATTTAAGAATGATGGTGGTTCTGTGTGGCTCAATAGGTAGATAGGTAGAGCATGACATTCTGAACGACCATATACTGAAAAATGCATTCAGTACTTCTTTGGATTTCTGCTAAATGGCATATCTATAAGAATCTTTTGGAAGGGCCTCTGATAATGTAGCAGTCTAACACACCCGTACTGTTCCTTTATGAGTGTGAGCTGCCTATTACGGTTGCGGTTCGAACTTTACTTTACTTTAACAACTTTACCAGACCGGCCCTGGTGGAGAGCCCTGATCGGGGGCAGCGTTTGGCTGTCCACCCCAGAGGGAGGGGGGAGGGTGAGCCAGCAAGAACTCGCTGAGTAGCGGGTAAGGATGTCTCCTGAAAGAAGGGGGGTGAATTCTGTCTCGAAGGAAGCGGAGTTCATTGCCCTCTGAGAATTAGCTTGCCTTGTAGAGATGGGTGGTGAGTTTGTGTGGCGAGGGAAAATCGAAATAAAATAAAGGCTGTAATTGGCCACTAAACTGGGAGAAAAACTGGAAAAACTGGAAACAAATACTGAAAAAATAAAATAATAATCTTTTGGATATGTGCGCCTTAAATCCATACAAAACATTTCACTAAACAAGTCTAATGGAGTTAAGCATAATTCTTTAGGTTAAGAAGGCACGACTCCCTTGAACTTGGTATAGGAGCCTATTAATAGCACATTGCCATGGACAAGCTGTAATCCAGACAGGCAGGCTAAGCCTTTCTTAACGTAAGATCAGAGGGTGAGGCGCAATCCGATGAATTTACAAGTGAAAACAGTGGGGAGGGTGACTTGGGAGGGTTAATCCTGCAGAGGTTTTTTTTTTTTTTAAAAAAAAACTGATTTTCACCTGAAATGTAATTTTCCTGACTGCACACCAGGCGCCCATCCCAAAATAATAACAGGAAAAAAACACAGTCGAATGCCCGGAATACCAACTTCCCAGAAACCATGAGTCAGGGAGGATTTCTGAATCCGGGCCAGGCAGTTTTTGGAGCGGAGTCTACAGCACTCCGGCTCAGCTGTGAAATCTTGGCCAAGCTTCCACACGAGCGGACGCTAAACTACTGAGTTTTTTTAGGTTTTTTAAACAACAGCCTGAATCATGTTCAGGCAACCTCCACCCTGCCGTAAGGCTACATTACGCAGCATTGCCTAAGAGGATTCCAAGACCCATTAAACTTACTGAGGAAAACTGAAGAATAAAACAAAGTGGAATATCAGACTGGGAGGACCTTCGCTGTGGAAAGTCAAACACGGTCTGGCAGCTGGGACCTGACAAGGACCTCTAGCCGAGTGGAAGGTTACCAATAATGGTGATAATAATTTCAAACACTGAAAGAAGAGTCTTTCTTTGCCTAACCCTGAGAAAGGTGCTGCAGGTTTTCCTTACTTACTAAGGGAAGGGGAAAAAGATAAATGACAAATAACTAGCCTAACACCTTATATCAATTAAATCCCCAAAACTAGGGATGTTAATGATTAATCGATGATCGATTAATCGCTGTTAAGAATTTGATCGATGAAGCATATCAAATTAACGATTATGTATCACAGCACAGCACGACAGTATTTATGCATCCCTGGGATGCAATTGAACTCTGCTTGGGTGTGGCATCCAGCACCAGGATACTACAAGGACCACTGCAAAAGGTCAGGGAAGGGTGGAGATGAGTTGGGGACAAACTGGAGCAGAGCACTACAGCACCCAGTGCAATCAGCCCTGCATAGCTTTGAGTTTATTTTACAAGCAATGTAATACAGTGCCTCTTACATTTCTTACTGAAACTATGATTTCTATTTCACTGTCAACATGGAGTAGCACCCACTGCTTTTCCACTGTTTGCATTTTGTCAAATAAATGATCAAGCTTAGTAATCGTTTTTGTTTTTAACAATCATAAGCTTTATCATATATATTTTCACAAAACGCTTCTTTTTCACCTCCAACGTAACTTCAGAAACTACATGCTTGTCTTAAAAAGGCCCCACATAAATGATTTAGCTGTCTGGGCCTGCTAACTTACCTGGGAGCGCAGGTGCAGAGTGTCTGAGCACACTCTAGTAGTATGGAATCCAAATTAATGTCAGAATGCTTTGGATACGTAACTAGGTTAAACAGAATGCCTGATTTTATCACACAAAGCTGGGAATATTTTTTTTTCCCTCAAATAATGCAATTGAATTCATGCATCATACCACAGACGTCCATTGGCATTTTAGACACCTATCATACTGTCAAAACCGCATGCAAAATAATGTAATAATATATAATGATTCCCTGTCTACTACCTATAAGAATAAGGAAAACAGCTAAAAAGACACTAAATGTATGACTGTTGAATTGTTTGGGTAATTCACTGAAATCAAGAACAATACTAGCTGACAAGCAAGCTCGCAATAACTACATTTGTATCATTACCATTAGTTTGATCTCTATGGCGTGTAAAAGTAAGGTGAAATACGGAATATCACAACCACGGGCTGCTGTTCCCTTATGGACTTAACTTGGATTTCCAGTAAACACGGCAGGCAGTCTCTTCCAAATGTCTAGAGGCAGGCAGTATAACATTGCTTGTTTACCAAATGTTTTGCTAAGATCGACTCGCTTGAACCGCACAGCACACGAGGTTCCCATCAGGGTCCGCATGCGCAGTGGAGCCAGGCGGTCTCAGACAGATCTCCTGAGCTGCCTCGTAACACTGTCACTCACCGAGTCCCATAAAGAACGGGGCACAAAACAAAAGATGAAAACTCCTCGCTGGAGGAAAAAACCGCACACTAACGAACCCACGTCCCGTTTCTGGGGAAAACGCATAGCTGTGATGAAAGAGGGCCAGAATTGCGCCTTAAACTCACTTTCCCATTCCCATGCAAGTCAGGTCAAGCTTCCAGTTCCAATAGTTGCTCAGATAACGTTAGATAAAAACCAAGCGGGGTCAACTGTATAACGTTACCTGCTAGCTAACGTTAGCTATCTTGACAGGTTGATTGCTCTGTGATGTAGCAAGACAGTGATAACTGTGACAAATTACATCCTGTAGCTAAGGTTAGTTGAGTTGAATTATGCAATCAATTATGCATACTGTAAAAAGCTAACATTGGCCAATTGGCTCGTAATTATTTTTCAGAAGCAGAGATTAACTACGTAGCGAGCCAAATAGTTTACCCACAAGCACAGTAGGTAACGTTAACGTAGGTGTTCCTAGCTATTCCAGCAAGGTAGTGAACTCACTACCAGTCAAATAATATTAAACGAGCCAAGGCATTTAACAGTGAGTGGATGATAACGTTATTAGCTAGCTACCAGGATAGCAAAGTTCGCTTATATCTAAACAGCGAGCTGTTAGCCAACTACAAATTAGTTTGATCAAACGCGGCTAACTAGCCAGCAAGCCAAACTGAACAGGCCCGTTGCATTGGGGCACACGAGCTACGATTTCCCGTCAAAATCTGTCGGGGGCAACTAGGTAGTGAGCTACTTAGATAGAAACACTTGAAGTTCTGTTGGTTCCGCAAGCTTTTAACTGTGGTGATTGCAGGCAACGTCAAACAACAACACATTTCATTAGTTATCTAGCTAGCAAACTGGTTAAGCAGAAGTGCATACTCCACATGCAGCTAGTCCGCTTGTTTGCAAGCAGCCGAGGCAAAAAAAAAGGGTGTAGACAGTGGGCAAAAAAGAAGAAAGATAGATGCCTAGCAGTATGTACGGTCAACAACATTAGTTAGCCAACTGTTGTATTTTTTAAAATCACGCAAGTAAGCTAACGTTAGCTGCCAGTGTTTTTAAATGTAACGTTACCTGCTAGCTGTCTCCTGAGTAACAACGCTGACTGTGGCTCCGTCATGGTTCAGTAGCTTCTACTTTTTGTGTCTTAAAAGCAAATGTTTTGTTCAAATAGGCCGGAATGCATGGGGGAAACGCGTTTGCTAGTGCTACCTAAATAAACAACGAACCGCAGAGTCCACGGTGCTCTTTCCTTCTCTCAGTTTCGCTAAACGCTCTGATCCAACTCGTACATGCGCACAGTCACCCGCGGAGCCAAGGAATCAGCTGCATTCAACGGGATCAAAAATGCGCTGCGCTGCGCAGACCCTGTGCGATGTCGCGGCAAAACTCCCAATTCAGCAAACAAGGCCGCTTATATTTTATTGTTTTTGGTTGCTTTTTTTATTTTTATCTGTCGACTGTTTATGGTAGGTTCTGCCTTTTTTATTCATGTAGCATGAATATTGTTGTAGTTAACTGTAGTTTGCATACACTTCACAAAAAAGTACCACAGTAGGCTATTTGTTAATGTATCAGACCTCAGCATACACTTTTTATATAGCCTTGACATAAGTATTAAGAGTTGCAGAACTGCCCAGCTCACCTGCTGAGCAGTGAACACTTTTTGTCTGAAAATAAGCCACATACTTCATAGTACTGTTTAAAAAAATGTGTGTGTGTGCGTGCATGTGTTGGAATTTGGAAACCATGGTCATGCCGCAGGTCAAGTGAAAGTGAAATTGTTCTCTTACTTGAATTTCCTCATTTTATTGGCCATTAAAACGTTACTTAAAACACATGGCTTGTTTTTTTTACCCAGGAATATATCATATGTCTGCAAAATTGCAATGATGTTCCATACTGCAAGGCCTCAGGCATGTGCTGTCTGCACATCGAGGTGGCCTGCAGCCATTGGCCTCTTTAAAACTCTGCCTTTGGGGGTGTTACCTTAACAGCACATGGCTTTCTGTATTTTTCACTGTGACATTTGAGCACTGCGGCTTGATGCCTCGTGCAGGGCACATGTAGCGAGTGCTAAATACGGTGTCAAAGTCATCTCAACTGTAGACTGCTGCTCAATTTTGACAGCAGTGGGGGGAAAAGCATGCGACTGAAATGAATTGTGAAGATGTGTTTGGACATGTTTGGATTGCTCACATGCATCTATGGGGCGGGGTTTGAATAAAATCATTTTAAACATACAGAAACGGCATGTCAGAGGCATGCTTTTCAGGAAAAAAGGGGACACTTGATTTATGCATTTGAAAATTGGGTGTCCTAGTTGTCTTGTAAAGAGATTTGTAGCCGTACGTCGGCATTGTGACACAGTGTACTTTTCTCTTTTTTCTTGTGCGAGCAACATTGTATGGCAGCCCTTTTGCGGGATCAAGTTACCTCCCCCTTGTAATAAACCACCATCTTCCCCATGAAGCACCTCCTGGGTGTGTCTATGAGGATCACATCTCCATAGGTGCTGTACTTATATATTGTAAAATATCATGCTGCAGGAACAGTGACGAATAAATAAAGAAATGCAACATGTAGTGTCATAGGAGTAGCTCTCTCCTGCATGCAGCAGCCCACTCCCTTCTGCAGACCTTATTTCACACAGATATATAGTTTAAAAACAAACTTGAGGTGATGAGGACTGTCGGAAAATATATCAGTCCAATACCATATTCAATTTACATCAAACACATTTTTTGTAAAACATATTCCCACACATCTCTTGACTGGTTCCATCTACACTTTGGAGAAACATATTTACAATAATATGGTCTTATATATACATATGAGAGAGAGAGAACATATATGTGTGAGAGAGAGAGACCATGAGACTACAGTTTTTTTAAACCGGTGAATGCATTTTAATATCACAAATAAAATGTATTCATATTTTCAAAAGTGTAAAAATTCTAAGCATCTACAAAATCTGTATTGTCTGTTCCTATACTCTTGGTTTGTATGTTCGATACCAGTTAGCTTTTCTTCTTCATTGGACCAAAGGTTTTGTTCAGGACAGTGGCTGTTTGCTAAGTTTGATTCCTCTTCTGCCGCTGAAAAGTAATCCATCATCACATTGACTATAACTGTCACTTCTACTCACACCCGAAACCTCTCCAATCTCATCCTCCCTCCTAGATCTCCCGGTGTTGACGTGGTGGTAGCAGGCGGACTATGGAACTGCCAGTCTGTTGTCTGGAAGGCTGATTTCATCTCGGCCCAGGCCTCCCTGCAGTTCCTGGCGCTCACGGAGACGTGGATCACTCCGCAGAACACGGCCACCCCTGCTGCTCTCTCCGCTGCCTACACCTTCTCCCACACTCCACGACCCACAGGTAGAGGTGGAGGGACAGGTATACTGATCTCCCCCCTGTAGAGATTTGGTATTGTTCCTCTTCCTCACTTCTCACCCTCCTCCTTTGAATTTCATGCTGTCACTGTCACTGTTCCATGTAAACTGCACATCATTGTTCTTTATCGCCCTCCAGGTCCACTGGGGAGTTTCCTAGATGAGATGGATGCCCTACTCAGCGCTTTCCCTGAGGATGGCACTCCCATCTTACTCCTCAGTGACTTCAACCTGCCGCTGGAGACCTCTCAGGCCTCTGCATTCCTCCCCCTGCTTCAGTCCTTTGACTTCACCCTGGCTGAATCCCCATCCACCCACAAGGCCGGTAACCAACTGGACCTGATCTTCACTAGGAACTGCACATCACCCACATTATGGTATCTCCTCTACATGTGTCTGACCATTGCTTTCTGTCTTTCTCCCTCCCCCTCCCCTCTGTGCCTAAACCATCCTCACCTGCTCCCACTGTCCTTGTCCATCGCAACCTCCACTCTCTCTCCCCCGCTGCCCTGTCAGCTACTGTTCTATCTTCCCTTCCCCCTACTGATGCCTTCTCACACCTACCTGCTGAGGAGGCATCATACACCCTACTTTCCTCTCTCTCCTCCTCCTTTGACTCACACTGTCCTCTATCCACTAAACCTGCGCACCTCCGACCCCCGCCCCTGGCTAACCGACTCCATTTGGACTAACAGACTGAAACTGCGAGCGGCAGAAAGGAAATGGAGAAAATCCAAATCCCCTGTAGCTCTGACTGATTTCCACACACTCCTGGCTTCCTTCTCCTCCAACCTCTCCTCTGCTAAGTCTGCATTTTTCCTTTCCAAAATTCAATCTTCAGTTTCTAACCCTCGTAAACTCTACTCTACGTTCCTCCTCACCCCTCCTCCTCCCCCACCCCCCTCCTCTCTAACCGCAGATGACTTTGCATCCTTCTTTCACGAGAAGGTTGATGTCATTCACAACTCCTTCCCCCCAACCTCTCCCTCACCCATCTCGCTACCTAAACCTCTCACCCCTCTGTCCTCCTTCTCGCCCCTCCCTGACTCAGACATCCTTCAACTTGTCCTCTCCCACCGTCCCACCACCGTCCCACCACCGTCCCACCACCTGATCCCATTCCTTCCCCCCTCTTCCAGTCCATTGCTATGGACATCCTCCCCTTTGTCTCCAATGTCATTAACTCCTCTCTTTCCTCTGGCTCTGTCCCCTCTTCCCTCAAATGTGCTCATGTTGTCCCCCTCAAAAACCCTCTCTGAATCCTGCTGTTATCCTGCTCCCATTCCTTTCCAAAACGTTAGAGCGGGCTGTCTATAACCAACTGTCTGCTCATCTCTTACAGAACGACCCAATCTGGGTTCAGAGCAGGCCACTCCACAGAGACTGCTCTCCATGCGGTCACTGAGTCCCAATCCCTTAGCTCCGTCCTCCTCCTCCTCGATCTGTCGACAGCATTCGACACCGTGGACCACCGGATCCTGCTCTCATCTCTCGTCGAGATGGGAATCTCTGGATCTGCGTTGACATGGTTCGAGTCCTACCTGGCTGACCGGTCCTACCAGGTGGCCTGGAGAGGATCCCTCTCCTCTCCCCACATCCTCTCTACCGGAGTCCCGCAGGGCTCGGTGCTAGGCCCTGTCCTATTTTCTCTGTACACCAAGTCACTTGGCTCTGTTATTTCTGCTCATGGTTTTTCCTATCACTGTTATGCTGATGACACTCAACTCTTTCTCTCCTTCTCTCCATCTGATACCCAGGTCCCGGCACGGATCTCTGCATGCCTGGCTGACATCTCCGCATGGATGTCCACCCACCACCTGAAGCTGAACCTGGGGAAGAAGCTGCTCTTCCTCCCAGAGGGCTGATGATTGATGCGTCAATCACCGTGGAAGTCTCCATAGTGTCTCCGTCCCAGTCTGCCAGGAGTCTTGGGGTAACCCTGGACAACCAGCTGTGCTTCTCGAGCCATATTGCAGCGATCACTCGGACCTGCCGATTCTCCCTCCACAACATCCGGAGGATCCGACCGTTCCTCACCCAAGAGGCCACTCAACTCCTAGTCCAGGCCCTGGTGATCTCACGTCTGGACTACTGCAATTCCTTGCTGGCAGGCCTTCCGGCCTGTGCCATCAAGCCACTGCAACTAGTCCAGAACGCTGTCGCTCGTCTGGTGTTCAACCAGCCGAAGTTCACCCACGTCAACCCTCTACTCTCCTCTCTGCACTGGCTCCCCATCGCAGCACGCATCAGATTCAAATCACTGGTGCTTGCTTTTCAAGCGGCCAGAGGTACTGCTCCCCCTTACCTCCAGTCACTCATCACTCCCTACACCCCTCCCAGACCCCTCCACTCCGCCTCCTCTGGTAAACTGACTGTCCCTTCCCTCCGGGCGCCTGGCAGCCACTCCTCGCGGTCTCGCCTCTTCTCTGTCCTGATCCCTCGCTGGTGGAACGACCTTCCGCAATCGGTCAGGACCGCAGAATCTTCCGCAAGAGACTCAAAACCCACCTCTTCAGACACCACTACCACTGAACTCTGTCCATCTACCTCACAGGTGTCAAACTCATTCCATCGAGGGAATGCAGGTTTTTGTTGCAACCAATGCATTACACCAGGTGATTTCACTAATTAGCTCACTTCTTCAACTAAGGAGGGAACCTAATTGAAATTACCTGGTGTAATGCATTGGTTACAACAGAAACCTGCACACACTCGGCCCTCGATGGAATGAGTTTGATACCCCTGATCTACCTAAATTGTCTTCACCACTGTTTATTTGTTCAACACTATACTCCAAAAAAAAAAAAAAAAAAAGGAAACGAACCTTTTCCTTCCTGGTGTTACAGGTATGGTACGCAGCTGCCTGCAATGATGTCTATTGCTGTATTACTGCACTGATCTCGTGCGCTAACTCTGATTGATCCTACCATGTATTAATGCACATCTTTATAAGTCGCTCTGGATAAGAGCGTCTGCTAAATGATTAAAATGTAAATGTAAAATGTACTTGGGACTCTTCGGGGCTTGTGTGACATCACCACTTGTGAGCTTCTGATGGTTGCTGGTGGCGTGTAAGCCCGAATTCCAAGGCCTTGCAGAATGAACTGTGTGAATGAAAACATGTTTGCTGCTGTACATTCCACATGGACTTACACAACTGAACTTAAGTTTGCTGACTTCATGTTGATAGCATATGTCTGCACAGGGATGTTCTCTTATTGTAATGCAAATACTTAGCAATTAACCTGATCATACGCATCTAGGTTTATATGATTGTGGGTTTTTTTTGTCATGCTCTCGCTTTCATTTCCCAAAAGCTCTCTGCTCTTCTCTGTGTGTCTACCTTACATTTCTCATATTGACAGATAGAACGGAGACCTTCTCCTCCCCCGATTTTGCAAGAAAACATCGCCCTCCTTCTCTCAGCCAACCACCCTGCAGATGTTTGTGATTAAGCAACTGTATAGTAGGTGGCAAATCTAGCACAAGGGATTTTTCACCGGGCACGGTCCATAACCCACTTATGCAGCTTGTAATAATATCCTATCGAAGGGTACTACTGCAGTGTCCGATTAAGGATTTTTATCCGGGTCCAAATCGCAGTTCTCTAACCATTGCATATTCATATTTAGCCAAATCACCTCCTCGTGCCTTTATTCCAGATTAAGAATTTAGGGGACTCTGTGTTGTGTGAATCCAAGCTATAATTTGAATTTCGATTATTGAGCCTGATGTGGAAACCAATGACTTTTCCTACAGTTTGTTCCTCTTCTTATACATCAGGGTTTTTAAAAACAGAATGGAGCTGAGATTTTTGTATAGAAAACCATTTCCTGTTTCTAGAGGTAGCAGGTTTGTTGCATGGTGTGTCTCACCACATGACGAGTGGGCGTTTGAAATAAATACGCCAAGTGATCGAAACTACCACTGGGTGGCAGTGTTCATCAGAGAAATTAACCTTAGTGCGATCAAGCGGCATTGCGATGTTGGTTTCATCCTTTCTGTTTCATTTTCTGGAAAACAGCACCAGTGTGTGGGATGAGACATGTATGCATTTCCAACTCAATCTAAATGAAATAAACCGCAAGCAAGCAAGTCCAGGCTCGTAAAAAAATCTTACACACTAGGCAACTCCAGCTAGATCTATTTACTTACTTGTTACTGTGAACTTTAATGATTCCTTTATCTTTAACATCAGTTCCATTGTCCTATAGCTGACTATTGGTCATAACCAAAAATATATCTGGTGATATTGTTGGGCAAATGCCAGTCTAGAAAATCTAAAAAAGTTATTAGTGTAATGTAAAGAGATTGCATAAACAGGCTGTGTAAATAGAAATTAATAGTTACATATAGACACACAACCAAGAATGATTTACCCATACATAACTGTCCTCTCTCAGACCACTGCCCTGTCTGCCTGTCAGACCACCGCCCAATCGCTGCCATCACATTTACAAAGTAAATCTGCAATTGTAATCACACGTGCAAGAGTTGGTTTGCGTTGTTTATGTTATTTTGTTTTGTTTTTGCAGAGGATTCACCTTCATTTACCCATGGACATAGCTCTTGGAGCAGTCAGTGTCACACTCCTGCGATGTGTTTCGGCTCCTGTGGGGTGAACTTGAACCTGTCCCGCCGCGCCGGCGTGGGAGTCCAGGCGCGGGGCCAGCCGCGATAAAGCCCAGCCAGCGTCTGAACCGCGCGCTGTGCGCTGAACCCTCTGTTCAAAGTCACGGTCCCCTTGCTGGGCAGAGGCGCACCGATGCGCCGCCTAAAGCCTGCCGCTGTGATATATACAGTAAATCGGCCACCTCATTTTGTCCGGGGGCTTTAGAATATCATCTCGTTGTAATTCACCCCCTCCCCCGCATATAGATTTGATTACTCCAGGTATGTGTGTCACTGGCCCCACAGGACGGATGGTTGTGGGTCAAGCTTTAGAGGTGGTGGTAATCCAACCAGAGTCCAGGGGGCTTAAACGGCTCACACCTCTTACCTGTTCAGTCCGTGCCCCAACCCCCCCCCCAGCGCCCACCGCCCCCTCACTCACATGTCGCTTCAGTCTATGACAGACACACGCAGGCCTCCCAACATCTCCCCAGATTGAAGAGGTTGGACTGGTTAGCCACCCTTCCCTTATTCCGCAGGCCAGGCCTTCACACTGTAGAATCGGGACGCCAAGTCAATGCAGATCCTAAACAGTCTTACCTGCCCCCCTCCTCCTCCTGTTCTTGTAAAACAAAGGTAGGAAATGTTACTTTTGCTTTGTTCCTCCTGGCAGACCAAGGTTAGGAGAGCATTGCTATTAGTTCCCTCCACCCCCACAATCTCTGACCCCATTGTGTTGCTAGGCTGGTGGAAGTGAAAGACTAGCACTATAAATTGTTCCCTTTGATACTGGATTGGAGTCGGTATCAGAGGGGGTTCCCATGAGCACTCTGCACACTGTCCCGGTGCATCACTGTTCACATGTTCTGTTTTCCTCCTGTAGTTCCAACCAGGAGAGTGATTTTCCACCCAAAGCCTCCTTCAAACAGGTATACTACATTGCAGTGATAGTCAATTATGAACATATATATGATCCGTATACACCCAACTGCTTTATCATAATGTTTTTCTTTCTGTCCCTCTGTGACCTGGATTTTGTTTAATTAATGTTTCTTATCAGCTGATCGTGAATGTGTACCAACAATAGCAGGTATTCTGATTAATAATTAATTGGACAGCGTTGTTTAACCAAAGAGATGTATTTTCAAGCGTTCAATTACATGAGCGACAAGCACCGCATCACAATCGGTGACTATGCACACATTAGCTGAGGTTTTTTTTCCTCCTGAGAACGCACACATCAAACATAAATAAATACATATTTAAAATAACAGTGGCGGTAGATCAAATAACTCCCTGTCACATTCAAGCCTCAACTCAATTTAGTGCATTGTATTACACAATTCTATCCTTTTATTCTTTTTATATAGGCCTATATATAAAAAAACTCCACAACTTTTAAAAACAAAACAAACACCATGGAAAAAACCCTGATAGAAACAGTGTCACAACAAAGCCATGACCCCTTCTTTGACTTCTCCTTTGACCACTTCCCTGTTTTTGGTAAGAAAGCGGAAGGAGATTGTGTATAAGAGAGAATGGCCTTCCATGGCAGACATATGGTTTCTTATTAATCATGGCGCTCCGGCACAATGGCCATTGAGGCTTTCAGTTCGATTGATCAATCACCGTCGCACATTGCCCAGAAACATGAATATCCACATAAGCCTACAACTGGACAGGTCATCACTGACAAATCATTTTTATGAATAAACTACAAATGAAAAGGGGGCAATAGATTTGCGAAAGACTATTAAGCAAAATAGTTTGTTTCTGTCCTTGGTCCCCTGTCCCAGCATATGCCTACCTTGGTTTTCACCCCGCGAGAGCTGTCCATGGTGCTGAAGGCTCCAACTACTTACTTACTGGTTGCAAACACCAGCATGGCAACCGGGTAACGAGCCATACTGAGTTCCAGGAAACAACAAAGGCAGCGTGCGGACTGGAATCATAAACACTCAGATCCACGTGTTAAAACAAATTATGATGTACGCATGCTAATATTCTTATAAACTATCTTATAAACGTGTAAACGTTTCACCTAGTTTACTCTACAAAAGCAACGGTGTACGTTGGATTTCAGTATCTCAAGCGATTCATTACAAACGTCCATCGTTTATAATCGTCGTCGTCCTAGCCTGCATGGTCTCAAGTGAGACAGTGAGCAGTGTTGCGCCAGACTTATAAAAAACCCCAACAACATATTATCAAACAAAACAGTCCACGACAGGAGCCTTCACATTAACTCGTGCAAAAACTAAATCCATAGATTTTCTAATAACACCATGCACCATGGTTATTTAGGCCTACGTGAAAGTGGGCACAGAATGACGCAATAACAAAGAGACTTCGAGGAGGGCACGTGGGTAGCCTACAGGACACATTACAATAGGAACATATTTGGAGAATAAAATATCACATAGGCTTACGTGCTTTTGTAGAAGTCCAGGAAGCGACAGGTCAAGCATCCAGTCCAACATATGTAAATTAAATATTTATTTTTAAAACAGCATAGCCTAATTTGTTTAGAGGTGCTATGTTGTATATCACGTAACTATCGCATCCAAAATACCAAACCTTCAATAACCCCAAAACAAATTGAATGGTACACTGTTAAAATAGCATTCTGCTTGTGTACAGCAGTCAACATACAACTGCAGTAAACCAATCACCAATCAATCAAGTTACTGAGAGTTATGAGTTGTGTTAGTTGTGTTGTATGAGTTGTGTTGAGTTGGACCTGTGATACTCATCTCTGATGTTAGGCAGTGTGTGAAAAGTTTCTTTCAAGATGCAGCATGATCCGATTTGGACAGAAACAAAGTGTTTTCTTGTTGCGTTCCTCGCATGTGTTCTGTCATGACTTTGTGTGAAACTTGAAAATAAATAAGCCACATCACCAAATGTTCTCGAATATCTATAATTGACTGCAGAATCAAATTATTTTTCCTTCGTGAAACTGCATTTTATACTGATTGGCCCACCATTTGGCCGATGTGCCCCGCTCTCATTGTTATTTTTCGCATCGTGAATGTAGGCTAACGGTGATTTCATTTCCCTTTTAAAAAGACGCCGCTGTTCGCTCGGCGTGTCCGGCACAAATCATATTTGCTACCCTTTCTCTTTTTGCTCCACCATTACATCCTGTTGTGTATGAAGTTACGAACCCTGCGCGCATTCCCGAAAACATCAGGTGCCATCGGCTTTGTAAGGGAGGAGTTTATATTGCCCGCCACACCCAGTTATACTCTATTGCACGGTCTGAGTACAGGAACGGAAGCTACGGTCACTACATTGCTGGTTAAAGAAAAAAAACATGAACCCGGGACAACTCCACGCCTTCGAATCCATAAAATAGCAGCGTTTCGGTTTATCTTTCCTGTTCTCCGGTTTCTTTGTGGATCGCTGCAGTTTCAAAAGGTTGCGCGGTTAAATTGTCATTGCGCTGGATCTATCGCGCCAGACGATGTGCGTGGAGGGCGATGGGTGCGAGCTGGAAAGCTGCGGCAAGTCGGACTTGGTGCACACGCTGTCTGGCACCGTGAGTCCCGGCGTGAAATCAAACGCCGATCTCCATCCGTGCAAACCCGGGGAGAAATTCCGCGCCTCCCTGCTGCGATGCAGGTCGCCCGCGGCCGCCGCGGGGATACTGAGTTTCGGCAACGTTCTCAATTACATGGACAGATACACTGTGGCAGGTAAGACCGCGATGTGTTGCACGAGCGTTTTGACGTTGCGCCGAGGTGGAAACAGGTGCTTTCGCTCATATAGCTTGTCACGTATAGGTTTGGTATTTAATTCGAATGCGGAGTGCAACACATGAGATGCATTTATTTCAATGTTATCCAGCTTGGTTGCCCGCGTGCATATGTAAAGAGCAAAGTTGGCTGGCAAGCAATGACCAAACCAACCGTGACCAGGCTATACCGTACGCTAAGTACTATTGTGCTGAGTAGGTACTGTGAAAAGAAGCCACTTCTACTGAAATACGATTCCATTCGGGTTAAAAAAAACACTTTGAAAAGCATACAGAGGACGCGGGTTCTTACAGACATTTAATTAAGATTTCGAACTATGTTGCTCAATGAACGGTAGACTTGAATAAAAACAAAGTCTGCCCGTGGATCGTCTGGTTTCATTGTGGAAGAAAACCGCGTAGCCTACAGTGAAGTCGCGAAACAGCTTCGCAAGCACGAACAAACAGGGTGCTTAATAATAAACCCGTACTCCTAAATAGTGATGATGAGGTCCACGATGAATGCAGTAAATATAATTGCAGCAATAAAACTGTGCCTTTATACGAAAGCTCGATTGTTTATGTTGCCATATAAAACCCGCATTGTTTTCTGTCAACGAATCACATGCCCCATCATATCATCGTTGTGATAGACTATAGTTTATGGCCAGTTCATTCGACAAAAGCGCCTCCACTCCGCTTCCCATTTCACCACTAGCATATAGTAACCCAATGCCTCTAAAATCATCGCCACTAACAATACTTTCATCTTGAGTCTTATTGTTATAAATTGTGTTTAATCTATCAAGCCGTCCTTACTGTACCTGTAACAAACATGGATCTTTTGTCTGATCTAGTTGTTTCTAGGAGGCAGTATGTAGGCTACAAAAAAATCATATTTTGATAGGGATAGGGATACGGCCATAGAAGAAGGCAGGTGGCTTTCTGTCGACACCGAATATTTCCATCTGGTTGTCCAAACGGTCTACATCCTCCACCTGTACTTTGCACCTTGTTACCGAGCTTGTGCCCTGTACAAGTTGCAAAAAAATCTTCTGGGTGTAAATCAATTGTATTCATCGAAAAAATAGGCTATATTTTTTGTAACTCTAATATATATATATATATTTGATATATATATAACGTTTTGTTTAGTTTAGTTTATGTATTGGCCTTCACGTGTTCTGTTACCATGGGTAAATGATTTGGCAAAATATGCGACAAATTCACGAATCAAGCAATCAACTCATTAATGTATTAATTGTTTAAACCTAACAATTGATGTGGATTTAAGCAGTTCTGCTTGCGTTACCCCGGGGCCGTGCAGTCCCCCAAAATAAATAAATAATAATAACCCCTTCACCTACAGTTGTAGGTTTCCATAGAAACTACTGCAGTTAGCGATATTTTTTTATGAGGCCAGGAAAAAGTTATTTTGACTACCATATATGGCACTACTGCCTAATGATTCTACAGTATAGTGTAGTGATATTCATACCCAATTGATTCCGGTGACACGTTTGCTATGGTAATTCAGCGAAAGAGTCATGCGAGTGTTTCTTTTTTGGCCCTGACAACGGATACGAACGCATACTTTATATCATTAGAGTCTCGCTCTCTCTTACACATAGGCTACACACATTACAATCTCCCTCGTACTCGCCTGCCCACACACACACCGCGCTGGAAGGATTTCTTCTCCACTATGGATAGTAGCTATATTCCGGGGGGTTGTTGTATGTTTTTCTTCCTGTCATACGAGTGGTGTATGAAAAGCCTGAAACACCGAGCACTCAGCCCACACCGTTATGGAATCACAACCCCCAAATTCTCATGCTATTTTTAAGTAATAAAAGAATATCAGTTTATGTTGCACATTATAGCCACGGACATCGAATTAGATTAAGATTATTCCGATTTAGAGATGCCCTTGAATTAACAGCAAGTTTCTGTCAAATTAGTCTCTCTCAATTCGTTTAAAAAAAGAACTGAGCTGAAATGAAAATCAGAATCCCATTGTGAGTGACTAAATCTGATACATTATAGATTGTTTTTGGTGCGAACTGCCCGATTGAGCAGAGTGTAACCCCCTTGAACTCTCTGCATTTGCCTGCAGAATATTTAAAAGCAGCAAATACTTGGTGTTGCAGAGACACTGTAGGAGCGTTTGCAAGGCGGTAGAAGCAGGTTAATTACAGGCCAAGTCGATGGCAAAGCCATTCACATGCAAATTCAGGTAGCTACAGCAAGCACAGAGGTGAAACAAATTCTATCCCCATTTTTGTCCCCCCCGTCACAGCACAGGTAGCTAATTATTCAGCCAGGTTACAGTAAGGGGGTATTTTCTTGTACAGTTCACTCAAATCTGTTATAATTGAGCATTTTTCCTAGTAATGCACTGTGTATCTTTTCCTTACATAAAGCTGTATAAAGGAAGGAGGGGGAAAAAAAGATTGATGGGTTGATCTGATTTACTGGGGCTATTACGTCCAGAAATGTAAGTTTCTTTTGAAGACACTTTGGCACAGTGTTGCACGGGCTTACATCATTCTCTCTTAGTGGAAGCAACAGCAAGAGGTGGGCAGAATCTAAATCATCTAAAAGCATTAGTCAAAGCACGATACGTCTTGCGGCGCAAGAGTCTCAGGATGCGTCGGCGGTCGACAAGGGGTTAAAATCGCGAAGCCTTTCACAGTCTACCTCCACGTCCCCCTCCCCGTTTTTCACACATACACACGCTGTTGCACCAAACGCACCGAAAATAGCTCCTGACCCAGCACATGCACTGCTGATGTTTAATTTATAGGAGAGAAAAGAAATAAAGAGGTAAAAGAAATAAATTAAAGGCAAACGCAAAACAAAAATAAATAAACAGAGCCATGGAGATGATGAACGGCCAGCTTTGGTTTGCATTTAAGAGATGAGGTAGATGATAGCGTGGGAGAAATGGATACTGTGCTTTTTAAGTTGAGTGTGTGTGTGTGTGTGTGGGGGGTGCTGCAGCAAACATGTGAACGTGGGCTCTCATGCACCTTCTGGCGAGTAAATGTATTATGTATGCACGGATCACCGGCACAAGTGGGGGGAGTGGGCTAGGGTCCGCTGTAGGGGGGCAGTCCCACATTTTTCCCCCAGTCAGCAGTTCACTGGAGACTAGAGGAAGGCACCCCCCCCGCCCCTCCGACTGTGTGTCTCTGTACTTCCCCCGCGCTGCATTCGGGGCTCACCACCACGACCAGAGAGATAACGGGGTTCCCTTAAAGATCCGCCGTGCGGAGGGTCATCCCCATCACGTCCCGATCACACCCGCCTCCTACCTCCGCCTCCGCGCGCATAACGAGGGGGCTTGTTACACGTGTCCTCAGCCGTCTCTCGAGCAGCGTATCGCTCGCGAGCGAGGAAAGGGGAACGACTCGCTCATCCGTCCCCCCGCTCTCGCTGAGGGAGGAGGTTGAGGGGGGCGGGCGCAGGCAGCCTCAGGGTTGTCAGGGGAGTTGCCAGAGAGCGGCAGCCAATCCCCCGCCGTTCCGCCAGGCCGCCGAATAACTGACCGCAGGACGCCCTGGCCCCTTTGGATCTCTGAGCGCCGTGTGCATTTAGACAGGCCGATAGGAAGAAGCCATCTTTTAGATGCAGTCTGCAAGTCCAAAGGTCAACGGTAATCCACCGGAATGCAGTACATCCGACCGGGCGAAACGTCCCGCAGATCCAGTCATGATCAGGCTTGCTTATTTCATCCCGTCTTTGGAGTGATAGTGATGTGTGCTTGGTTCACAACTCTTTCACAGCTCATCCGCGGGGTGAGCCTAATTGTCTTTGCTGTAGAATCCTACCGAACTGCGGTAACAACAGCGCACGGTGGGGGTGTGGGGGTAGAACTGTTACAGATGGATTGGGGCACAAGCCGATAACAAAGGATTTGAAAATTCGAAAAGATTCCCTGTGAACTCTGTGTCTGTGTATGCAGATACCCCGCTTATTCCCTCGGTGGCCAGAAGCACACAGAACTGTATGTGTGTGTAGGATACCTCTCCATTCTGTGCTCTCATTTCGCAACGTCCCACAGGATCTTCCCAGCATTCGGTCTCCTCTCCCTGTGGCAGCCTTGCATGCAGCAGCGAAGTACCTCACAGTTATATCCTATAGTGTGGCCAACCAATGTCATGAACATAGTGTATGGTAAGCAGAGACTGCCCAATATATATTTTCCAAACACTCCCCCCTCCCAAATAAAATAGATCTGTGATATTCTTTTCCGGCCTCAGTTTGGCAACCATTGCACTTTCATCAGCCGTATCTAGGCTGCAGGTCTCACTCCGTGTTTCGAGCGGCATATTTTAGCACATCTTTCAAGAGCAGGGGTCGATCACTGCCTGACAGTGTTCCCAAGGGATACGAAGCAGGAGAGACAGAATACAGAGACTCTTCCGCATCGTTTCCCATATTTTCTTTGTGTGTGTGAATTGTTTCCCTAGCTGGGGATTTTGTTGTCACCTGCATTTAGGGACGCTCTTTTTGACAATGCGTTTCCTAACAGATTCACATCTACGCGAAGAAGTGGGTGATCATTTCTCCCCCAATCGTTTACTTATTCCCCGTTGGGACTGATGGTTTATTAAACTGTGCTGAAGCTAGTGGTTCTGTGTGGCTCAGTTGGTAGAGCACAGCATTGGCAACGCTTAGCTTGTGGGTTCAATTCCCACCGGGACCACATATACTGGAAAAATGTATGCATTCACTACTGTAAGTCGCTTTGGATAAAGGCATCTGCTAAATGACATATATAATACTGTGTTTTTTAAAGCCAGAGTTAAGAGTGGACAAATGGACAGGGCACTGGATTGCAGAATTCGCCCACATCTCCTGGTTTCCTCAACAAGTGCTGAGACTGAGAGCATAAACAAAATAATTTTTTGACGCTGATTCATATCAGCCAATGTGTTTTTGGACTTCTGAAGCACAGGTAACTGCCAAAATAAAGGAAGCACTTGAGTAAATGAAGGGTTCTGGCAGCTCTGTTATGGTGCGGGGTGCATTTTCCTGGCATGGTTTAGGTCCACTCAACCCCTTAAAGGGCAAGGTAAATGCCAAAGAATACGAAGCCATTCTGAGTGATCACCTTCATCCTATAGTGACGCATTTCTATCCTGATGGGAGTGGTCTCTTCCAGGATAACAATGCTCCCATCCACAGGGCACAAGTGGTCACTGAATGGTTTGATGAGCATGAAAACAATGTAAACCATATGCCATGGCTGTCTCAGTCACAAGATCTCAACCCAATTGAACACTCATTGGAGGTTGTGGAGCAGTGCCTGAGATAGCATTTTCCACCACCATCAACAAAACACCAAGTGATGGAATTTGGATGGAGTTCCAGACACAGAATCCATGCCAAGGTGCATTGAAGCTGTTCTGGCAGCTCGTGGTGGCCCAACGCCCTATTAAGACACTTCATGTTTGTGTTTCCTTTATATTGGCAGTTACCTTTACATCTGACAATAAAAACACCGCACCTTCTCTCTGCTCATAGGTGATTTCATTCTGGCTGGTGAGAAAATTTCCCTCAGGATCTTCAAAGTTCAATTGTAAGAGTTGGGCCATAAGAGTCGCTCGGGCCCAGATATCAGATAGATAGGGCACTGACCTTTTCTGCCGACACAGATATCCAATTCCCCGAGAAGTCTTTGTTATTGCTTCAGGTCGAAGGGCTGCTCCTTCAACCTTATTCTCCATCACTGCAATAAAAACAACCATCAAAACACACAGGTATCTGCCAACATAAAGGAAACACCAACACAAAGTGTCTTAATAGGCCACTTGGGATTATAGGCCTTAATGGGTCACCACGAACCGCCAGAACAGCTTCAGTGCACCTTGGCATAGATTCTACAAGTGTCTGGAACTCTATTGGAGGGATGTAGCACCATTCTTCCTAAATAAATTCCATCATTTGGCATTTTGTTGATGGTGGTGGAAAACGGTGTCTCAGGCGCCGCTCCAGAATCTCCCATAAATGTTCAATTGGGTTGAGATCTGGTGACTGAGACACCCACGGCATATTACAGTTAATATTGTTTTCATGCTCATCAAACCATCCACACCCTAGCAAAGCAGCAAGAATCCTTCACACTGATAAACGTGAAACGCGCCACACATGCACTCATCCGCTTGTTGAGAAAAGGGTGAAGGATGACTCATCTGACCATATGACTTTTTTCCACTGCTCAATAGACCACAGCCTGTGTTCTTTGCACTACTTTCCTTGCAAATGTTCATCTTTAGATACAATAAGGGTTTTATGCACTGCAACCCGACCACAGTATCCCTCTCTGTGAAGTTATTGACGGACTGTTCTTGATGAAACTGCCTGTTCACGCCCCTATATAGATATTTGCAGCCAACTGATTCAGAGTTACTCATCTGCTTTGCCTTGCGTCTCAAACCAATCCACGGACATCACGGTCGAGGAGTATGCCCTTTCAACCGCAGTTGATGAGAATGTCTTTCTCTCAGACTTCCATGCCAACATCACCGTAGCCACTGTTCCTCGTGAAACATCAGCAAGTTGAGCCGTCTTCAGCACTGAAGCTCCTGCCAAACATGCCCCAACAATCACCCCTCTTTCAGAGTCACTGAGATCTCTTCTTCTAAGTATGGTAGTCAAAATAATGGGCAAGTGGGCCTGCCCAGCATTTTTGACACGACCCTAAGCATGATGGGATGTTAATTGCTTAATTAACTCAAGAACCACACCTGTGTGGAAGCACCTGCTTTCAATACGCTTTGTGTCCCTCGTTTGCTCAAGTGTTTCCTTCATTACCCTCAAGAGAAGCTCCGTATTTGAGTGGGAGTTCTGGTCATTCTGTGCCACTCCTGTAATAAGGATCCAAGTAATTAGTGTTCAAGCTAAAACCATCCATGAACACCAGGTACAGAAAATAACAAATGATTAGCCAGGTAAGGTATACAGATATAACTGAAATGTAGCCACATTTACATCACTCTGACTCTGCTGTCCGAGGTTTGATTTCAACAGGTTTACACCTTTATTGGTATATATCTACCAAAGCTCCAAACCTAAGGGGCTTGGAAGAAGACATCTTATTGAACAGTATATGGAGTTCACAGTGTATGCATACGCGCCTGCAGGTTACTCATAATTATGAGGATAGGCAGGTAAGCGTTTGTGTGTTTGTTGCCACTAGAGGTGGGGCTGCTTCGTGGAGGCTACAGTGTTCCCAGAGTGGAGTGGCATTGCCAGCACTGTTTTACAGTGAAGCCACTGAGTAATACAAATGGCCTTACAGTCAATATATATATAGTTTTAAAGATTGATTTGTTTCAAGCGGCATTCAATTTGATAGTGCCGTAGGATATAGGGCTGTCCGTTCTTAGTCAAAATCAACAATGGCTGACGGAAAGGATGAATGCAGCTTGTTTTTTTTTTGGTCTTGTGTGCCTTTGCTTGGTGCCTAATCCCACCCTCACTGGTGAGGAAAGATAGGGAGACCCTGATCTCAACCCCCCCCCCCCCCCGCATCTCTGAACACAATGGAATTGAGTCATGAGCCCAGCATACATTCGGCCATTGATGAGTCTCTGTCATCTCTCCGATCATCAAGTCAAGAGCCGGAGCTCACACCTGCTCATTTGTGTGCATGTTAGTGTGCGTTTGTGTGCGCGATGAGTCACCGCGGACACACACATTGCCCAGGTATTACATCTGAGGCTCTGACCGGAGCTCAGAGCACAAACGAGGATCACACTCTTCCTCACGTAGGTCAGTGGGGAGAGCCACCAGAGTGATTTTCCCCCTTTACAAAAAAGAATCTGCACTCTTCTATTGGCCATGAGTCACCTCTCCCTCTTATCTTTCATCGCCTCCTTTATGCGATAGAACTGCTTGAAAACCATGTTGGATTGAATTGCCGAAATGTAATTCAAAATGAATTTTTATGACGCAAAATCCTCAATGTCGGCAAGACAGATAAGGAACAGCCATTTTGGAGAAGGCCTGCAGAAAAGATCTTCATTTGGAGACTTAATTTGAAAGACTCTTCCAAGGGTGTTTTCCTCACTGCATTTATTCATTTAGCTCTACAATTAAAGGTGTATATTACTGTATACGGGCGAGACGTCGTCATCTTTGGGGATGCACTGAATGCCTGATTGTTTAAGCACGGTTGAAGTTGTTTTGTCTCGGGGAGTGTAGTGAATTATGGGAAACCCTGTGCTGTAGTTTAGAAAAAGTACAGCCAGAGAGATGCATGTATCCAGTGCAATTAATCACAGTGAGGCAGCTACGGGGTGTGGAGGTGGTGCAGGTGGTTCATTGTTTTGGGGGAAGGAATGGGGTAACAGGTATTGTAGTTACCAACCCCCACACTTTTTATACAAGCTGCATAGCTGCATTTTAAAATGAGTCATCCCTGAATTTTCAAACAAGCATTTGTATGATTTTTTCCCCCTTCTCTATATAAAGAGATCAACTTACCACTCTCTTCTCTTCCTACTCCCCCCCCATCTTTATTTATTTCCCTCTCCCCATCCCTCCCTCCCTCCCTCTCTCCCTCCTTCCTCTATTGAGATGTGCTGGAGTGCGGGCCATTTGTGCATCTGCAGTAGCTATTGATTATTCCCCTTTCTCTGGGCACACGGAAAGAGCGGAGACTGTCTGAATGAAATCAGAGCAGCTGAAATCAGAGAGAGCTGTGTTCACTACTGAAAGGGAGGAGGGAGGGGGATGAGCCATTTAAATTCATTTTACAGGGACGCATTGTTTTGGTAATTAACAAAGCCCGCCAAACATGCACATGCACATGCTCGCACACACACACACACGCGCACGCACACACACGCGCACATGCACACACACATGCACACATACACACCACACATGCGCACACACACACACACACACACACACACACACACACACACACACACACGCACAGTGTAATTGTGTCCAATTAAGCTAATGAGGTAGCATGTGCATTTCTGGTAATTACGTGTAAGACAGTTTTGCTGACCATTCAGAGAATACAACCGCTCTGTGCATAGGAAAGGAGGACAGGTGCCCGGACTGGACGTGCCTTTAAGAAAATGCATAATAATCATGGCAGTTCCCTGCTATACTAAACCGTGTAAAATACGCAAGGCCAGTCTAAGCAGGGCTGCTAATTTATCGTGCACCGGAGTGGCTGGTGCGCCTGTAAATCACGAGGAGACAGGTGTTAGGAGTGGGTTGAGACGCAGCTCGTGAAACCGAGCCAACTGTCTGCCTGACAGCGTTTCCTGTGTTTGATACAGCGCTCCCGTTCCTCCAAATCAGAGCTCTGCTGTGGCCTCGTTGGGTTAGCAGAGACGCGATGAGAGCGCCTACGTGGAGCTTTGAGACCGGACCCAGGAAGGCACCGTGGGGAACCTCCCCACCCTGGACCCATCCCCGTCTTTCATACGAGACGCTAAACCGAGGTCACGACTGACTGTGGTTATTTAAGATCCCATGGCACATATCGCCATGGGTAGCGAGGTACCACCAGTGTCCTGGCTTAATTCCTGACTCCGACTCTCTCAATCTGGCCACCTAATTATCTCCCAGCATAATTGCCTCTATAATTCCCTCCCTCTCCACTTCAGCTGATTTGTGGTGAGCATTCTGGAGCAAAATGGCCACCGTGTATCACCCAGATGGGTGCTACACATTCATAGCAGTTGAGGTGAGCTTCCTCCCTTTACCTTAGAGTGCTTTGAGATCATGAAAAGCTATATAAATGCAATCCATTTTCATTATTGTTATAATAATAATCATTATTATCATTTTTATCATTAATATTCATGAATGTTCCCAAAAGTGACAACACCAAGAACTAGAAATCGAAACGTGGTAGACGCTGAGAGACGCCCTGCTGTGATATCCATACACACAAATCTGAATCACAGAGCATTTCACAATCTGATAGATTGAGGCTTGCTTGCAATCATTGTTTACCCTTGACAATTAAAGGCAAACGTTACTTTTTTTCATTGCAAACAAAAACATTTTGGCAAGTTCATTTTGGTGCCAAGCTGTGCTTGTCAAGAGAAAAGACAAACTTGCATTTAATTGTGAGCCAAAAAGTATGATTCTGGGCCTGAGACTTTTTGTCAATGAGTTCTGGGTAAAAGTTTAGACAAGCTCCGCAGGGGAAAAGTTCAATCCCAGCAGCTCATGTGTAAGGCTCGAGCAGCGGTTGAGCAGACCTCGATGTAAGTCTGTAATATCACACGTCTCTGATGACATGCAGATAATGCTTGATTCATTATTGATGTGCTATATATGCGCTCCCTTTACAGTGAGACTGAGATCTCTTATGAATTATGAAATATTAATCAGCCTTGTGGTACAGGCCAGCCACAAGACCTTGAACATATCATGCATATTGTTAATAATACAGACATTATTTGTACTCTTGAGGTGACAAGGGTCGTAAACACATCTGCGGCAAACAGAGAAGCAATAATTCTGTTTGTGATTGTGTTATGAAAAGAAATTTCATTTTTTTTATCAGCTAGTCAGGTGTGTTTGTGGTTCATTTATTGTACTGTATAACCAACCATGAACCTTTGCCTGGAGTTGGGTAAACAGGCTGCATTTTGAGACATTCGTATGTATGTAATCCAGAGTTATATTTTTCTTGAAAGTTTGCTGATCGAAAAGAGAGAGGGGGGGGCATCCTGGGGGCTGCTGGGTGGCACATCCTGTTAAGGCACTGTTCTAATGTGAGGATGATCCCCACGGTCTGTATCCTGTTAAGGCACTGTTCTAGTGTGTGGATGAGCCCCACAGTCTGCATCCTGTTAAGGCACTATTCTAATGTGAGGATGAGCCCCACGGTCTGCATCCTGTTATGACACTGTTCTAGTGTGTGGATGAGCCCCACGGTCTGCATCCTGTTATGACACTGTTCTAGTGTGTGGATGAGCCCCATGGTCTGCATCCTGTTAAGGCACTGTTCTAGTGTGTGGATGAGCCCCATGGTCTGCATCCTATTAAGGCACTTTTATTGTGTGTGGATGGGCGTCACGGTCTGGTAGCAAATCCGGACTACGCCAGTGTGGACTGTAGCCAGCAACCCCGCGGGGTGATGCATAATTGGTGGTAGCTTCGGTAGCAGTAATTAGTGGTGGCATCACGTGTTTCAGAGGAGAGCGTGTGCTTGCCTGTGCTATCCCAAATTGATAGTGAGGTCGCAGCGAGCTCAGCTTGCGAATCCGGTTGGGCATTTCCAACTGGGAGAAAAAAAAGGGAAAAGAAAGCATTTAAAAAATAAAATAAATTATTCCCACAGCAAATGTCACTGGAATTGCTTTGGTCTGCATTTAAAATGATTTACTTCCCTTTGGATATTAATAGTACATGAATTACATTTTGGAAAGTGAGTAATATGTAAGCATTTAATTGTAAATGAATGTAAAGTATGGTAATATTGCAGAAACCTCAAAACTTTGTGCATTGAGCACACATGCATTGGGACTGTTCCTCCTATTCCCGGGCATTTATAGTCTCCCACACCCCACACTGCCCATCTCGGGCCCCTCGTCCATCCCATGTCACGCTTCTCCACTCTGCATCACTGCCGTGCACTCACCAATCCCTCTCCACCACCTCAGCCGATGTGTGGCGAGCGTTCTGCAGCAAAATGGCCACCACGAATCATCCAGGTGGGTACGAGATGTTGGTGGCGGCTTCACTGTAAAGCGCTTTTGAGATTCTGAGATGAAAGGCGCCAAATAAATGCAATCCATTATCGTTATGACTATTACTTATTATTGCATGGAGCTCTAATGTGTTTTCCAACCCGCCTCCACACCCCCAAAAAAGGTGTAAGAGAAACTTTGCTAAAAAACAACAACATATAGTTATAAAAACATAACACAGGTACCCACTCCAAAGGGCTGAAGTTGGATTTGGGAAAGTGAAGAGTAGAGGCCTTCTCCTCATTACCGAGAGACGTCCTCAGAAGAGCGACAGCAGCTTGATGATAGATTACTGCATTCACACATCGCATCGCACCATCTGGCCACGCTGGGTTTTTTTAAAGCGGCTTTACCAAGCAACTGGCCTCGTTATTAACGTGATGGGGTAAGAGCACTCCGTCTCATCGCAGCTCGCGGCTTAAGAGGCTGGAGTCAGAGCCCGCGCTCCACACATTCTCCACCTGTCACAGCTGTGGGCACCTCGTGCATTCCAACATTCACCTTTTCAGCGTGGGTGACCAAAAAAAACCCACACTGAGGTAAAGGATGAGTCTCCCTTTTTTGTCAGACAAGTTGCGCGGTGCGTGTTACTGGATCCGGGACGTTTCCCTACGATTTCGGAATGCCTAACAGTGCTCTTAGGCCTCGTCTCGTCACTGCGTCCTCTACCGATCTGGGAGAGCGCCGACTGTCTTGCAGCCCACGGCCCTGAGCTGCGCAGTTGTTCCTCCGGAGGAGCGCGCTCCACGCAACAGCTGGAGCAGGCCGGCTGCAGACGCCTGGCAGGCCCGCGGAGTGGCTCTCGCTGGAGGAGACGGCGACAGCCCTGGCGTAATTGCCGCTGGCTTGGCTGGCATGCGATGTCATACCGCCAGGCGACTCGCCGCACTGGAAACCAGCCCATTAGCATGACACCCCGCTCGAGAGGAGGCCCTGGGAGGAAGGCTCTATAATTGCACAAGAAGGCGGACTCGGGAACGCAGCGTTTAAGTGACAGACGGCGTCCTGCCGCGGGCGTGGCTCGCCCGGGAGCACGCACCTCTGAGAGAAAAGCGCTGACGATGGAAACGACAACGGGGTCAGCGGTAACGACGACAGTTACAACCGCACCCGCTAATCCACATCGACCCCGCTCTCTTAATCCCGGCACCTCGGCGCGCTGAGACGCAGCGCTGGACGCACGCGCGAATGTGTTCTCCCTGCACAGCAGCAAACGGTACACTGAATCTGGCTCCGGCTCAACAATACATTAGCTCCCTGTCAACATCCTGGCAAAGTAGACTGAACACCCCCCCACACCACCGCCCACCTTGTCCCCCTGGCACAGGATTGCGAGGGCCACACACACACCCCCCCCTTCTCTCTCTCTCTCCTGCTTAAATCCGTGCATTACTGGGGAAAACTCATCCACCTCCACAGTGACTCACTCATGCCAGAGCCCTGTGAGGAGAGTCTCGTGTCAGGGCTGGGCGCTGGATCACCTGCTGGACGTGCAATTACCCCCAATGAGCCGCTCGCTGCCAGGTGAGCCCCGCAGGGTCTGGTCCACTTCAGGACTGCGGCCCATTTTCAGAGGCGCTCCCGTGGTCATTATTCCTAATGAGGCCGAAGATTGAATTTTCACACGACGGCCGAAATCCCCCTTTCAGCCACGCATGCTTAAAGAGGTGAACCGCAAGCTGTTCGATATTGCCGAACGCGTGCGAAGACTCGCCGAACATACGGAATAAAATGATGAATGTCCTTCTGCACTGCTGTCCTTAGATGTTTCCCGAGCCACGCACGGCCAGCAGTGGCATTTCAAAACTGCTTTTCCGTGTGCTGTTGCTCATGTAGTATTTCGAGGGCTGAAGAGAGAGGGCTTTTTTTTTTTTAAATAAAGGTTTTTTGCCAATTTTTTTCTTTCTCCCAATTTGGTACCCTTTATTGTTCCAACTATCCCCCTCCCCCACCACACAAGCATGCTGCTGGCCTATTCTGATACCGGTAGTGGCAGGAATGACGAACCACCTCCTCCGAGACAGAACTCGCTAATTGCCGACCGTGATTCCAGCCAGAGAGAAGCTTTCTGCAGCGGGCTCATGCCGGCTTCCCTCCCCCCTTCCTGGGGTGGACAGCCAATTGCTGTCGAACCCCGGGGCCGCAGTGGGAAACTTGCATTCCAGTTGAATGCCTTTACCGTTACACCACCCGGGAGGCCTACTAATAGTTTTTTAAAGAAAAGTATCTTTTTTCCTTTCCTCCCCTTGGAGCATGATGATGTGGTTCAACTCAATTTTTTTTACTCTAACGGGTGACAGAGGCTCAGATTTTGGATCAGATGCTGATCGAGAGCCTCCTGTTCTGTGTTCTTTTAGGAGCAAATCCTTGTGGACTTCTGTGGACTGCTGCTAAACGACTAAAATTGCACACCACCTGGCATGTTTTTTTAGGCCACTTAGACCTCTTACGTGCCGCCTCCAGCGTCCAGCTAAAGCGCTATCCCTTGGTGCCGTGATACATTGAATTCTCACCCTGCCAGTGCCCATGCCAGCACTGGAGAGCTGCACGGCGATGCACAGTTGCCCAGTAGCTTGGCCCAGGGTGGGAGGGTTTCTGTCCGCAGAGTTTCCCCCGTCCCATTCCCCGGTGCTCCTCTAGTCCTGCCGTCCGTCCGCACCAGCTGGACGTGAAGCACAGCCCTCCAACGCAATGACTGCGCAGCCCAGCTGCAGAGCGGCTGGGCAGAGGACACGCGTCTGCGCTCGTCTGCATTTGATGGAGGATGTTGTCACAGTGGAATGGGCCTGTGCATATTATTTGGCACAAAAAAAGAACAGGGGATCAAAATTGGATTATAAAAAAACCCACCATGAAATTAAGAATATAAATGGCTCTAAAATGGAATCGACACTAGGACTGGCAATTAAAATATTTGCGAAGGCAAGATGGGTACAAGAATATATTTTTATTAAGACTCAATGGGGATATTAATAATCTGTGTATTTCCTTTTTTTATGTAGTTTTTTATATTTTATTCAAATCGAAATCTGTCACACCTCAGAGACAAATATAGGTGTTTTTTTTATAGGCTTATTCTTGGATAGAGGTGAAGTCACGGCAGTCACGCTTCAGTGGATTGTGGAAGTTAAATACAATCACCTCACTTGTGGCCTGTAAGCTACTGGAATGTAATTTACATTCACGTCTCATTAAATGTGCACTCAAACGTGTATAATATTTGGTTTTGGTGGGGGTAAGAAGACTCATTATTGAACTGTGAGACAGTTGGCCCCACACTCATCAAATGTTCCCCCACATCTCTCGATTGTCGGCCAGCCCAGTCAATAAATCTCCTCAAAGTGTATCAAAAGGCCTCGGGTGGCGTAACGGTCAAAGCATTATTCCGGAATGCAAGTGGTTTGAAACCCGGCTGCGCCAACCTGGCTCTGGCCGAGAGCCCCGTCGGGGGCAGCGATTGGCTGACCACGCCAGAGGGAGGGGGGAGGGTGAGCCGGCAGGGCCGAAAAGAGCGAAAGGCAGCCCTGTACGGGAAAAACTGGCTTGCCTCCGAGGACAAGCGGCGGGCTCATGGGGGAGGGTAAATGGAAAGAAATAGAGGGTGTAATTGGCTACCAAATTGGGAGAAAAATTAGAAACAATTTTAGAAAAACACATTTCTTGATCCCTTTCGCAGCGTCTCACTAACGGATTGAGTCAACGTTCCCCGATTTGCATTGTAAATTAAGAGACATGAAAGCAGTTTTTAGCATCGATGGGAAAATGAGGCTTTATGAAGCCTGTAATGGGTGGAGCTACTGCATGCATATGCCCTTAATCTCTGACTTGTTCAGACGAAACACTGTGATTGGTTCAAAATCAGTCATGAGTCATCATCACACTTGATGGATCTGCCCAGACTGGAGTATCTGTGAAGCCTTGTCTCGGGAAAATGATTCATAACTCATGCAAATGCCACCACATTGTTTAGCTATATGGCTAATAGCTTAACTAATTTCCAACCATACCGAATTACAATAAATTAAATAAATGCATATATACAGGTAGTAGAAAAAAAAAAATGGAAATAGCAGCACGATGTCACCTAATAGGGTGCTGGGCGACTACTGGTACAGCCTGCATGGGCCGTGGCATAGAGTCAACCAATGTCCTGCAAGTCATGTGACATCACTCTTTACTAGTGGTGGACACTAATGGAGTACGTTTACTTTACTTTGACTTATTACTGTACTTAAGTACATTTTTCAAGTATCTGTGCTTACTTAAATATTTCCATTTTTACTTTGATTTTAATTTTCACTCCCCTACATTTCAAAGGCAAATGGGGTTAAGTGTAGAACTTTTGACTTTTGAGTAATATTTTATCAGTGAATCTGTACTTTTACTCAAGTAAAGGGTTTGTGTACTTTGTCCACCACTGCTCTTTACCAAGGGAAAGTCAATCAAACTCACGCTCAGTGGAATAGTGGAGAGCACTGTCTCAGGTGTCGTTTCAGAATATCCCGTAAATGCTTGATTGGGTTCAGATCTTGTTATCAAGACGGCCGGAACATGTTTATAACGTCAGTGTCGTTTTCCTCAAACCATTTGGGTACCTCTCATGCTCTGTGGAACGGAAGCACCGGCATCTTACAAGATACCACCTCTCAGCAGAAAATAAATACTTTAAACATGGGGCGAAGGTGATCACTCAATACCATTAATAATATAATATATGCCATTTAGCAGACGCTCTTATCCAAAACGACTTACCATAATGAATGCATACATTTTTCAGTATATGTGGCTCCAATGGGAATTGAACCCACAACCTAAGTGTTGTCAGCGCCATGCTCTACCTACTCTACCTGAGTCACACAGAACCACTAAGTAACGATTGAAATCGACCTTGCCTTTCTAAGGGTATGAGTGTACCCAGACCATGCCGGGAAAATGCGCACCCACACCATTACAGAACCACCCGAATCACTATTGGAACTCTGTTGTGTTTCTATTTTTTGTTTCATGCCCCCTGTCCAAAGATACACTTTAAGGTTTTAGTGAAGGCTGTGGAGCGTTTGATGCCGACTGCACTGCAAGCAACTCTGCTCAGCATCATTTGCTCTGGTCGTGGAGAGAGCTTTGTGAGCTTGCAGTGTAGCGCTGCGATCAGCTTGGCCTTTAAATTGCGTTTTTTTGTCAGCCCAGAGAGCATCTAGCTCTTAATAGCCTGTGAAGTCAAGTGTAAAAAGTAAAAAATAAAATACTTTATAAACTAGCTCAGCTTCAAGAGATAAGTCATTGGAAAGGGTACCAGGATGGTGAATAAGTAAACATGTTTACAGTTATCATCGTTTCAGGAGAAGAAGCGGGCATTACACTGTCAGTTCTATTGCACTGCAGTAAAAACAGTGACAGCATCCTTTAAAATATTGATGTCTTTTCTTGAAGTGTTTTTCAGCCTTTCAGATCTATCGAAACTTCAAGTGCCCTGAAAGTCCTGGACTACATTTTGAAATGCACTGCCAATCAAATATCGTCAGTGAAAGAACACAGACTATTTTGCAAAGAGTAACACTGAGGCCTTAAGACACGTTTTAAAAAGCTAAAATAAAGTATTCCAGTCAAACCATATATGAAGTGGCGATTGTGAGTGATTGATGACTGTCCATCACACGCTCGCGCACACTCTCTGAACAGATCGCACCCTCTGGACTGGCTATGATCGGCTCAGAAAGTGCGCGCGGGCGTGTGAACATCTGCTACAGAAGGTGCTGTCACCCCCACACCCAGAAACAGAACAAACATAGCTCCCTTGGCTGGAGACGTCAGTGTTTAGATCAGTGAGTTAATTGTACTTCTTGTTGCACCATATGGATGCTGAAGCTCACAGTTCTGAAACCCACAACAGACCAACCCCCCACCCCTTTACACTTTTATTGACACCCCAAACTAGCCAGGTAGCTAAGAACGTAGCAGCCGAATGATGCACAAGCTATGGTCTGTTTATAAAACACTCTTTCCTAAAACAACCCCCCCATTTATTCCTCTCTCCAGGAGTCTTGCTCGACATCCAGAAGCATTTCACGGTGACGGACAGCGAAGCCGGACTGCTGCAAACAGGTACTGCACCTCTCCCTCTCTTTATTTCATCACGTTGCGTAGCGTCCGGGAGTTTCTGACCTGAACTTCCTGCCTGGGGGGCTGGCCCTCTCTTTCGGCTGTGCAGATCAGAGAGCACAACCAAGGCAAAAATGAGAGAGGTGGAGGAGGAAACAGCATGCACAGTGTGTGTCTGTTTAAACGTTGAGTGAATCAGGCCTCCACGCCTCCCTCCCTTCTCCTCAGCCTGTGTGATTGTTAGCACTGATAGCACGCATAGGTAGCTCCATTTACAGTGCATAAGGAAGCAGGCCGACAGCATGGCACACTTTCTGTGCGTAACCACTGTTTAAAATCTGCATACTTGTCAGATGGAGTAGAATAGCCCAGGTCTGTGACCACACAATGGCGCAGAGGATCTGAAATATGTGTGTTGCTACTAGGGGAGATTAGATTTATTTATTTTGTATTATATATTTTTTCCCCCGTCTTTTTCCCAATTTGGTGGCCAACTATACCCTCTATTATTCCAACTATCCCCACTCACAAGCCCACTGCTAACCTATTTCTGATACCAGTAGTGGCAGGAACAACGAAACGCCTCCTCCGAGACGGAACTTGCTAATTGCCGACCGCTAATTCCATCCATAGAGAAGCTTTTCTACAGCAAGCTCGTGCCAGCTTCCCTCCCTGCCAATTGCCACCCCCTAGCGGGGTTATTTATTTTTGAAACGCAGTCTATCATACAAAAAAAAGTACACTTCAATATCAGTGAAAGGAATAACAGGAGAAGTCAGGTATCCCATCTCCAAGAACTCCGAGTTTTTTGGGCTCTTGTTTGACCTTTTTTTGTAAATCTCACATTAGACTAAGAGGTTCTGCCTTCCACTATTAGCAGGAGAGGACCTGGGTTGTGTCCTGCCAACGTTGCCCAGTGAGGACCTGGCTAAAACACTGGGTGTCAAAGACTCTGTGTGCCAAAAGACAGCCTTACTGTAGCGAGAAGCCTTTGGGTCTGAGGGTATTGATCACGGAGGAAATTGAATTGGATAGTTTTTCATCGGCTTCCTTACATCCTTCAGCTTAAATTCATTTTAAAATACCATAGGGTTGTTGTTTTTTTTTTTTTTTTTTTTTTTTTTAATAAATTTTTTTCAAATTTTTCCACCATTTTTCTCCCAATTTGGTTGCCAATTATACCCTCTATTTATCTCAATTCCCCCTCCCCCACGAGTCCACCGCCCGTCCTCCGGGGTGAGACATTATTTCCGGGCCGAATTTATCCGCCTCTTCCAAGACGGAATTCTACCACAGACACCTTTTTACTGCTCCTCGACGGACTCGTGCCGGCTCACCCTCCCCCCTCCGATTGGGCTGATGACCAGGGCCGGTCTGGTAGAGACGCGGGTTTCGAACCGCGTCCCTGACAGGCAGCGCGTGTGTTGTGTTGTGTGACAATTGTGTTGTGTGACAATGAATCGATTGGGAGCAGGGTGTATGCTAACAACATAATTTATATGATGACACACCAAACCCCCCCAGGCCTGTTGCGTGATTAGGCACAGGACCACAATTCAATATGCGCCACAAGATTTCCGCAGCGTCTTTAATTAAGGACTACCAGACGTTACAAAACAGCCGCTTCGGTGATCCTTCCCTCTCGACATTCCCTGTAACCCGATAACATCCCAGAGTCTCCAAGAAAGTGTGTGGTGACAAATTTGATGAAATATGCAAAGTGTCCTCATTTTGAAATCACAACAAATTGTATTCTCTCCAATATTTTCTTCCCCTAGAATATTTACAACAGCAATTTTGCATGCACACTCGGACGCTGAGTGACTGCTACGGCTGTTCAAGTGCAGCTCACAGAAGCATCACATCATCACAACGTGGTGGCGTTTTCTCAGAATTACAACAGTGCTGTGAAAATAGGATACCATCGGCCCAGGTGCATTCTGCCCGACCCCTGAGATCTCTGACTGCTCAGCACAATGGCCAAAACCAGACCCCCAAATGTCAACTGTGATTTTTGTGGTTTCTTTAGAGGCTTCAGTCAATATTTACCAGAAGCCTCGAAGTGAACATCTTTCAGCACACCCGACACTAATAATAATCCTCATTTATTTGATATCCTGAGGTGAAAATGGCTAAATAATAAAAACTAATCATAATAATAATAGTAGTAACAATAATAATAATAATAATAATAATTATTATTATTATTATAATTATAATAATAGTAACAATAATAATTATTATTTTAAAAGTATGCTTTTATTTAGCAGCTTTCATCTCAAGATCTCTGAGAGCCTTGAATATGGGGGGGGAGGGGGGGCACTAACCTCAGCCACCTCCACTAACTGTCCCTGAAGACGGATATCTCTCCACGCCTTCTTCCTCCGGCCTGGGCTCAAACTGCTGACTCCAGCTAGGCGGTAGCTGATGTGAGGAAAGCCTGACTGCAGAGTTCCAGCACCGCACTTCACCAGCCAATCAGACTGAACCTTCCAGCACCGCCGCACTTCACCAGCCAATCAGACTGAACCTTCCAGCACCGCCGCACTTCACCAGCCAATCAGACTGAACCTTCCAGCACCGCCGCACTTCACCAGCCAATCAGACTGAACCTTCCAGCACCGCCACACTTCACCAGCCAATCAGACTGAACCTTCCAGCACCGCCGCACTTCACCAGCCAATCTGACTGAACCTTGCCGCACTTCACCAGCCAATCAGACTGAACCTTCCAGCACCGCCACACTTCACCAGCCAATCAGACTGAACCTTCCAGCACCGCCGCACGTCACCAGCCAATCAGACTGAACCTTCCAGCACCGCCGCACTTCACCAGCCAATCAGACTGAACCTTCCAGCACCGCCACACTTCACCAGCCAATCAGACTGAACCTTCCAGCGAGCGTTCGTCCCCTCGGCAGAGTGGAGCCGACCTCATTGTGCCTCAACAATGCACAATCTGTCCTGTCAATCGATGCCAAGGGAGACAAAGGTTAACTGCCGTGTTCCCTCATCTCTCTGAGTGCTTTTCTGCTCACAAGACACTTTTCTGGGTCCGTTTGTTACTTATTACCCTTGAGCATGGATAGATTATCAGATCTCTGGGGGGTTGGAGGGGCCTTATGGTTCAGGGAAAGCCTTTCACCCCCCCCTCCCCGCCCCTCAGAAAACAGTGGAGATGAGTGATGAGGGCCAGAGTATGGTATGTGATGTGCATGCGCATTAGAACCGTACGCATGACTGGAGCCTGTGGTTTCAGGGGCTGGTGTGTGGTTTCAGGAGCTGGTGTGTGATTTCAGGAGTCAGTGTGTGGTTGGGGTGTGGGTTCAGGAGCTGCTGGTTGGTTTCAGGAGCTGGTGTGTGATTTCAGGGGCTGGTGTGTGGGTTCAGGAGCTGTTGGTTGGTTTCAGGAGCTGGTGTGTGATTTCAGGAGTCGGTGTGTGGTTGGGGTGTGGGTTCAGGAGCTGCTGGTTGGTTTCAGGAGCTGGTGTGAGATTTCAGGAGTCGGTGTGTGGTTGGGGTGTGGGTTCAGGAGCTGCTGGTTGGTTTCAGGAGCTGGTGTGTGATTTCAGGAGTCGGTGTGTGGTTGGGGTGTGGGTTCAGGAGCTGCTGGTTGGTTTCAGGAGCTGGTGTGTGATTTCAGGGGCTGGTGTGTGGGTTCAGGAGCTGCTGGTTGGTTTCAGGAGCTGGTGTGTGGGTTCAGGAGATGGTGCGTGTCTTCGACTTCGCAGTCTCTCCTGCTCCTTCTCAAGTGCGTTAAAAACACTTTCATAAATGGCATTCTAATTCTAGCCTGTCACCTTCTGACTCAATACCGAAGTGCAAAAAGCAGGAGAGAAATCGACTGTGTGAATCGGATGTGTGAAGAAGATTCCAGCTTCCAGCCTCCAAAACGTGCTGCTCAGAGTCGCAAAGTTCCTGCGAGATTTCTTCTGCTGAAGAATGGGATCGCCCCAAATCCCAAACAAAAACATCAGTGCCAAGGTCATGCCCACTGCGTGCTCTTCTTCATGTGTGTGGGCCCAATGGTGCTAAATGTTGAGCTGTACGTTAGTTCAGTAATTGCAAATGTCCTTGTTCCTTTCATTATTCATTGAATAGCATAAATACAATACTAGAAAATATTAGATATTAGCAAAGCGTCCTATATTGCATATTATTTTTCAAAACAAAACTTTGTCCAGTACTGCTGTGTACATACTGAGTGAGTTTCACACCTACGTCTTTCAGTGGATTCAGGGAATCTCAAAAATAATTTATCGCAGAAGTGAGAGCTGTCTATTGCGGTCGTGATTTGAAACCCGACTGTACCAGACCGGCCCTGGCCGGGAGTGGCATTGGGGGGGGGGTCTCTACAAAAGTAGGTGGGCGAGTTCCGTCTCGGAGGAGGCAGATCATCACCAGCCTCTGGGAATTCGCTTGCCCCATAGAGATGGTTGGCGAGTTCGTGGGAGATAGAGGGTATAATTGGCCACAAATTTTTTTTTAAATATTAAAAAATATATATATAATAATAATTAGTTGCCTCCCCTGAAGATAGGGGGATAAATTACTTCCTGCCTTAGCTATCAGGGAAGGAGGTGTGGCAAGAAAGATTAATCTTCCAAGTCTGCCCTGATGAAAAATGCCTTAATTTTCACAAGCTAGTGAAACCAGACACTTGAAATAAGCTTGACTTATTTTAAACATGTTACGAGTTCAGGCTCACATAGGCAGTGACTACTCTGGTGGATCTGACTAATGTAACAATGACTTCTTTTTTTCCCCATCCAGTGGTTTGAACAAACGCATACATCATTACCCTGGGGGAGCGAATCTCACACAGTCAGTGAGTGGGCAAAGCATATACATACTGTGGTGTCCCTTGAGGTGGGGTGACACTCACGGATCTTGCAGAGGGCGTAGGCAAGTTAAATAACCCAGAGGAGGCAGTAATAAAAAAATATATAAAATTTAAATCTGTTTTTATTTATTCTAGATTTGAAATATAATTGGACATTCTAAGCCATTTCAAATGCCATTCGAAAAGAGTTATATAGACAAAGCTGACACTGTAAAGCTGTGATGATGGCCGTGCACACTGCTGTTTCAGGTTAGGTTCACCCTGTTCTTCCCCTCTCTCTCTGCTTTATTATTGGCACTGTTTTTGTTTACTCCACCAACACTGCACCGCCTTACCTCAAAGGCAAATGGCCGTCAGATTATTTGCCACAATATTTGTTTATATTTTTTCCTGCAGAGGTTTCACAGAGCTCTAATAATAAAGAAAAACCTCCCACAGTTTCAGGGGAAATTCAGCGAAGCCTTAGAGTCCCTTCTTCTGTGGGCACGGAGGTGGGTGTGTGGGGGTGCAACTGCGCCACACTGAAGTTCCCCCCTCCCCCAGCGGCACTGGGAGTCCACACCAATCCACCTGTTGCTTTAACAGAGTGGGCTGTGGAAGCCTGCTTCAGAAAGCTCTACGTCGCGTCGGGAGCTGCTCTGGGCTGGAGGGACGCCGACGGCCGACTGCTGCTCCTCCCTGCAAAGGACCGCGGGGTCTGTTGGATCGATACCGCCACACGCCATCACCCACACAAATGTACAGCTTCGAATGACAACGGAGAGGTTTCAATGCACCTGCTTCACCCAGGTGGCCGCTACCTCAGAGGAGGAACACAAAAGAGTTATTCTGAACTGCTGCCTCATGGGGCCAAGGCATTTTGCTCCAAGGCATTCTGAGAAATGCATTTTAGCGAGAGGCACCCAGCGGACAATTTTATCCGACCATAGCTTGAAGTGTGAAGGGAACTAGGAGGAGTTTTAGAACTGGGCCGAGCCAGTGTGGGAGGGGTCTGGATTCAAGTGCACAGAGGGAGGGGTTCACCCTGCCACAGCCTCGAGTCTGGAGATTTCCCCCTGCTGCACAGAGCATTCTGCTACACTTAGTACTGCTGATTTAAGGGGCCTCAGGTGGCGTAACGCTCTAGGCATTCGCCCGGAATGCAATTTGCCCACTGTAGCCGCGGTTCAAAACCCGACTGTGCCAGACCGGGAGCCCTGATCGGGGGTGGCGATTGGCTGTCCGCCGCAGGGGGAGGGGGGAGGGTGAGCTGGCACGAACTTGCCGAGAAGGGCGAAGGGTGTCTCTAGAAAGTAGGTGGGAGTTCCTTCTCGGAGGAGGAATTAGTTTGCCCTGTAGTGAAGGGTGGTGGGTTCATGGGGGAGGGCGAATGGAAAGAGATAGAGGGTATAATCGGCTACCAAATTGGGAGAAAAACGATAAACGACAAATTTAAAGAGAGTATTGCAGATTTCACTCATCCGGCACGTCTGCGCCATTCCCTCACTCCTCTCTCTATCTCAGATTCCATCCCAAATCGCCCGTGTGTTTTTCATTCCCCTCGGAAGGCACCTGTGGCGTGCCTTCTTTCTTATCATCTCTCTGTTATTCACTCGTTTTCGCCAAGCTGTTCTGCTCTAAGTCACTCTTTGCAATAAGGCTCGACGTGACAGGCCACGTTCCATTGGCCTCGAGTTGACGAGTGTCTCGTTTGTTGCCTCGAAGGGATTCTTTTTTTAATTGAAAACGTGAACGGCTCCTGGTGAACCAGGACCCGACGGCCCCTCCGTGCCCTTGCTGACCGTTTTGCTGCCCTTCAACAGAGATGAGAGCTGTGGAAACATTCGTTTACAGTACATCTATATAAACCAGGGCTGTCGTCTGAGCTAGCTCGCCCCAATATTTGATTGTTCACCGCCAGCCGTAACATGAAAAGGGCAATGGAAAGGCGGCTCGAGACAGTGACAAAGACGCGACCCCATTTCCGTGAACGAACAGCTTGACTTTTCCAGGCCAGAAATAGCCAATGCGCTGCGCCCTGTGACTCTGTTTCAACAGTCTTTTTTTCTGAGGAAGAATTTTGTTTGCACCCTTTTCCCGCTATTGTTCAATCTAATGCGCCCAATAGAATCTGCTTGCAACCAAACATTTTTTAATTAAAACTGATGTGAGAGACACAGCTAGAGGGGGTTTAATCAGGTTAATTAGGTCAAGTTATCCATTATACGTTACGTTATCTTTTACAATAACAACCTGGCCAATAGGCATGAGTACTAAAAGACTTGTGACGGGTGACAAGTGCAATATAGAGCTATTACAGGCGTTAAATACAAGAAACATGAAATACACAGGCACAGGTATAATCATTTTCACCTGATGTGATGGACATCCAGGGGCAGCCAAGGCCGTGTGAGCACTAGTGGTCAGGTGTTTACACTGAGCGATGGGACAGGGACACAGTGTTCCTGGGCCCCAGAAGGCTGTGTATGAATTGGGGTCTAAATACGTAAATATAATTTTTTTTTGTAGGCCGCATCTCAGAGGGGGGCAACTGCCAGGCAGTTACTGGCACCACCCCTCCTCCTCTGTGCTTCTCACTTCCTGTTCCACGGCCAGATTCCTGCCAATCTAATCTGTCCATCTCAGCCAATTATAACAGGCATTCCCCACAGGCGCCAATAAGGGCATTGAAGCAGAGATTAGATGTATGAATCATCTAAAGGGAACAAGCGACGGTCTGTAATAGGATCCATGTTTCTTGGATCATTTTTTGATAATAAAAAAATGTTTTAAAAAATGAACCTGAGGCTTTCACCGGTGACTTTACAGCTCGTGCCGTTTGTGAACACCAGCTGCTCTGTCATGGTTTCATATTATTAAAAGCAATTATCCCATTACGCGACGCAAGAGTCTCAGGAATGGAGATCAATGAATGTCCAACAGAAAAGTCCCTTAGATTAGAGGCGGTAGAGGCACCTCGCATCTGACACCGCTTCACACAACCTCCAAGGTCAGATAAGGATAACGGCATTCATCTGCATTCAGATGGCACGAATGCAGCGTTTGTTACTGAGGTCTAAAGGGACGTGGTACCCACACATTCTGAATAATTCTCTTTAACGCGCTCCCTAACCTTTGCTCACTGACGAGTCGGCAGGTACTTCATTCCTGTACAGATGTGTGTGTGTGTGTGACTGCGTGCGTGCGTGCGTGCATGTGCGTGCGTGTGTGTCTGTGTGTGTGTGTGACTGCGGACTCCTCGTTGCCTCAGAAACGGTTGGGGATCTTCATCACCTTGCTGCAGCGTCACACTCCTCCTCACCCCTGAATGCTAATGGGAATACTGGCCCTCGAGAGCTCGATTCCTTTCAGAAGGGCAGTCTTTGTGAAAGGGCTTTCGCAGCGTAAAGCTGGAGGAAAGGTCAGACACGCGACACAGAGTCAGTTTCCATCACTGACAAGACCTGCTTTCTGGCGTCCCTGACTTGTGTCCCAAAAATGAAAGGCACTGTACCCTTGGACATTACAAAAAAGATGGTTACCTAACTGGGTTTTTAACTAATATGTAATTCTATACTGTACAACCACTCTACCTCCACAAGCCCTATTGTTCGAGCCTCACATAGACTGTCACAGGAAGAAGTTAAAGTTTCATATTTCACATATTTCATATCGTCGTAATTTTTCCTTGTAATTAGTGGCTGTTCATTTGACCTTAGCTGAATGCAATGACGCCTTGGATAAAAGCGTCTGCTGAATGATTGTATTGTATTATAATAATCAAAAGGGCACTTATGGAAGGCACATTTATTTGTTTGTTGTCAGTATTCACTAATAACATCAAATACTCTGAATCAATTCAATTAAATGTTTAATTTGATTCATTAAGCATTTTGCATATTTTCCCAATAGCCTCCCCGTGGGGGGTAGCAGATTTATTTTTCTATACCACTCATCTAAATTACTGTAATGTAATGTAATGTACTGTTTTCTTTTTGCATTTTGGCAGCAAAAAAGCCCAACCCCCCCAGAAAAAAACTGCCAAAGCTAAGTTTAGAATTACCCACTCCCACAGGACCTCCTGTTGTCCCGGAAAATGCAAAGAGAGGCGATTTAGTGAATCCTCTAAGTCTCTCGGAAGAAGACAAGCACGTATGTCGCTCCACGCCAATTTGGAGCCTCTAAATTGTTTTGGCGCTTGGCCCACTGGGAGCAGGTCCTGGCTGCCCCAACTACACCGCCCCCTGCCTCCCCCAGACCACCTGCAGCCCCCTGTTAGGGAGACACCATGGACTCATATCACATTCCAGCAGTGCAGTTACAACATTAAACTAATTATGAGGCGAACAGATTGAGGTGAGCAGGTGTAACCTAGATTATTCTTCAGTAATCAAATCATTCAGCGTTGCACTGCCACCACGAATAAATTACACTGGTAATTTCCTATAATTGGCTATAGTTATCACCCATATTTTTGTTTTTGTTTTTTCCAAATTTGGAGCGCAGTTATAGGCTCGTCCCATTGCTGCTACGACTTCCGTCAATTCGGGCAGACTATCCGGCAGCTACCACTTATTTTCAGGCTATTTCTGCAGTCCACCAGCTGCGCTGCGTAGCAAATGCACATGAGGACTACATCTTCTTACACAGCTGCCGTCTGCAGACCACAGGTTCCCAATCAACCAGAGTATTTAAAGAGCGCTTTTCACTACAAAGAATCACAAAGTGCTCAACATAAATGAATAATATTATTATTATTGTTACTATTATACCACTACAGCCAGTTACGCATCAATTGTGTGGCCACAGTCAGCACCCTGATATCTTCCTTTTTCAGTGTGGACCGGAGATGACGGCCTTCCGTTCTACGTCGCCTACAATGGGCTTCTAACATGTAGTAGTCCGTGTGGCTTTTCCATTCAGCTGAATGCAGATTGTGAATCGTGTAAACCGGAATACACTTGGTGCAGAACTTAATATATGATACATTTTAAATATTGATATTGTCTTCCTATGAAAAAGTAGCCTAAGTTATTTGTCTTCACAAATAACTCACGGAAAGTCCCACTGCAAAGGCAGCGAGCTCGGGGAGATCATCATCTCGTTGTTCCACTTATACGTGTCACACAAACCTTGCTCTCCACGTTCCGACTGCATGGGGCTTTCTGCGACTCTGTGAAAAGTATCCCCGTGGTGTCAGAATATCCTGCTGCAGTCTTCTTTCTTCTCTGCATGGAGCCAAAAAAAACAAACATCCTGGGAAGCATCAGTGGGTGAGAGTCAGAAATATCGTCAGCGCCATTTTACTTCAGGGTAATTTTGGCTTTTAGAAAAACCTCTTCCCTGAAAACAGGAATGAATCGTTCCTCGATAATGTACCGGAAGCTCACCTCCTATATCTGAAGCACGCAACATGTGAACTGCACCAGTGCTGTCCAGATAAATTGCACTGAATACGCTCAACTTCATTCTCTGGCACTCAAAAGGGATGCTAGACCAATCCAGTACTCCCAGTGGGATAATAAATGACAGTTCTGACCAGGGGCCTGTCTCACAAAGGAAGTTCAACATAGTCAGGGTATCTTTGCGTTAGCTGGCTACACAAAGCCTAACAAAGGCAATTGCGGCTAACCTGTCTCACGACAGTGGTTATCAACTCGCTCTGTAAACTGTATGTTTGCTCAGGTTCTCGCATCACCAACGGAATACGTATATGTACCATATGTATATGTACCGTATATAAAATGTAGGGCAATACATACAGTTTGCTGCGCAGTGATCGGATGGCTTTGAGTGGCATTTGTGAAGCTTCCAAAGATACAATATTCCATCTGCGGAGAATCTGTATCTCTGATATATAAAAAGATTATGCAATTCTCTAGGATTGGTGAGGCCATTTTCCAAGGAGCTGATTGATGAGGGGGCGGGCTTTTTATAGAATTTGATCTGTTAGCCTGAACTTAACCTACTCCAGAACAGGTTAGGTTCGTAGCATAACTTACCATGGCGATGCAACCCAGTTAAAAGTGAGCCACAGTCGTGAGACCGAAAACCCAATCTTAAACCCAAAGTTAACTCACTGACCCACTAATTCTGCTTCGTGAGACAGGCCCCAGGTCGAATGGCAGTGAATGGTTTTTTGATTGAGATTGTTTGTGGAACAGGAGTATGTTTATAAGTGACTATAAAGGCCCTTTTCTATTGCACAATAAAACACAAGAACTAGCCCAAACGGGAGCTAACAAGAACTAGCGCTAGATCCGGTTCTAGTTACCGTTTTTTGTTTCCACCGACTTCAGGGGAAACAGTTAAGATTGTAGTGACGACAGCATGTCAGTTTCTTTATGTCTAAATGACATTGGTCAGGATTACGCTTGTAGCCCAGTTCCTTTAAACCAGGGGTGTCCAATCTTATCCGAGAAGGGCCAGTGTGGGTGCAGGCTTTTGTTCTAGCCCAGCACTAAACATCTGATTAAACTAATCAAGGTCTTGATTGTAGACCATGATTGGTGAATTAGTTGAATCAGGTGTTTTAGTGCAGGGCTAGAACAAAAGCCTGCACCCACACCGGCCCTTCTCGGATAAGATTGGACATCCCTGCTTTAAACGCTTAGATATTTTCCGATATACCTTCTCGTTTCTTTTCATTCACTCAAGCTCCCTTAGAATTTTGTCTTCTGACGAAATGGCGATGAGAGCTTGGACCTCGTCGTTGCTCCATAGTCCCGTGGTTTTCTCAATTATGCTGATATTTCTTCTTCAACAAACGCTAACAATGCTTCTTCCCCCTCAGATCAGGCGCTTGAGTGACGTAAAGTGTGTAATCAATCAGCGATAAACAGTGCTGTTAGTCCTGGCCCCAAGGTCCTGTTTGGTACAGTAAGTACCACATCATGAGCAGGCATCAAAAATCTACAATGAGAACTCTGCAGAACTGGACCGTGGTAAATGGAATGTCAAAAGTTACCGTTTTCTAGTGCCAAAAAAGTGCCAAAAGTTCTGGTACCGTTGCAGTGGAAAAGGGCCCTAAGTCAGTTTAAATGTGACTTTTTGACACACATACTAACAAACGCATGTGTTCACATACACACGCGCACCCCTACACACACACACACACACACACATATAAACACACACAAACGCATGTATTCACATTCACCTGTCCACACACACACATACACACACACACAAATGCATGTATTCACATACACATGTACACACACACAAGCACAGCTACATACACATACACCCATATACACACATGTACACACACACAAGCAGAGCTACACACACACAAGCACAGCTACACACACACACACACACACACACTCCCAGGTTGAGGTGACATTTAGCAGGGAACATTCTGACAGAACAGCACATGACAGAACATACTGAAACAACCTTTTGGGCTTTTTTGGCCTTCATCGGATGTCTATTTCAATCACTGTGCTTCACGATGCATCCAGCCAGCCCTCGAAGCAGTCAAACCACAGAGCTGACAGGTCATTTTCTGTCTGACATAAGGGTGGTTATGTGAACTAATGGAATGGGTATGGGCAAATGGAGCAAATATAAAAACATCGTACTTGATTTTGATTTATTGACTTAGCTGTGCTATCAGAATAGCCCTACCACTTGCAAAAAATATGTTTTCCCCCTGGTTACATATACGTACATGCAATAGGCTTAAAGGCCTGTTTTTTGTCCACAAATTGTACATTTCCATCAGCTTTAAAATATAATATTGCAATATCAAACTGACATAAGCAAATGTTACCTCCTTTACAAACATAGATATAGTATATAATAATGTATTTTACATTATATCATCTAACTTCTAAGGACTAAGCTTATATGTTAAAATATACTGCATATTTCAGAATATATTTATGTTAAATATTATTTCCACTTTTAAATAAAGTTTTGTGCCTGTAATCTTGAATATGAAAAAACGAAATATTCTACTGTATTCTATATGCGTTCGATTCCAGTGCAAACAGTTATTATAAATAAACAAATGTATTAAATTGTTATACATTATAAACAATATTTTGGACTACCAGCAGCATATTTAGATATATACTGACATTTGTATTCCTTGTTTTTTTTAGATCAGTGGATCCACTTAAGTTTTTTCCGAGTTGCTCACTAATATGAGGATATATTTTTGGTTTGTCAAAACTTTTACATCTTAGTCCCAGCCACCCAGTGCCTGACGTCAGTCTATCAAAATGGTATCCTAGACAACTGAGATAGATTAGCTAAAGCCCCTCAGGGGATTTGCGCTCATGTTCACTACTCTGAATATTTGCACACACACACACACACACACACATATATATATATATAGTGTATATATATATATATACAGTATATTCTGTCTGCAAATAATTATTTGTCCTGAAGGCAGAGCTGAGATCAAAAGAAAGAGAGGGCCTCTGAGAAACAGAGGGAGATGATGGTGCACAGCCTTGGAATGCACCGAACTGCAGAACAGAGGCAGCGACACCAGCTCATAAAATGCTGACCTTCCTGAAATCGACCTGCCTGGTCCTGATTTAGGGCCGGTTCGCCATCGCCGGGTTTGAGAGTCCGGAGAGGGAAGAGGCCACTGTCGTGCCTCTTTAGACCCGTAGGATTCTTACAGAACCGCAGTGGGAAGGGGCTTTTTCCCTCAGATTTTTCCCCAATTTGGTAGTCAATTACATCCTCTATTTCTTTCAATTTACCCTCCCCCACGAGCCCGTCGCTCATCCTCAAGGGAAACCAGTTTTCCTTTCATGCCTTTCACGCGAGCTCGGCGGATCAGCCCCCCCAGCCAGAACGTTCTGATTCAAGTTTAAGTGGACCAACATGAGAAATCGTTGCCTCTCAGTTTGTTCCAAGGTCCTAACCTGGATGTGAATGTGGCCATTTTAAATGATTGGTGGTGAAGCCTCGTGTGCAAAATCAAAAGCAGATTGGAGGGAATGAAGGCGCAACAAGGTGTCATGTTTATGAGGCGCATGTATTGTGCGCTACTGCTCCACCTGATGTTATGTCACATGCTTCCTGACATTATCGAGCAGCTTTGCTCATTGTCGCTGGTATTTTTTCTCTCTTCTGGTTCCACCTACCTCCTTCTCAGTTTCGGCCCATTTTCAGTTCCCTGGGCTCCCATTCAAGGATATCCTGACGTCCTGCAGTCCTGTGTACACAATCATACCGTCGTCAGCAGTTTTTTTTTTTTTTCGTGTGGGGGAAATTGTCTAAGTTTAGGAAAAAGAAAAAGCAGAAATGATAGCAGAAATGTTCCCAGGCTATATTTTGTTTTAAAAATAATATATAATATATAATATAAATATATAAATATATGTATATATAAATGGTTTCTGACTATATAAATGTTTTATATATTAACTTTATATTAATTGTCAACAGAATTTAGATTAGGCTAAATTGGGATAACAGAACCTACCACATCACCAGATGGAATACATTAAGGCACCATATAAGTTTTATCTTCTATTTTTATCTTTAGTCCACGCTATTTAATTTTGCCTATTTATGTGGCATCACAGCCTCAATAAAGGTTTGTGACTCGCGCTTATAACTACATTGTTATTACCCTGTGGAGCAGCTTAAGACCGACAAGAAGGAGCCAGTAGAAACTCCTCCTGTCCTGCCCCTGGGTCTGCACTGAGCCATGCTGCTTCCTCATCTTCCTGCATTTATGAAAATTGCATGCATTCATTTATCAGTATCATAGAATGAGGTGATCATTGGCTCATTGTGCATTACTGTGCTTCCCAAACTTGTGTTTAATGTGAAGTTTTACACGCACTGTAAAGCACTGAGTTCCTACCATGTTGCGAAATTTAAGTCTGCTGCTTAAACAGGAAAATTCAATTTCCTTTAGGACTAAATATATATGGGTTAAATGTATGCTAGAGTTCTTGGTCTGTACCTGGCCTTAAGATTTATACAATTGCTTTTCTTTTCTGTTCCTGACTTGTGAAGAAGGTTCTTATGTCAGCATTTATTTTCATGTTAGCTGACCCAACAGAAAAAATGGTGCTAGATCAGGTAGCTAGCTACTGACTACTGGCTAACATTACCTTACTGAATGCCTTACTGGGCCCTTACTGGATGAAGTAGCAAAGTTAGCTAACTAGCACATGCGTAACACACTTGATATACAACAACAGGTGGTTTGAAATATGGGGGTATTCACAATATTTAATAATCTGAAACAATATGAGAGGCAGGCACACACAGTAGACGCAACTGAATCAATCAACGCATTTTGTGAATTGCATGTCTAGTCTGTTAACTAGCTTGAGCCCTTTGTCTTTCTACGTTGACTAAATTACCCTTGCCTCTGATATATGAACAAAATGAATACACATAGTTATTATTCTACTGCTGGTATAGCTAGCACATGTTTATCACAGTCCATCGACTCACAGTACCATTTTCATTTTACTTTGAAACCGTAATTTGTTTCATTGGTAGGGGGAAAAAATATAACTGACCCGGGATCAGTGGCTCGCAGCAATTTCAGGTTTTAGGACCGATTTGGACCCTGACTGTACCCAGATCATTTCGCATACCTGTGAGCATTTCTCATTCTGATAGTAATAACTGCTCTACTGTTATTAAAAAGTACCAGAATATTCGAACTACTGTTCCCACGTGTACAGCCTAGTACAGGCAAGCTTTTCTTTATTTGAATTTTTTTTTGTGTGTTTTTGCTTTTATCCCAATTTTCCTCCCTATTTTTAGTTGCCAATTATACCCTCTCTTTTTCATGTCAAGTATCCCCACCCTTGTTTGAGAGCTCGCTGCTGTAGTCCTGAGACCGGTAATGGGCGCTGCACTGCCTCCTCCAAGCCGGCACCCGCAACACACAGGACCACTCCTATACGCAGCGAGCTCATATCGGCTTCCCTCCCCCGTCCCTGGGGCGGACAGCCAATTGCCGCCCCCTAGTGGCACTCCCAGCCAGAGCCGAACTGAAAACTCTTTTTTTAAGTGATTTATTGGGGGGATGGATCGAGCGTTTTCAGACTTTGGGACCTTGGACCTGGGACCTGGGACATGGGACACCCCCCACCCATATGATCCGGTGTTACACCCCCAGTGTGAGCCATGTTTGTCTCTCTGCTCTCTTTCGCAGTCTTCATCTGCAGCTTCATGGTGGCGGCTCCCATCTTCGGTTACCTCGGCGATCGCTTCAACAGAAAGGTCATCTTGAGCTGTGGAATCTTCTTCTGGTCAGCGGTGACCCTCTCCAGCTCCTTCATCACCAAAGAGGTGAGGCGACTTCCTCGTGACGGTAATCAGACAGGCAATTTCAGCCGTTGGTCAAAAGGAAAAGGTTGAATTTGTGGTCAAATTATTTTCAATGAATTGTCATGACTTGAGCGGCTCACTGGTTAGCATTACGGGCTGGCAAGCAGAGGGTTGCTGGGTCAAATCCCAGGAAGGCTAATGAAAAAACAGGGGCGCCGTACTATGGCTGACCCTGCGCTCGGACTTTTCTGATGGAACACATATGTCTATGTGTGTGTGTATCTAGGAGAGATATGTGAAAAGACCAACTACCTTGTGTAACATGGCTAATAAAATATATTCCTATATTCCTTAGATATGTATTAATGTACATGTATGATGTATTAATCCTGATTTATCAAGTAATAAGGGCTGCCTGTGATAGGTAAGAAAGCTGTGGGGGGGGGCAGCTGGCATAGCAGTGATTGGAGAGGCACTTACTCAGTACTCTTTCGGGAAGGAGTAAGGGAACAAAACCGTGTTACTCTTGAAGTGGAGTACAAAGTATTTTTTGCTGTTAGATAGAAGAGAGGCTTTAGTCGGCTTTGCGTCACAAAAGTGCTAATCTTGCGGTCCGTGGTGATTTTGCAAACAAAGAAGCCTCTTGCTTGCTTGTTTTTTGAGGTCAGCTGACCTTTTCTCCTCTTTCGCGAATTACCAAAAGGTTCAGGCTGGTCCCAATGTGTCTTCCCCTTCAAATACTGTGTGATCCGATCTGTGAGAAATAATGGCGCAGAGCACCGCACCTTGAAATCAAATACTCTGCCCCCTCACTGACTCAGCAATGTCCATAACCGACACAGCTGGGAATATGGACTGTCTGCAGTAATCTGATAGCAATTATATGATTTCCACAGGGCTATAGAGGCTTCAGAAATGTATTTCACTCTTGAACTTCCATTTCACCCCATTGCATGCATGGACAGTTGGCACTGAGTTAGGAAGAGGCTGGTTATGTAAAGTATCCTTATCAAAATGTAATAACTTTATTATCCACATTGTAATTATGTGCACACTGCACCTCAGACCTTAACCCACCCATCCCTACATTAAAAAAAAAACCCATAAATAAATAAATAACTTGTTGCACTTATTGTTACATTTCTTGTAATTAGCAAGTGTGGCTTACTTGATGAATTATGTGCTTAGACATTATAGCATCAAGTGGTTGTTCATTTACTTAAGCTGAATGCACTTTCTGTAAGTGAGAGACAGAGAGAGAGAGAGAGAGAAAGAGCGAGGGAGACAGAGAGAGAGAGAGAGAGAGAGAGAGAGAAAGTGAGGGAGACAGAGAGAAAGAGAGAGAGAGACAGAAAGAGTGAGTGAGACAGAGAACCAGAGAGAGAGAGAGAGAGAGAGAGAGAGAGAGAGAAAGCAAGGGAGACAGAGAGAGAGAGAGTAAGCGAGACAGAGAAACAGAGAGAGAGAAACAGAGAGAGAGAGAGTAAGTGAGACACAGAAACAGAGAGAGAGAAACAGAAAGAGAGAGGGGGGGGGAAGCTGGCGTGGTGTGCCAGAAGACCTCCTGGGGGGAGGACCAGTGACATTTTGCTGCTCTGATCAAACACGACCCTGTCAGACAGGCATGGTGCAGACAGATCAACATTTTGGAATATAAAGGTCAAATCAAACTGCGTATCTGTGGGAAATGACTGGATGACAATACAAACACTGTTTGACATTACGGGCTGGTGGCTCCAGAACCCATTAAGCAGTGACTGGTGTTTATGCCCAGAGCGCCTATCTCCAAATGTTTCTGGGATATTACCTGTTACTGAAATATATCACTGTCTGCTCTGTGTATTTCCTTAAATAATGTCATTATTTCTTTCAGCTGCGTTTACTTCGCCACAAACAGAAGTGTCATGCGAAAGTGGCAGCCATATCAAATAGAACCTGGGTGATATCTGGTCACTGTCTATTGATTCGAGTTCTGTGTAACTTTTAAGCGACATTATAGACCTGATTACTCATCGAAATGGCAGAGACAGAACATCTATCCGATGTTTCTCGTATAGTATGTCAGTGTGGAGTGGGGTTTAGATGTCTCTTGGGATGTGACTCAACACAGTGATAGGATCGCTGATGAAATGGCTATTTAGTACAGGAGTGACATCAGTGAGGAGCTAGCGTCGTCTGTCTGAGTTTCTGACCTCCCTTAGCCCAGGCCACTGGGGGGATATTAGCTAATTCCTCCTGTTAACGGCCTTTTACCGCATTGCTGTCAGTGGGCTGATCTTATAAGGTCACTGAGATTTTAATTCAGTCACACTGCCATGGAGAAGTGTATGATAGCCCTATAAATTGTTATTAAAGCATTAATATCTATAGCAATTGCAAGGCATCCTTTGATTTTAAGTCCAGCGGTAACAATAGCTTGTAAATGTGATATTAAAGAGAAGGGTTGCCAGACTGAAAAATATCCACACAGTTACAATGGACTCTGTTGGCCTGGGGATACAAACGATATATTAAACTGGCCACCCTTCTCTCTTTCTGCATAACACATTTTTCCATGTGTATTTATTTAGGACTAAGTACGAATGATTTATGCATTATATAATGCTGCGTTACGAAGTCTTTACGTAGAGGTGGAGAATCGAGAGACACCTTATGATGCCTTCTGGCAAAAAAAAAAATAAAAAATGGAAACCAAAAATAGATTTTCTAAAAACAGCAAATTTCTCATCAAAAATATTTTTTTTTCTGTACATACTAGCCACACAGGGCAGCCCTGTCTCAGTCACCCTCTTCTCCCATGACATGATGCTGCCTGTGTTATATAACCTCCTACTGAGTAGCAGCAACAGTCTCTGAGTCTCCTCCACACAGTCGGGCTATAAAAGGAAAGAGGAGTTGTGCCCGGGGGGGAATCCTGATGGGTCTCTGTTTGAAGAGAGCATGCACTGCGATCTTCTTCTTTTCTATTTTTACCCTCCTGTCTTTTTCTATATATCAGCAATCTAATTCACTGTCATGTGATTTTAGGTGCTTTGGGGAAAAGCATTTGCAAAAAAAGAAAAAAAGAAACAAAAAAAAGAAGTGGGAGATATACAGTAGCCATAGAAGTGCGCTCAGTGATTTGCAATCCGTCCATCCGTCCGTCCGTCCCCACCCAAAAAACTGTTAGTCTAGTAGCCTAGTTTCTGACCCACATAAGTGAAAGTGACATGGTTTTGGCTACTCCTGTGTGGATAATTTGTCATTAACTTGCAGACAAACATGGAGAAGCTTGGCCATGGTCCGGTTAAAGAAAAGAACTGCAAACAGGATTTTGGACTTAGCTTAAAGTAGGCCAGTGAACTGTTTTTTAAGCCTAATGCCCCCCTGCCAAAGGAACGCAGTTGTAATGCAGTAAAGTGGCTTATATCATGTATTTTCGAGTGAAAATTATTTTAATTTACGTAACGTATACAGCCAGTGTGCATTAAATAATATCAAATTACAAGGAGGAAATCGTGGAAAAAATAATAAATTCTTAGTTATCACACCCATTTTCTGAATAAAGAATAAAGCACTGCAACTATATGTATATGTATTAACCCACTTGATTAAAAAACTGATACTATTTTGGCTCAAGCTAGCAAAAATACTTATGTAGTTACTTGTTAGTGATGTAGATAGGTTTGTCATCTAGATGACTTTTTTTCTGAAGCCATATATTTCCACACCTTTGCCACCGTGTCATATAAATACAATATTATCTGTTCAAGATTATATATCAACACATATTTCACTAAGTGCACATAATTCTTCAATGATGTGAGGTATGCTGTTGTGGTGTATGTGATGATGAATTGGCTGGTGTGGAGTGAGGAGTATTTCCTGGGTCTGGGGTGCAGGGTTGGGGTCAGTTCCCTTTCAATTCAGGAAATTCATTAATGAACTGAAAAATATCCATAATGTTCTATGAGGATTTTTCAATTCATGAACTGAAATTTTAATTCATTTCTTGATTTGAATTAATTGAAATGGAATTGACCCTGACTCTGCCGTAGTGTGTATGCCATTCTGGTGATTATTGATGAAAAAAACGTTCACCTGATTTGTGATGGAAAATAGCAACTGACCATTGGTGGGTCTAAAGAGGGGGCCTCGGACAGCGTAATGGTGAAAGCATTCGCCCCAAATACAAGTTGCCTACTGCAGCCACGGTTCAAAACCTGGCTGTGCCAGCCCGGCTCTGGCCGAGAGCCCCACAGGGGGCGGTGATTAGCTGTCCGCCCCAGAGGGAGGGGGGAGGGTAAGCCGGCACGGGTTCACTGAGAAGCGCGAAAGGCGTCCCTGTACAGGAAAAACTGTCTTGACTCCAAGGACGAGCGGCGGGCTCGTGGGGGAAGGTAAATTGAAAGAAATAGAGGGTGTAATTGCCTACCAAATTGGGAGAAAAACTAGACAAAATCAGAAACAAAATTGAAAGAAGAAAGAGGACTATGGTGGACTATTGTGAGGCTGCTATGTTACTCATCACTCCTCCTTCTCTTGCAGTACTACTGGCTGTTTGTCCTTTCGAGGGGCCTGGTCGGCATCGGCGAGTCCAGCTACTCGTCCATCTCACCCACCATCATCGGCGACCTATTCACCAAGAACACTCGCACCATGATGCTCTCCATCTTCTACTTCGCCATCCCCCTGGGCAGGTAAAGGAGCTAATAAACTAAATTACCCAGAAAACAACAACAAAAAAAGCGAAGTCAAAGTCAAGCAACACATTTTCACCCTTTTTTTCAGTCGTGGACGAAGTGCACAAACCCTTTACTTGAGTAGAAGTACAGATACCCTGATAAAATATTACTCCAGTAAAAGTAAAAAGTCCTACATTTAACCCCATTTGCCTTTGAAATGTAGGGGAGTGGAAGCAAAAATAAAAGTAAAAATGGAAATAATGAAGTAAGCACAGATACTTGAAAATGTAAGTAATTACAGTAATTAACTTAGTACGTAGGTAAAGTAAATGTACTTTGTCATTGTCCACCACTGCCTTTTCCCCATTTTTGGGAATCACCAGTTTTTACTATGCTCTTGCAACACTGCTATACCATTCACACCTGCACAGAGAGCTCAGCAGCTGAAGGGTGTGCACTCATGAAGGGCGTACCCATGAGTCAGTTTACACACTACAAGCCACACTGCACACTACAGGAGAGCTAGCGCTGAGAAGTTTATCCCGCACTTCATTCCACAACAACCTGTAGGACCCAAGTGCATAGCCAGGGTAAATGGTAAATGAGGGTAAATGCTAAATGGTCAATTTGAGCCCCCCCTACCCCTGACAACCATTTCCCACCACTGTGGACTGCCGGTCACACTCAGCTAATGACATGGCGCAGATCTGAACTAAGATCTAAGATTGAAGCAAATGCATTTGCAGGCTGAGTCACTTGGTTGGTTCACGTTATGTGGATCTGAAACCCATCAGCCCTCTGAAGCTGTTTGTGGATGCACAGTCATGTCGGCGTTTCAAAAGCGATAGGAAAAAACATTGTGTGAGGACAAATGAATTGTGACTAAAAACCAATTTATTATTGTCAATGGAATGCAAATTTGACAATTGTATTCGGTCTCAGCTACATTTTCCTCCAGAGCATTTCAGAATCAACATTACCAGTCTTTGACAAAATACAGATTTAAAAAATGATAATAATTTTGTGTGAGTGTCAAAAGCAGACTTGAGTGCCACTATGCAGAACAGGAACACATCACACTTCACTAATATGAAAAAACCCCAGCCTGGGGCTTCTGTTATTGTGGAAATAAATGGGCACCAGATGGGACCAGCTGAAAAATAACATATAATTTTCCATGTCTCATAAAATAATTGCAATCCATAGAGGAGCCTTTAGACAGGCAGGCAGTTTAGACAACTCCACAAAACAGACCCTGAGACCAAGGAGAGCCATTTTGCAGACTGGCCAGTCTTGACAGTATATATATATGACACTGTCTTAATACAACGGAAATCCATTAATTAAATCAATGGCTGCATCATATCATTTAATTTCCACATCATCAATAATAGCCACATGTAAATGAGGCCTTCTCAGACTGTAAACGGGACACACAGTCTCAGATCCACCTGAATATTTAAGCAGGAGTATTTATGTTCTATGCATGGCTGTAACTATGACAATATCAGGCCTGAAATTAGCAATGCACACCTAAGTACAAGGTACGTGGGATTGATTGAGGTGCAGGTGATTGACAGCACACAGAGCAAAAACCAATACTGCAATGCAGGTCTGACATTGAGTAGGCTGCTAATGAGCCATGCTTCTTGTAGTAAAGTCTTTACGTTTACACGAGTAAGGGTTCCCACAGTCTCGGAAAATCATTGACACGGTTTTAATCTCGGAAAATTAGATATTTCAACTGCCCTTGAGGTGTCCTGGAAATTTTCCTAAATCAAAATCATGATTGAAATCATGATGAAATCATGATTCGGGAAACTGAAGTAATTTTTTTTCTTATACAGCTATTGGTGTCAATTTTTCTTGCTATTATAGCTCACGAGCTGGCTGACTCAGCAACTGGTACTCTAAGCTGACTACTTATTTAAGATTAGTATCTTCTGCCAAGGGCACCCACAACTGTGTACATGCAGACACAAAGTATTTTTTAAATGCTTCTCAAAAGTATTTCACCCTATGATAATTCCATCTTCATATTAGTCTCAATTTGTAGGGAATTAGACTATTGCAATAATTATAATTCTCACTGAAAATCTGTCAGGCATTTATGGATAAAAGAGTTGTCAAATGTATAGATAATGTGTTTAAATTTCGATTTGGGTGTTGAACCCTGATGTATTTTTGTGCCTGGGGTTTTGATCAAGCCAGAAGAGAGTCAGAGAGGCCACAGTGTCTCTGGCCTTTGACTGGACGTTGGTGTTCTTTTGTGCTTGCCCTTGCTCACAGAAGCTCACATCTGGTCCAACGGGGGAACAAGCGTCAGGAAAACAGAATAAATATTTATTTATATAATTGTTTTTTCTTTCTGTTTTATGCTTTTATTCCCCATTTTTCTCTCTATTTTTAGTTACCAATTAAAGTTTCATGAGGATGCAGTTGGATCTGCCCTGCATGAATAATATTTCACCCCGTCTTGGCCATCCCGTACTCGAGGGGGAAAACATGAAAAACGAGCCGGGTGTCCTCCTGACCTTGAATGGAGTAGAATGTTTTTGTGTGGTTTTGTTTTAATTCATTCATTTATTTATTTATACATTTATTTTTTCCTCAAACTTTTCTCACAAGTTTGTGAAACGCTCTAGGGACAGCGTAGTATAGGAAACCAGGCTTGTGATGTGATGCAAAAGGTTGCAGGTTCAATTCCCAGGTGGGTGAAGTGCCATTGCACCATTGAGCAAGGTGTTTAACCTGAATTGCTTCAGTAAAATATCCAGCTGTATAAATGGATTGTATGTAAAGAAATGTAAACTGTGTAAGTGTAGTAACTTGGATAAGAGTGTCTGCTAAGTGGCTCTAATGTAATGTGATTGTGAGCGTGAATGCCATCACCTGATCTCTTTCTCTCCAGTGGGCTGGGCTACATCCTGGGCTCCAGTGCCAAGCACGCAGCGGGAGACTGGCACTGGGCGCTGAGGGTAAGAGCCCCTGTTCATCATTCATTCTTTACTTATTTAGCACATCTTCCTTGTGAGGGGGCACTGCCCGGCAGATGGTTGAACATTGACCTCGCAAGAGAGCGCACCCGCGCTATGAAAAGGGAAGATGAGAGAAGAATCTTTTTATTTTTATTTTTAATTTAACCAGGCAAGCCTGGGTACATACCTGGGTACATACACCATTCACTCACACACTCACAGCTACAGGGAAATTTAGACTCTCCAATTAGCCTAATGTGCATGTCTTTGGACTGTGGGAGGAAACCAGAGTACCAGGAGGAAACCCACGCGGACACGGGGAGAACATGCAAACTCCACACAGAAAGGCCCTGGCCGGGATTCGAACCCGGGACCTTCTTGCTGTGAGGCGACAGTGCTATCCACTGCACCACCATGCTGCCCGAATTGAGTGTGAATTGTTGAAGAGCTGACATGTGTGTAGCCGATGGGGGCGAGGGTGGGTAAAAGTACTTTCAAAATAGAAGCGAAGTACCATAGAATCCGATTCTTGTTCTGCCGTGAAGTCTCATTTCCCTCCAGACGATTCATTTCCCTCACACCTCTGCCACCTCCAAACCGTATCAAACCATCATGCCGGGTTACTTACGTCACACCACTTTGCCTCCTGCTGATCTACATGACATTATTTTCTGTTAAAAAAAAAATATCTTTAAAGTGCTGAGTGATTTTTTTGATAGCAGAAGGAAGTTTTTAACAAAGGAGTTTGCCATTGGAAATCAGGCTAGTGTTAGTCCCCCTCCCACCAGCCACTCTGCCCACAGTTAAAATCCCACACTTTAAGCTCTACACGCGCAAATGGAATATCAAGTCTCTCCTCTAATGAAATAACAGGGCATTACTCATATCTGAGAACAGCAGATATCTTTCACAGGCACTGATGCTCTCTTATAGAGCTGTGCCAGGGGAGCTTTGGCCAGAACAATGAAAAGCACTAAAGCGTTTGGCCTCTTGCACACAGCATGTCAGGCGATCAGAGACGCCAGAAGGAGTTTATTTTAGCCCACATACACAGCGTCAGTAGTCTTGAGTGGTCACTTGGCAGCAGATGAACTTGCGCTCCATATTTGTTGGCCTTCCCGGGTCCTCTTGTTCTGAGAGCGGAGTTGAATCCGTCTCTGTTCAGCGGAGAATGCTTGGCAGCGGTCGGGCAAGGATATGGGCCTCACTTTTGTCGGCAGGTTTAAACCGTTGCAGTTATGTCTTCATCTTCAAAGCTTGGGGAAGATGGCTCAGGCCGACGCATCCATGCATTTTTGACTAGGGAGAGTGTTCAGGGCCGGATCTCCGCATAGGCCGACAAGGCCCGGGCCTAGGGCCCAAACGTCACATGGGGCCCGGAATATATATAGTATATATATATAGGCCTATATATATATATATATATTTTTTTTTTTTTACATAATTCATATTACACTTACACGTTTAATAAATATATGTTAATCACACAGGATCCTTATTATTATTAGTACTAGTAGTCATAAAAAATAAATAACGCAAATGAAATCATATCTTTAATCTAACGTTAAATCTAAGAACTACATTTCCCAGAATGCCATGCTGGGGCCCCAAACGGAGGCAGGGCCTAGGGCCCATGAACGTCAAGATCCGGCCCTTAGAGTGTTGTTCAACAGTGTCCTTGCTGTTATTACCTTTCAGTGTGGCTTGCCAGTATTACATTACATAGGGGACTACAGAGCCGACTTTACAGATATATATTATTTATTTTAGTACATTGACGGGTACTGTAGGGGTACTGTAAGCAATCTTCTTAGACACATTTACAGGGGATTTACAGATTCCCTGTGGGAAATCTATACATTACCCCATCACACTGGTAACTCTACAGGCTCCCTGTTAATCAATAGATTTACCACTACGTGCACAGATTTCCAGATTTTACACGTTTACCGTAACGTACATTAACGTAGATAATAAGAATTCCTGCTCGTAGTGTTACCGGAAATTACACTTTAATCAGCTGTTTTATGAGTGTGATTCAATAACACAGCGATCCCGAGAGAAGTCAATCTCCACAACATGGTTTTACCAATGATTAATCTCTCTGTATATCAAAAAAAAATAAAAATGAATCCTCTATCATTTTCATTTGTTTTTGTGAGCCTAACAGCTTTCCTACTTAAAATATCTTCAGGGAAGGTGGGGAGAAGCACATGGAGCCGTAGGGCTTGAAATAAGATTGCCATCTGCCCTTTCCTGCCTGGAGGGGGTGGGGTATTACAGAACTCAATTCCTCATCTTCTAACCTTTTAGTAATGACTCTGACAATTGAACAGCCAATACGGCTGGGCCCGTGGTGCCTGCCTTCATCTCGTGAAACAATCCGGGGGATACGTTTGAGAAAGGAAGGACTTTTTAATATCTTATATTAATATATAAATAATACATATCTGAGAATAGAACGTTCCGTTATGGAAAAAAGTCCATGATTTTTACCTGAAACGACGTCCAAAAAGCGCGTGTGTACATTTGATCACACGCGCGAATTCCTGTGAAGTAGACGTGACAACGCGTGATCCCATGTACACACGTGACGCAAATGTGATACGCGTGTGGAAATGTGCGGTGCGCATGTGAATCTGGCGTGTGGAAATGCGCCGAGTACGTGTGATTTTTCCCCTCCCCGTGAGAAACTGGGCTTGCTTTGTGCCGTGGCCTGTGTGTTCCGGTCAGGAATCTCACGTACAGACCGACCGTCCCCGAATGCTGCTCAGAATGCTCGGCTGCGGCGGTACAGCGGTACGTAGATGAGTGTGTCAGTGTGCCGTTATGTCCGCTTGCGAACAGAAAGCTCGCGCGGTGAAGTGCGCCGGCCGAGCTGTTCGGAATACAGATACGCTCACACGCAGTAAAAAAAAAAAAAAAGATTCTGTTTGACAGATGGCACTGGTTTCTGCTTTTTATGGTCGCCACGTGCGTGTCCCCTGCGCCCACTTGCATGTATTTAAGCCAATCGATGCAAAAGGGCTCCCTGTGCTCTTTGTTGCCAGCATGGGTCATAAAAGCTAGGAAAGGAGGTAATTATGCAACACGGATAAAGCTGGCCTCCACCACTGTGAGGTTTATGTAAGAAGATTTGTCTTCCCAAAGGGATTTTTTGTGCAGATGCATACATGTAACACAATTATGTTACACTGTACATAGGCCTGGGAGGTTTATACAGCAGATAACATGTGCCGACAACACAAGTCTTGCATTAATGGGCTATTATTGTAGGCAGCATAAACACACAGCATCATTCCTAAAGCGATATGTGGCGTTGGCGTGTCCCGTGACCAGCATGTACGGCGTGTTGCTGTAAAGTACGATGGGCATTCTTCTGGCACAGCTGACGAGAGGGATTTTTTTTGTCTCCTTTTTCGCAGGTCTCCCCAGTTTTGGGAATGACGGCTGGGACCCTGATCCTCTTTTGCGTGCCAGAGCCCAAACGGGGGAGTGCCGATCAGTTGCCGGGGCAACTGAAGGCCCGCACCACTTGGGCCTGTGACATGAAAGCCCTGGCCAAAAAGTAAGAGGAGGTGTTGTGGGGGGCAGTGTGGAGCAGTGGTGAGGAGACTGGGGGCCAGGGGTGTTCGAGTCCAGTTGGGGATGCTGCTGTTGTGCTCTTGAGTGGTATCACTCACCCTGATTTGCCCGCGTAAACAATTCAGCTATGAATTATTAACATGCTAAACGTCAGCTGATGTTACATACATCTGAAAAAAAAAAAAAATTCTATTGCATACTTTTCTGTCTGTATATGTTTGAATCACCTCCATGTTTCATCATGTTTGATTTATTACAAAAATTATTTTACACTTTTTTTTAACACCGAGAGTTCCTCAGTGCCTGGAACAGTTTGCCAGGTCAGGCAGTTGAGGCAGAAACACTTGAGCTATTCAAGTCCAGGCTAGATGCAGTACTAGATACTCTTTAGATTATGACATGACGAGCCTAGAAGGCTAGAATGGGCCGTTCTCGTCATTATGTATTCTTATCCTTATTCTTAAGAATAAAGATGTAGGGGGCCTAGGGTGGAGTAACAGTCAAAGCATTTGCCCGGAATGAAAATTGCCTACTGCAACCGCGGTTTCAAACCCGGCTGCACCAGCCCGACTCTGGCCGGAAGCCCCGATCTGTGGCGGGGATTGGCTGTCCGCCCCAGGGGAAGGGGGGAGGGAGAGCCGGCACGAGCTCGCCGAGAAGTGCAAAGGGGTGTCTCTGTAAAGTAGGTGGGCAACTTCCGTCTCGGAGGAGGCGGATCACAGGCCTCAGGGTATTAGCTTGTCCCATAGTGACGGACTTGTGGGGGAGGGTATATCGAAAGAAATAGAGGGTATCGTTGACCAGCAAATAGGGAGAAAAAGACAGGGAAAAAATCTGAAACAAATTAATTATTCTTTTTTAAAATGAAGATGTCCTGCGTTTCTCCCTCTCTCCCAGCCGCAGTTATGTGTTCTCCTCGCTGGCCTCGGCCGCCGTGTCCTTCGCGACGGGCGCCTTCGGCATGTGGATCCCGCAGTACCTGTACCGGGCTCAGGTGGTGCAGAAGACCGTGATGCCCTGCACCGAGGAGCCCTGCAGCATCAGAGACAGGTATCCGCCTCAAACAACAGAACCCTAAAATAGGTCAGGTGGTCTTAGTTCCCCAAACGTCTCCCTCTGCTGTACCATCCCTTCACCCATCCCTACATTTACAAAAATAAGAAATAAATCTGTTGCACTTATTGTTAATTTCCTTGTAGTTAGCACTTGGGTTGTTTATGTGATGACTGATTTGCTTCGGCATTGTAGCATCAAATGGTTGTTCATTTTACTCGAGCTGAATGCACTTTCTGCAAGTCGCTTCGCTAAGCGTCTGCTAACCGATTGTATTATGTTGTATTGTACTGTCTATCGTTCCAGTCCAGTTGGCTGGATCTGGATACCAGGGTCAGCCCAGAATGGTTCTCAGCCAAACAGTTTTCCTGCTTGTGTTTGACGGTGTTTGTTGTTGACGTTTGGTGGAATGAGTGGGTGTTAAGGAACTTAAGGCCATAAACATCTGAAAAGACAAAACAACTTAAGAATACATAATGATGGGAGTGGGCTGTTCAGCTCACCTAGGCTTGTCATTTACCTACAGAGAGGGAGAGAGAGGGACAGAGAGAGAGAGAGAGAGGCAGGGGGGGAGAGAGGAGAGGGAGGGGAGAGAGAGAGAGGGGGGGAGGGAGAGAGAGAAAGGGAGAAAGAAAGAGAGAAATATGGGTCACCATAAGTCTGGCAAGACCCAGTCCAGAGCCAGTCTGGAAACACAGGCCTACCTGATATCAAGGCGTCTGCACGGCATTGACCCCATTTCCCCCTTGTCTGCTGCCAGTCTGATTTTCGGGGCCATCACCTGCGTGACGGGCTTCCTGGGGGTGCTGATCGGGGCGGCCTCCACCCGGCTGTGCCGCCAGAAGACGGAGAGGGCGGACCCGCTGGTGTGCGCCGTCAGCATGCTGGGGTCAGCCATCTTCATCTGCTTCATCTTCGTGGCTGCCAAGAAGAGCATTGTGGGAGCCTACGTGAGTGATGAGCTCGAGCCGCGGCGGCTCCGAGGTACCCTTGTGGGAGTCGTACGTATCCCTGTGTATTTTTAGAAAAGCTCATTAAACATTGAGCAGGGGCCTGGCGTTACGTAAACCGATGCAGAGTAATCCCATTTCGGGTCAAAATCAAACAAGGGCAGTCCAATAAGGCACTTTAGGACAAAGATAATAATAATGACAAAAAAAGAAAAGAAGAAAAGCCTAGTTTTTGCTCTGATGTCCGGTGGGAAGACATTTAAATCTGTCAGAGACACAGAACAGGATGTGAGGGGTATTTTTTGCTTAACTTGCCGCAGGCTATGACTGGAAAAGCGTTTGGGCGAAGCAGGCCTCCGGAAAGATATCGTGGCTTGTGTACGATTACTGCACAGGTTATTGTCGATTTTGTAAACAACTGTCTTGACTGACCATTGACAACTGTACAAGCGACTTTAAAAAATAATGAAAACAAAAAGTAGCATATATGAATATAGGTATTGGTAGTGGCCAAAGAGGTGGAAACACCAATATTATAGGACTACAATATCCTGCTCTGTAGAGTTCTCGACGGACTGTTTGCTTCATGCCCTAGATTGAAATTAATAAAATAAAATAAAATAAAATGTATTTGTATAGCGCTTTTCACAAATGCATTGTCACAAAACACTTAACAGAAGGGAACCCAGACCTAGACCCCTCCAAAAGCAAGCCTAAGGCGACAGTGGCAAGGAAAAACTCCCTTAATAGGGAGAAACCTTGGGAGGAACCAGACTAAAAGGGGGGGGGGGTGCCCATCCTCTTCTGGCCGGCACAGAGTGTGTCCAAAAAATACCGTATCATGGTCAGTCCAAGGTGACTTAGTGCTGGATGACTTTGCGCCTCCGAGTTAGGTAGTCAGTGGGGAGGCTAAACCATGTGAAGAGGGTCCAGATCCAGGGACTTGGGTAGGTGTGGGGGTGAGGGTTGAGAATACACGCAGCCATGAGAGAGTTCAAAACCATCCACACCTGATCAAGGATAAGCAGCATAACAGTGGAGGTAACACGTTGAGGAGGTGACAGTATGGAAAGTTTCTCACTCCATAAGACACTAGGGCATGGCCTTCTCCATCTCTCCACCTAGACTATGTTTGGCAGCAGGCTAGGCTGAAAAGATATGTTTCTAATCTAGACTTAAAAATGTAAACTGTGTCCGAATCCCTAACAGGCTTTGGTAAACCGTTCCACCACAGAGGAGCTCTAAAAGAGAAGGCTCTACCACCAGCTGTGCTTTTCAAAATTCTAGGGAGTAATAGATGGCTGGCTTCTTGTGAACGAAGCAGTTGTGTCGCCTTATAAGGGATAATCATTTCAGCCAGATATACAGGTGCAAGCCTGTGCACTGCTTTAAAAGTTAGCAGCAGTACTTTATATTCAGCTCAAATTAGCAGTGAATTGATTTAGAGTTGCTTCCCTGTTTACCCTTGCACGTCAAACTAATGCACGAACATCACGATCCAGTAGTATGTGCTCCCAACCACAGTTGCCCTTTGTTGATGATGTCTTTCCCTCAGTGTTCCATGTCAACATCACCATAGACACTGTTCCTCGTGAAATATCAGGAAGTTGAGCAGTCTTCAGCACTGAAGCACCTGCCATATGTGCCCCAAAAATCACCCCTTTTTCAAAGTCACGGAGATCTCATCTTCTTGTCATTATTATAGGCAACTCGGCCTGCCCAGCATTTTTTTACATGACCCTGAGCAAGCTGCGATGTTAATTGCTTAATTAACTCAGGAACAACACCTGTGTGGAAGCAATTGCTTTCAATATGCTTTGTGTCCCTCGTTTATCCAAAGGTTTCCACCTTTTTGGCCACTACCTGAATATTGTGCCATATTTTATTTTATTTATTTATGTATTTATTTATGGGCGGCACGGTGGTGCAGTGGATAGCGCTGTCGCCTCACAGCAAGAAGGTCTCGGGTTCGAATCCAGGCCGGGGCCTTTCTGTGTGGAGTTTGCATGTTCTCCCGTGTCCGCGTGGGTTTCCTCCGGGTACTCCGGTTTCCTCCCACAGTCCAAAGACATGCACGTTAGGCTAATTGGAGAGTCTAAATTGCCCGTAGGTATGAGTGTGTGAGTGAATGGTGTGTGTGCCCTGCGATGGATTGGCGACCTGTCCAGGGTGTATTCCTGCCTCTCGCCCGGAACGCATGCTGGGATAGGCTCCAGCCCCCCCGCGACCCTAACTAGGAATAAGCGGCTTAGATAATGGATGGATGGATGGTATTTATTTATTTATTTATTTGTCAGGGACATGTCAAAAGCAATGTTGCAATGTTAAAAAACAAGCATCAGATGCATTGCATTAAGGGTTTATAGCCAAAGGCTAATTTACAACTCCTATCCCCAATACACTACAGAGGAAAAAAACAAACAACAATATCAAAAAACACACACAAAAAACGCATGAACATGTTAATATACATCCACTCAATACAGCAAAATAGCGCATTATGAAACAAAACACATGAAACTGTAAATTACTAAATCATATACACTTATAAAGACCTATTATATTATTTTGTAATGCGTTTGGATATAGTGCAATCCCCTCTAGATGTGGCTCTTGAAGACCTGTTGGAACAGTCAGCTCTGAACTTGTGCGCCATTTTAAACATAAGACATACACCAGAGTAAAACCTAAAGTTATCCAAACTCAGTAAGTTTAATTTAGTTAGCGCCTTGCAATGGTGGCATTGATTGCAATGATATAATTTTTTTTCAAGTACGTTCATAAAGAGATTGCATTACGATTATATTGTGATGGGGCGTGTCTTTTAAAGATGGATGACGCAGCCACGTTTATACTGAGCGGCGCTTTGCAGGTTTGTAAGCTCTTTCAGGTTCTCTTGGGGGGGGGCTTGCTCTGTTCTCCGCCCTTTGCGCTCCGCCCGAAAGTTCCGCCCTGCTCCCCCCCTCCCACCTGCCCCCCGCCCTGCTGTGAGGAACAGAAGGCAGGTTTAACCCCAGCCAGACCCCCATAACAGCCTCCAGGTGCTGCCAATTAAGAGCCAGACACATCTGTTTGCATTGGACCTGTCTCCTTTCAACCTCTGCCCACTGTTGGTAAAGTCTGGAACCCGTCTGGGTCATCCTGGTAATGCAGTACTGGTTCGTGGAAATCCTTGTAGTATTTTCGATGGAGATTATGTGGTACCGTGTGGAGGTTTAGTAGAAAAGACGAGTGATTCCGTTGGCAATCGCAGTGCTAGAATGAGCCTAAAGTCATCGGCCTTCGAATTGGGGAGAAAAATAGGGGAAGAAAAAGAAAAGTGGATCAGTGTGGATATTTATTCTACTTTCTATGTCTTTTTCCCTCCCTCCCTCACAGATCTGCATCTTCATTGGAGAAACGTTGCTCTTCTTAAACTGGGCCATCACGGCAGACATCTTAATGGTAAGTCCTACAACCTGTACTCATGTTGAAAGACACGAGTACAGGTTATAATATGTGTAACCTCTTCGCCACTTCTTTTTATTCTTCTTTTTCTTTTTCTTTTTTTCTTTTGTTTCTGATTTTCTCCCATTTTTCTCCCAGTTTTCTCCTGCTACTTTCAAATCAATCCCCCCCTTGTAATGTGAGTTCGCTGCTGCAGTCCTCTGTAGTAAGACACCGCCATGCCGTAGACCGCAACCCGGTACTACAGAACCACTCCTGTGAGCAGCGAACACCCTGTCGGCTTCCCTCCCCCCTCCCTGGGACTGGTGGCACTCCCGGCCAGAGCCGACTGTGGCGCGGCCGGTGGGATCGAACCCCGGTCACCGTGGCCAGAGTCGGACGTTGACACCACTGGACCACGCGGGAGGCCCATCTTTGACACTTCTTAAAGCATGTTAAGTTGTCAGTGAAGCCAGTTAACATGCACAAGGAATGTCGGCGAGTGTAATCACCCCAAAGGCCAAGCTCAGATCCAACCCCAAAGGCATACGCTTTTGATGGTCTGTAACGATGTTGCGGAGTGCACGTACACCTTTCTCAACTGAGTACCCTGAGGATGGTCTGCAGTGGCTGAATGGATACCTATTGGCTCCCATTTCCTCGTGCGGTACTGACATAGAAACTATAATGTTGTCTCCCCCCTTCTCCGTTGCAGTACGTCGTAATCCCAACGCGGAGAGCCACCGCCGTTGCCCTGCAGAGCTTCACCTCACATATACTGGGCGACGCTGGGAGCCCCTACTTGATCGGTCTGGTAAGACAACCGAATGCACCTAACACCTGTTACTGAACTGGTCAACTGTTTCATATACAGCATGTCCAAGGGAATGGTGCTGGTGCTCTGTTTTCCCTGGCGTTATGTACACTTCATTATGTGGTTCTGTGTGGCTCAGTAGGTAGAGCATAGTGCTGACAACGCTTAGGTTGTGGGTTTGATTCCCACTGGGACCATATGTATGCATTTGCTACTGTATGTTACTTTAGATCAAAGCGTCTGCTAAATGTGTAACGGAGCTGGTTCTGCCTGCAGGAAGTTTCGAACCGAGGATCTCAACGCTACAAGAGAGCGATTTAGCCCGCTGAGCTGAAGACTCAAGTCTCTAACTCAATCTGATCACTAATCACACTCTTATCCATGTCACTTTCTGCAGCAGACACTCCACATTCCGGAGCACCACCGCTACAAATGGCATTATATTATTTATTATATATATATATATATATTATTTACTGTTACTTCAGAATGGTACCCTCTCTGTTTTTTGCCTGGCGTAGGGAAGAGTTAGAGCTCGGAGGTCTGAACACAGAGGCGAACCTAGAAACGAAGCAAGGCCTAAGCTCTTTATGGCTGAAACCACTGTGGCAACTAACACATCATATCACATATCAAATAAAAGTGGAATTAAATTTAAATGAAACGCATTACATTTAACAAGACGTTTTAAAGTGCACCCTCCGATTTATTTTCAGCCTGTGTCACGCAAAACCACTCTTTGTAACTTTGTAGCCTGAAGTTATCTCAGCCATTAAATTAACTTCTCAACTCTGATGTGAAACCTTCGGGAAACCCTTTCTGCGTGCCGTGAACTGGCGTGTGAGCTGCCAGTGTGAGAGCACACTGAGAGTGAGACCTGCTGTAGAATTGGGTCACACGTTGGCACAACAGCTGCTCAGGGTGCCATCCCGTGCCAGAAATGCCGTTGTGAATAATTACTGCGATCAATAAACTGCGAAGATGACCGCGGATCTCCCTCGAGTGATCCGACAGGTATGCGCGGCAGAAAGGAATATCAACCGAGCGTCGGCCTCCCGCAGGAATACGAGACAGACGGGCGCTCGATTGGCACGGTATTCAGAACGCCGATGTCGGCTAACGCGTTCCGGCAGGGAAATGTCACGACACTGTCTTGTTCGAGTCTGTGGAACATAGCAGCTCCACGTTGCCTCCTGAATAGACAGAGACCCACGTGTGTTCACGACAAATAAAAAAACCCAGGGTTTTTAGGCCTCTGCACAAAGCACCCACTCTAGCCATGTTCTTATTGAGAGAAAAAGAAAGAACGCAGTGCACAGTACACAACGGACATGTGGCACTGTCATAGCTGTTTGGCCGGACACGAGGATGTAAAAATGGTCAAGATAATGCACCACAGTTGATGCGCTTGCACTGTCCACCCAGGAGCCTTGACCGGTTTTCACGAGAGATCAGCAGTGATGTATTCACGACCCCAAGAACAAACGCTAAATGGCTCTCCAAGCGAGGCACAGAAAATAGGTCTCACCACATGAATGCAGCAACCACAGTATAAGACGAGGCTTTTAGGTCACCCAGACGATAATTAATATCCGGCTGCCGTGATATTCTGTTCACTCGAGACCACGAAGAGAGAGTGTAGACGCCGGGCGAGGGGGTCTTTGACAAACATTCACTCTCGTAACCGCGGGTGGATAATCTAATCGGGTCGCACATCTCAAGTGGGATTCTCCTGAGAGCGTCGTCCACGTCTCTTACTGTGGCTGCGTTTCTCCTGTGAGTGAACTGAGCGTGAGCCGCGGGCCATCTCACGCCGTCGCTCGGCCTCGTTTCTTTGGGGCTCGGCTAGTTTCGCCACGCCCTGCTACACAGGCCCGTCCCGTTAACCCGCAGAAAAGATTTTTGGGAAAGTGAATGACAACGACACAGTGAAAGTGTTCATTGCCTAATCGCAAGCACTGTCGGACTGTCTCGTTTCGGACTGTGTTTTCGAGCGGGATTGGGGTGTAGACTTCATGGCAGTCTCCATGTAGACTCCAACTCCTGTACATCTCCTCTGATCCCTTTACTCTGAATAGCAAAGACCACATCATCAGCGATTTTTATGTTTCCCAGAGGGATGTGGTTATTTTTCATCGTTAAATACAAGCTGCACGGTTAATTCTGCAAATGGGGGAACCAGAAAACCTCAAACCACAATGAGGGTTACCAACACGGAATGAATTATTAAGTGTGTGTTTTATGGCAATAAATATTTTAACAGTTACAGTGCCTGGCCCAGCCGAATTTGAGCAGCCTGCCGTGTGTAACTGTACATTTTATTGTCTACTGTGTTTGCCGCAGTGTTGCAAAACGATTACTGGTCATGTGGGGAAAACTCTGTGTCTGCATTTATATTAATATTCCTCACTCCTTGTCTGTGAGTTTTTTTATGATCCATCCCCCACCCGCGAATACTATATCCTAGCTCAAATATAGTCTTGCTTGGTCTTGTGATTATTATGAACATATGGATATGTGAGAGTACCCTTGTTTGAGGTTGGTGTGTGTGTGCGTGTGTGTGTGTGCATTCGTGTGTGTGTGTGTGTGTGTGTGTGTGTGTGTGTGTGCGCGTATGTGTGTGTGCATGTGTGTGTGTGTGTGCGCATATGTGTGTGTGTGCATTCGTGTGTGAGCGTGCGTGCGTGTGTGTGTGCATGTGTGTGTGCATATGTGTGCATGTATGTGTGTGCGTGCGTTCCCGTGTGTGTGTGTGTGTGTGTGTGTGTGTGTGTGTGTGTGTGTGTGTGTGTTAGATCTGTGTGATGCTTTAGATCTCCGACGCCCTGCAGAAGAGCTACGCCCACTCTGCGCTGTGGCAGTTCCTCAGTCTGGGCTACGCGCTGATGCTCTGTCCCTTCGTCATCATCCTCGGGGGGATGTTCTTCCTCGCCACGGCCCTCTTCTTCCTGGACGACAGAGACGCGGCGGAGAAACAGTGAGTCTCTCTTCCCTGCCTCTCCTCAGTAGCAAAGCCACAAGAGGGACCAGGCCCACTCCTTGAAGCAGAATATTTCAGTGCTCTGCAGGATGTGCTACATTATTCAATAATATCACATAACCAACGGCTTGTGTGTGTTCTTTAGCTTTCACAGATTGGATTTGAAACTACTCTGTGCTTCATTTCAGTTTAGCTTTCAACCACGCGCCTGTCCCCTGTAAGGGAACGTGAATAATAGCAGCTAGAGCTGTTTTAAACTATTGCTAAGTGTTTTCTTTCAAGGTTAATGTCAGCAAGCAGATCTGAACAGCCCTATTCATTTTACTTGCGTTATATATTTATTTATTTCGCTGAGGTAAAACGTCTCGCCATAATGTCATTAATCAGCTGGTGTATGCACTAAACGAACAGCCGGTCTAAACGAGCGGCTATGTACAAAAAGATGTGATACAACACATAGTATACCACACATTACAATGAGCTTGATATATTGTGCAGTTTTAAGGGTTGTTTTAAGTTGTGAGGTCACTTGTGTGACGGGTTAAAACCAGAATAGGACCAGAATTAATTCATTTACATTCTAAAACTAGAGTTATGGAATTTGAGTAAGTATGGAGTAAAGAGTTGGTATAGTATGACATGGTATGGTATAGTATGGTATAGTATGTCAGGCAGTAAGCATAGTAGCTTTGATATGGTAGGTTTGCTATGACAGGATAGTGTAAATATGTTGTGATATATAGAAGGTATACATATTATGGGAAGGTACAGTTTTTTTTGGTTATGCTTAAAAAGTATTATGGCATTAGTAGTTTATCAACATTTAGCTAGCTGTGTTGCTAGTGTTGCTACCTCTTGCCCACTGTGTGCTTGCCTGTATTATCGTGTGTAAACAGGGCCTTGAGAAAGAATGAACACGGGTGAGAACAGCTACATTGAGTTTACTGAAGGCTGAGCTACAGAGCTGTCGGCAGTGCGAGAGTCATATTGAAAAAAAGTGGAGAGTGGCTTTACTTGAATTTAAAATGTGTTTATGTCTCTGTAGCTAGAGGGCAATGATGCTATGAGAAACGTTGTCCCTTTTTTGACAGTCCTACTCTAAGCAGAAACTATAGCCTGTATTCAATCAATGTTTGTCCTTAACTTTGACCTATGGCTAAATGCAAGTTTTATTGGTTCTCTTCGCGAACGCTGTTTGGCGAGTTAATCGCGATGGTCTCATCTCTTCTTGTCCTCGTGTTTATGAAGAGAAAAAGACTCGCATTTCATCGTGGGCCGAAGTGAAGGACAAACATTGGCCGAAGCTGGGCGAATGTCAGCATGTGACATAATTTCAGTGGAAGGCACAAGTGGGAACAGCTCTGTTGTTAGGTGTTCATCTGAAAATTGGCCCAGTCTCTGTTTGTTCTTAGCGAACCACGTTTGCTCCTGGGGCTATAGCCAATGTTAGCGCGACTGCTGTCTGTTCATTGCCTGTACAGTTATGTAATGTCTACACTTATATTGTCTTTGTACTTTTATATAATGGAAGAATTTTTGGGGGTGGGAAGTTTAGCATGGTTATTTGCAATGCTGTAATATGTATGTTGTAGGAACGCAAGGTTCTCAAAGATCGCTCACCCTGGCTCCCACTTTCCAAATTCAAACTCAAACTGTCACCAGATGTGGATTCATTAACCGTGGCCTAATTGAGGAGTGTGATGCCCTCAATTGGCAGGCTAGTGCACTTAAGGGAGGTGCAGTAGAGAATGTAGGGCACTAAAGGTGTACTATGGTACAATCAGGGAAGGATGCAAACCAGCTGTGGTGTTGCATAACATGCTTTTCGTAGTACTGTAGGAACCACAACATTAGCAATGGCACACAATGAACAGGGTTTTTATAGAGAGCATCTACTGTGGCGTTAGCCCTGGTCCACAGACTACGCACACCGTGCTCCCTCGGGGCAGCCACGTCTTCTGCCCTGTAAGTCCAGAGTCTTTCCCACCAGTTTGTGCCTGGTGATCCTGCTCTTTGTGCCCGTATGAGAAGGCGGAAGGTTGATAAGTATTTGGAAGGTTGTCCTCATATGTCTGGTCTCCACGTTTTTTTTGGTGTGTTATGGTTTTTGTTTTGGTGTTTTTGCGTGTGTGTGTGTTATGTGTGTGTTTGTGTTTGTGTGTGTGTGTGTGTGATTGTGTGTGTGTGAGTGTGTGTGTGTGTGTGTCTGTGTGTGTGTGTGTGTGTGTGTGTGTGTGTGTGTGTGTGTGTGTTTGTGTGTGTGTGTGTGTGTGTGTGTGTGTGTGTGTGTGTGTGTGTGTGTGTGTGTGTGATTGTGTGAGTGTGTGTGTGTGTGTGTCTGTGTTTGTGTTTGTGAGTGTCTGTGTGTGTGTGTGTGTGTGTCTGTGTGTGTGTGCATGTGTGTGTGTGTGTGTGAGTGTGTGTGAGTGTGTGTGTGAGTGTGTGTGTGTGTGTGTGTGTGTGTGTGTGTGTGTGTGTGTGTGTGTGTGTGTGTGTGTGTGTGTGTGTGTGTGTGTGTGTGTGTGATTGTGTGAGTGTGTGTGTGTGTGTGTCTGTGTGTTTGTGTTTGTGTTTGTGAGTGTCTGTGTGCATGTGTGTGTGTGTCTGTGTGTGTGTGCATACATGTGTGTGTGTGTGTGTGTGTGAGTGTGTGTGTGTGTGTGTGTCTGTGTGTGTGTGTGGGTGAGTGTGTGTGTGTGTGTGTGTGCATGAGATTGTGTGTGTGTGGGTGTGTGTGTGAGTGTGTGTGTGTAGTGTGTCTGTGTGTGTGTGTGTGTGTGTGCGTGTGTCTGTTTTGTTGTGGGAGGGATCATTAACAGAGCCCACCTCAGCTCCGTCTGCGGGGGTGGGAGATGGGGTCTGCGCAGACGGAGGGTCAACGACCGCTGGCTCCCTCCAGTGCAGCGCAGTGTGACCGCGTTGAATCCACTCACCATAACATTGTCCTCTTTCAAGCTATGATCAGGTAAATGTTAGCCACTTGTGGATGTAGAATTACCGTGCGTAGAACAGAAATGCCTGAGGCATATTGGTTAATTATTTTGATTTTTTGAGCCATTCCTCAGATCTGTATATTTATCAATTACTTCTCAGACCGGCACATGAAAAGGGCTTTTAAAAGTAATTACTTTATTCATTATAATTATATATTTTTATTTTTTCCTCATGACTGTTGAATCTGTTTACTCAAATAGAAAGCCATTACGATTGACCCAGGTAATCTGCGATTGGCCTACTTTTTTTAAACTTACTGTCTAGTTACCACAGTCATAGTTATAGTTACCACTGTTCCATGTCACTCTTAAGAGCTATACGGCCACAGCAGTAGGGACCTCATCGGATCCCTCTTTCCCTGCCATATCAGAAACAAACGCTGGCTGTGTGGAGCCTGCGAGTACAGGAACACACATACACACACACACACACACACACACACACACACACACACACACACACACACACACACACACACAGGAAACAGAACAGAGGCCAGACAGCAAGACAGCCAGACCAGGTCAATGGGGGTTGAAGGCAGAACGCTAAAGATAACTGCATTAAGCCTATACTGGCTGATTGGGAGGGCAAAGATTATTTTTGTAATGCTGCTGGTATTACGTGGCGAGTCGTCATCGATGTATCGGGCCTTTGAGGCAGTCTTTCCACATCCTTGCTTAATTTGCTCTTTTGTTTTGGACGCGCCAGTGGCAGTTCCAGTCAGGGGCACATACGTAACATACTCAGATTTTAAACAACGGTTTGGAATGCAGTGTTTGAGAAGGGGTGGAGCCCAGACTGAAGGCCCTCGAACCCTGTGTTCCACCCACATTGTAAATATATAGGTTGTATTGTAAATATATAAGTGATAGGCAGGCAGTGTGGTATAATGGTTAGGGAACTGGGCTTGTAACGTTAAGGTTGAAGGTTCAGTCCCCAGGTGGGACACTGCCATTGTACCCTTGAGCAAGGTACTTAACCTGAATTGCTTCAGTTAATATCCAGCTGTATAAATGGATTGTAAAGAAATGTAAAAAACTGTAAATCGCTCTGGATAAGAGCGTCTGTTAAATGCCTGTAATGTAATAATGTAATGATTCTGCCCTGAGAAATATGCCTGCGTTGATCCATGTGTTTATGCAAAATTATGCTCCCACATTGCCTTGGGCGGGCAGCCATATCAAATGGCACAGGACCTTATGTCTGGCCCTCTCTTATGGCCCATTGCATTAAGACGATATGCAATGCGGGGACTTGCATTGGCTGTGCCCAAACTGATTGATGCAGGGTTTTGTGCTTCACAGTTTTATACCGCTTACCTTTAAGGCCAAGAGAATGCTGGGATTTGTAGGCAAAACAAAAACGATTGAGTATCATTCCAAGGACGGTTATATTAATGTTATGCAATGCCTTCGCCAGTTTTTGGCACAACGCTATAAGAAAACGAATTATGCTCTAAAAAGGTGCAAATGAGGGCAACTAAACTGGCTCCAGGAATGTAACTTTAAATTACAGGGAAAGGCTGTACTCTGATTGCTCTGGCTCAGCAAAAGGAGACTCGAGTTTATAGGTGGAAATGTTTGTGTGCAGCTTGCCAGGTGTAGTAGAAGCAGAACAAAACCCTGGTTTGACACAGTGCTGTATTCTAGTTAGACAGCAGGCAAAATGACAAGCCTGGATGGGCCAAATGGCCTGTTCTTCTCATCAGACATCCCTTGTGTTTCTTATGCTCTTGTGTGCATGTTTCCTGGGGCTTTTGAAGAGCAGTGTTCCCTCCCTGAACGAGATACATACGTGTGCAAATCTCAAATTGTGTGGCGGCCATATTGGATGCCAGAGGACCTAAGAGCTCTCACAAGTCAATTAGCCCATAACCTATAAATCAGGTCAGTTTTTGGAATGTGTGACCCAGGACCACCAGCGCACGTTTGTGTGAATGCGTGCTGAGTGGCCATATTGATTATGGTGGGGGCCTTGCAAAAGCGATCGCATATCATCGGACCGAGCCTGATGAATCTGGAATTTGCCACACAGAAGAGGGAAAGAAAAAAACAAAAAACACTTCCCAATATTTATATGCCAGTAAGAACGATAGGATTACACCCGTTGCTTGGAGGCCTAGATTGAGTCCTACCCAGACAGACGGAATGGCTCACACGATGCAGAAACGTGCACTCTTAAGCCATCCAGTCTGCGGCTGTTCCTGTTTTGTTTTTATCGCATTGAGTTCATTTTTACCTCATAACACCCCTCCCTTCATTGTCCTCATTTTTTTGGAAACAAGACCAAATCACCTCTCTTGTCAAAAATGTGAATCTGGTCATTGAAATGCCAAGACAGCCAGCCCCATGCATTATCCACCGCAGAGTAATAACAAGAGGCAGCATTTAAAAGAAACCAATCACCTGCTTCTGCAAGGGTAACTAAGCAACTGAATAATGCAGAGTGCATTCTCGAAGAACTGAGTACTCTTTTACCTTCTCCTGGTCAGTTGTGAATTAAATGTAAAGAGATCGATGCAGCGTTCTCGGTCAACCACATAAGCACGGCCACAGAGGAAGGCATTTGTAACCAACTGCATATATTATATAACCAATTGCAACCACCATCCCCTCCTTCCTTGCTAATCTGAGATCATAAAGAATGGATTTGATCGGACAGGAGTGTCTGAGAGGAAAATAAATGACATGATGTGGGGTATCAATTGATGCCGTTGTAGAGGTGGGACATAAATTCATTGGGGCAAGAGCAGCGCACGTGCAGAGAGGAGGCAGATGGCAGTGTAAAAACAGGACAGAGAGATCTCAGGGAGCCACCAAACTGTAATCACTTAAACTGAACGCATAGCAAGTCATTAATCTTTAGCTGTGAAATAAACCTTTTTTATACAAGCAAACAAAACAGCAATAAAGTCTGCAGGGGGAGAAAACTGCTAAATAAAAGTGCTTTTTTTTTTCTTCTGCTGGCAGAAGTAAATGGATCCTGGTATCTCCTCTGCATGAAATAACAATAACCACACTCGTGATAGTTATGAAAATTCATACCTTTCATAATCTCTGCATGTATTATGGGCTTGACTGTGAGGCGAGAGCACCGGGATGATAATGTTGCGCGTTGATTATTATTATGATTCAATCTGATAGTCCTGTTTATCACAGAATTGGAAAGGAGCTCCTTCAAAGTGAATCTGAGGAATTCAGTTCAGGGACACAAAGTGATCTCCGGGCTGGAATAAGCTGGTTTACATTCCAGCTTGAAAAACTATACTGTGACATACAAGAGGGACGATAACATTGAAGAAAAAGGAAGGTCTCACTCTTCATATTGACTGTAGTTTGTTTTCAGCAAATGATATATTACCAGGATCTGGTGGCTTCACAATGAGAGATGAACATGTTTTGCAGCAGTTTAGTTTCAAATTGTATGCGAGCGCTCGCTCGCTCCCAGTTTCATCCAGTCGGTCACATGGTGACGTTTCTGCCCAGATCCAGGCCATTTAATCTGGGGGGAAAAGACCACGGCAGAGGAGGCTGTGCGATGTGGTCAGGCAGTCCACAGACAGCCCCATGAAGTGCTCTGCGACCACAGCATCTCCGCTAACATACTGAATGGCTTTAGTGTAGTTGTTTTGTTTTTTGGGGGGGGGGTCAGAGGTCAGGGGTCATCTGTCTTTGACTCTGTGTTAGATTCATATGTAACATATGTCCGCACGAAACGCTGTAGACTAACCAGGCAGTCAGCTCCATGTCCTCAACATAGAAAGTTCTGTCTCTCTGACGTTGAAGCTGAAACGTTCCAAGTTGATGCATCTTATGGATATTTATTAAAGGGTGTGACCATGGTCATGATGGAATATTCATAAACTGTAGTATGGCACCGTAAAAAAAACCCTCCTTTTACCAACTGGAAGCTCCTGTGGTTAGGAAGTAGAGGAAGGAAGGAAAGGAACGTAGGAGTTGACCATCTGCTTAGTCTACAGAGTCTGTGGTACAATCTGCCCACTTCCACACAGGCTCACTGAGGTGCATGAGCAACAACAAAAAACCTGCAGGGCACCAGCGGGCATTTTGCAGGGTAAAATTATTTTAATGAGTAAAAATTCAGCTTCTGCTGTGATTTAGGTCTATAAAACCAGTGAAAAACATACACACATGAGTTTGACACAAAATCTACATTGACCAGCAGGAAGAAGCTGAGCGTACAGGATCAGCCAAGGAAGAAGTCCTGTACCGAGTGTGAAAACCACAAATCAAAGTAACGGCCTGTTTTCAGCAGCCGACCAACAGAGGACAGGCCTTGTGTGCATTCTGAACAAGGAGAGGAGTGAGATGTCTCATTCGCTACTGCAACCCTGATGAAGCTTAGGTTGGATTCAGAAAGAAAAGAAAGTAAAGGTTTTATCAGCCTTTGAACAAGCTCACCACTGAAGCACAGTGCCTGAGCCTGCCCCCCCCCCCCCCACAAAAACAAAATATAAAGGAAATGAATTATCAATATTGGACAAACTTAGTGTTTACGAGGTCATGGATTTTATTCAAAAATCCACATTGCATGCTGTTTTGATCGTTTTTTTTTTTTTTTGAGTTCAATTTCCCTCTACAGAATTTCAGACGTTAAATACAGGGCATGAAAAATCGTAATCATTTGAGCAATCATGCTCAATTCACTACGGGGCACGATGGCAGAACACATTGCGTTCAGAGACCAGACCTCAGCTCTCAGCCATGTCTTGCTCTATTATACAAACCCGATGCCGCGTTAACACGTCTGAATGAAGTAATTACAGTAGGCGTATGAAGTGTGGTACTTACATGTATGCATTTAGCCTCGTTACCCTTTGAAAGGCAGATCTGTGTTCACTCAAGTGCTTAAAACATGCACACCGACTTGTCTGCCAGGGAGAGCGAGAGCCGTTCACCACCAGCGCATTGTCTTTTAAATCCAGTAATTTAAGCGGAAAGTTAATTATGCTTTTTAGAACCACATCCTTCCCCTGATCACAGTATGGCTGAGCGAGCAAACTGGATGCGAAAAATAAAATAAAAAAGACCAGGGCCCGGATATCCAATCCCATACAGAGCAGTTAATAGAAACAATCTGGCCTCGCAAAGCCTCTGCGACAATAGATGAAAAACCATATTGAGCACCATATTTTCATAAAGGAAGCTCCTTTAATGGTTGGGGCTGATAACAATGATATAAATAGGGGAAAGGAGTGGGGGGAGTGGTGTTCCCTCAGTAGGTTTAATGGCATGTAGAGGATGTGGGGAGGAGAGCGTTACTGACACTAATGTTTTGCAGGATGTGATCCATGGATAGTCCTCATGCCCCCCCTCACACAAGCTGGTGAGTCAGACAGAGGGCCAGAAGCGCCAGAGCGATGGTCACAGGGGATGTGCTCTATCTAGGGCGTGGCCAGGGCCCAAACTACCCTCCGCACTCCCATTTCCTTGTCCCTCTCCCTCTTCCTCAGGTTGAAGATGAGGAGCGGCGTGGGGCGGCTGGAGGAGTTCAAGCTGGTGGCGCCGCCGGCCCCCGGGCACGCCAGGACGCCCCTCCGCCACAGCGCCAGCGCCATGCCGCTGCGTGACCGGGGCCAGGGCCTGCCCGCCGGCTCGGTGATCTGCAGCCGGTGCCAGTCGCTGCGCTTCTTCACGGATCCCGCGCTCACCATGACGGCCAACAGGAAGTCGTTTAAAGACACGGAGGTCATCTACGTCACTGCCAACAACGATCCCAGCGAAATCGCCTTGCGATCCTTATGTTGACAGGACAGCCTGGGGGCTTTGCATCTGTATGCAGCGTAGGCCGTACCACTTGGTATTGAGCATCTGTGGCTTACAGTTTTGACAGCCACAAGGGGAGGTTTGAGTTGGTTTTTTTGTACATGACTGGAAGTTCTTGATCGTGAGAGTTTCAGAAAACAAGATTTCCCACCAGGCCTCACACGGAAGGATACAGGAGAGCATAAAAGCCAAGATTTTTTTTCTTATGTTGTTTATTTTCTTTACAGACCTTATCGGGTGGTGACTTCCATAACTTACTGTCGATTTTTTTTTTGTACATGCCTTCCATTTATTAAATGGATTTTTACAGATTGATTCAGAGGCAACTCGGTGTAAATTACCTTCACTCCCCACTATGGAACAGAACCTGAATTGACAAACCTGGATTACAAGCCCAGCTCCTTAACCATCACACCACACTGCCAATTCACGGATAACACGGTTCTCCTTTTGTGAGGTGTTACCAAACCTAGTGTGCTTCCTTTGCTAGTGGAGTCGAGAAGTGTTTCCGAACACCTGCAGGCAATGCAGACTACATGATACAATCATTTTTTTTAGCTTCAGATATGCAGATATCTTTTTTCTTTTTTGTAATTATGCACAACAATTTATTTTAGAGCAAGCAGGTAAAAGCCTGCTGTCCAATGGCTTATCTTGCCTGTTTGATTTTGAATCTCCTATAACAAAAATCTAAACTATTTTCTTGGAAAAGGTGATTTTCAAACCTCTGTTGTACATATTCCTGAAGGTATTCCCGTTTCTTCACTCAAATGTTTTGCTGTGTTTCAGAAGATAGTGATTCCATCTGGAGCAAGATAGTAAAGCACTTAAACCCATCCATGGATGAAGAAGGTTCTCCAAACAGCATTATCTTGGCCCCAAATTAGATTTTAGGTTTAACTACCATAGCATGATTTTAGGTCTAGGTCAAAAAAGAACGTGTTAGATTTTCAGTCTTAATAAGATGGTGGCTTATGATTCGCTATGGGATGATAACGAATGGAGAAAGCAATGCCCGTACTTCTTCTTGCCCATAGTGCTTCTTAGACAGACGCGATTGTCTTTGAATGAGATCCACCCGAAAGGATGTGTAATGATTGGAAGTTAAGAATGTTAGGCTTGTGTATCCCCTTGTTTGCATTTTTTGTGTAAGAAAAAAAAAATACAATGGAAGAATTCTCCTTAACAAGGAGCTTCTGTTTCATTTTTGTGTATTTTTGCATTGTTTGGGGGTTTTTTTCACATTGAAAAAAGCATGTTAGGTATCTCGAAGAATTGTAGTGAACACAGATGATGATCCTGGGAACACTAAAATAAATTAGATTGTAAATGGTGCGTGTTTGATTACTGATACGGTATCCATCTTTTTCTTTTTTTTTACTTCGGTGCATGTTGCAAAGAACCATTCTGAACATGTTCTACTGTCCAACTCATTTCTGTTTTGAAAAATAATTATACAAAGTGTTTTTTGTGATTCTTTGCTGGATTTTACAGGTATAAAATAATGTGTTGAAAATGCTAGCTTCTTTGTTGCCACGGTGAAGAACTGATGTCGGAAAATTGTTTTTTTCTTTACATTTTTACAATGCATCACCTTGTATTTGTGTGCTATCGCATCACAGCACGTTACTTTTTAAGATTTGCAATACAGTGCTCAAATGATCCAACATGGAGGGTTACGCACATTTAAAATAAAATTAATGTCTCGTTCAACAGGTCCTAAAAGGAGGGATATGCTGGCTAGTTGTTGCTGTTTGACATTGAAGTTACCGTCCAGTGGACATCCTCGCGGTAATTATTCAGGTGGTTAGTTTGTTAGCTTGACTATGGCAGACAAAATCGCATTTTTTTTTTTTTTTTTACATATCTATCCTGGGAGCTGCAGTACTTGCAAATTGACAGAAGAGACATCGGCACTTTTGTTGTTTTCAGGATGTTAGGCTTGTAGGAGTGTATCGTTCTGGGTGATCTTTCGCGTAGCTACTCCCAATTGGACACTGCCGTTTCCTATACCCTTATTACCAGAGCTCTGCTTTTACTGTGGTCCAATGTTGTAACCTGCAACCCATTACGTGTCTCCGTAGCCGCTATAGTTGAATACATAACAACGTAGTTTACTGTGATTAAGCCATGCTTGATTCAATTAAGAGAGACCAATCATAAGGAGCTCCGGTGCAACGCAACAAATGACTGCGTTCACTCAATATATTATACTAGAGTATTCTGACAATGGAAGGGGCAACCACGCGGTAAACATCAATCCGGAGCGCACAGATGGGTGCGGGTTATTCTACTCACACAGCATGTGTTCTTCACAGCCCAGCATCAATTCACGGCAGACAAAGATGCTAAAATGTAATGGCCAAATACAATGCAGGGAATTAATTAGCCCTGCTGTTTTTATTTTCATTTCACCCATTAGCTGGAGAAAAAAAAACATTCTGTTACCGGTAAATATGAATGTATTATTGTCACATTATCTTGGATGGAAAATGTGTGCCATGAGCACTGCTCTGTGAATCGAGGTGTAATTGCGCATATGGTATTGATTTATTATTAATTCCATGATGTTGAGATGATCCAGGTAACCTTAAATGTGATGTTTTAATGGTTGCTCACCAGGTGGCTTGATGAGGAGGCTGTATCGACATCTTGCCTCCCGAGGACTGAATTACAGGCTAAAAACAAAACAGGCTGCAGAAAATGCAGGACCTTACTTATTACATCATCATTATTTTTTAAAACCATGGCCTTGAACACAGGTGGTTTGGGATTTAGAGTAATATACCAGGTTCACAGAACCAAAAGCAGATCCTGTTTTTAGTTGTTTTTTAAAATAAATTGTTACTTAACTAGGCCTACTATCCATTGCATGAGTAATGTGATGGAGTGAAACGCCCTTTTTCTTGTCATACAAGAGTTGTGTAAAAAAAGGGAATCCTATTTCTGATATCAAGCAGAATTAAGACGCTGTTTAATTTTTTTAGAGCAATTGAAATGAATACTGATATCTAGGAAGTAACTGTGACTCTCCCATAGAGAGAGATATGAAATGAACATGTACATGTAAATTGTGAAATAAACCTATACAACTGAAGTGGATTGTGGATCGATTGGTATTCATTCATTCAACATTCTTCCTAATATTATCTATGCTCTATAAAAATAATTCACCATCACTCATTTACATGTGACGTGCATGTGACTAACACTTCAACTAACACTACAAGTCTAAAATTAAACTTAAACATAGTATTATGTTGTGTGGAGGTAGATACAGTTCACTTTATTCCTTTCTGATTGGGTTAGGAGAATTCTATGATAATATATATTATATTATAATTATATAGCCAAGTTGTTAATTTCCTCCAAGCTGTGGTCTGTAGAATTCTGACATTTATTGTTTGCATAAACTGTTCAAAGTTAGTGAAATCGTGAAAGCTGAAGTACAGATGTACACAAGAGGCAAGAGCAAATTACAGACTACTTGCGGGAAATCGCATCAAAGCCAATGACTACAGGCTGGTATCAAGAGTAGGACACAAGATTATGAATTTCTGGGTAAAGATATAATTTATTACAAATAGGCTATATTACTTTTTTAAATATTTGTACAGCAAGTTACCTGTTACGTCCTTCATTTTTGTGTACCTCCAATGTCCAATCTCTAGAGTTTGGGGTTTGGGAGAGATATGAGGTACTTATCCACAATGTCAGACAGAATTTCTGAGAAGGTGCGAGTGTGATCTCAAAAAGGTCAATCATTGACTGGAGCTTTGCTAGTATGAGCTGCCTATTGCGATCACGGTTTGAAACCTGGCTGTGCCAGTCCGACTATTGCCCGAGAGCCCCGATTGTGGGGCGGCATTTGGCTGTCCGCCCCAGGGGGTTGGGGGAGGGTGAGCTGGTTTCCGGAAATTAACTTGACCCAGGACAGGCGACAAGTTCGTAGGGGAGGGTATAGTATAAGTATAATTGGCCACTAAATTGGGAGAAAAAAGGGAAAAAATATGAAACAAACATAAAAAAGTACATTTTAAGAACCAATCGTTCCTTCTTGTAGCTACTGTTAAGAGACAGGCAGTGCAATAAGACGTTGAGTGGCCTAACCGTGGTGTTGACTCGTCCAGTCCGAGAAGAGTAGCGTCACAAGTCTTTGCGTCATAAGCCTCTCTCCGCATTTTTCAACCCAAGGGTTTTTACGAGCGCTTGTGTTTAAGTGTGATACTTTAATCAGATGCGTTTTAAAGAGAGGTCAAGAGGCTGGTCTAAAAATAGACCGCTACGTGCGGCGACGGAGCCCAAGCAGCACTTGATGTGGGCCGCGGGAGACGGAGAGCCTCGCCGTGCTCCTGTCACGCGTCCGCGGATCATTTCCCGCCACTCCGTGACACACGCAGTGCCTCGCGCCGCTCGAGTCTCTCCCAAATCACAGTAACGCACAGCGGCAAGCTCACTGCTTTATCATTCGATTAGTTTCTAATATGGTTCCTGTCTTGTGTATTTGTGAAAAAGCATATTAATCAAAACATTACTTGTTATGAAATGTCGATTATGATCAATGTATAAATCACATTTCACTCGGCCGAGGCCCTTGCCAAACAGTTTGTTGTGAAGGATTTGGTTTATACAATCGTTTTGGTTTTAGTATGATCTGCTTCTAAAATGTGTATAATAATTAAGACGTGCTTGACTGTCTCTTTAGCGCAGCACTATTTTGACACAAATCACGTTTCTTTCAAGGTAACGAACTTAAGAAGCTTAAATATTAAAGTTTAGTTAGCCACCTTGAATTTTTATCCAGCATCATTTAATGTGAGAGGTAGGAAACGCACAGTACAGTACATGCAGGTGACTGCCAAAATAAAGTAAACACTTGAATTAAGGGTTCTGGCAGCTGTTTTGGCATGGTGTGTTTTCCTGGCATGGTCTACTCAACCCCGTATACCCCTTTCACACTGAAGCAACAACCTGGGTAAAAACCTGTGTTTGCCGTTGGTCTGAATGGGTCAAACGTGGGTTGAACTGGTGTTCAATATCCCGTGTGATTCCCAGGTTTTGTGTGTGAAAGGGGTATTAGAGGGCAATGCCCCCAGAGGCAAAGGATGACAATGCCCCCAGCCACAGGGCACGAGTGGTCACAGAATGGTTTGATCAGCATGGAAACGATGTAAACCATATGCCATGGCCGTCTCAGTCACCAGATCTCACCAGGGCCACCACAAGCGATTCTGGTGGCTTGCGGTGGCCCAAGACCACTTTATGTTGGTGTTTCCTTTATTTTGACAGTTTCTCGTACATACAGTAGGGAACCAAACATTGACTCTCTCTCTATGTCAAGTGTTAAACAATCCTCCAGGTACTGTGTTATTTTTGATCCAGAACTACATTTTTGAACTGCATTTTAAATGTTAGCTGAGTCTAGCTACAACCAACCAGTTAAAACACATGTCTAGAATTTCTGTCCTTTAATGATAATGAGAAAGTCATCCATGCCTTTTTTTCCCTCTCAGTTGAGACAAAAGACTACAACATCCATCCATCCATCCATGCTTATTCCTGGTCAGGGTTTTTCCCTCTCAGACAGGTCGCCAATCCATCACAGGGCACACACACCATTCACTCACACACTCATACCTACGGGCAATTTAGATCCAATTAGCCTAACGTGCATGTCTTTGGACTTGTACCCGGAGGAAACCCACGCGGACACGGGAGAACATGCTCCGCACAGAAACGCCTGTCGAACCCGAGACCTTCTTGCTGTGAGGCGACAGTGCTATCCACTGCACCACCGTGCTGCTTCCCGACTACAACAGCTGGTACAAAATTCAGCACTAGGCTCTTAACAAAGTAAATAGAATAACTCAAACTCATATTACTCCTATCCTGGCCTCTCTAGATTGGCTTACAGCTCTTGTAGCTGTTGCACCTGAAATATTGCAGATCTTTTGAACCCCTATGTAACACACCCAAGGGCGTAACCACATACTAAATATTGGGGGGGAACATAATGAAATTATTATTAATTGGGGGCAGATATGACTGTTTTGACATTTTTATTAATGCTTTTGTTATAAAAATGTGCTTTACAATGCGTTTAGAATATGTTCCTGTATGTCTGTGTGCTCTTGTACGTCTGTACTGCAAATCGCACCCTGCTTTTATTCATTCCATTTCATGTTCTTTTTATTTTGAAAAACACATATTATTGTAATTGTTATTAGTGTTAATATTAATATTATTATTACAGTATGCACTATAACAGAAGAAGTGATGTGTTAAGAAAAGGAGAAATACATTGCGCGTGTTTTGTCCTTGCTAGAACCTGTTGACTGAGAACATCACCTGCAGGGTAAGTGACAGCAGCACGGGCCTCCCGGGTCCAACTGGGATGCTCTTACAGTCCGGCTCTGACCGGGAGTGCCACTCGGGGGCGGCAATTGTCTGTCCGCCCCAGAGGGAGGGGGGAGGAAGAGCCAGCATGAGCTCGTCGAGGAGCGGTAAGGCGACCTGGTAAAACATAGTTGGTCGAGTGCAGTCTTGAAGGAAAGGGAATCATTGCTTCGAGATATTAGCTTGTCCCGAGGGGGGTGGGTGGGGAGTTCGTGGGGGAGGGTAAAATTGAAAGAAATAGAAGGTATAACTGGGCACTAAATTGGGATTAAAACAGGGGAAAAAACAGAAACAATTTTCAAATTAAGAATAAAAAAATAAAAAAGTGACAGCAGGACAAGAATGCGCTTTATTCCACCCGAGGGGCAGCGTTGCTGTTTGAGGCGCGCGCCTTCCCTTCTGCTCCCACCTCAACTCATTAGGCGGGACGATGCCCACATGTAGCAAACAGCAGCAATCATTTGGGCAAGAGCGGAACAGCCAATTCAATATGCCCATTGCCAGTCATTTGCCTACATGACCAGCTGGGATGAAGTTAAGTGAAAATGGCTTCCCTCTACTCCATATTTAACTTCCTGTATACATTCAGTGGTTCTGTGTGGCTCAGTAGGTAGAGCACGACATTGGCATCACTTAGGTTGTGGGCTCGATTCCCACTGGGACCACATATACAGAAAAATGTGTGAATTCACTACTGTAAGTCGCTTTGGATAAAAGCGTCTGCTAAATGGCATATATTATATTATATTATAAATGATGAGGACTGACTAGCTGTGGAATGCTCTACCAAGCTGCCTCAAAGATTTACCCACCATAGACACTTAAGCGTCACACACTAACTCGAAACATTCCCTTTTAGGGGGCGGCGGATAGCGTAACGGTATAATGCACCGTATTTTGGCTGGTCCGATATGGTGTGCGCTGCCTGTCCAAGGACGCGGTTCGAAACCCATCTCTACCAGACCGCCCCTGGTTGTCAGCCCCAATCGGGGTGGCATTTGGCTGTCCACCCCAGGGGGAGGGGGGAGGGTGAGCTGGCTTGGGTCCGCCGTGAAGCACATAAGGGAGTCTCCAGAACGTGGGTGGACGAATTCCATCTCGAAGGAAGCAAAGTTCCCTGCCCTCGGAGAATGAGCTTGCCCCGTAGAGACGAGTGGTGGACTCGTGTGGGGAAGGTAAATAAAAAAAAAAAAAATAGAGTAAATAGAGTTGTAATTGGCTACCAAATTGGGAGAAAAATGGGAAAAAAATGAAAACCTTTTAAAGATGGTTTTAGGGGTTTGTGTTAATATGCACTTGTGGTATATAAAAATCACTTCATACATACGATTCATTCTTCTTCTTCTTGTTACTTGTTATTAATTATCATTATTATAATTATTGTTATTATTAATTACAATGGTTTCTTGTGGAGAGATAGTGTTTCTGTCTACGCAGATCGTTTTCCTAACTCCTGGATAAAATAAGCGCCATTAAACCAAACCGTCAAAATGTATTATGACATTAATTATTTATCTACCTTTTTTTTCAGGAAGGTCAGCAAAGAGGTTGTTTCTCATTCACAGTGATGGACTGGGGGACATGCATCAAGGAAGGAACACAAGGGACTCTAGCCAATTGCCTGTAAGGGGATCGATTAGGTTTCCAGATGGAGAGGGCCAATTTGACAATTTTACCAGGATGCCAGTGTGTTGGCAGCCCTGCTCGATCTGTAAGTCGCCCTGGGGTCCTATGTGAAGTGACGAAAAGATTCTGCTTGCGGGCAAGTACTTTAGCCTTTCAGATCCGGTCTGATCGAGGTATCGAGCGCCACTCAGAACAGGGCTCCTCCATTTGGATACGTTGCATGTGTTTGTGTGGGTTCCTTTCTCTCTGTCTTCCTTCGCTCCCAACATCTCTCTGAGTCATTAGCACTTGATCTTCCCCCTGTGAGAGCAGTACAAGAAAGCGCAGCACAGGCAAATTATTCACACGCTGAGACATGGGGAAATACATCACAGTATGAATGCTCCATCACACCATGAGCGTTCCGTAACACCATGGACGCTCCATAACACCATGGACGCTCCATAACACCATGAACATTCCATAACACCATGAACGTTCCGTAACACCATGAACACTCCATAACACCATGGACGCTCCATAACACCATGAACACTCTGTAACACCATGAACGTTCCGTAACACCATGAACACTCCGTAACACCACGAACACTCCATAACACCATGAACGCTCCGTAATACCATGGGCATATGAGCAGACACTCACATACGCACACACACGTTCATTCGTGTACACTCACAAATACATCACAGCATGGGCACTCTGTAACACCATAGGCATATGGGCAGACAATCACATGTGCACACAGACAATCAAGAATATATACACCCTATACACACATGCTAGTATGTTCATACATGCACAGACATGAATGAACACATACTCACATACACATGTTAACATACAGATACATACAGGTCACATTTACAGTAGGCTCACACAAGAACACACACACACACACACACACACACACACACACACACACACACACACACACACACACACACACACACACGCACTGACTGTAAAGGAACACAAAGTTACATGTTCCGTCAGAAGCTTGATCAATCACAGGCAGACCTGTTCAGGCCCTCCTTCTGTATCATTACTGTGACTGATCAAAATGTTCAATGTTTATCAACTGGCTGCCCACGCTGCTAGAAAACATTCTGATACACTCTCAATCTCTCACCAGACTCTTTCACTGGTGTCTTAAATTACCCAAACACTTCAGTTCATTCAAAGAACACCACCCTTCACTTACATTATTATTAGGCCTATTATTTTTTAAGAATTTGTTTCAGATTTTTTCCCATTTTCTCCCAATTTAGTAGCCAATTACACCCTCTCTTTTCATGTCAACCCCCCCTCATATTGTGAGTTTGCTGCCATAGCCCTGAGACCAGCAGTGACTCCTCCGAGCCGGCACTCGCCAAGCTCACACAGAGTCACTCCTATAAGCAGTGAACTCATATCGGCTTCCCTCCCCCTTCCCTGGGGCAGACAGCCAATTGCCACCCCCTAGTGGCACTCCCGGCCAGAGCCGATACTGGCGCGGCCGGTGGAATTGAACCCCAGTCGCAGTGGCCAGCATCGAACATTGTAACCGCTAGACCATCCGGGAGGCCCCCACCCTTCACTTTTTTAACAAAAAAGAACTTCCCCTTATCAAAGAACCCCCCAAACAATAGATCCCTTATAATGATTGCACACTGCATCTTAGATTAAAAAGAATGTGTTTACACATATTACATACACATGCCAATTGTAATTTAGGTTGTGAGCTTTTGAAATCCATAACTTTCACAGTTGAGGTTTAGTCCTACCCTACATTTGCTTTTCTTATCACCTACGCTTTTACTGTACTTCCACCTCCACTGGCTATTATCAGCACAGAGATACCTGGACCTGCCAGCTGTACAACTTCCCTGTGTTCCAAGTGCACGCAGCAACAAGCCCAGGTCGGCCTGGATGAAGCGGGAGAGAGTCAAATTGTCCCTGCACTGCTCACGCAAGGCGCCACTCACCTTGCCCTGAAAGATGACAGCAAACGAATCAATATGTGCTCCAAGCCCGGGCTCCTCAATACCTCTGAGAATCATCCCCCACATCAATCTAAAATTAGAACTCCATTCCCGGCAACATTAATTCTGCGGGTCGCTGCGCAGCGGGCCGATTGTCGCGCTGTTATTCCTATAGGCTCACGGAACAGATTTACTGCGCGCGTCTATGCAAATGACCGCGTCAGCGACCGGATTGCTTAAGCCGTGATGAATGTATATCCTCGGCTGCACACGCGCTCGCGAGCGGCTCCCTCGCCTCCTCCACTTGCACATCGGTGACAGCACGGCCTTTTCGATATTCTCGTAACGATAATGGTACCCTGCCCACATACACGCACACACACTCACACATACACACACACACACACAGGCAGATACCCAGTCTCTGTCTCTTTACATACAATCAATTCATGCATCTCCAGCTTTATACTGAGTAAATGCAGAAGAGCCAATTAATACATTCGTTTCTGGTAAAAATGTGCAGCAGACCACATAGTAGGAATATAATTGACAAGATTCTCTAATTTGCTGTGTTATATCTACTTACCGATCACTTGAAAAGGATGTGCAAGAATAAAAAATGTATCTGTATATACCTTTTATTTATATTTTTTCCGATTTGGAACGTGCAATTGTATTAGTAAAACTGAGGTAATTTTTTCAACCATCTCCTCAGACAAGTGTGCGCTCTCCTCCAAAACGTGCGATGTAAGCCGCAACTTCTCACTCTGCAATGCATCGGAGCTCACCGGGATATTGAGGTGGAGGAGGACATTTCACGTGCAGCTTGTGCAGCCAGACCAATCGCCCAGAGGGAGTTTCTGGTGCGCGATGAGACACGGTCGCTCCGCTACTGAATCCCTCCCTCCCTGGGTGACACTGTGGCAAATTATGTGCCGCCCTGCAGGCTGTGGCATGGTCTGGATTCAATACCAGGCCGTGGGGCTCATCCATACACTAGAACAGTGCCTTAATATGATGCAGACCGTGGGGCTCATTGACACACTAGAACAGTGCCTTAATAGGATGCAGACCGTGGGGCTCATCCACACACTAGAATAGTGCCTTAATAGGATGCAGACCGTGGGGCTCATCCACACACTAGAACAGTGCTTTAACAGGATGCAGACCGTGGGGCTCATCCACACACTAGAACAGTGCCTTAATAGGATGCAGACCGTGGGGCTCATCCACACACTAGAACAGTGCTTTAACAGGATGCAGACCGTGGGGCTCATCCACACACTAGAACAGTGTCTTAACAGGATGCAGACCATGGGGCTCATCCACACACTAGAACAGTGCTTTAACAGGATGCAGACCGTGGGGCTCATCCACACACTAGAACAGTGTCTTAACAGGATGCAGACCGTGGGGCTCATCCACACACTAGAACAGTGTCTTAACAGGATGCAGACCATGGGGCTCATCCACACACTAGAACAGTGCTTTAACAGGATGCAGACCGTGGGGCTCATCCACACACTAGAACAGTGCCTTAACAGGATGCAGACCGTGGGGCTCATCCACACACTAGAACAGTGCCTAAACCATCCAGATAATTCCATCATCTTTATTAGTATTAGTGTTATTATTATATTTTACATACATTTAATGATGATGTTGGATGTCATGCTCAAATGGTCATCAAACTGAGAGCACCATTAAAGACAGCACAGTACTGCTAAAGTTTGACTCAATGTTCAGTCAATTTTCTTACAAGTAACTGCATATTTAAAAGGTTAACGATTTTGACTCCCACCATAATTTATTCTTGAAACTATGCACATAAACACCCTTCATCAATAAACCCGTTGTGCCTGTTGTGTGTTTTGGAAATTTTGTTCAAATAGTGCCTCCATTTCTGCCACTGCTCGTCTGTGAGTCTCGGGATAGTCTTTCTAACACAGGCCTATTTTTAAACAGTCTGGGTCTTTGTTCCCCTTTTGTTATTTTTACATGCCGGCTTTCTATTACATGATATATGGACATTCACAGCAGCCGCTGTTCACAGCAGCCACTGTTCCATTACAGGCACTGGGAGGTTTCTATTGAACCATCTACTGAAATGAGGCTTTCTGCCCAGTCATTTTAACAGTGAAACAGATGTCTCCCAGACTATGTCTGACTTCCTTTTAAAATGTACTCTTTAAACTTGCAGTTTCCAAGAGGTGGCAGACCTATGTTTTTTTTCTTCATTTGAAAGGGTTTATTAAATAATCTGATTTGGACCCTACAGAAAACGAGGCAACAGAATATTTGTGCTGTACAGTTGTGCCAACGTATTTGCGCTAAACATTTGCCGGTCAGTATGACAACACTTCAATCAGTAATATAATCTATATTTTTTGTAAACCCACCTCAAAACAACAAGCATGAGACAGTAGGCTTGCATCAATTTTATCACAGAATTTCACCAGAACATTTTTTTATATGGCTTTCAAAAATTGAACCGATAGGTTTTTTTTTGCTTTTTGCAAACAAAACTGTGTCCTGCTGTCAAATACCAAGGCCTAATGAATAATAATTGAGTGGGGAATTCATGTGCCCTTATGAAGCCTCTACGCATCAGATATGTAGGGGGAAAGCTTCCAGATAAAACTTGCCTCTGGGCAGCAGCGATTTGCTGATTAAAGTAGCAGTCTGACCAGTCTTGCTCCAACACTGCCAGCTAGTGGTGCAACACTCATAATGCAATTATATTCAAATGTACAAATTTGCATGGTTCAGACAATATCAGGAGGTGCCCGGTAAAATATTAAATTCATACTTATACAATCAATCATTGTCTTTTTATTATTTGTAATTAATTGAGACAAAACTTTATTTTTTTAATTTGATATTATAGAGTATTTTGTATTGATCAGTGGCAAGAAATCCCAATTAAATCCATTTTGAGTCCATTAAGTAAGAAAATATGAAAAATGCCAAAGGGGGTGAATACTTATTATACCCACTGCATATATACAAGTAACTGCCAAAATAAAGAAAACACAAACATAAAGTGTCTTAATAGGTGGTTGGGCCAGCACGAGATGCCAGAACAGCTTCAATGCGCCTTGGCTTAGACCCTACAAGTGTCTGGAAAGATATTGGAGGAATGCAACACCATTCTTCCATGAGAAATCCCATGTGTGCATAATCTCCAAATATAAACATTTGTATGATTATTAATGTACAAAACTATTTCACAGTCAGTAAGTCCTTAGTCCTGATATCTTGTATATCATTGCACCCCTATGCATTTCAAACTGTTTATATTGACCTCTAGATGTTTTTTCCCTCTCATTCATATGTAATGCTATCTCATGGTTTTTCTTATCACTGTTATGCTGACGACACTCAAGTCTTTCTCTCCTTCACTACGTCTGAGACCCAGGTCCCGGCGCGGATATCTGCATGCCTGACTGACATCTCTGCCTGGATGTCCACCCACCACCTGAAGCTGAACCAGGGGAAGACTGAGCTGCTCTTCCTCCCAGCGAAGGGCTCCCCGATGATTGATGCTTCAATCACAGTGGAAGGCTCCATAGTGTCTCCGTCCCAGTCTGCCAGGAGTCTTGGAGTGACTGCAACTAGTCCAGAATGCTGCCGCACGTCTGGTGTTCAATCAACCTAAGTTCACCCATGTCACCCCTCTACTCTCTGCACTGGCTCCCCATCGCAGCACGCATCAGATTCAAATCACTGGTGCTTGCTTTTCAAGCAGCTGGAGGAACTGCTCTCCCTTACCTCCAGACACTCATCACACCCTACACTCCAGCCAGGACCCTCCGCTCCGCCTCCTCTGGCAAACTGATTGTCCCATCCCTCAGGGCACCCGCTCCTCATGGTCTCGCCTCTTTTCTGTCCTGATCCCTCGGTGGTGGGGTCTGCAAGCCTGTCCCACACTGCTGATAGTATCACACTCACCAAATCTGTCCGACACTGCTGAACAGCCATCAGATGGAAAAGGCTCCTCAGCAGGTCATTCTCCATGAATGCTGAAACTCTTGAGTGGTACACTCTAAATTGTGAACAGTACACTCTTGGCTCAAGAGAAACTATGTTGGGGTAATTTGTGTGTACTCTGGGAGGCACTATTGTTTCTAATCTCATGAAACGTACGTGTGTAAAATGTCTTATTTGAAGACTAGTGATTTGGTGTTACTTGCTGAAATAAAATGACACATTTGTAAGTACAGGCGCTCCCCAGGTTACACAAGGGTTCCGTTCCTGAAGGCCAGGGGCCCAGATTAGGGTAAAAGTCATACTTGTCAAAGGGCAAGTATCTTAGAACTTGTCCTTGGTCTATTCACCTTCCAAGTGCGATCTCTGCTCTCTGAATCATATTTTCGCGGAGTTTTTAGCTGATCTTCTTTGGTTTTAGCCTTTTTAGTGGGAGGTGGACTTGCAATAAATCAATAAATCTCCACATCTTTGAAAATGCGATCACTACGTCGTTAGGGTTGCCACCTTTGACTTCTGAAAATCCGGGACACTCTTGGGGGGGGTGTGGGGGTGGGGTTGGAAACCATATGCACTTTGTAACCATTGTAACCTAATCATTGTAGCCGCACTTTGTAACCATTATTCTCTATTCCGATGTTACATAGTAACCCAATAGTCCATATTTAACATCCTCTGCTTCATGGAAATACTGGACTGTGTATGGGTAAAGTTTAGCGTGGCCAGTTTGATGCGTCAGAACACACAGAAAAATAAGGAGTCAACTCTGTAGCTAATCGTTTCTGGCTGTAAGGTTTAACACTAACCTTATAGCCACAGTCTGTAGATAGGTAGCTGTGTCCATGCTGTGTCCATGCACGCCATGATATAGCCTACTGAAGTTAATTCCGCTACTGCAATTCTGTCCTCCTCGGATGAACTCTTTTTGTCATGAATGTTGCAATGCTCAGATTCCAGCGTTTACTTTGTACAAGACTCTGATTTGACTTTGCGTGCATTTCAAGTGCCGTTTTACCTTCATATTTGACTACTATTTTGGCTGGACATACAAGACAAGTTGCAGAAAATGGATCCCCTTGGGTAGGCCTTACCCATTCTGCAAAATATTCTTTTTTGGCCCATTCGGTGTTATGTTGTTCAACGTTTTTTATTTTGGGTTGGCTGGCTGCTTCTGTTATCCTTCTCGTCCTGAAACCTCAGATGAAACGATAGAAGTACGTTTGACTAAAGACCGGGACAATTAGTGTCCCGGAAAGGAATACAGATTTTCCAAGACAGTCGCTCAAAAAAGAGAACAATCCCGGAAAACCCGGGACGGGTGGCAACCCTATACGTCGTATGTAGCCCAAAGATAGACACGACGTTAACGTTATTTCTTTTCGACACGGATATTTACGTTTGACTTGTGCAGCCGTGCTCATGGTACTGTGTACCAGTGAAGCTCTGACGGGTGCCTGCAGGTGGCGTTAGCGACTAGTGCTCTGACTGTCCAGTATAATGTACACTCTAATCGGGACTCGAACGAGAGATTTTTCCATTCCCAACTGGAGTGTGGTATGGCAGCCAAGGCCGAAATTACCATATATATTGGGGGGGACACATCCCCCCCAATATTCAGATATGCTCAAAATGTCCCCCCCAATATATAGCCTAGCTGATATAAAAAATATAAATAAATTGATTTGGTCCCCCCCAATGTTGACTCCATTGTTACGGCCTTGATGGCAGCTAACGCAATAGATAGCTAATAATTCCTAGATTTAACCGAGCAGGGATGTGGGAATGATTTGTGCTTGGACTGTAGGACGGAGATGAGATATCACTGCAGGAAAATCACAACGATTCTTCAACCTGGCGGGAGGGCTCACTAAACTGAATATAGACAGTAATTAGCTAGCTAGTGTTCATGGATATTGCTTGCTAATTCAAGACTTGGTAAGTGATAAATGCATGATAATTTACTAAGCCTTGTATTACAAGCAACTAGCAACAATATATATTGATATCCAATGTCTGTGAATGCTAACGTTAGCTAGCTAACTAACTAGCTGGTTCTCACTGTTGTGTCTATGTGCCGCGATCCGCGAACTTTCTTGACTGCTGCAGTCTGGCATAGCAACAACAAACGCGGTGAGCAGACTGCATGCGAGTGACGTGCCGCTTTTCCCATTTGGAATATTTTTGAATATCCGTGCATGACGTGTTTGCTACGACGTGGGTGTAAAACAGAAATGGTTTCAGTTAGCTAATTTTAAAAATAATAAAATCCTAAATTCAGTTGTCAGCAGGACGACCACTTGGAAATCGAAGGTTGTCCTTATTAATTTTTAGTCGTCTGAGACGATCGGACGACTGTTAATCTGGGCCCCTGCTGAAGGCTTTCCGTAAATCGAATTTTCCTAAAGTAAGGATGTACTGTATGCTGTATTTAAGATATTTAAAAAGGACAAAAAGGACAAAATTTTAATTACAGTGGCACCTCGGCCCACGAACTTAATTCGTTCGTTGACTCCGTTCGCGAACCAAAATGATTTTTCCCATTGAAATTAATGTAAATCCAATTAATCCGTTCTCCAGCCCCAGAAACACTTTTTTAAAACTTTTTTATGGGTTTATGTGTGGCAAAAATATAGAAAGGAATTAAAGATAACCTTAATTATAGAAAAATACATTAATACTAAAATAAAACATAATAATTGTTTATAACATGAACACCACTCTCACGTTTAGCTATTATTTCCTTCTTCGTTTCTACTGTAATACGCTTAGGCTTCTTAACACCACTATCAGTAGCACTTTTCACTTTCTTGGGAGCCATAATGAGGGCAAATTTAATGGAAATGGAACAAAAAGAACGTGTATCAAAGGAGAACACAATGACGAACGATGTAAACAACGCTGAGTACTAAGCACAACTGACGCTATCCACGACGCGCTACGGCGAGAAGCCCGAGAGTTTGTGTTTGTGCGTTCGTGCACCGAGGGCTTGTTCGCGGGCCGAGTGAAAATGTGTTCGGAAAGTGTGTTCGTGGGCCGATTTGTTCGTGAGTAGGGGCGTTCGCGGGCCGAGGTTCCACTGTATGTATTTTCCATCACTTTCAGTGACAGTCTGCCCGCCCTTTCCGTAACTAACGCAAATTTGGTGAGCAATTTTAAAAATATTACGGTAAAATAAAATTTCCCTAAAGTCACATTTTCCGTAAACCGAGGTTTGTTTAGCCAGAAGTGTTTGTAATTCGCTGAGATTAAAGAAATTGCCTAAAGAGTGCATGTGCATTTCTAAAACCCATTGCTGCTCTTTAACATATTAGTGCACTGACAGTGTAGAGAACTTCCCTCCACATATTATACGCTACATTCATAAGAACAATTGAGAGCTATTCATATGATGGAATGGCCATGAGCGTCCAACGTGGTACCGTACTGTTAGCTCAAATATATCAGAAATGTGCATTTCCAATTGCAACATTATTTAATATTTCAGCCCCTCAGTCTAAGGCTCTTTTAATAAAAGGTATTTTTTGTATGTATTGTTCAGGACTGCTAACAGATCATTATTGCTAGTATTTCCCCCCTCGGTTGTGTATAAAATGGAGTCCGTGGAGAGCCTGTGCATTCAATGTGCCGCCAGACGTGTTTTATGACGGCAATAAAAAAGAATAAAGTGAAGGCTAACATGGTGCCATAGGGTGGCTCTTTTGTGGTGTTTAATGGGGCAGGAAGATCAATATTCAGTACAGTTTCCGCTGTCTCGTAGAAGTGCTGCACAAATGTCTGTGCTTCAGTTTTTACTTTAGGGTAAACTTTAGGTATTTACTTTTCAAGGGTAAGTGTAATATATTTAAGAATATTTTAAATTAAGAAAATACAGGAATGAGCAATCATAGAATGAGAGAAGCATTTTCAATCTTCATTCATTAATCAAGAAAAAAAGAAAGAAAACATTCTCTGCAAATACAAAGTCACGTCTGGACAACAGCTGTTTTGAGCATCAAGTACTTATAACCCGTATCTCATGGTGAAACTGCTCAGGACCGAACACACGGCCAATTCACCTGTTGTTCAATTCAATTGTTCTTTTGTGTGTTCACATGCTGATTCGGCTCGGAATAGCGAACAGGTGAAATCACTGTAGTGTAAAATATGGGCCTGACAAGAACACCATTGTTTATTTACATTGTTAAAACAGCACAGTGTGGCGTTGAACTCTCCTGCCAGTCGGGTCCATGGGTCACTCTGTGGCTTGCCGGAGGCGTTCGTTTCTCTCGTGAATGCGCAGGTGGCGGTTGAGGTCGGACTGGGTGAGGAAAGTCTTAGTGCACTCGGGGCAGGGGAAGGGCCTCTCCCCAGTGTGGGTGAACATGTGCACCTTCAGCTTGTAGTGGTTGCGGAAGCTCTTGTCGCACAGGGAGCATGAGAAGGAGTCGCGGCCGGTCGCGTGGAGCCGCTGGTGCTGCTCGAGCTTCTCGGGCCGCCTGAAGGCGACGTGGCACCTGGGGCAGCGGTGCGTCTTCTCCCTGTGCACCCGCTGGTGCCTCCTCAGGCTCCCGAGCTCCACGAAGCTCTTGTCGCACTCTTCGCAGTGGAAGGGCCTCTCGCCCAAGTGGTACAGCCGGTGCACTTTGAGCTGGCCTGACTGCCGGAAGCGCTTGTCGCACTCGGGGCAGCCAAAGGGCCGCGCGCCCGTGTGCTTGCGCTGGTGGACCTTGAGCTGCCCCCGCTGGCGGAAGCTCTTGCCGCAGTCGCCACAGTGGTAGGGCTTCTCCCCCGTGTGGATCATCCGGTGGATCCTCATGTCCGACACGTTGGAGAAGCCCTTGCCGCACTCGGGGCAGTCGTAGGGCCGCTCCCCGGTGTGCGTCCGCACGTGCACCTTCAGGCTGCCGGACTTGTTGAAGATCTTCCCGCACACCGCGCAGCAGTAGGGCTTCTCGCCCGTGTGCAGGCGCATGTGGACCTTGAGGTACGCCGGGCGGCCGAAGGCCTTGCCGCAGTAGCCGCAGCAGTGCTCCTTCCTGCCGTGGGCTAGCTCGTGCGCCTTCAGGTTGGAGAGCTTGGCGAAACTCTTTCCGCAACACGCGCAAGCGAAGGACTTGGCCCCCGTGTGAACACCCCGGTGCAGCTGCAGGCTGGACACCCGGCCAAAGGCCTTCCCACAATCCACGCCGCAGTGGACGGACTTTGCCGGGTGCCCACTTTGTCTGTGATCCACGTTGGCCTCTTCATCTTCACAACCGGGGTCCGATTTAAACTCAGGCTTGAACTCAACAAGAGGTTCCGGTTCTGGTTCTGTGATCTCTTCCTCAAAGTCTTCCTCTTTGATGAGCACAGATTTGATCTCAGCGTCATCGTAGTCGAGGCTGTTATCGCGGCTCCAGTGAGGGGCTTCACCTTTGACTTGTTCCGAATCCATAGTTTCTAAGGGGAAAGAAAACCAAATCATCTTACTTAGGCTGAATAACCTACCGAACTTGACCCATTCATATTTCCTGTAATATAGTAATAACTGGGAGGGAAAAAAAGTCAACATTATTTGTGCTTTCTCAAACAGTAAATGCAACATTTTGTTACAAACTCTGAACCTGAAAATAGCATGTTGAGCAGGAGGTTCTCAAGGAAGGCAAAGCGCCATCTTGTCAGATGTGGGAACTGAACTCCACAGTGCAGTGACAGCACCTCAGCACTAAAAGGCCAGGCCCCTCAGCAAGGTGCGAATATCAGGCAGCAGTTTTCTTGCTAGCGGCGTCATCTTGCCTAACAGTCGTGACATTTTAACTAGTTCACGTAAAGAGTAGCGCAGCAATTCAGTCATGAGAGCTTACTATCACGTAGCAGGTAACAGCAATGCAACACTGTAAGGCCGTAAGAAACTAATAATTAAAATGAATACGTTCCTTTACTTTGTCTTGTTTAGGTTCATGTTGTGGCATATTTCCGTCGTATTGCAGATGTGAAGCAGGTGAACAGGGTCAGCCCCAGGAGCCGTGCATCTCTCAAAGTAATGTGCCTCTGGGCACTGTAATGCCTCTCTGGTGCTTGGGACAAATGTTTCTGTGTCCACTGTCCACTGTCCACATCCTCATCAGATGTTTGGTAAATAATCTGTCAATTACCCCCCAACCCCTCCCCTCGTCCTCCACAATAATGATTTCAGCAAACATGTCCTCCACTCAAAGCGGCAGTAATAATGCAGTCATCATCCGCGTGCACCCAGGTCACAGACTCCACCACCAATAACCATTACTCATTAAAAAAACGTGATCACAAAGGGGCCTCGGGTGGTGTAACGGTCAAAACATGCAAGTTGCCCACTGCAACCGCGGTTCGAAACCCGGCTGCACCAGTCCAGCCCTAGCTGACCGCCCCAGAGGGATGGGGGAGGGTGAGCAGGCACGGGCTTGCCGAGAAGTGCAAAAGGCATCCCTGTACGCAAAAACTGGCCTGCCACCGAGGAAGACGGTAAATTGAAAGAAATAGAGGGTATAACTGGATACCAAATTGGGAGAAAAATGGGAAGAAAACAGAAACAAAATTATTTAAAAAAATAAATGTAAAACTTCACAAAAGAATCCACCGGCTCTCGCTCACTTATTTCCACCACGATTGCCGCCAACTCGTTGACAGCTGCATTTGAGTGCTCTGCACTCCTTTGGGTTCTCGTTCAAATGCACCTTCCCCAGTCCTCTGGTCCTGCACTTCTCCATGGATTCCGGGCCTTATGCTGCCCCCAGAAATGAGCAGCAATGCAAACCAAGTTCTTCAGCACTTGTACAGAGCAGCTCGCGGCAGTACACGGCGGTAATGGGCCTTGAATGTAGAGATCACGCCCTGATATGTAGGCTGATCCAATTTTACCATCTCTTGAAAGTAGTTCATTAACAGGTGGATGAGTAGGGCAGTTATCCAGCAAAACGGTGGCCTTTTTCTGCAGTCTTTCCCCCTCAGAACAAACAGGTCTGGGGCACAAATTAGTTTAAAAAAAAAAATAATAATAATTCTTGAAAAATCTGTTCATCCATGAATTCTTACTCGGATAGAGGATGAACTGGCACATCTTGTTTCTAGTGCCATGGTGAAGGCAGCGTGGGGTTCTTACTTTTGCCTATTAGGAGGAGTGGCAATTTTATGCTCACCTGTTTTGTTCGCCTTGAAAGGCAGGATGATGCGATCCTTCCTCTGTTTAAATCCTCCCTTCTGCGCACATTGTTATATATTTGTTAGCAATTTCCCATGAATCCCAAGTCTCACCAGCATTGTATATTTGACAACCGCTGTACCCACCGGCTTTGATCAGCAGCTGAAGTTGAGATGGATAGTCAGACGCCGCCTGCTCTTCGGCCGACCGCTGCTGCTCCTCTTTCAACGTTCCTTCAGTGATGCCGTGTCTTTTCTGCCACCGCCAGAACCATCCATCGCTGGCTGTGAAAACACAGTCCGGGCCGTGTATCCTTCTAGCTAGCTCTTGCGCCTTAGCCTGAATAATTGGTCCTGAGAGAGCAGTACCCTCCGACCTCTCGTAGATGAACCACTGGTAGATAGCCCTGTCTATTTCGAAATTATGTCTGATGTACTTTCTTTTCAAGCCCGCCAGACTGTCGACGCTGTCTGTGAAGCCTCGGATTTTCTTTTCGTCTTTAAGCCACCCTCTGACAGTTGCCGGACCCACATTTAGATTACGAGCGACGTCAACTTGTTTGGCACCTTTTTTCACTTGGTCAATAGCTTTCAGTTTCTCTGAAATAGACACGCATACATTCTTTCTTTTTGACATTTTAACTTAGACTAATATTTACGCTTTTGACAGTACAAGACGGCAGTGCTGTAGTTGCTCTGCTAAATTGTAAGCGGCAGGTTCGGATAAACCTTACGGTGCGTGCGCAAACTAAGTTACGTCATGTGCGCTCCTCAATACTGCGAGCCTCGCGCCAGTTCATCAAACCCAAAAACTATCGAGGGGTGCATTCCCTGACTGTGCAAACTCCCTGTGCATTCCCTGACTGTGCATAATGTGCAAACATTATGCAAAAGTAGCTCATTATATACGACACAAGACAAGTTATTTGTTTAGTGTGATGTCCAATGTAACATAATCGCACTAGTGTAGCCAGTGCTAGCCAACTTACTGTGTGTGTTACTGGCAAAATTACATTCAATTCGCGCGCTGGCAAGTGCACCTGACTTATTAGTACACAGCCAGTTAGCTAGCAAAACGACCTGTAACCGCCATAAGTCATCATTAACTAGCTAGATACATGCTAAGTTGTATATTGTTAGTTACATTTGAAAAGTTACCAACATACCAATGTCTTATACGAGATGGAAGTGTTTCTGGTTGTTCGCTTGCTGGAACATTTCAACTGTTCAGCCTACTGAATAGATAGCCGGCTAGCTTCTCCATGGCTAGCTTGCTGTATCTAGAGATGCAACTATAGCTAGTGCCAGACAGAATCTTGAAGCAAGTGATATATTGTCAAATTTGAATAAGATAATTGGGTTTAACAGAGTAAACAACATCGAACCTGGTGCCCTCCTTATAGATATTATATAACTATGTAACTAGCTAGTTAATTCGTTTTACGACTACATTGCAGTCGAACGTCTCCGAGTTAATCTTTATCACTGTGTGCGCATGAAGAAAATTATACTTCCGTTGGCCAACAGGCGTAGAAATTTCAAAATAAAAGTGGGCGCTAGGAAAGCGGAAACTGAAGTCAACCAAGCCATTACGTTTTCAATGGGACACGAACTGTCCTTCATCAGATTAAAGAAAGTAACTATTAAAACGTATACATGCTTGGGGTTGTTCTTTGAATTATTCTTTGAATTATTTCCAGATAAGCACTTTTATTGAGGAATCGGGCGATCATTAATTAATCATTCGGGTGCCTAAATTAATATCGAACTATAACTCCCATGACATGAGGGTACATAATTTGATCAACTACAGTTTCAGCTGTAGTAAAAACTTTTACGTTTTACATTGCTCGACCGATTCTTCAAAAGGGGTGTCTCATCCCGAAATCATTCAAGGAACATATTTTTAAAAATATTTTCATTATTTTCTTGAATTTGATGAAGGAAAGTTTGCATAAATTAATGGATTCCGGTACAGAGTTTATTCTTGTAAATTCCTGTTACTAGTTGATAAGGAAGTGCCATCTTGACTTTCCATTCATAGTGTCAATTCTAAAGTGTATACCTTTCAAATATATATTATATTGTAAAAAATATATATTATTATTATTTCTAATATAAATATAAAAATACATTTATTTGTTTTTTTAAAGGCTACAGTATAAATGTCAGTGATATCACAGAGTCTTAACAATTATTGAAAAAATCATCAATTAATTATTGTAATGATAAAGGATAATTTCATTAAATTCTTGGGTGGTTTTATACAGCACACCCTGTCTATAAATCACGTCACCACATTGGCTTCTTTTTTTCGGACTTTCCTACACATTTCACACATTTTTCCCTGATATTTATTTTAGGAATCCAGTACCATTACTATATTATCATTGCCACATTCTAGGTAATGCATCCAGAGCTTTAGAATTGATTTTCTTTTCTTTGTGGCCCAGGCAAGTATTAGGCCTAATCCTTTCTGAGACCAGTAGTACAACGTTAAAATGCATTATAAATACAAATTGGAAATGTGCAGTGCAATAAAATGGCCAAGAACAATTGATATTGGTGATTTTGAATATCAGTTATTGAGCGGCAGTTGTCAGTAAATACACATTATTACCAGTATTTACAGTCATCCTGAGCAGGAAGCACTATAGCTGTTTCTGATTGTCTGAAGTTAGCCACCCTAAAGAGAAAACATTCACAACTTTGAAGAACAATTTATTTTACTTTTAATTTGTCTTTCATTACAGCACATGAAAAACATGATACACCTGACAAGGTATGAATCTTTCTTCACAGTTTAACCACATTTCCATGTGTATTAATTGGAACCTATGTATTATATTGGAAATAACTTTGTTATTTAACGACTTATGCAGTATTCTGGTTTATTTAAATAAATGCCAGTTTTGGCCATTGTACAGTATGGAAGAACTTTGAAGTCGCAACTAGTACGGGCCTCTGTCGCGTGCTGATGACGACAGTATTTAAAGAGACTATTTCATGCTGGTTTTTGCGGTTAATGAACGCCATAACTCAAAAATAAATATACTTGATAATTTAATTTCAGTGGGTTTAGAATTTTATATACTACGGATGTAAAGTGACATGGTATTATTATACGTCTGAGCTGAGTGTTTCGGCGAGGAACAAGCGGAAGTAAAACATAATGTACACGTCATTTTCCTGTGCTGCGGCAGCGAATGTGTGCGGCGGCGACGAGAGCAAAGTCGGAGCGGATAGAGCGTTAGAGGGTGGAAGGAAACGGTAAGTCACTAGCTAGCAAACGAATATATAAATAAAAGTGAAACGGATTTTCACTATTGCTGGTTCAGACCTTTTTTATAACTAGGGTTAGTTTGCGCAGTTATATTTCACTACTACAGATAATGCGGTCTTGTTTCATATGAAGTAACGTTGGTGTCACTAGCAAACTGTCAGTGTCAGTAGAAGGATAGCTACTGTTAGCTAGCTAGCTAGCAAGCAAGCAAGTTACTGATGAAATGAATGGTAATGAGTCCGGAGAGGGGGTAGCAAGCTAACTATGGGAATATCAGCAGTGAGATTCTCAAAAGCTAGCTAAATTACCATTCGATCGTTAGATAAGCAATAAATACAATTACCGATTGCTCTGGAAAACAATACATCGTTGTGTGCATAGATGCGCGCCAATCGCAAGGCTAAATACTCATACTGTAGCTATACTTTGTCTAATTAGCTAGCTCGCTAGCTTGCTGTCCATTAAGCACAGTCATTCCACAAGAATTGCGTAACTGTGTCATCAGGTCCAAAGGAAGGCTTTCTCTGCTTTTGTGTGATAGCATAATTTCCACGTACGTATGTAGAATCTGATTCATAAAATCCAGCTTGCTAGCCAGCTAAATGAAACGCTCGTTGGCTAAATGAAAAAAGCAATCCAGTGTAGCTAACTAATTATGTGCTTGCTATTCATTCTGCTGTTGGAAAAAGCTGTTATCCATGGCCGTTGTCTAACGGCACCTAGCCGTGCTTGATTTCCGTTGGTATTTGAATGGTCCTGATCAATTACGTTCAAGGCTGTCAGTATGACAGTATGACAGTATTCCGTGTTTTCGGACTAGCTAGCTGCATTTGTTGATCAAAGCAGGCTAACCGCCTTGGTTGAACAACGGGTTCTGCCTGGTTCTTCCACAATGTAATACATTTGTCCGCTTTGACGTATATTAAATGTGGACTTCATTTGCTTTTTGCCAGGTCCAGCAAGGTTTTGAATACTTTTCAGGCTAGCTGCTACTTGCCATTTGCTTGGGTAATTTCTTCGTCCTGTTTAAATCATGTGACTCGGTCAGTAATGGTACTAAATGTATCCACGGTTGATGCAACAATTGCGTATGTTTTATTTGTGTAGGAGACCAACTTCACTGTGAATTTCACAGAACTAATGGGCTACAAAAGTGTAACTTATTTTCCAGTGAGCATTGTACAGTATTGATCAACACGGGATTTATCTCCTGTTTGCGTGAGATCTTTCCAGAAACGTTGAGAAACTCGGATGGACTTGATTGAGGTTCACTGATAGTGTATTAGCCTAACTGGTTTCTGAGCCAATTGATCCTGTCATGAAATATTATTATAAATCCCATTACAGTTTTCTTAATTGTGATTATGTAAGAAATATATATTTTTGCAGCACATTGTTTCAATGTTTATTTAAGGCCACCAGCTTTAGCTCAGTGTGGCGTTAGAGTCACTGTTTAAATGCTTGTTTAATTCCATTTCATTTCCAACCCACTACTATAGGAGTTGAATATTTCAGATGGTGGTTTTCAAATCTGCGTCACAATGTTCTGCAGTTTACAATTTAAGCCATGTATACTCTCACACAAGTATTTATGTAATCTATGGCTCTAGTGACATCTTGTCTGGCAGACCTTTCTCAAGTTCTCAACAGAACTGTTCTGGCCCCTGGCTTTCTGTTAACTTCACCATCTAGTGTGGATGGAGTGTTTGACACAAGTCTAAGGTAACTGGTTAAACATTGACACTGAATCTGTATGAAGTCCCCTTTAATCCCCTTTGAAAATGTGGCATGTGAAGCCACTATTCATTTCCGTTATGAAATTTGCTCATATTAATCTTACAGATGCACTTATGTTCTCTTGCATTGTAAGTCGCTCTGGATAAGAGCATCTGCTAAATGAATGTTGTGTAATCTTTGCTAACACAGATTGCGATTGTGATTAGCCTGTGCATTACTGCTACCACTGCAAGCTTGTAATTAGCATTGTCCCTTGTGCCCATGCTAACATGCTGTGATCAATATGTTGCTTCTGGCTCTACCTGAATTGCTTCTCAGCACCTTTTTGAGTTTTAAACAAGTTGAATTTGGTCAAATTACCAGTTGCAAGTGGACCACAGAAAAAATACCAAACCACTCAGTTAAAATGTCAGATAAGATTTATGCAGAAGATAAATCCTTTGCTCTTGTTGATGAGCTATAATGTTGTTGTTTTTTCACAAGATGTGACTTCTCATGAAATGCCAACCTCAAAACCATGTTTTTCAGTTTGATCTGGTACCAGGAAATACAACTTGATAAAGAAAATGATGCCATATATATATATAACCTATTGAGCATCATTTAATTTACAGACCAAAGTAGGTGAATTATTTGTTAACATTGGCTTAATGCTGTGTCTGGACCTGGAGTTACAATGACCCAGAGACAGCATGTGTTTTGTCAGCATTGTGCCAATATGGTCAATTTACTGGGTAAAAATACTGGCACTGTAGTGCTATATTGAGCCATAAACTATTCTGGACTGCTAGAAGCAGTGTGGGACTGTTTCACAACATTTTCAAGAGGAAATTCTGGAAATTAAGACTGATTTCCTCAGTTCTATACTTTATTTTATTTTATTTTTTCTTCAGTTTTGTCATTTATTTCAGTTCTGAGTGTCGCACTGCGTCCCCACACTGGAACAGCGTGCCTCTCACACAGTTTCGGAGGCTAGTCTTCAACGTTGGTCTTGCGAGGCTTCTGCGGGGTGATCGTTGGGGAAGGGAAAGAGGGCCATATGGCGGCAGTGTGGGTGTGGTGTTGAAGACGTGGACTGTACTTATTTAAAACCCTCAGAGAATCAGCTGTTGGCGTGCAAGGCACGTTAGGGGGAGCCTCTGTCATGCATGACCTGTTCTGCTGAAACGGCCTCCTGTAATGGGAGCACTTCTGCTTCAGCTAGTAAGCCCTGCCTGCCAGACCACTCTGGTCCTGTGGTTCTGTGTGGCTCAGTAGGTAGAGCATGGCGCTGACAATGCTTAGGTTGTGGGTTCACCTCCCATTGGGACCACATGTTCTGACAAATGTATGCATTCACTACTATAAGTAGCTTTGGACAAAAGCGTCTGCTAAATGACATATGTATATATGTATGCAAACAGCCATCCTCCTCTTTAAATGAAAGCTGTCTTGAAAACATCAATAAGTATTTGACATTGAAACCTCTTGGAAAGTGTGTAGTTCCGTGTACCGAGCATGCTAAAAATCCTTGCAAGACCGATTTATAAATGTGTGATGCCTGTCCAACCAAATACATTCCCTGGGTTTTATTTTCCCATAGAATCATGCTAGGTACTGTTCTCTTAATCCTTCATTCACATTCAGCTGTTCAGAAAATTGCTTTCATTGTGGGAAAATGAACGGTGCTTCTCTGTGTTGTAGCTACAGCACGTCAGTGTTCAAGCAGTGTTACTCGATCAGGGAGAATTGTCAAACCACTCAAATATAGGGCTATTTACAAATTGCCAATACAGTACATTCACCCTAAATATTAGCCTACAGTGCGTTTAGGCTTAGTTGCCCCAAAGCTGACACAACCCAGGAGGCAGGTAGAATATTCATATTTAAATACTCTGCCCAGTGTCCAAACCAATACTGCACAATTTGATTTGAATGCCATGCAAACCTGCATTGAGCTGTCCCAACCAATCGTATTGCATTGCATTGTTCTGAGAAGGTAGACTTGCTATCTGGACATTCTCAGTGGTGATTGAGTTACCATGGGTCTGCCTAGGTGACTGCTCAGGTTTGTGGTTTGAGTGTCCGATACACAGTATGGAACTGGAGACCTTTTAAGGACGGGGTAGCGTTGTGGTGTAGGGGTTAGGGAACTGGACAGATACAGAAGATTATATTTTTGTATATTGAGATGGGGCACTGCTATTTTACACGTAAGCAGGCTAATTAACCTATATTGCTTCATTAAGTATCCACCTATATAAAGGGATGATGTGTACTATTTTTGGAAAGTAAGTTGCCTAGTTGCCCTAGATAAGGGCATCACTATCACTTAAGCAACGCCCTAGATAAGGGCATCACTATCACTCAAGCACTGTTAATGTTTCAGGAAATGACTAACCAAGCACTTTTTCCCTTCTGTGTCTGTGTGTGGATTAAGCTGCCGTGAGTGCTGATGCTGAGGTTATTTTTCAGATCACGTGATTCATAAACTACCCAATGAGATGGCAGAGAATGGGACAGACTGTGAATTACCACAGAGGCGTGTAGGATCCAAGGAGCAGCAGAACGGGAGTCCTTTGGGTGGGTAGAAAGACAGGCGAAGCTGAAGACTTGGATCACACACTAGTCAAAATGCATTAGATCAGACACTTGATTAAGTGTAACACATGAGATAATCATGTAATAATAATTTATGATAATGAATTTAATATGAAACCCATACACCAGTAGGGGTATTTGCCATTGGCACTATGCAGTAATCCAAGAGGAAGAAAAACAATGTACCTGCACACTATATAAACCACCACACATGTATAGTAGATGTTGCATGGCAGCCATTTTGGTTCCAGAATGCTTACCATCCAACAGTTGAGGTGCAGGGACAGGGATTCATTGAAAACTGGGGGATGAGTAAATTAATTACTAATTTAAATAAGCAGAATAAACACAATAGCTGAAGGACTTTGTTGATCTTCACCCCTATGTGTAGAGAGATGGACACTGGCTAAAACCTGGTCTTCTTACTGTCCTTCATGAGAGCTAGACTTTTGAGTGATGTCACATGCAGCTTGCTGACTTCTAACTGACCAGAGGTGTCACTATTGAGCAACGAGATGGGGGGGAATATCCTGCCGATTGTAAACTGTCCCCCCCTGCCTGGGAGACCCTGGCTAATTATGCGTCACTGCGTGGGACTCCCGGCCACATTCGACACTGGTGCGGTCAAGATCCGGTCTATTCTAGATCCATTACTGTTGCCTTCAGGCCTCAATACTACGGTGCATGTAGCCTGCTAATCTCCTTTGCCATGCCTGTGTCAAGTACAGTCAAACTATATGGATTAAGCTGATGGAGATGTATTTAGCGACGGCTCACTGCAGCCTTGCAAAGGTCCTTAAAGCTGTCCTAACACGAAGCTGAGCTGCTCCAATCAGTGCATTAGCACAGTGCAGACATAGATGGAGCACAGAGAGTTCCTTACCAGCCCTGTCTCCAGGAACACCCGTTCATTTTGTGGCTTATAGCTTTGCCCTCAGTCACCAAAGTCAAAGATCTCTCTATGCCAATCAGGCGACGTTTGTGCAAAAATTTTGCCTCTGTGTTTTAGTTGCCAAAAGTACCTTAATGAACCTTACTGACTTGTGCTTTCCCAAGAGTAATCCGATCACTTGAGAATTTCTGGGATCAAGGCTATAATGGCAGGCTCCACGCACGATCCAGTGATAAGCTTCATCAGAAAAGTGCCTGCTGCCAAGGAAAGGTTGCAATGTCGGAGATTGGCTACACTTCTTAACCCTTCTAAAACGGCCATGTCGCCGCCAACATGATTTTACATGCATCATTTTCATTGCCGTAATTCTTGAATTATATGCGCAATAGAACAAAATCCAACAGTTCCTGAAAGCAGAGAAGCTGCTCTGTCTAACCATTTAGGGTTATTATGGTAGTTCACCAAAAAAAAAAAAAAAAGCACAGAGCTCACAGAGTCGGAGGAGAGCTGAGGAGATTTGAAGAGAGAAGTGGCATTTAATTAGGGCTGAAAGGGTTAAAGGCTTCTGCTTTCATAAAAATAAAAAAACCTGCTCAAAACCTCAAGTCTGCTCTACCCCAAAACCCCCTTCCTTCAAACCTCATCCTTGAATGCCGCTGTGATCAGGCAGACAAGTTTCTAGCGGTGACTGGGTTAAGCACATCCTCTCCAGGGACATAGCGAATGAGGCCTCGACTGCTCTCTTCCACACCACGACATCGCCACAGCGGCGGCGGCGGCAACCTCCCTGTGCAGAAAGTGTTCTGGCACAGAATGGCCGCCATGCATTGCTCCAGGTTTAAACAGTGTCAGTGATGGTGGAGGCGAGGTTCTCTCACCACCTGCAGAGCGCCGTTAGATCAGGGACACTTTAGGCGTGCAGTGGGCCTCTGTGACGGTGGTGTGCGTTCCCCAGACCCGTCGTCGCTCAGCGAGAGGAAGCGGCGAGATCGAGAGGAGCGTCTGGCCCTGGTCGTCTGGAGGAAGCCCGTCCTCACCTTGCAGTATTTCCTCCTCGAGACCCTCATTACCTTGAAAGAGTGGACATGGAGGTAAGACCACACCACTGTAAGACGATTAGTTAAAGGTCAATTTTTGCACTGATATCAGGACGTGGTTTATGTGAGAGCGTTGGTAATGTGTGGAACAGCTTGCCTGGTCGTATGGAAGAGACAGAGAACCCTTGAGGTGTTCAGGCTGGACACAGTGCTGGATGCTCTCTAGACCAGTGGTTTTCAGCCTTGGTCCTCGGTCCACTGTGTATGCTGGCTTTTCGTTCCAACCAATCTTGATTAAGGTTGTTGAAAATGTGTTTAGTTCCGTAATTTTGTGCTGGAACAGATTTTATCACAATGCTGTTTTTTACTCATTACCGTTTGCTTTGTCTTTGAAATCTTCAGTTTCTACAAAGTGAGTTTCGTTTGAAAAAACTTTTCGGTGTTTCAGTCCACACTTTCAGCATTTAGGATTTCACTGATTTCAGTTGTAGGTCTTTCAATAAATCAATTTACAAATGTAATATCTTCCTAAATTTGCCACAGTACATTACAGAAAACTCAATGTTGTTTGGGAGCTAATCTGACTGATTAGAAGTCCTTAAATTAATATAGAATATATATTTTTGACATAATGTGGCATTAAGAAGGTAAATCATCCCTCATTAAAAAAGTGTCTAATAAAAAACAATTGACAGCTCGTTATACTTAATCAGTTGCAACCATGGTTGGAACGAAAGGCAGCATACACAGTGGGCCTCGAGGCCCCACTGAAAACCACTGCTCTAAAATGACAAGCCTAGATGGGCTGGGCGGTCTGTTCTGGTCATAAAATATGAGGCATTAAGGCAGATACCCTTATCAAGAGTTCACACAGTTCACATTTCTGTACATGCAGTCCTTTTACACCTTTGCTCAAGCGTACAGTGGTACTGCCCCACCCGGACGCCCTCACACCCGGTTCTGTCTTCTGTCTGTTGCGGCAGGCTATGGCGGCGGAGCGGGACGGTGGTGGCTGTGCTGCTGTTGTTGGTGTTGTTCTCCGTCGCCTACTCCATTGAAGGAACACACCAGAAGGTGAGGTGCTTAAAAACCCTGCAGGGTCCACACGCTGTGAGCTCCCCCTGCTGGTTTATCTAGGCATGGTCTCGAGTTCATTCTCAATTTCCACAAGATTGTTCATGGTTAATATTTACAGTCTCTTCAGTGGGAGGGGGGCGCGGAGGGGGGTCATTTGAGTGTGACGAGAGAGCTTCCCACAATCGTCCCCACAGCAAATGTCGGTGGTAATTGTGCTTGAGGAAGTGTTAGAGAAGGGTGGGTGTTCTCGGGCCTGTCGTTGTGCCTCGGTACAGAACAGCTCTGTCTGTGTCAGCCGTCGACACTAAGCCCGCCCGCTAGCTCGCTCCTCTCCGCGGCGTGCCGCTGCACGTGGCAGCAGCTAACCAGAGCGCCCCTCACAAACAGGAACTCTTGCACAAAGCCGGCCATTGTAATAGGTCATTCGTTCCAGTGATTTCAATCGCTGTTCCATCCCCCACCCACACGTCACGTGGTTGTTTCTGTTCCCCAGCATGTGCAGTACTTGGAGAAGAAGTTCCTGTGGTGTGCCTACTGGGTAGGCCTGGGCATTCTGTCATCAGTGGGCCTCGGGACAGGCCTACACACCTTCCTGCTTTACCTGGTAAGAGCCCCCAGTCCTCTTTACCTGTCTGTGTTCACCTGTATGCAGGCTCCACCCCCGCATCCTCTGTACCTGTCTGTGTTCACCTGTATGCAGGCTCCACCCCCCCATCCTCTGTACCTGTCTGTGTTCACCTGTATGCAGGCTCCACCCCCCCATCCTCTGTACCTGTCTGTGTTCACCTGTATGCACACGCACTCAAAAGCACACTCTTATGTGTGTATGGGTGGGTGTGGCTCAGTCCAGTTCCATGTGTTGTGATTGGTCCAGGCCAACTTTCAGTTAAACTCCAAACTCAAAGGGAAAAAAAAATCAAAGATAGTCACATGCACCCCCTAGAGGCTGTCACAAACTATTAACCCTTGGGAATACAGAACTTTAGAACTTTAATTTTTTAATAAATTAAAATGACATAGGTTACACTTCCACTCCCTGTAATCTCCTCAGACCTTGGCTGGTTGATGTACCTAATATGCACATTAGATGGCGCCATGCACCCAGCTCTAACCGTTGAGGGAGTTGTTGCGTTCTCACACTGAGACTGAAGGCTGTGTGTGTGCACAGGCGAGGCCTGTCACACTGCTCTTAGCGACACCGCCTCGCGCTCAGCAACTTCCCTCGCAACACAAATGAGGATTCGCAGGCTTTCCAGCGTGCGGTGCAGACGTGCCGCATGTCATCAGTGCGGCGTGTCTTGGAATTTCTCCTGCGGTGTAACGTCACATAGCAGCGTGAGAGACGAGGAAGTGAAAACTGACATCGATTTTCTTTCTATTTCGTCCCCAACGTGCGTTTCCTCAGCTGAGGGGAGGGAGAGAGAGAGAGCTCCATTCAGTCTTTTGCTCTGTTCGTTCGCCTAACGAACAGGAAGGGGGAAGCGCTGATGATGTTCTGAACAACAACGAATGAAACACACACCGCTACTGGATTTATTTCCCTCATTTCCGAGATTTCTAAAGGTTTTAGTTTTTTTGGTCTTGTTTTTTTTTGACAATCTAGTAAATTTGTCCTGGGAAACCGTAGACCCAGCGACACTCTGCACAAGAGGTTTATTTCTCATCATGAGTTGGAGCGCTCCTCCTGAGTCAACGCAGGATCATTCTTTCCATGTTGTGTGCCCTTTTTCCCCCCAAAACATCTATGGGTATTTAGCATGGCTGTGAAATTGCATCACAGTAGGCATGACAGGGAAAAAAATGATGGGATAATTGAAATGTGTGTGCAGTGAAATGTGTTCACTCCAGATAAGATTTTCAGTCAAGGCCACATACCGACAAGCAGACAAACCCCCGCAGCCTCGTAATGACATCGTGAAGGGGGTCGAGTGGATTCCGCTCGCCCTGATCTGTGTTTGAATACTTTCCTGGGGCTTTAGGTCAGTGTTAAGCATGCGCGTTTCACACGCACTCTACGAGAGGACCAGACTGCCAAATGTGTGTTTGGTGGGACGCGGTTTTGCGAAAGATGCACCCAGCGATCGCTAAACCTCCCTAGAGCAGGCCCTTCTTTCTTCCTGCCTAACACATGAGCGGTTTGCCAAAGTTCACGTGAAAACCGTGTAAATGTGAAGCGCGGCGGCCACACATTAATCCAGAAATCAACAGCCCGTAATCACGGGGCTCCTGTGGGGATCGTCTGTGTGTGGGGCGATCCGTCACAGCTGACTGTCTGAGCACTGTCAGCACTCAGTCTCCTTTCCCACGCTCTATCCCTCCCTCTCCCCGTCTCACCCTCCCTTTCCTACTGCTCCCCTCCCCTGCAACCTCCTCCCCCCTTTCCCCTCTCCCCTTCTCCCGGTCTCCCCTTTCCCACTCTCTCTTCCCCTGTCCCGATCTCTCTCTCCCTCTCTCTCTTCCCCGATCTCACCCTCCCTTCCCCTTCCTACTCTCCCTCTCTCCCCTCCTCTTCCCCTCCCGACCCCTCTCCCTCCCTTCCCCTGTCCCGATCTCACTCTCCCTCTCTCCCACTCTCTCTTCCCCTCCCGATCTCTCCCATCTCTCTCTTCCCCTTTCCCTCTCTCTCATCTACTACCTCTTTCTCTTCTCTCTCTCCCTCCCTCTCCCACTCTCTTCCCCTCTCCCGATCTCTCACCCCCTCTCCCTTTCTCTCAAGGAGTAATCTACCTTGTCTTTGAACATAAGCGAGTAATCTCATGCACACCGTAGCGTCTGTCTGAGTGTTGGGGTGGAGGACGGACAGCGATGCACACCGTAAGGGCTGTCTGTCCTGTGTTGGGGTGGAGGACGGAGGCTCGGAGCCCTGTGGGCTGTCTGTCTGTCTGGTATGGGGGTAGAGGATGGAGGGAGGAGGCTCGGAGCCCTGTGGGGTCGCCACCCCTGCAGAGGGGTGCGGGGAGGGGGGTGTGCGGTCGAGTTTGGGCACTGACTCCGGTCCCACCCGGGAGGGGTGGGGGTGCGCGGCGTTCTCCTCTCTGATGTGGTTGCTGATCCCCTCCCCCTCCAGCGTGCCGTTGTGACACCCCCGCTCGTTACATTTCTGAAGATCTTCTTGAAAGGAGCTGGGGGAAATTATACGATCGCTCTGAAAATTGATTTAAAAACAAAAAGAAAAGTTAAGTGCCGATATAGGGCCATCGTTGGCCGCAGCGAAACGATCTACACGCTGATGAGTGTGATCCAATCGCCCCCATTTTCGCAATGTGTTATCAAGTCATTATGGTCAACAGAAAATTGCTGTGTCTAAATGTAAACCCCCCCAAAAAAATATATATAAAAGTTGGACGCATTAGTTCCGCGATAAAATAAACCAGTTCAGACACCCCACCACCCCCTACGCCTCCTTTTTTGGGCTCCACAGCCTCAAGAGACAAGAATATCCAATCCCCCCCCTCCCCCTGCAATTACTGTAATGTGCAGTAATCAACAAAAGAGAAATACAGTTCAAATGCCTGTCTGTTTTTAGCCCATTTCTTAAGCAGCGTGATTTAGGGTCAGATTGAGATGTTTTTAGAAATGGCAGAGCGAAGAAACTAAATAAAGGAACTCTTCAGTGTGTGCTGTCTGTGTCTGCGTCTCCAATTTCCGTATCACTGCATGAGGCTGGCGCTACACAAAGCCCACTACTGAAGCCTTCATAGACTGTCCGCTTGTTAGTACGAATGACCGCTTTAGTGCCAGTCTGCTCAAACAATCGTAATGTGTCTGCATGAAAAGGAATACAGTTACCTCACAGGAACGGAGGGACAGATTTTTTATATTTTTTCCCTGACATTAATTCATGGTTGTCCTTTTCAATTAGGAATAGCAGACATGGATAAAAGAGTCATTTAGATGAATTGTCTCTACCCAAACATTGGTCTTTACCGTTCTGTTTGACTACCTTCTTCTAACTTGTATGGGACGAACTGGACAGAAGAGTCAAAGCAAAGCAACCCACAAGTGTCTCTGGGAATTGCTGCAGGAGAGCTGGGAAGGCATGTCGGGTGATTTCCTGCTGAAACCTATTAACCAAAGGGCCCTTGTTTGTGAAGACAAACATCAAGAAAATACATTCCAAATACTTGAGTAGCTAGCTGATCGTTGGAGTTGTGGTTCGGTGTACTAATGGCACTACTGTCTGTATTTAATTGGCTAACATTGACCGTGATACAATTCATCCAGCTGACAAGCGATTAAATCTTCTCACGCCATTGAACATCTGCAACCTTGAAAAGCACATCTGCGTAAATGACGATTCCGCGGCTGCCGACAGAAAATGTTCCTTAAGAACAACAGCAAACCGTGATGTAGGACACGATGAGTTACCATGGGAAAACGGGGGGAACCTATTGTATGGGAGGGGAGTTATTTTTCACGACACCAGCCTCTTAAGGGTAGGTTTGTGTACGGAACAAAGGGAGCTGCTTGGCTGAAATTCTCACTGATTCAGCTGTGAGTGTCACAGACTGTCATGAGACTGGGGGGAGCCAGACTTGCAGTACTTCCTGCCATCAGTACCAGTGGATATTTTATTATTATCCCCCCCTCCCTTCCCCCTAACTGTTATTCCTTGGCAGCTGTGTCATCCTTTGTTGAAATGCCAGCGTTGGGATAGCTGGCTGTGCTTGACTCAATCACGTTCAGCTCTGTTGGAACGTGACGCGACGTCGTGCGGCCGATACCCGCTCCGTGTGGTGAGCGATGCGGCCCGATCGCCCAGCTGCTTGCAAAGTGACCCCCGCCTCACCCTGGGGGGCCACGTGACTGGCCGGACTGCGGCTTTACCACACACAATGGGGTCTCTTTGACCACCCTCTCCTTTGTGTGGAGATTTATGGACGCGACTCCGGATGTGACTCAACGTCTTTTCCACCTGGCGGCAAATCCACATCTGAACACGATCAAATGTAGTCTAAACCCATGATGAGTAAGCTCTTTTTATATCTGAAACCTCCTGTATCTCGGCCCGACTTCTTTAGTTTTTAATATACACGTTTTCCCTTCCCAGATGAATTGCGCTTGGATGTAACTTTTTGACAAGTGACCTACTGGAGTTACTGTGGCACTCCAGAGGTTTTTTTTTTAGCCAACAGATGTGCTTTCATGTTGCTTTTTTGATGTTAAATTTCTCGACCCAGTACGGGTTTGGGGTGGCCTGACTCTGTTCTCCGTATCAGATGGATCTTATGTTGTAACTGATCAGGTCCGAGCGGCTCATTTCAAAATGAGAAAATGTATAAAATAGCATTTTTATTTATTTAATTTGATTTTAAGTCGCCATGGAAATGGCAACAAAAAATATCAGAGCAAGACGTTTTAAAGGTTAAGTTTTATATATTGAATGTTTATATATTGAAAGTGCCACGAATAAATGCATGTCTTGAAATAAAACTGGATCTGTCAGACTCTGTAAGAGCTTTGCGTGGCCTGGAAACATTCGGTGGCAAAAATTAAGAGTCGGAATGCTGTTGTTTTAATAATATTTCCAAGACGCAAGTCTGATCAGACACCGCAGCAGTGGTAGAATCCCTGGCTGGGGAAAGACTTTTATTCTGAAGTGTGAAGTGTCAGAGAATGACATGTTTTGTGAATGTGTTTACGGTTCATTCAGTGAGGATGGATGACTTAACGGAGTAATAACAGAAAAAGGTTTTTTTTTCATCAGAGCTTCCAAAAAATGTTGCTCACATTTGTTCGCCAAGGAAACCCGTTTGCCAAGTTGCTGCACGGCCCCCTCGTTTAGTAAAGAGTGACTATTTTTCCCCCATTTTTGTATACCTTTCTAAATAACCATCTGCTAAACAATTACAATATCACGGTGGGTGGCTGTATGCATGCGAAGCGATCTGTTTTTGGACACTGCCGATTCTCACGGTGTGCAAACACCTTTATTTAGAACACAGGAAAGTGCGCCACTGCGTCACAAGCGCCTCGTGTGGCTGCATGCGCACTCACCGTTACTGCACAACCGGTTTGTCCCACATCGCTCGGGATACAGGTAACTGCCAAAATAAAGGATTGTATTGAGGAATACAAAATATATTGAAAGCTGGTGCTTCCACACGTGCGAATCCTGAGCTAATTTGGCCCTTTAATTTAATTTAGCACCCCATCGTGCTTAGGGTCATGTATGCTGAGCAGGCCCATTTGCCCATTATTTTGGTTACCATGGCTAGAAGAAGAGATTTCAGTGACTTTGAAACGGACAATTTGAGGTGATTGTTGGGGCGTGTTTGGTTGGAGCTTCTGTGACGACTTGCTGATGTTTCACGAGGAACGGTGGCTAAGGTGACGTTGGCATGAAAGGTGGTCGAAAGGGCAGACTCCTCGACCGTGATGTCCGTGGATTGGTTTGAGACGCAAGGCAAAAGCAGATGAGTCAACTCTGATTAACTCTGAATCAGCTGACTGCAGATACCAGTCTAGGGCATAAACAGGCAGTTTCATCAACAACAGTCTGTCGATGTCATATGGTCAGATGACTCATCCCTCAACCGCTTCTCAGCAAGCGGACGAGTGCAGACGAGTGGGATGCAACTGCCAAAATACTGCAACAGTTGAGCAAATGAAGGGTGTTTTGGTGTGGGGTGCATGGTTGGTTTAAGTCCACTCAACCCCTTAGAGGGCAAGATAAACACCAATAAATGCAAAGCCATTCTGATAGGTCACCTTCATCCTATGGTGAAGCATTTCTATCCTGATGGGAGTGGTCTCTTCCAGGATGACAATGTCCCCATCCACAGGGCACGAGTGGTCACTGAATGGTTTGATGAGCATGGAAACGATGTAAACCATATGCCATGGCTGTCTCAGTCACCAGATCTCAACCCAATTGAACACTTATGGGAGATTCTGGAGCGGCGCCTGAGACCGCGTTTTCCACCACCATCAGCAAAACACCAAATGATGGAATTTCCCAAATGACGGAATTTCTGTTGCGCCCTCCATTAGAGTTCCAGACGCTTGTAGAATCTATGCCAAGGCGCTCTGAAGTAGCCAGGTTATCATGGCAATAGGGTCTGAGATCGTCACAGTGGAGCGTTTTACAGCTGGTTTTTTTCCCCGTCTTTCAACTGCACCTATATCCCCAACATTCCACCCAAGGACAGCGAAGCGGCATTTAGCGATCGGTAGCCTACCTGTTTAATATGCAACGCTTAATTAGCATCACAATTTCGCTGGCTGTCCGCTGCCACGCCGCCGAGAATAGGGAAACGTTAATCTGACTCAGTGGCGGCAATCGCTGCCACGATATGTTTATGAATCGGTTCAAGTTACCGGGGCTGCGGATTTTGCGTGAGGAAAAGCAGTCGCCGTCAACTTTTATGAATAACCCCTTTTATGTTTGTGTTTTCTTTATTTTGGCAGTTACCTGTATTTGACACGTCTTCTTTTTTTTTTTTTTTTTTAACTGTTGAGTCAACATCTCACATGCAGAGTAGAGCCCCCAGGATGTGGGACACAATGGTTTCTTTCACACCGAATCAATGTGTTCACTTCAAAGAGAATCCGTGTTCAAACTGGCAGGGTTACAGCCACCCCTCGCGAAACAACCCGACACGTCTTCCCCCGCTACCGCATCTTCCGGCCCCTAAAAGCCCCAAATTCACGACTTATAGACGCCTGCCCGTCCAGGGGAGTGTGCAGACAAAGAAAGCTGTGAGCCGGTAGATAAAGCAGGACAGGGGCTGCGTGGGGATTTCCGTGTGCATCTGGGTCCTGTTAATTCCACCGAGGCTCAGTCACGGGAACAGGACACCTGACCCGGCCTCCTCTCCCCGCCCTTCCTGTGTCTGCGGTTTCTCCTTCGGAGTATCGAGTTGCCACCCGATCTCATCCAGTGTCACCCCCGTCTATGAGTTTGGGAGCACGCCTCCCTTTATCCAAGTGGGCACCGTGCCTCCCCTGACCCGGCGTTCCCGCCCACATGACCCCGTGAGAGCTCGTTCATTGGCGTTGGCGTGGCGTTGTAGTCTCACTCTCCGAGTCCCTCCCCAAAATGGCACCCTAAAGTCCCTTCGGCCAGAGCTGCACGTCTGAGATAATGCACATCGGGCTGTAAACGAGAAAATGGGTAATTCAAAAAATGACGAGCACCTGGCCAAGCTGCGGATCTCATGGCCAGCGAGGATGGGGTTCTGGGCCCGTTGCTCCAGAGTTGTGCTGAAATGATTGGTTGTAATTGGAATTTAGCAGTAATGCTAGCTAACAGAGTTTTGTTGTCTGTAGTCCTGTTACATAGCTTCCAGTCGTGGTCAGGACACGAGACTCAGAACGTGAGTGTGGAACAGCCATTATTATTATTATTATTATTAATAATAATAATAATAATAATAAAATGTTATTTATAAAGCACAATTCATACGTTTGTAGCTCAAAGTGCTTTACAGTTGAAGCAAGAGAGAAAAATATAACTAAATCAAAATCATAATAATAAGTGATAACAGTCTCCCACAATAGATGTGTGTGTGCGCTTGTGCGTCCGTGCGTCATGCATGCGTCAAAGATGCATAGACTTATCAATATTCAAGTATGTGTCCCATTACCTGTCAGATAAATCCCTCAATTTAAGGAATGTAGTCATTTATTTACAGGCAGACTGGTGCCAAGATTGCACTAAAAGCCTGATTATGAAATGAGGTGTGTACAGGTCACATCTTTGAAAACCTTTGTAAGTCCGTACTACTGCTGGGCTGAAAAACGTCTTTCTCCGAGCTGTTCGAACATCTTGTTCTTCCTCCCAAAAGAGTGACATGGATCACTAAGCATGTGAGAATGTGACCTGTGATTGTTTGTAAATGTGCAGGAATGCGCTGTGGGCCTCCAGAACACTACCAATGCCTCACATGTGCTGGATATGCCCATAGCTGCAGTACCAGTCTTGCGGTTCCACCGCAAAAACGCAAACTATTTGGTTTCCATAATCACATTTTCAGAACTCCTGACCCAGGAATGCGGACCTCTGTTGTCGGGGGAGAAACGTACAGCTTCATGGGGTTTACCAGCTGGTGACAGAATAAGTGCTTTTTTGTCAGACAGGAAGGCTAAACTGTTCCCTGTGTGGGAGCTGTTATTTACACCGACGCTCCCCCTGCCAGCCAAGTTAAAATGTTCTAAAATACCTCCTTGCTTGTCGGGGGCCCAAATCCATGTTCCCACTGACTGCTCGTTTCTTTCAGGCGTGTGGGGGGGGGGGGGTGCTATCCTCTGTGCCAAAATGATGACCTCATTCTCATGAGTGTCTGTGGGTGGATGCCTTGCATTTTTATTTTTTTATGTCATTTTATTTTTGAACTTGGTGCCAGTTGAGGGTATCCCTTTGATTCTCAGAATAGCTCTGAGCTTTTCCAGCCCCTCAGTCTGGAAAAAGCCCTTACCGCGAAATGCAGGCCGGGCCCCGTCGTCACGGGTTCGAGCCTGAGATGTCATTAAGAGTGACTGAGACGAGGCCTCCCACGTGGTCTAGTGGTTTCAACGTCCGACGCTGGCCACGGCGACCGGGGTTTGATTCCCCATCGCGCCAGAGTCGGCTCTGGCCTGGAGTGCCACCGGGGCGGCAATTGGCTGTCCGCCCCAGGGAGGGGGGAGGGAAGCCGACACAGTTCGCTGCGCACAGGAGTGGTTCTGGAGTACCGGGTTACGGTCGACGTAAAAAATGACCGAGACGTGATAGGCCTCGTCCCGGCGGGGTTAGGATGGGGTCTGCGAGGGTTCTTCGGGTTGCAGCCACATAGCGACATGCCAGCCGGCCCCAAAGGCTACCAAGCGCCCCCGTCGAGAGACATCGCTCTCTCCTGACCAGCGGTAGGTCTGTCCTGCATTTGTACATGGTAAGATGAATCATGGTTAGTGAGAGAGATCAGTGTAGTAATACAGCAAGATATCATTGTTGGCAGCTGCACACCGTACCTGTAACACAGGGAAAGAAAAGTTAGTCTTTTTTTAGTTTTTTAGTTTTTGTGTTGTTGTTGTTTTTTAAACATGTAGACAGTGGCGATGGCAGTTAATTTATGCATAGAGTCAGCAGTAGTGGAGTCTGAAGAGGTGGGTTTTTAGTCTCTTGCGGAAGATGGCCAGAACAGCAGGCAGGTTATCCGTGACACCCCACTGTTTGAATACAAAGACAGATCCTCGGTGCAGCTCAACCTTGACGTAGCCTCGCGATTACGCTTCTCCCGTTTTGGGCCTTCAGATCGAAGACTGTCCCAGCCCGAGTGTGTCCGACACACCTGCGGAATGAGATCTGGCGAGGCCCTTCTGTGCTGACCGCTAGCTAGCTTTAAATTAAGTTTAATTTGAAGAGCCCTTCACATTGTGTCTGCTGTAAAGCTCCGTTAACGAGCTGTAAAGTGAGCGCGTGAAGGGGAGCCCCGTGCGTGGGATTGCGCCCCCTTGTGCTGGCACATTGTACTACGCCGGTAGTGACATGCGTCGTCAGAGGTTAAGAGCGTGGATCCTGGATGTTTGCGATGTGGCGGGCGGAGGAAGACTCCCCTTGTCACGGCGTAATGACAGGCAGGCTGACTGACTAATTGTGCTCCTGGCTTGTGTTTGCCTGTTTGACGTCGGGGCGATCGGTGTTCTCTAATCCCGCTGGCAGTTTGATGTCCTGTCGTTTCAGGCTTCACCCCACCACTGATAAACGAAAGAGGCTTGTGTGTTGTCGTTGAAAAATGGGCTGCGTGCGAGATTAGTGGGAGGACGTCTGTGATTCAGCGCTATGCAATGATAATGGGGGGGTTGTAGAGTGAGTGTCTCAAAAGCAGAGAACATTGAACCTTGGCCTGAATACTGTCCACAGGTTGTTTAAACTGGCAAGAGTCTGGACTCGTCCGTTTATTTCTGCCGTGTGTGTGTGTGCGTGTGCGTGCGTGCGTGCGTGCGTGCATCCGCATGTGTGTGTGAGAAACATTAGATCTAAAGGAAAACACGAACACTGCTGCATCCACACACACACACACACACACGCACGCACGTACACACATTCCACACGTGTGTGTGTAAATGCAGCACTGTTCGTGTTTTCCTTTAGACCCAGCGTTTCAGTGCAATGACTGGAGCTTGGTCAGAGCGTGACCCTTTGTGTCTCTTGTTAGGCCACAAAGGCCGCCTTTCACTTTTCAATGGGACACTGTTCCTGGGTGCTCCATATTTATGTCACAGTAAGTTTCACCCTGATTCAGCATTGTTGGCCTTCTCCTGGAGTCCTTCCACATTCAAATCCTTGCCTATGTGAGGTTAGTTAGTTAGTTTTATTTGACAATTGAAAAGAAATAGATATACATGATGCAAACACGCGTACCCTTCATCCATGACATCACATTAATGCTCATTGCAAATGACCAAGGATAACACAAAAAAGTTGGCAAAAACCCCATTTATTTCCATTGTGGTCCTCCCTTAGGATTTTCACTTAGCTGTGAAAAAATAAGTAGTTTGATTTGGCTTTAGTTTTTGATTTGCAGTTTGTGCAGTGATATTCAGGCAGTTCGTGCAGTGATATTGACACTGACTCAGTCAGGATTTGTTTGTGCAGTGATATTGACACTGACTCAGTCAGGATTCGTTTGTGCAGTGACACTGGCATTGACACTGACTCAGTCAGGATTCGTTTGTGCAGTGATATTGACACTGACTCAGTCAGGATTCGTTTGTGCAGTGACACTGGCATTGACACTGGCTCAGTCAGGATTCGTTTGTGCAGTGATATTGACACTGACTTGGTCAGGATTCGCTCGGGGCACTGCGCCGTCCTAATCGGGCCTGTTGAGGGGCATGGAATCACTGCACAAGTGCATATACAAGCCTAAGCACCTGTGGTCACTGTTCAAAAGATATACTCCAAAGATCGCACCCTTGAGAACCCAAGATCTCACCTTTGAGAACCCGGTAGCAGAATTGACTGAAAAGGCACATACTCTCACGGGCTGTGATCCATTTACAGCATATTAACCACTAAATATTAACCACCAAATCTGATCTGATGATACCAGATCACATGTTTGCATCATTAAAATAACAGAATCACTTTTGTTTAATGGATAGTTTGTTCAAATTGTCTGTGTTGCCTAAACCTGTCAGTAGGGTATTGCTTCACGTTTTTTCCAGAGGTTGTTAAACAGTTGATGTGCTTCAAGTGCTGTTTTTCATGTGAATGTCCTGAACTGCAGTTGCCCAACAGAACCGTATTGTAATACCTGGCAGCTCTGCCATGACTCAACATGTAGAATGTCCATAGCCAAATGCCTACATTCTAGAACTGCTTTACCTGGTTCATTTCTCCTCTACCTGTACCTTGTACCTTGCATATCTTTTTGGAGCTTGACTTTTATTTTATAAGGAAAAAGTTATAGATATTTTAAAGTTAAACCCATGGAATGGGTTTATCCAAAGTGACTTGCAGTAGTGAATGCATACTTTGTTTATTTATATATATAATTTAAAAGCCTTTAATGACACATTGTTCAGGAGAGTGCAAATGTTTGTGCTAGCAAACTGGGATTGGCTGCTTGGGGACGTGTCGGAGCAGGCGAAACCGAGAACCTTACCGTGCCAACCTGGCCAAACAAAGGCCCATTATGGCTCAGTGTGGCTATGCCTATCTGGAAGAGTAAATAAACCTAAATAAACAAAGCCTGTCAGAAATGAAAGGACGTTTGAGTACGCCACTCATCTCTGCTGTTATGTATTACAGTTTAGTTTGATCTTGGTATGTGAAACGGAGGTGTCAAACAAAATGGCCAACTCCAAAGGACGTCTGTTCCACGTGAGTAGTGTGAAAGAAGCAGTAGGGATGGATGAAATGTTGTTGTTTTTTCACATCTCGCTTGGAAAAGGTCTGTTCTTTTTATCGTCCCACAATGCCGTTGCTCGAACGGTGGTTGTGTGTCATTGTGTTGTCCGTCAAATGGACGAGATGTGAAAGTGATTAGTAGCGATCACGCTTCAGACATCTTTGTGGATGTTGAAAGAGGGAAATCCCTCAACAGGTTTCTTGAATTGATTCTGGGAAAGGAGTGGAAGGAAGTAGCTTGTTCTAGGTTTTTGATTGTAATGGCGATAACTGGCGTGAACGGGAAGTCTGTATCGTTAAATGTAGCACGTTAAGCTTTTATTGTGTTTGTATATAACTGGGTATATCATGCACACCTGTTAATAAAAATGTGAAATTCATTGGGGGGGGGGTTCTTGCTGGATGACCTACACCGCTTTGTGTGTTTTATTTCTGAAAATAAAACTGGCAGTGCAGTATAATGGTTAGGGAGCTGGCCTTGTAACTCAAAGGTTGCTGGTTCGATTCCCACGTAGGGCACTGCTGTTGTACCCTTGAGCAGGGTACTTAACCTGAATTGTTTCAGTAAAATATCCAGCTGTATAAGTGGATTGTATGTAAAGAAATATAAACTGTGTAAGTCGCTCTGGATAAGAGCGTCTGCCAAATGCCTAAAATGTAAATGTAAATGAAAACCTCCCCCTCCACATTTGGATTCATAAATGGAAGAGGATTAGCATCCCTTTAGTGGTTTAACAGAATTGTGCTGGTGAATTGTAGATCAGCACTTTACAACAATGTTATGCATCTGGCCTCTCCAAATAGTTTTTTTCCCCAACTGAAATGTATTTGTGTATGTCTAAGAGCTGTTTTCACAGGGATGATCATTGTGATAAATGTGGAGAAACAAATTAAGTGAGACTTTACAATGAGAACAGACCTTCGAGGACACAAAACCAGCTCCCTGCTTTTTCAGTTAGAGCCCATTTTTTAAACATCTGTGCCTTCTAAATGCTATTGGGACGAGTGATTAGCACTTGGTTCTTGTCGTAAAGTTGAAAAAAATGAATTAGACAAGACTGTGAATTGTAAAAGAATGTTTTCTTTATTGAATCACTCTTTTAAATTTCAGTGTAGGATTTGGCATTGGCTACAGAAACATCCCTTTTTTATCAGTTTACTGTATGAACTTGTGAACTTCTGCAAGTGCTTTTGTGTTATTTCAGGCATCTTAAAGTGTTTGTGTTTTCATTCAAAGTCAGGGGTCCCCCAGTGCCCATCCTGAAAAGCCACAGTGGGCTGTTGGTTTTTATAAAGATTATAAAATAATTTAGACCCAAGACACCAGGTGAGGTGCGTTTAATGTCATTGACTGCTTTCGTTAATCAGTTGAGTGCTGAGTTAACCATGAAAACCAGCACACTCTGCTGCCCTCCAGTACCAGTGTTTGGGACCACTGCTTAGAACGATCACACTGTTTAGTTAAAATACTCACTCAGTTAGCTCAACTTTAAAGATGAGCTATTTCGCCTGCGGGATATTTACAGAAGCAGTTCAGTGTTAAGCATTTGCCCCTGGCTCAAGGGGATAAAGTGCATTTTTACGCTCCATTTCGGCTCCCCGCCCTACCCTGCACTGCCACCAAAGTACTCCCCCCCAGTTTGAACACACTCATGTTGCGAGAGGCATGTTTTGTGTGATGGTTGAGTTTTAACATGTGTTCTCCCGCAGGGTCCACACATAGCGTCGGTCACCTTGGCAGCGTACGAGTGCGGCTCCATCGCTTTCCCAGAGCCCCCATACCCTGACCAAATCGTCTGTCCAGAGAGCGAGGCCCTGGAGGGCAGCATCTCACTCTGGACCATCATGTCCAAGGTCCGGCTGGAGGCCTGCATGTGGGTGAGTCCAGCGCACTACCCCCAGAATTACACAACTGCATATGCAAATGAATATGGCTCATGGTCCATTTGTCCCTGGTCCCTGGGAGGAACAGTTCAGTCCATTTGTCCCTGGTCCCTGGTCTCATCGGGCATGTGTGTGTTTGTGTGTTTGTGTGTGTGTGTGTGTGTGTGTGTCTGTGTGTGCGTGTGTGTGCGTGCGTCTGTCTGTCTGTCTGTCTGTCTGTCTGCGTGTTTGCGTGCGTGCGTGCGTGTGTCTGTGTGTGTGACGCTGCAGGGCGCAGGCACTGCCATTGGGGAGCTGCCTCCGTACTTTTGGCGTGCGTGGTGCGAGGTGTGTGTGTCGGAGCCTGATGATGCAGGACTAGGCAGGAATTTGAGGAGATGCTGGAACAGGCAGAGACTGCTCAGGTTGGTGGGCTATTCCTCTTGATCTTTCTATGAGGAATTTGTCAGATGCTGTCTCTGAGACTTTCAGGTTGGTGGGCTATTCTCTCTTTCTCCCTCTCTTTGTCATCTCTGTCTCTGTCTTTCTTTCTCTCTCTTTCTCTCTCTCTCTCTCTCTCTCTCTCTCTTTCTCTCTCTCTCATGAGTCAGCTCTCCTGATCTCACAGTATTTGTTCAGTCTCCTGCCATCTCAGCGCTTTGTGTGGCTGTAGGCACTTTGGCCAAAGCACAGTGTCTGCGTGTGGATGCGTCACGTCCAGCTGCCGTCTGACACAGCGTTATCTCCGGAGGATGTATGAAAAAAAAACAAATGGCTTCTCACATGACTCGCCATCGGTGTCGGGCACAGACAGAGTCTCGTGTGGTATGCCACTGTCCTGCCCACAGCCATTGTCCTAGGCGGCACTGATTACTGAAAACATGAAGTGATACAACGGTGAGGTCGGATTGGAGAACAGACGCCTCCAGGGTCAGCAGTCTGTAGTTCCCCTGGTTAGGCTTTGATTACAATATTCCTTTAATTCTCTTTAATCAGCTTTTTCTGTCATTCTTCCTACATTTCTGAAACCCCACTTGTACGCACAGACCCGTATACACGTACGCACACGCGCACGCACGCATGAGCACACACGTACACATACGCGCACACACCCGTAGACACGTGCGCATGCACACACACACGTACACACACGTACACACATAAACATGCACAGGCATAGCATTACCATATGTATGCCAAAGATGCTTAGATTTTAGATCTGGGTTAAATTGAACATTATGTATACGTTTAATAACATTGTGGAGAGGTGAAGCCGCGCCAACCGGATAATAGTAACCACAGGTGCGTAGGTTCAAAAGCTGCAATAGCCGCGATAAATAAATGAATGAAGGTGGAACCCGCACACTGTGTAGAAGAGGGAATATCCCAAACGAGGCGAAGGTTCGATGTTTAATTTAAAGTCTTTTAATAGACAAAAGGACTATTAAAAGACTTTAAATTAAACATCGAGCCTTCGCCTCGTTTGGGATATTCCCTCTTCTACACACAGTGTGCGGGTTCCACCTTCATTCATACGTTTAATAACACAAACGCACCAAAATCATAATTGGGCAGTTGTAAAACACGAGAATCCCAGGTAATGTTTTTTTCATTTCAGCACAGCGACCTCGCACGGTCATTTCAGCACAGCGACCTCGCACGATCATTTCAGCACAGCGACCTCACACGATCATTTCAGCACAGCGACCTCGCACGGATCATTTCAGCACAGCGACCTCGCACAATCATTTCAGCACAGCGACCTCGATCATTTCACAATCATTTCAGATCACGGACCGACGGTCATTTCAGCACGATCATCATTTCAGCACAGTGACCTCGCACGATCATTTCAGCACGAGCGACCTCGCACGGTCATTTCAGCACAGCGACCTCGCACAATCATTTCCGATGGACAATTCAGTGGCAGTGCCCTCCCGTGTCCTTTACTTCCTTATGAAATGGCGGACTTGGGTTTCTCATTGAAAGCATAGCACACATCCAGAGCGGAAACATCAGTTTATATCTTCACACGTTGTCAGCCAGCTGATCTCTGTACCTAGCAACACTCCTGATTGTGTTTCTTGACCAACAGTTTTTACTGCTGAATCTTGTTTCAAATTAAACAAAAGGCTTGGGAATGGATTATTACTGGAATAAATGTATACAATTATTATTATTATATATATATATATTTTTTATTTTATTATTATTTTTTTTAATTTACAGGTGTCAGTTGTTTACCATTGAAAAGATAAGAATTTACTCAACTTTTTATCATTTCCGTTAAACTGTAATTAATTTTCAGTGCAAAGCTGGATTACTCAATGGTCATGTTGAGCATAACACCACAAGCTATTTCATAGGGAGTTTACACATAAGTAGTCTAGATATTGTTGAACAGGTTTTAAGAAGTCATCCATTCATGCATTTTGTCACATTCGTGCCATTTTAATATTCCTACCATTTTCTGGCTGTTACACCTGCAGCATATTCCTAAAGGCAACCCAGGCCAGCCCTTGATATCGCCTTGCGGTGCAGAGGGCTCGTTCCCATGGTGCTCACCTGGGAGAATCCGCCATTGACCGCCATCTTCCTTTAGGTTCAGTCTTGTCTTTGCATATATAAACCTTGATTTGTGTGACCGTGCTGGCAGGAAGCAGACATCCTCCGGAAAGGCCGTTTGGAATGCTGCTTCAGGAATGTTTGTTCCCTTTGTTTTCTGTCCGACTTAGTATCGCTGTCAGGGGCTGATGTTGTGCCTGCCCAGAGTTGTGTTGAGCTGTGTTTGAGCTCTCTCACACTGTGACCAGCTGATATTATAGTTTGCGGCACGATGTGCAAACCATGGGAACCACTGGTGGAATGTATTTTGTGTGTGGAAAGTGCGACACTTTAAGCCAGAGCCAACCTTGGTCATTTCGAGCAGCTGAGTGGACATCACAGCTTACCAGCTGCTCAAAAGTTGGTCTCCAGGAAGGAAGGAAGTGCAGGGTCCCCATTCACCCCAGTAACAAGCTGGAGAAGTCGTCTCAATGTGGCTCTCACCACATCCATTTACATTTTTTTATTTAATTCTGGAAAGTCTGCACAGTTTATACATGTGCTGGGCACAGTTTGCCCTGATTTATTTCACAGGACCAAGTTTCTCCAACAACATAATTGAAGTTTTAGCAACTGCAGTTTTTTGGGGGGAAATGATTTTTTCCAAGTCTGAACTTTCGTAGCAGGTTGTTGACTCCAGTGGCAGTGAAATGTAATGTAAATGTAAAATGTAAAAGGGAAGTGATACACACCCAAGCCAAGTCAAGCCACAGGGTGGTAGACAAGGGCACGTGGTGCTATTCTTTTAGCTATTATAGCCACATCTGACTATGTTTATTGGAATGTGCAGGGTTGGCACTCACCAGCTGCTGGGAGCAGAGGTTGTAAAGGACAAGGAACATCAACAAAGAATTCTGCCAAACTAGAGAGATAACCTTTTAGTGACATCTCTCAGCTTTTAAGCATCATGCTTTTTTTAACTTTCTTTCCATCCCCATCCCCCAAGATCATAAAGTGATGACACAAGCCACAACAACAAAGTACTTATTTGGTCCTTTTTTCTTTACCACCAAGTGACCTGATTAGAAATAATCCAGTTCATATAGCAAATATTGTGGGAAAAAATTTTTTGCTACATTTTGAATTTGACTGTCTTTCAGCCATAGTTTTAAACATGTTATTGTTTAAAAAAAAAAAAAAAAGTAAGCAAAGATGTCTTGTGGAGGGTAAAGTGCGATTGTAGGGAGGAATCAAGTTTGGAAAAGGGGTAACAGCACTGTGACTCGGATACCGAATCCCTCGATCATTTGTCCTGTGACCCGAATAAGAACCATCTGCTCTGGGTGTGGGCTTGACTCTTGTGTCCCACTGCACCAATCCCGCGCTGGGCTGTGGTTTGCCCATGCCGGTCACGTGACTTCTCGGAAACACCCCACCTCCTTTTATTTCCAGTAAACTTGTCTGAAAAGGGGGGTGACTCAGAGTGAAACCACCTTCCCTTTAATCACTGCTTGTTAAAGACTTGTGTCAATGTGGAAGAAAATAAATAAATTTGACTATTTTATTATACTTGAATTTCTAAGAATGGACAAATGGCTAAAATTGCACCGGGAGTCTGATAAGGTCGACATCCTGTTGTTAAATTAGGGGAAGTCTGAGTTCATTATGGAGCTTTGATGCCATCAACACTTTTTTTTCTCCCTTCCTTCTTTCTTTCTTACCCCCCTTTGCTGATCAGGAAACCCAAAAGGTCTGCTAGGTTTCATTAAGAAAACCGTGTGTGGGGGCGTTCCCTTACGCTGATGTTCATACAGGTTTAAAACGCGTGGAACAGGCGGATTTACTGTTTCTGCTGATTGTTGAGTGTTGTCCTAACGATTTGGCGTTCCCCTAATGAGCACTTTAGTATTGCGATGCAAAACCTGTACTTTTTTACATGAAGTAAACATTATTTCCTTTTTTAAATGTAAATATTTAAGAATGTACAGCTTCTTCAGTATTGTTTCATGTTGTTTTATTTAATGTTTTAATTTTTGATTATTCTTATTATAAAGACAAGAAGAACATACTGGATTAATAATGGGGGGAAGTACCAAGTTAAAGTAGTTTTGGAGCCGTGTGTAAAAAGGAGTGAAGGTATTTTTGACCCCCTGCTGATAAAATATGACATTTTAAATTAAATGTTTCAGAGCAAAGAGCTTGTGGGTCCAGAACCTCCAAATTCAAATATTTATTTTCCAGTTATCATTAAGTTAAATTTGAAAGGGGCTCAGCTGCAGTAACATTAATTTTCATTTTATTTATTAAAAAAATCAGTTTGCTTTTGCTTTTTTACTTCAAAAATGTTTTCAAAGAATACACAATAAAAAAATTGTGGAACAAAGTGCTTCCATCAGTGCTTGTGGTGTAGATTTAGGAGAGGACAGTGCTATACAAACATCATACTTTAGTGTTCTCATCATTTACAGTAAAATTAGTCCCATTTTTAAAGAGACTCTTCAATGTGTTGCTGGTTACAGGGAGTAGCAGTGTGGATCTCAGTACTCCCAACACTTAGCAGTGGTTACAGTGGAGTGAGTAGTGATAAGGCTCTGAGTTGTAGTTTAATACATTGTGAAGACCATAAATTACAAGAGGCATTCCATCAATTTAAATGAACACTGAATTGAATTGTTTGTACTCCTAGGAAAGAGGTTATTTTTTTAGACGATTCTCACATTCAAAAGGTAGTTTTGGATGGCCAGTCAAACTATGCCATGCTTCTAATCCCTTTCACCAAAGATGCATTTCAGGCCAAAAGTGTTTTATTGAGGTTTTTAAAATACTTTTTCCCCTCTCACCCTTTTGGCTATTAGTTCTAATTGTAATCTGTTTGGCTGGGCATCATTTTCGCACAAATGACAGTGGGGTATGAGTATAGGGTGTGACTTATTATTATTTTTGAATTATTCTTTTTTTAAATTCTCATCAAAGTGACCGTTGATTTAGTCATCGTCTTTTCCCTATGAAATATCTTCCCGCTCCCCTGCAGAGCTCGCAATGTCTACCGTTACTGAAAACAAACTGGTGGGATTCCGTCATAAAACCACAAGCATTCCGCCAGCACCCCGGATCAAAAGGAATCAAAACAAGGTCTCCCCCCTTGTTCTATCAAAGCCTCATTGATTGGGCTCCACCGGGATGGCAGAATGTTGAATTTGCGCCAGCGAGCGCCGTCGGCTGAATCCTTCACTCGCCGCCTCCGTCAATTTCCTCTGTTGATGGCTTCCATTATTAAAAAATCCCATCTTCACAAGAATGGTTTTTGTCGGCCATATTTGGCCTGAGTGTGCCAACCCTCTCTTATCAGCGGGTATTGCTGAGTGAGTATTTGGAGAAGAAAGACTCACACAGCCGTTGTGATATGGGTGAAGAATATTCATCGGGAAACGGGGGTGATTTATGGTTCATCGTTGAGGAGTACAGTAACACTGGCTGGGAAAAAGTGTGCAGTCAGTTCCGTCATAAATCCCAAACACACCCGCTTTATATTCAGTAATCAGAACCTCCAACTTCACTTTTTTTCTTTATTTTTTTTTAAACGCATCTCAAAAAACGTTGAGACACAAGACTCGAATTAGGTCTTCAGAGCATGTCATGTAACTGGAAGTTTTTAAAACACAGTCGACTTTGAAATAATTTCCAAAGTGGTCACTTTAAAAAAGTAAAATATATATTTTAAAAAATTTAAAAAATCCCTGTAGTTTTACAATGTCTAAATTAGAGTTGCTTTCTCATGACCTGAGATGCATGTAAATCCTGCTCTGTCCTTAGGTGTTTACATTCAGTTTCAATGACAGAATGTAAATACACTTATAATAATGTCGTGTTATGATAATATATCACGATGCAGTGGAAATAATAACCCTTTCAGCGGCACGCACAATGTATCTAACTAATCGTAATACAGAAGGGACTGTAGAAGATGTGTAACATCGACTGTGCGATGTCCTACAAGCCTTAAACTGTGGCTTTTATTTTTATTTTTATTTTTATATATATACAGTTGCCAGCCTTAGAAATTGCCTGTAGCTTTATATACAGGTGGACAAACTGATAATGTTGCTGGGAGCTTGTTGCTCATGGGGTAGAATGACAGATAAAACTTAATGAAATCATTGGCGTACGCTATACAGGCCAGGGGCCAATTAAATTGGGGGGAAGGAACAGCAAGAAAGGACAGCAGAAATTAATTATTTCTGAATCTGTAAACAGAAGACTGTTTATGCTTATGTCATGAAACGTCACTTTATGCCATGTCAAATAACACATTAAACTTTTTAAAAAAACGTACATGCCTTAGCACCTTGATGTGATATAAACACTGCTGACAAGCAAATGGTAAAGGCATTGTGTGAGGGAATATAGGATAGGTACACCTAGGAGTGCAGTGCCAGTGTGATGCATTTGTAAAACACTGTATCCAAACATTTTAAAATCTATAAGCACAGAATTAATAAGCAGTCCAGGGCATGATAATTAAAAGATGTGTATGTTCTACTGCATGGGAAGTGGTTTAAAAAAAGAAAGAAATTGCCCAAGGCAGTTGAAATTTTAAGATTTGTAATATTTGAGCGGTTAATTCCCATGTTTATTTACATAAAGGAGGGACAAAATATTAACGTTTTCTGTAAGCCCTTCTCCATTGTTCAGCTGCACCATGTGGGAAGAGCAGCAGAAGAACGAAACGCCACTGATTACACAATAATTAGCCATTCCGGTAAAGTTTGCCTGCAATATTTAGGAATCTCATTTGGCCAACTCCCCGTAGTTTTTGGTGGGAATGTGTTGAGAAAGAGTGTTGGAAAGAGAGGTTTGAGAGGGGGAAGGTGAAGGGAGGGTGGGGTCTGACTCATTGGGGTGGTCAAGGAGTCCGGTCACGTACCGTACCTCGCTAACGCACTCCAAAAATGCTAGGCATGGCACCTATTTAGTTCAATATAAATTCATGTGTGCATATATTATAGTATATTAATATAATATATGTTATATTTGTAGTATGTATAGTTTACACAAATATTACAAATCTTTATGTAATAATTGCTGCACATGCTGTGTTGTAAAGTAAATAGTGTGTTGATGTTGACAATATTGATTTAAATATTAACAGATTGGGGTGATGCCATTCTTTTATACAGGTATTTCTGTTTTTACTTAAAAATACAGATGCCATCAGTTCATTAAAATGCTCACAGATGGAACAAAAAAATCGAATCTTTAACTAAAATCACCAGAGGTCAGCTCATATCAGTTCTTATTCTTGAGTTACTGCATGACCAATGCATTTTAAAATCCACACAGCCAAAGTTTCAATCAACTTTGGACCTGAAACTCCCAAATGACTGGTTGATTTTATGACTGGTTGGTTGATTCATTTGAGTAAAGTTTGAGACATTTGAGTTGAGACATTTAGTCACATTGTCTACTGAAGCCCCTCTAAGAATGGAAAACATATTTAAAAACAAATACTCAAATAATGATGTAGGTGGTCAGTGTGTCACAACAATTTCTAGGATGTTTTATTAATTAGTTCAAACTTGTGCGTCGTTAGTAATGAGTTAATCTCATGCCAGAATGCGTCCTATTGCTCTATTTTGAAATGAGCACACAAGGTAAAGGTGTGTGAGTCCCTATGAGAAACATTTCTGTTAGCATTTTTATTTGGAAATACTTAAACTGTAGTCATGTTTTGTAAATCTACTGTATTGTTTTACAATCAATAATCCAATTGAACGTAGTTTAACTTGTAAACTGAATTTAAAAAAAAAAGAATAATACTGTATTCTTTTTAACAATATATATTATACTGGTCTACAATTAACTGCAGTACTTTTTTTTGTTTTAATAAATGTCTCCTTTTGAAATTGGGTAACACCCAATTAGAATTTCCAGCTTCATTTCAGTAGAACAGTTTAAATATGCAAATTCATCTTCTACATCATATTTTAATGTATTAAAATATATTCTGTATTTCTGAAAGTATACAAAGTACTTTATAACTTAATATTTTGTTAGAATATTGTAACTATATGTAATTTATTTGCTTTCATGTTTTATTCTTTAAAATTCCTTTGTAAAATGTACTCAACTTAATTATGCCATTTCATATTTTGTATAATAATTATACATATATTTTGAAAACATTAGTATAAACACAATATAATGAACATAATAACATGGTTTTGACTGTTTTAATTATCATTCTATTGTTTCCCAGTCTTCATGAAGAAATTAATTTTATTCATCTTTAATATTTCTTAAAATGTAAACTTGTTTATTTAATTCAACTTGATTTAAGGGGAAAACATGTTTAATGGAAATTAACATTTGCTTCTTACTATACTGGTCTTCCAGGACATTTATATATACCGTAATTAAGGTTAAATTACAAAAGAACATTTTCCTTAGACAAACTATATATATATATAAACTTCATTTATAAAATGTAATTTATAAGTTGGTAATTTATACATTGATCATTCATATTTCTGTATGAAGGTTAATTGAAAGCTTTCTGTTATATGTTTTGTATTGTTTTTCTACTAATCTTATAGTGGGAAAAAGGTCTTGTCTCTAACATCATTTGCAAACCCCTCATACGTTTTTTATTAGACGTAAAAATGTGCATATTTTGAAAACAATTTAAAGTAATGTTTTATCTAGATTATAATTAAATGTTTAAAGGAGATTGCAAGATATATAAATGTGTACTTAATTAAAGTTTTCCTGTCTTTTCAGGACTTTGCCACCAGAGCAAAACTAGCCATTCAAAACATGGTGCAGAAAGTCGGATTTTTTGGAATTCTTGCCTGCGCTTCTGTAAGTCTTAATTCTAAGTGTAGTAAATATTCACGTGCGACTTGGTTCAATTTATTTTGGAAGTAGGTTGTTTACTCAATTGCACAAATCACTTCATTGCCGAAGCAGGTTTTTATTTTTTATTTGTTCATATTTGAATATTGCAATTTAAAATGATTCTCCAACAGTTTTTTTTCTCCAGTAAATCAAGCAGTACAATTATTTTGAAATGTAAATGAAATGATAGCTCTGGTGTCCAGTTAAAAATACGAGAGCTGTCATCTAGACTCAAATCTGTGTCTGAAGCTTTGTATTTATTTATATTGTTATTTAAAAAATACCACCAATGGTCCTGTATATTTTTTTCTCATTTATGCGCCAGCCACCTTACTTACACTAATTTGTTGCAGTAAACTGTTGTTGTCGTTTTTACTACTACTGCTAAGAACAACAACAGTTAAGTTGAAACATGAGACATGACAAATGGTTTTGAAATCCTATTGCCTGAATTCTGAAAATGTTATGGAAATATCCGACTGAAAGTCTGCACTCAGTATCTGCTTTAGCATCTGTTCAATGTGTGAGATCCTCCACCCTTTATAGTATGAATTTAATTAATTCCTTTCACGTTTCATATTCAACTAGCCCATCTTTTTGCTGAAATAGCTGTGGAATTCTGGGTAATGGAGTCACAATCTGCTTTTCAGATCCCTAACCCACTGTTTGACCTGGCTGGTATCACGTGTGGACACTTTCTGGTGCCCTTCTGGACCTTCTTTGGAGCCACCCTCATTGGAAAAGCTGTCGTCAAGATGCACATCCAGGTATGCTTTCATAGCAGGAAAAGGTCGTTTGGATAAATGTCCTTTTTTACATTGCAGAAGAGTCGTAACGTTTCTCATCAAACTTTTGAAGGGCCTCAGATAGCGTAGAGGTCTAACGCACTCACATTGACTGGTGCTTTGCGAGCATGAGCTGCCTATTGCAGTTGCGGTTCGAAACCCAACTGTGCCAGACCAGCCCTGGCTGGGAGCCCCGATTGGGGGCGGCATTTGGCTGTCCGCCCCAGGGGGAGGGGGGAGGGTGAGCTGGCACAAACTCGCCGAGAAGCGCGAAGGGTGTCTCCAGAAAAGTAGGTGGGCGAGTTCCGTCTCGGAGCAGGCAGATCATTGCCGGCCTTGGGGAATTGGCTTGCTCCGTAGAGACGAGAAGAGAGGCGAGTTCGTGGGGGAGGGCCAACCGAAATAAATAGAGGGTATAATTGGCCACTAAATTGGGAGAAAAACGGGGAAAAAAATCTGAAACAAAAAGACAAATATATATAAATTTTTAAGGAGCACTCCCATGTGAATGTCTGTGTGAAATCAATGTATGATAGCTGAGATTGTAGAAACCTGGCCTTTCCGGGTGGCACATCCCGCTACAGCACTGAAACACTCCTTGATTCAGTGTCTTCTGTGGTCAGGAGTCCTATTGCATTATCTACGATATAACTATACACCCATACCATGCCATTGCCCTGGGAGGGAGGGTGGGTTTCGGTCATCAGGGATTTCCTTGTCTCACTGCGCAAGAGTGACCCCTCTGGTTGATTGCGCTCCTGCAGTCTGTCTGTCCAGTTTGCCTGCGCCGGCTGCTTAAGAAGGGCAATCCTCCGGCATAACGGCTGTGCAGCTCGGCTGCTGGACGGCAGGGCGAGAAACAGCGGCGGCTGGTTGCGCATGCTTACGAGCAACGCCATGCTAGTCTGCGCACTCCTGAGATGATGTCTGACCAATCAGACACAAATACAATTCAGCATTTCAGCTTGGGATTAAAAATGTACAACCGGGTCTCGGGTGGCGTAACAGTCAAAGCATTCGCCTGGAATCCAAGTTGCCCACTGCAGCTGTGGTTCGAAACCCGGCTGCGCCAGTCCGGCTCTGGCTGAGAGCCCCGTCAGGGGCGGCGATTGGCAGACCGCCCCAGAGGGAGGGGGAGGGTGAGCTGGCACGGGCTCGTCCAAGAAGCGCGAAAGGCGAAAAACTGGCTTGCCGAGGACGAGCGGCAGACTCGTGGGGGAGGGTAAATTGAAAGAAATAGAGGGTGACCAAATTGGGAGAAAAACTGAAAAAAACTTTTAAAAAAAAAAAAAAAGTACAACAAAACTTTAAATAGGGGAAGAAAGTTGTTCAAGAAAGAGCCAGAAGCCAAAGAGTTGAGATGCAGGTAATCCATTTTGTAAACGCAAAGCAATCCAGATTAGCTGAGCTGCCATGGCAATTAATCTGTCTAATGAGTAATACTCAGAGGAATCGATGGAGGAGCATTATGTGAGACTGTGTGTATTGGTGTAGTCTGGGCAAAAGCCTTGAAATATTGTTGAGCATCTCTCAAAACAAAGGTACGGTGTGCCTTGAGTTGTAAATTAAGAGGACCTGTGTGTGAAGTCAGTGACGGTGAATAGAAGAAAGCTCGGCTGTAATGTTCGAGATTCAAGCAGAAATACAGTTAAATTCTGTGAATATTCATGATGTTAAACCGCATTACACACACACACACACACACATACTTACAGTATATATCAGGGCTGTAATGAACATTAAACAAAAATGAATTCATTAAACATGAATGTTTTTGTTTGACAGACAGCCCTAATATATGCAAGTAAAATATGTGTATGTCCATTCAATATCGCCCTTCGTTCACCCTTCGTATCCTCCTGTTATCCATTTGTCCTTTACAGTTGGCTATCTGGCTTTAATATGAAGTGAAATAACTGACACCACATACAATCAAAGAGACATTTAACACGTATGCAGTGTGACTGAAAGAGACCATCACAGGTGAAGAGTTAAAAATGTAAAGAAATTCACCATTTCATTTAGAGCCACAGTTTTTGTCCCAAGATGGTGGCTTTTGTCATATCATGTTCCAGGAAGGGTGAAAGAATGTGTGATGAAAGATTAATGAGATGGTTAACAAAATCTGCTGCTCTGATTGGCTCCCAAAGCTCCCTTTGTCCAGTCCGGAGCTCTGACTCATCAGATTGCAGAAGGGCAAAGAAGCTGTGTGTGTGTGTGTGTGTGTGTGTGTGTGTGTGTGTGTGTGTGTCTGTGTCTGTGTCTGTGTCTCTGTGTCTCTGTGTCTCTGTGCATGCATGTGTATGTGTGTGTGTTTGCGTGCATGCGTATCTTTGACCCTGGTGTCTTACTATTCCAGGCCCTTAAGAAGAGTCATGCCTTGCACAGTTGTACCAGCCCGTGATCTCATCCCCCCCCAACCTCCCGAGGGGCCATAGGAACGGGGGCCTTTCAGCTTTTCCTCTTTTACATAAAAAGAAATCCCCGTCAGTCCCCCAGACTTGTTGTAATTTCCTGTGTTGATTAGCTGGCAGGCGTGTGTCATGGAGCTCAGTCTGTGTGTCTAGCCCCCTGGAGACAGAGGCAGACTCCGCTTCATCACTTTTCACTTTGCCCATCCCTTGGACCATAAGCTGTGGCTGTAGATCGGCGTATCAATAATTATTTGAATAACGTTGACGCTCTGCAGGGAGATGGCTAATTTGTTGGCTGTGTACACCCTGTCTATGTGTGTGTGTGTGTGTGTGTGTGTATATGTGTGACCGTCTGTGTGCTTTCCTCTTCCCCACAGAAACTGTTTGTGATCATAACGTTCAGCAAGCACATAGTGGAGCAGATGGTTTCCCTGATCGGGTGAGTAATTTGACCACTGGGTCATTTGGGGGTTCTGTAAAGACGGGGGTGAAAAAAAGAAGAAAAGAAAAGAAAAGGTTGAGGCGGGCTGCGCGTAGACATGAAAGAATTGTGTGTGTGTGTGTGTGTGTGTGTGTGTGTGTGTGTGTGTGTGTGTGTGTGTGTGTGTGTGTGTGTGTGTGTGTGTGTGTGTGTGTGTGTGTGTGTGTGTGTGTGTGTGTGTGTGTGTGTGTGTGTGTGTGTGTGTGTGTGTGTGTGTGTGTGTGTGTGTGTGTGTGTGTGTGTGTGTGTGTGTGTGTGTGTGTGTGTGTGTGTGTGTGAAAAGAGGTGTCAGACAGGAGGCCCCGGGCTGGTACACATAGCTCATATTTTGTGCCTGTTTTGAGCTCTTGAACAGAAACGCACTGAAAGGCACTTAAGATCGATAATAAGGTTTAAAAAAAAAAAAATATATATATGTATATTAATGGCAATCTGGAGGAAAAGTACTTTTATGGAGCAAGCACTTTGACGGTCTAACAACCTGTTCATGAAGACAGTACATATTCTCTGGACGTAGACTTAGAGGACCTTTGTTATCCCAAGAGAGGGAAATTTGTTTGGCAGCTTCAATACACATTAAGACATAGAAACATTTAAAAAGTATAGAAAAAAAGGCACATATTATTATATGTATTACATGATTAACAAGCTTGCTAATTTCAACGGGTTATTTTTCATTAATTGTGTCTAGTTTTGAAGCATTACGATGCATTTGTGCACGTGTGAATACATATTTTGAAACTATGACAAAGATAATCAGGTGATTGTATTACAAAATTGTATCCCTCTTTTTCCCCCCATTTGGAATACCCAATCATAATTTTAAGCTTGTCCCGTCCCAGAAAAATCCTCCATCGGTTCAGGAGGCCCCGGGCTGGTACACTGCTCCTGTTTCCACCCCACCACCCACAAGCTGAGTCACACAGTTACTGCACTGGAGGAGCGCACATCTTACACAGCTGGGGCAGGCAGACCATAGGCGTTGTGCGACGAGGCAGGAAATAACCTGCCTACCGACACCCTCCCTCCCTGCCTCCGTGGCATGGCCAGGTTTAGATTCCGGACCATGGGCCGCATCGCTGCGTTGAGAACCAGTGCTTAAGATGGATACGCCACCCGGGCGGCGTGTGTAACACCCACTGTGAAAGAGTGTGGTCGTATGTGCTAGCAATGCATCTAACCATCGCCATCGAAGGGACGTCTACTCTTCTACGTCGAGGTCTGTAGCAGACGGCTCGGCTCCTCAGATTGATACCGGGAGCCATCTCTATCTATAGCACGGATACGCATACGTGCGTCCTCAGCAACCCCGTTCTTAGATCTCTGCTAGACCTGTTCTTAGGTTTCAACAGAAGACGTTTTCGTAGTAATGACAAGGTCCTGGAGTTCACAGCGGACGCTAGTCAGGCGTGAAGCCGCGGTAGCAGCAGAGAGGCGGGGGCGTCGATACGGATCGCTACGGCAGGAAGCCGCGTCACACCTGCTGTGGGGATTTACCCAGACTGCGCGCTCGTACGCGGCCTCTCGGATCATAAAAGAAACCCTGTCGACCAGCGGGGTTTCAGAATGACTAACGTCCCCGGCGGGACTCTCTCTCTCAGCTCATTCAAATCGAAAAGCAGCTCGAAACTGAATTCAGAGAATTCATTCATTAATCAATTAAAAACATCGCTTAATATAATTTAAGAAAAAAATCTAAATCAAAACAACTTGTGAGTGAACCTCTTGTGTGGCAGACAATGGCGTTGCACACGTACAAGCTAATACAGATGCTTTAAGAAGTTAAAGGTCCAGTGTGCAAAAGGTGTGTGAGAAGCATGTCACCGCGGTGTGTGTGTGTGGTCACACACAATTTCCCCCTCCTTACACGCTTTTCATTTGTGTTTTTGAGGGTTTCCTGCTTTGCTCCGTTCGTCTTCCTGCTAGAGATAGACTCCCCAGTCGATAGAGAGAGAGTCAACGGTCACTGACTAATTGCTCTGACTAATTGGCGTCTGTTTGTTAAGAAGGAGAGGAACCATAAAATCACATGTGGATTTAAATCCACGTTTAAAGGTTTTTTTTGGCCAGCAGATGAGGCTGTACTTGTGTTAGACACCGTCCTGACGTATGTTTTTGGCTTCCCAAGGTGAGTGTAGACAGGACAGAGCAGCAGAGATTTGACTGCGTCAGCCCCCCCCCCGTTCCGCTTGTAGGCAAACTGAAGCGTGTCCGCAGAGCTGCCCACCTCCTGGAGCCCTGAGAGGATCAACCGTTCAGAGCTGTTCCTTACGACTGACGTGAGGGCTACAGGACAGAAATGACACCGTTGGTGGGATCAGACAGACGATGGAACAGTGCACAGAAAACGTCTGACTGACTGCTCCTTGTGGCAGACCTTAAGAAGGCGACCACAGACGCTGTCTGAGCCGGGCGATTAAGCTCGCACAGACGTGAGTGGGAGGAAGACACTTCATGTGCACCTTCGTACCGGCTGACCGCGGGCGCCCGATTGACCAGCGGGGGCCGCTGGTGTGCGAGGAGACACGGAAACCCCTTCCCTCCCTCCCTGGGCGACACTACCGCCAATTATGCCTCATTTATACCCCAAACTTTGGGGCTTTGTAATGAGATTGTAACAAATTGTAACCGATAAGCAACAGAATTATGGTAAGCAGGCAGATCCATTTGAGTACGATTTTGGCATTGAACCAGGCAGAGGCCTGGAGATTCATGATGATCAACATGTTCCAGACACGTGCTTATCTTTGAAGTTCACCATCTACATATGAAAGCGTCTATCCCAAACGTCAGGCCCAGACTTATCAAAACCACTGTTACCATATCCTTTGCTAAGAGGAGAGTTTAGTTATACGATCACGTTTGATCTCCGGTTCAGAAGAAGCTTTGTGAATCATATAATCGATGAGAAAACATGCTCATCGTTTGAATGCCTTTGAGAAATCTGCATTAGTCATCAGAAATGCCTCGATATTGAAAAACGAATCACAATCCCACCGTTTCCTTCCCCCCCCCAGTGATCTCATCCGGTTGCTCACCAAGCAAACGTATCTTCCTCGCCTTTCTATCAGTCCTGAGCAATAATCGGATAACAACCTCCAGTCTTCCTTAAGTTCCCCTGACACTGGATCTTTGTCGAGGCGTCATATCCCCGAACCATGATGTCATCTGTCAATAAAACAGCCCCGATTCTTGGAATGGAAGCATTTCCTTTCACAGCCACCGTAAAGGGAATAGTCAACCCGCGGCCACTTCTCACAGTCTCTTCAGTCCACACGGACATGTGAAGGCTCTGTATTGTGATCACTGAAGCCAGCCTTTTGTGTTCCGAGTGGCTCATTTGATAAAGGGATCGCTGGTGCGGCTAAATGCAGTGAGAGGCTGCTGATCTGGGGAGTTAACGCGGGGGGCGTTCGCGTCAGTCTTCCTGGTCTTCGTCGGCTCTGAACGACCGTCACGATTCTGGGCGGCACTTCAGCGGCACTTAAGTTGAAAGTTCGACATCGTTCGGTGTGTGTGTGTGTGTGATCGGACCTGTCGCACCAACACTCGAGACTCCAAAAGACCTTTATGAGATGTGATTATTTGAAACTGTGGTTCATCTCTTGGCATTTGTCGAGCGCCTCGAAATCGGCCTTGAAAGCGTGGTCACTTCTGACGGGCGTTCCATGTCACATTAGAACTCCTTTGTCTGCCTCCTTAAGTTAAGTGGCCTTTATGGTTTATTAAGTGTGTTGGTTCCCCAAATTCAACAATATGAATCTTAATATTTCAAAGTGCCTTTTGTAAAAATGTGGCTTTTGGTAACCGTTCAGCATGGGTATTAATACAGATGTTTTTTCAGTGTCAGGAATGAGATGAATAAGGGTAACAGTGTACAGTATGACCGATACATTGTGATTTCTGATGCATTTTTAAATGCTTTGTAAAAAGTATTGGTGCGTGGGGTAAAGTCTCCCAGGTTCTTTTGTATGAACGCAGTATATTTTATGATCTCATGTGTATTTCGATGTGACTCATCGTATGGTATGGAGTTTGGGAGGGGGCAACTAGTCATTTTAAGGCACTTAAATCTACCCCTCTCAGACTGCTGTCACCACACATGGCTGAATAGTCTTTTCTGTTCATGAGCCTGAGAGAGAAAAAGACCAGAAGCATTATCAAGTTTCTGACAATTCTCTCACAATTCATTCAACTTAGGCACAATTCTTTTCGCTCATACAGGCCTGACCAGACCTGTCTCAGCGGGGGGAGCGTGTGGCCGCTGTTTGGGGCGAGCGTTTTACAACGTGGGCCAGTTTGATTAAGGATGGACACAGGGCAGTGGGGGCCCTCTCCCGCTGAGGTTGAGACGTGTGGGGGGCTGTTCCAGCGGAGATAAAAGCAGAGGGTTCGGGCTGACTCGTCGGCTGTGGAATTCGGTCTTTAGGAAATGAGCTGCTGAATTATGTGAGAATCCCATTATCAGCAGTGGGACATGAAAGCTCATTAAAATTCTGACTTCTGATGGTTGGCAATGCAATTTAACCCTTTCAAACCTCATCACTCTTTCCTTTTTTTTGGTCGGCAGAGTGGGCCCCCTAACGAGGGGCGGTGGTTTAGAAAGGAAGGCCTTCTGATTGGTTCCCTTCAAAAACAAGCAACCGCTACTTCTGTTTGAAAAAGATGTTTGAAAATCATAACTGCCGTTTCCTGCTTGTCACAGAGACACCGTAGATTAATCAGAGTTCTGCTTCCCTCCTGCTTTTTAGTCACTGAGTCTGTCTGTAGCTCTACTATGAGTGCAAACCCAGAGAATCTTTTCTTTATTTTCTTTTAATGTACTTCACCACTTTTAATATAAACATTTCAGTCTTGTTAGGGGCTCAACTGCTGGTCTTCAAAACCCAGAGAATGTATTCACAATCGTATACAATTCCGTTCCTTGTTTCCACTCATCGCCTTTGATATATTGAAGTTGAATAAGATCAATAACCTACATCATGTCACAAATATAGCCATAGAGTCTGTCGGTAGACGTGCATGTCGGATGTTCGAACCCCACCCCCCCCACCCCCCACACACGTGCACTTTTTTCCATTTCTTACTGTCTCATCAAGGCTTCAGGGTAGTTACTTTGGTTTCATAACAACTTGATTGTGTTGTATGGAGGACTTAGCCACAAAGTACACATGGACAGGGATACCGTGGATATGCACAGAGACACTCCGTTACGCCTGGCTGGATTTCACATCCCCAACGGCTCGGGTGCTCCCCAGGACAAACGTTTCCCCTTAATCAGAGACAGTAAATAACACAAAGCACAAAGGCAAACCTCAACACCAACCGTCTGAGCGAACACGAACAAGCAACGGTCACTGTATCCCCCCTTTGTCAGTGACGGTCAGCTCTCTGCGAACCTCGGTGCCACTGTAAATAATACGGTGACCCGCTGGCTGTCTGGACTTGTGTGAGCTGCTGTAAATCAGATTGAGGTTTAGCCCGTAACCAGCGCGCGCCTGTCAGCGTGTAAGAATGCGCGTGAGCCAGGGGGGTGAGGTCAGCTGGTGTAGCACCTCATCATCTTCTCGGTCTCTCTCCCTTCCCAGAAGCCTCTCCTCCACGCTGGCTGACTGTGCGCAGAGGGGATGACCTCATGGGCTGCTCAGAAACGGCCCGTTTCCTAAAACGTCCAGCTGAATTCGTTTCTCGTCATGGCCGTTTGCTCTGTGATTGAATGGCACATGAGGGGGCAGTATTACCAAACACTTTTTTTTCAATTTACTACAAAAAGAGGAAAACATTGTGGTGTGGTGTTTTTCTACTTGTTTTTTTTTTGGGGGTTTCTTCATATATGAAGGGTTATATCCCCAACATTGAGAGTGATTTTTATAATATTTGTTCTTGGTTGTTTAAAGCCATCCTGTGGAGCGGTGCACAAAATGTCTGATTTACATTCTTACTCACTGTGTAATATTTTAAATACGATTCTGTGTTTTTTATTAAATTGCGCTTAGAATTGTGTGAAGTGGTGATGAAGCACACTTTTTACACCATAAGAAATAATGTCTACAACAAAATGCACTGTTTAGTTAAACTCTTGTCCTTTGTTGGCTCTGATGCATTGTAGAGACATTGTAGAATGTTTCAAAACGAATTTCCTTAAATGAAGGGTCAGGATGTTTTTGTCTGTGCACTGGTGCAGATAAGTTCAAACCTGATTTGCATCTGAGCTTGTTCTGCTGAATTCAGCAACTTGTAAATAACCTTATCATAATCTTCATCTAATTTTCAAGATCTTTTTGATTTATTTTTTATTCCTATTTTTAAATTAATGAAATACTGATATTTGTGTTGTTGATAAAAAATTTTAAAAAAGTTAACCAAATAAACTAGATTATCATAGCATTGCATAGTATATATTTGTATTTGAAGATATACAGATTAATATATCAGACAGATGGGCAACAATGGCCACTTATGTGTCGACCCCGTAGGACTGCCAGCCTGGCACAGCCCAAACTCGGTCCTGAGTCTACCTCTCCGTGCTGTTTGTTTTTTACCATGCAGGGGGGAGCAAGACAAATACATGAGTAACAACAACAGCTTCATAAACTTTGGCTCGTGAAGCCTAATAAAGCCACCAGGAACAATGGATTTCCCAGCCACTGACAATTATGGGAAGTTACTAAACGACAGCCGCAGGTCTACGTGATTAGCGTTGGCAGGAAGACCGGCCAGGTGGGAGTTGTTGTGCCTTAAAGTTAAAGGGGCGGGAAAGCGCCAGGGTCTGGACCAATCACAGGACGAGGGAGCGTCAGCAGGGTTTGTGGGCATTCAACACAGTCCAGCGCCAGCGGAGCCACAGCAGTGCATTTAAATAAAGAGCGCAAATTCATATTAGTGGAGCAGTTCACAGTGTTTCGGACTTCGGATATCGTTCTGTTAGGAATAGGAATATACTTTATTAGCCATGTTACGCAAGGTAATTGGAATTTGTCTTTTCGCATATCTCTCCTATACACACACACACACACACACACACACACACACACACACACACACACACATAGACACACTATACATATGTATTCCATCAGAGAGGTCTGAGTTAAGGGTCAGCCATAGGACGGCGCCCCTGGAGCAATTTAGGGGTTCAGAGCCTTGCTCAAGGGCACTTCAGCAGTGTCCCAGGAAGTGAACTAGTATCCCTCCGTTTGCCACCCCGTGTCGCTAACCACTGAGCCACTGCCGCCCCCAATGTTACTCTGTTTCATCATTGCTGAAGGCTGTAGAGGCATTCTCATGTTGCACAATAATGTGCTTTTGGACGCATTCATAAATCTTTGTTTTACTTGTCAAGTACACTGCTTGAAATACCTGAAAGTAGATATTCTATGTTTGATCATGGTTAGTTATATTTGATAGCTTGTATGAAGTTTGAACACTTTGGCCTTGTGGGTAGCAGGAAAGCTGGCTTTTCAAAGGGTTCATTGCATATCAGATGGCATACTTTAGCATGACAATTTACAGTGGAATTTTATATAATGTATACATTAGAGCATACCAGAATGAGTATCGGAAATTAGCCTAGATTAAATGTGATCACAGACTTTTTTTTATAGGTGAATCATCAAATATGTTTATACCTTTGTTGAATTTATATCTAATCTGTTCCTGATTATTTGCATGGTTTTAAAATGATATTATCCATTTTTAATTCATTGTTAATGTTTGTTTAGAAACAAATGCACAGTCATTCATAGTCATTTGTAGACTATTGTAGACATATAGACAAGTATTGCTCATTCAGCACATTTTCAGATTTGTCTATTTGGAAAAAATCCACTTAATTTTAAATGGTTACATTTTTAGAAAATGTATTTCATCATTCTGGAAGGTTCGTTTTGTCAGGGGAGATGGGAGACTTGGATAGATATTCAATTATTTTATTTATTTAAATGTTGTCATCTTTGCTTCAGCCGTCATACTTCAGATTTAGAAAATATATGTTTTCGGGTTTCAGATGATTTCTTCATTTCATTTTTGTTACATTTACCCAAGTACATTTGAAATCAAACGCAGCATCAAATCATTTACTACTAATAATAAGAGTAGTGATGTTCTGAGAGCGTCGTTCAGCCTGGTTCTCCCTGTCATCAACGCTGTGGTGAGCCTTGTTCTTGCTCATCGGAATGAGTCTCGTCTTTGAATCTGACATCAGAACGACTCTCGTACCCTGCGGTCGATGTACCCATTGCCTCATGTTGGGATTGTCATCATTTCCACAAAATAAAATCACCTCATGCAGTTCCCAGTTTTTTAAAATAATTTTGGTGCCAGTTTGATAATGCATTTTAACTGTGCAGTGGCTTTCAAGAATCCAAGGCTGCTACATTTAAAAGCGTATAAAAAAAAATAGCAGGTTGTCTCATCAAAAAGCTAGAGTAGATGTAAAAATATGACATTTAAATAAACCTTCATAAGAAGTACCACATGGGTCATGTAAAAGAAAAAATGAGATGAAAAAAACATGCGAGAACGTAGTGCACTAAAGCGAAGATGGTAAAAGATGAAGGATTGAAATGAAGTATCTAAACGGGTGTGTTTTGTGCTACTGTATATCGCTCACTGAGGGGAGATTAGATTTCCAGACAGTGAGCTGGCCGGGGCTGGAGAGTATCGCTGGATAATGTGTCGTATCGTTGCTCAATGCGTCTCAAACTCAGGTGAGTGGGAGAGAACCCACACGTTTCGAGATGGGTATCAAAGAGAATGGATCCCACGTTTTTTTACCGCCTGCGCTCAGATTGGCATTCATCTGACGCGTCTTCGGGACAAATGCCCACGCCACTCTGAGGCTTGTCTGTGCACCGGGTCAACTCTGTTCAGGGGTGCCTACCGCGCCGAAACTGGTCAATAAGGGGGCTGGATTTACTCTCAGTGGATATACTTTTATGAGGAGAGGTGACCACAGTTTCACTTTCCCTTTGTGTGTGCTGAGATGGAGTGGGACAGGGAAACCTGTTAAACACCTATGTTATTTAGCATTATACTGCCTGTACAGACATAATGTGTATATACATACACGCACACACACATATATATTCTTGAGGGAGGTTTTTTAAAATGATCATACAGCAGATAGAGTCGTGGTGCAGTTTTTCTGAGAAGATGAAGGTCCATAGCATTGTATTTGTTTGGTGATTGATAGAGAGAAGAGATGGGACAATACAATCTTTTTCCCATTTTTCTTTGTTTTTTGGACCGTTGGGGGGCTGCTAACAGTTAGTGTTTCCTAATATGGGCTGTCTTCTTTTGAACACACGCCTCAATCCCCCCCCTTTTTTTTTTTTTTAAAGAAGGGGTGGAGCCATCTCTTTTAAAATGCACTGATGACACAAGCACAACTCACTTCCTCATTAATTGGTTCAAACCAGTTCTTGCAGGAACTGCCCGTGATAAATGTGAGAGCAGTGGAGGTTCATTCATTTCCCTCTCGGCTCACGCTGCAGGGAGAGCACGCACTCAGCGCCAGCCCGGCCAACGGCTCTCTTCTTCTGCTTCTTCCTTTTAGTTTTTTTTCCCTCCTCCCCTGAACACTAAAGGGAGCCTCTCTCAACACATCCAGCTTTTTGAAACTTTTTTCTTTCTCTTTTCTTTTACCGTTTTTGCCGTTTGATTTGTTTTGAAACTTCCTGTCACTCAGGATTAGCTGATAGCACACGGCACGGCTCTCTCCCCATCTCCCCGGTAGTGTGGGTGGGGCAGCGCTTCTCGCGTTAATTGACACAAGCTGTGGCAGATAAGAGCAGGGCAGGGTGTTTCCGGCGCAGGGCCTGGACTGGTAAGTAGCTCTGATGTAACTTTCCTGCGTGTTTGTCTCTCGTCCCCTCTCTCCCCCTGTCCCCCTCCCTCTCCGCGATCCGCTGGATATGTCAGTGCCGTGCCCACGGTGGGCGCCTCTCTCCAGAAGCCCTTCCGTGATTACCTGGAGGCTCAGCGCGCCAAACTACACCACCATGCCGGAGAGGGAACGCCAGCGGTAAGCATACAGAGGCTGTGCCAACCTCTCATCTCTTCTCCTCACTCACATACACACACGTTCTGCATGGAAGAAGTGCTGACTCATTTTTTAATCATTACTTCTACTGATCATTTATATTTATATATATATATATATATATATAAATGAAATAAATTAGCAATACAAATAATCATTACAAAATGTATATATGTATATCAATACAGATGTTTATAAAGATTTATAGTGTGGTTCTCATCGTATATGGTGTGGTCATTAGCTAATCAGTATTGTGTTTTAATCCAAACTGTAGTATGTGTGTGTGTTTAACTGTAGATGTATATACAGATGTGTATGCATTATTATTATTGATGATATTTTTGTTTTAATGTTTGGAACATTTGGAAAAATACATGAATGCGGTTTTCGTTTAATTTCGTTTAACGGTGAAAGAAAAAAAAAACATTTTTGAAATATTTTTAAATGCATTTACATTTGCTATGCATGGTTTTCTCCCAGGGAAACCTCAGTATCACCAGATATTATAATTATTATTATTTAACCCTTGATACTACATTGGATTGATATTATCAGTTGTGTACTACATTGGATTGATATTATCAGTTGTGTACTACAGTGTATTGTTATTATCAGTTGTGTACTACAGTGGATTGATATTATCAGTTGTGTTAATGGCATCCGTGTTAGGGGAACACTTTCTGGAGTAGAGGAAGTCTTGGCTGCATATGCGATATGGCCAGATATGGAAACCAGTGGAGCGTAGTGAAGAGGGCAGGCGTAGAGCCCTCCGGGGCGTGCGTAGTGAACCTGTTCCAGGGACGGGCCGAGGCCTAGGTGTGGCCGGCCGTCGGGTCCGCAGAGTCACACAGGGCAGCGTGTCGGCGACTTCCTGTCTCGTGTGCGGTCACGCTCTGCCCAGGCTCAGCTGTTCAGCGCAGCAGAGAGAGAGGGGCATGCTGGGAGGTCACTTCTCTTTCCCCGTGTGTGTTCACTTCGGGCGGTTCCGCCTCTTTGAGAAACGGCAAATTCGTTTGTGAAGTTATTACGGAACGGGGGCCGTGGCAGATAAAAAGACTCGATTCCCCCGGGGGAAATGCGCTGCAGTCCGGTAACGTGATCCCCGTGCCGGGAAAGGAGAGGGCCCAGAGCGCTTTAACTTTATGGAATAATACGTTCCAGTGTCACGCAGAATAGCTTTTATAGCATTAAATGTAATACAGCTATGAAGGCGTATCTGGTGTCTGCGCCTCGCGAAGGATGAAATCCACCGTGATCCAGCGTCGTTCCAGAGGGCTTAGCGCAGTGACTGAGCGTCTCGCCCCTCTCTTCTCCGCAGGGGGAGAACTGGCTGTCCTGGGTGTTTGAGAAAGTGGTGATCGTCATGGTGTGCTACTTCGTTTGCTCCATCGTCAACTCCATGGCGCAGAGCTACACCAAGAGGATCCAGCAGAAGAAGTACTCTGAGGAGAAGACGCAGTGACGTTCCTGCCGACGCGTCGCGCCACCCCCGGTTCTCACCCGCAACCAAAACTGATTCTTCCATCTTTTTTTTTTCTTTTTTACGAAGCAGGAGTTGCTAAACTGGTAATATTTGAAGTCTGGGTGTATTTATGTTTTTTTTCCCCCCATAGGGTGTGTGTTAATTTGAGATCTTCATGTTGTCATACTGATGCCAATGATATTCCAGTCATTAAGCAGTTTAGCAGCAGCAGTGTGAAAGCTGGTCACTGGCAGGGGTACTTGTCGTTGCAAGGACTTATGCAACATAGTGGGGACTTCTTCCGTCGAAGTGAACACAGTTCTTAACCGGCAGACTTGACTTATTTTTACTTGATTGCGATGTGCAACTGAAGGGAGTTTGGCTGATTTTGGACCCTTGGCGTATTCAGAGATGCTAACGACCAATTGCTATTTTTCAGGGCGTAATTTTGGGTTTGATGTATTCCATTTATGACTGTCATTTTGATTTTTCTGTCAAACTTTCAGCAGGATAGCAATAGCGAATCGGACAGACATGGTATTTAAACAGTTTGCACATCCTGTAAATAATTTGCTTCCTGACTGTTCGTTCGGTTGGTTACAGTTGTTTGTTCAAAACTATAAACGTTAATTTTGAGGGTCAGCCATGAACATAAAACAAAAAACTGATTTAACTGTATTCATTAATTTGTAGTTGTGCATACAGTGCTGCTATATTAATGTCATTTTTAACCTGTAAATTTCGATTGAACTTTTTCGTCAGAATTGATAAAATTGCCTGGTTCATTGAGCGGAGTGCTTGTCTGGATTTGTGTTCTTTTTTATTTTATTTTACTTTCTTGCTTAGGAAATATAAGCTGTGTTCGTAGCTGTAACTGATACAACTATTTTCCATCAAATATGTATTCAATTACAGACAGGATTTAAGGAAGGAAAAAAAGAAAGATTGTAATTCTACTATATATATTTTTTCGCTCCCACTGAATTTTCAGTAGCATAAAAGGCACAGTCCAATTCCTCTAGATTCTCCCAGTCCATTGAGTTTTAACTGGCAGCATGGTTATATTGTACTTTTTTTTTTTTACCCATTCCATTTTAACAGCAAGGTAAGTGTAAAGTTTGTGGCTTTCCAATCTTTGCCCGTTACTGCCAAAACCATGACTATGCCATTTGGTGAAAGTAAGGCTTCCATTTGAGCTGGTTGCAGAACCGTGCTCAAGAGTTTCCGAGCGCACGTCTCAGTCTTGAGCGTGTTGCTGCACAGTGTGACATCATCACTAACTCCTTTCGTCTGTGCTTGTTGGAGTGTGACGGTTTTATGATCCAAGCCTACTTTACTCTAAACTGCTTGTTAAAAGATCCTTCGTGTAATGAAGCAAAGGTGTATTATTAGTCTGGAAAGCTCAGGGCAAGGGAACATATCAATTGACTCTGACCTTGAATGAACCCTATCATGGAACTCGTCTTGGTGTCCTGGAAAATAATGGGAGTGTTGATTCAAACTTTGTGGTTGTGCGAAGATTCTGCGTACTTTTGGCAAACCGTTGTGGAAGACTGGTGTAAAGTTACGTGTGTGTGTGTGTGTGTGTGTGTGCGTGCGTGTGTAAGACCGAGAGAATGCACGTGCGCGTGTGAGTGGCGCTCACATGTGGAACATTTGCTTGTTTGTGGCTGGATTAAATAAATGCAAGGTTTCTTCAGGGGCTGTGTGTCTGACCCTGGCGTATTCCCTCTGGGGTCAGATATGATTGTCATTCTCCCGTCCTGTCAGGTAGCTTATCAGACTGGTGTTGGCTGTTAAGTCACAAGGCGACAACAGTCTGTAGGCTGTCTGACATTTCGGGTTCCTTCGTCCTAGCAGAGTGTGTGCGTGTGCGCGTTTCTGTGTTGTGTGTGTGTGTCTGTCTCTGTCGGTGTGTGTGTGCACGTGCGCAATCCTTGTGAATACCTCCGATGTATTCTCTGGCCTTTCTCAAGTGTTGTTGCGTTTCTGTGGACACACTTATCAGTCACATCGCTTGTTTTTTGTTGTTGTTGTGTTGTTTCGGTCTTTGCTTGAATTTCTGAAGGTTCATGAAAGCATGGCTGATTTGATTTCCGCTGCGCCGCGACTATCGGTAGAGCGGGCGCCAGGGCGCACGTGCGTGGTTTTGCTCTTCTGTAACGGCAGACTCACCCGTTTCACCCTGTTCCCCAGCCATATGTACTTTCTGTTCCGTCTGCGGCTCTATTTTATGTTTCTTTTTTGTTTTTTTACAGGATTTTCCACTTGTAATGTGTATCAAGTGACTCCTGGCATAGCTTTCAGAGGTTGTAAAACAGCCCTGTGTGAGTGACATAACCTTTGAAGAAATATGCTTTATGCTTTCTGGACCACAAAGACGGGGAAACGTTTTAAAGTTATGAAAACTGTGGATGACTCCGGTATGGTCCTTTTTTTCGTCGGTTTTGGTTTGGGGAGTGTTTTTCTTGGCAGCTCACTGCACATTCTGTTCCACAGCGAAGATCCCCTCAGCGCCTCTCCTAATCTGTTCCTGCGTGTACGCGCGGACGTGTGTGCATTTTGTTTGTGTGGGTGCGGGTGCGGGTGCGTGTGAGTGTTTCCTGCGATGTGCCTGTATTTTTGTACCTCCTGAATGCATTTACATGTGTCCTTCCGTGAATAAACAAATACTCGATAACCTCTGGGGACTTTTCGTTTTATTTGTTACACTGCCGAAAAAAAACTACACTGGTACACGCACATACACACTCAGAAGTCAGTTGCTGATTGTGGACTCTAAATGAGGCTCTAAGTGGACACTCGTGGGTGGCAGTGTAGCATGATGGTTAGGGAACTGGGCTTGTAACCGAAATGTTGCAGGTTCGATTCGCAGGTGGGGCACTGTCGTTGTACCCTTGAGCAAGGTACTTAACCTGAATTCCTTCAGTAAATATCCAGCTGTATAAATGGATTGTATATTGAAATGTGAACTGTGTAAGTCGCTCTGGATAAGAGCGTCTGCTAAATTCCTGTAATGTAAAAAAAAAAAAAATAATAATAATAATAATAATCTACATGGGAGTGAAATGCTTGTGTTTGTGTTGGTCTTTTTGTGTGAACCTTGCAGCCAGCGAGGGACTGGGTCTAAACGGGGAAAAGTTCTGAAGAAGAGCAGTGGCGTAGCGGATACAACGAGAGGGTTTGGGGTTTAAGTTGGACACTGCTGTTGTAGGTTTGAGTACCTTAAATCTTACTGTAAAGACTTGTAAGTACGTCACTGAAGATATAAAAGTGTTAGGCCTTATCTGTGGCGGTGGTTTATGATGCTATCTACCTGTTAAGCAACGCCTCTCCTTAAAGCAGGTTCAAAAGCTGTTCCATATTCAAAGTTTAAAATTTGAGTCTCGCTCGGCTCTCCCCGTTGGCCTCCAATCCGAGGTGGAGCAGGTTTGGAAACGCACTCAAGTTTTACTCAACGTACATTCTGTAACATGGCTTCAGGAAACCACTTCAAGGGGTGGTTAAACGGTGAGAGTAATTAGGATTTTTTTCTAAGGGATTATATGATATTATTGATAGACAGCTGCACTGTATCTTCTTGGTTTTAAGAGTCGTGAATTAATATCCTGTCCTTTCCATCAGTGTCGTCCACGTATGGCACGGAACCATGTTTCCATTCACATCACAGGCACAGAATCTTACACACAATGAACAAATTAAGTAAAATGGCGACAGATGTAGACAAGTCTTTCAAACCCCTAGAATAGTCATTCCAGCTCAATATAGATTTTTCCAAGGTGTGTATTATGTGCTCTGGTAAATGCAAACATTTTCAGCAATCCAGGGTAAATCCGTTTGTAACTTTACTGGAAATGTAGGTACTAATGTCACAATAAACAAATCCCTTTTGTCTACGATCACCCAAGATCTTTGTTCATACTCACTCAAGTTTTAGCATTCTTTCTTCTAGGGCCTGTTCTGTTGTAGTTTTGTTTCTGTTTTGGGGGAGGGGGGAGGAGGGGGCACACTGTCCCAAAATCAACAACTGTGTAACGCACACCCCTCCGCAGATGAGAAGACCACTTTTTGATATTTACAAGGTGCGAGAAGTTTGCTGAGGCATGTCGCCAGTGTTTGCAGATAAACCCGATAGCTTTCTGCCAGAAGAATGGACTTACTGTACGAGAAATGAGGGTGCACCTGCCAAAAACCCAAATAAAAACCAGTATGCAAAACCTTTTTGTTCTGGAGAATTTAGCATTTCAATGAATTACAAGGTAAAGATTTGCATTTGTAAATATCTGATTGGTCTGTGATTGGCTAGCTTAATAATGGCATACGACTGCTGGAGGGCTTTACCTCTCCAGTACTGATACAACAGTGTGCACCACTGTCACTGTTTCACTCTTTCAGGCAATGGCCATCTGGAGCATGTTTAGGCAAAGGCTAGCCAATCAGAGCGCTGGAAACTCACCATTCACATGAAGCCATTGGTCAATCACTCAGACAAAGCAACACCGACCAATCCATTCAAAGCCAATTAACCGGGTATGAGGAAAGACAGCTTGTATTGGAATTCTGGAGGTGGTAGAGCTCTGAGTATGATCCAGTATTACAGTGGTTTACAATCATAGCCCAATTCTATCAAACTGCACACAGATTACACTAAGGCCCGTTTTAACTCGTGACAATAGCTAACCATGGAAAAACACACACAGTCTCAGTTGCTACGTAGTAACGGGCCCTCGATTAGCTGGCGTCAGAAGGGCAGCGATTTGGCCTCCCGCATGGTCCAGTGGTTACAACATCCGACGCTGGCTGGCCACGGAGTCTCACCAGAGTCAGTTCGGGAGTGCCACCAGGGGCTCACCAGAGTGATGTTGGCTGGCCATAAGAGTGGCCCAAGACCGGGTTACGGTCGACGGCTTGGCGAGTGCCATCTCGGAGGAGGCGTTACTTCGTCTTCATCACTACCGGTCACAGGACTACAGCAGCAAACTCACATTACTAGGGGGGGATTGACATAAAATAGCGTGTTTAATAGGCTACCAAATTGGGAGTAAATGGGATAAAAAATCATTTTTTTTTTTTATAAAAAAAGAATGGCAGCGATTTTAAAAGCCGTCACCTCCTGGCAGTCCAAGTCACATGATCTACACTTTTGTGCAATAGCGAGGAGGCATGCCCCCCCTAAATAATGACGTTGTGATCCTAGCCTATGTGGTGCTGTAGGGACACACTCCCTTCCTGTTCCCTCTATACATCACCCAGCGGGGAAAAGTTACACTGCCGTAAAAGTAGGAAAGAATTAGCACGTGTCTCTTCTCAGACCTGGATGAGCAATGCGCTTGGGAACTTAAACCTTTACCCAAATGCACATGCTGGTATTCTGCCGTGGGCGCTCAGAACACTATTTTGCGAAGAACGTCTTGATGCCTCTGCGGAAACCATGATCTTGTGGTTAACGTCGATCGTGGCATCCTGTCACCACATGGCCTACTTTCCCCGAGAACTGGTCCCACTGAGCTGACGTGATTGGCCGGGGGGGGCGACACTGCCCCATTCACCAGGGCCACTTGCCTTGTTTTGTCATGCTGGTCAGAGACATTGCCACTTTGCCTCTCGGTAATTGAAGAGGAAATCATGGCTGAGAGTTGAGGCCAGAAACAAAATAAAAAGTCCATCTGTGGACTACCAGAGAAGTCTGCAAACTGCCCGTCGCCACAAAGATCGGGGTGACATCATCCCATCAAGTTGCATGGCCAGTGCGGGTAATGTGAAGAGCAGCATCGCTCTGCCTCACTTTGTTTCTTTTTGTTGTGTCTAGCGGTCAGGGTGGGATGACATTAATGCTAATGGTTCGTATGACTGTTTTACCAGACTCCTCTCCTCCTCCTGGCCCGCTTTCCTTGCCGATACGGGGGGAAAAAGTCTGTCACGGCAAAATGTCTCACCAAAGCAAAGTCAGCACTGAGCTGACTTAGTCAGGAAGAACAGCTTGTGCCGTCTCCGTCTCTAAATGCTATCCTGTTTCTCAGAAACAGAGGGGAAGATAAATCTTTTTGAATATTCCAACTTCTTTTGTAATGGAATATGAGAAAGGTTGAATGGATTTGTTTCCAACTCCATAAACAAAGAAGGGAATTAATGATCTGCCAATAGCATTATTAAGCCACCACGTTAACACCGTAAATGGGTTAATAGCGTGACTTTGTGGAATAGGGGAAGAGTGAGGCTTTATAAAACCCGTGTGACACTGGGAGAGGTGGAGGGAGGAGTAGAGAGGGCTGCGCCTCCCTTTTGGCTGCTGTCAGGTGCTCCTGTTCCCTCCCACAGCCTGGAGAGGACTACAGGGCCTTGGACAGCCAGCGGCCTCACCTACAGGCAGGCTCACCTGAGGCTAATGAGCAATCAACTCAGCTGTGAGCCATTGCCTTCGTTAGGCCATTGTAAAAGCACAGCCTGCCATGCCTGAAGAGAGAGTTTTGGGGCATGGAGGCAGAAGTGCAGGTTTTTGTTACTGTTTCCCTCGATGGCATAATTTTGGATTTAACTGCTTTATTTTTGTGTTTTGTTTTAATAATTTTGTAAAAGGAGAATAGATTGGCCGTTGGCCTATCAAACCGTAATTATTTTGTTTGGTCTTTCATCCACTCACCACCTGGCATGGTGGCAACCCCTGCCACCTTGCTACAACCCCACAATGGGGGGAGCTACCACACACTTTGTGTGTTTTTATTGGTTCAGAGGTCAGAGTTTGACATTGTGTGTTTTTATTGGTTCAATAAAGACACACAATGTCAAACTCTGACCTCTCTGAAACAATAAAAACACACAATGTCAAACTGTGACCTCTGAACCAATAAAAACACACTATCAAACATTTACCTCTCTGAACCAATAAAAACACACAATGTCAAACACTGACCCCTCTGAACCAATAAAAAGGCATCACTCTCCACAGAATACAGCGTCATTGGTTCAAATCAGTGAATGGCTTATAACTACTGCCCTTTTTCAAAGCCACAGGTCAAACAATCACCAAATTGTACCACCCCAATTATCTACTTAAACGATAGATGAATTGCCACTAATCTGATAATGATCAGACTGTCACGTGTTGAATCTTGACACGCAGCAGTATTTTCAAATGTTGTGCAGGGGTTTGCTGTTGTTTGAAGTGGTGCAGACTTGTTTGGGGTCAAAAATCCTGACCTGTCAGCCACAATGTGGACATGTAAGGAATAAACCACAACGGGCTGTCCCGTTATTGGGAAATAATGTACGACTACCACCCCTGAAGTACATTATTTCCCAATAACGGGACAGCCTGAAGTGGTTTATTCCACTTATACCATGGTTACCAACAATGATTATCTATTAGTTACTTTTATCTTACATTTACATTTTAAGTATTTAGCAGACGCTCTTATCCAGAGCAACTTACAAGGTCAAGACCACTCCTAGGTTCAACAATCCTAGTTAGCGCACAAGATCAGTGCAGTAATACAGCAATAGACATCATTGCAGGCGTTTATCATACCTGTAACACTGGGAAAGAAAAGGTTAGTACTTTTTTTTTATAGTGTAGAACAAGTAAACAGTGGTGACGACAGATTGACTAGATGGACAGTGTTCAGTGGTAGTGGAGTCTGAAGAGGTGGGTTTTGAGTCTCTTGCGGAAGATTGAAGTGATTCCGCAGTCCTGATGCGGGAGGTATTCCACCAGCGAGGGGTCAGGACAGAGAAGAGGCGAGACCGCGAGGAGCGGCTGCCAGGCGCCCGGAGGGATGGGGCAGTCAGTTTGCCAGAGGAGGCGGAGCGGAGGGGTCTGGGCGGGGTGTAGGGAGTGATGAGTGACTGGAGGTATGGGGAGCAGTACCTCTCGCTTGAAAAGCGGTTTTTACCGACTTAATCAGCTGAAATTAAAATATTCCGTGGCTCTTTGAGGGTATTGTTTTAGTGTCGTCAAGCAAATATCTGGTCGTTAGTTCTATTTTGCACTGTTGTTAAGCAAATGAGCTGGTCGTTCGTTCTATTTGCACCGTTGTTATGCAAAATAGTTAATTCTACGATTATACCATAACAAATGGTTCTATCAGGGGAAAAAATTGTTCCTTCTCACTTACTTTGCAATCATCCATTTATATCATGTTGCTGGTTAAAGCATGTCTTCTGTGCTCACTTAGAAAGTGTCTTGTAGTTCCTTTTCGTTGGAAACTACTTGTGCTACCTTGTGTAATTTGCTACATTGTGTCATTCGCTATGCCTATACTGCGTGAAGTTGACCAGACCTTTAAAAAAAAAAAATAAAATAAAATGAAAAAATCACCAACACGTTTCAGATAAAATCATTTAATTATTTATTGAACTATTTACAAACTATAATCTAGGCTACTATGAGCTTATCGATTTGAAGTTGAATTGAAAACGGAGGGGGAACACTGAAGGTGGGATGGGGGTTTTGCTGTTTTAATTTTTGTTTTGAAATTTGACATTGAAAACACTGGATGGTGCCCAGGCTCCTTAAACTACTTTCACATCAGTGACCGGTGCAGAGCTGGAGCATTTGTGGGATGTTGGGCTTTAGAATGTTGGATGTTTTGGAATATTTTGGATGTTTTGAATCTGCTGGTTAAATTAATCAAATTTGGAAGCAAGCTTTTAAGGATATCCTGGTACGCTTCTAACATATAACCTGCATTGTCAGACACAAATGCACTCATATTGCTTAAATTCACATATTCTCAGTTGCAGGAGGCGTAATTGACGTGCTTGTTTAAAAATTGCACGTAATTTGGATTATCCACTTTTCCCAGAGTACCAGCTCCAGCAGTCTAATTACTGGGGGGGACTTAAACCAACCCCATCGACAAGCTAACTGTCCTGTGGACTCTGGGTCATAGTGTGCTAATGACATAGCTGCACAGGGGGTGCAGTTGGTGCAGCTGGACTGCAGAGTGAGGAAAGCAGCAGAACATGCTTCTGAAGACCATTTAGACAGGCGACAGTGGCAGACGCTCCAGGTTATTCATGTGGGACGGAGCGAGCTGTTTAACCACCCCGACTGACGTGTTGTGTCGTCGTCGTCACCAGCAAGTGGCAAACACTGTTCAGGCTCACGGTTGTGCCAATGTGAACCGTGACCATGTCCTTGTGAGTCGAGCATGTAAACTGAGATGGGAGAGAGGACAAGCGCACGTAAGCTAAGCTCAGGAACCGCCGTGCCACCAAAAGATTTAACGAACCGTCAGAACGTGCGTTCACGACAGGTCGGTAAGAGGAGCGCTGTGTTGACAACAGATAGAACACACCATCAATCTTCTCTGGGAGCAACAGAAGGTCGTCTTTGGCCATAGGCTGAGGAAAATCCCCAAACGGTCTTTGCCCCCAGTGCAGAGCAGGAGATTAACATAAGGAAATGTCTGAAGGGGAAACGGCACAAAAAAACTGCATTTGATCATTGAAAGCTGCTGCTCCTTGTCATTCTTCTCTGCCTCTCTGTTGAAGTATATGTGGGCTTTCCAGTCAAATCAAAAAGAACCCACAAGCCCAAGTTTTTAATTTGCATAAATGTCAACAGAGTAACCACTCAACAAAATTGAGCAGTCATACATGTGTTCAGAAACTTGGAAGCAGATCTTTTCTTTGGCGCGCGGTCCACAAAATATGAATCTCAAAGTGAAAATGTACTACTTCAACCCTCAAAGGGGGGCCGGGGGTTAGGCAGTAAAATGCTCTCGGACTGTATAACTCCTACACGCAGTGGACCGTGTGAGACAAGTGCATGATGGGATAGGTGCAATGACTCACCGAGGCCTCAGATGGTACAGAACTCAACGTAGATTTTATGACTGATCAATACGGAGACCCGCCCTGGAATAAGCTGTTCAGGGGTAGAGGTGTAGAGCTCGAGGTCGAGCTGAAAACACTAAACAAGAAAAGAGGAATGGGGGCTTCCACCCTGCTCCCTGCTGTTCCGTAATTCAGGTTCCTCATTTACATGTTTTTTTGTGTGTAAATGAGGGTGTATCTTCCAAACAATAGTCATTTTAAACCTGGGTTTAAAAAAAAAATCATTTAAGGTCTTTATAGCTTTGTTTTTTTGTTTGTTTAGCATGCTGGCATTTTACACTATACATTCTTTATTTGTATAAAAGGAATTGCTAAGTGCACCACAATACGGTATCTACTGTGTCTACGAGCAAGGATTTTAAGGAGTTTCTTTTTTGTGCAAAAACTGTGGTAATTGAGAGCCGGTTTTCAATTACTAAAAAAAACAAACCCAAAAAAACAAGGCCGGCTCACCCTCACCCCTCCCCCTGGGGTGGACAGCCGGTCTGGCACAGTCGGGTTTCGAACCATGACCACAATAGGCAGCTCACACTTGCAAAGCACCAGTCAATGCGAATGCATTAGACCGATATGATATCCGAGGCCCCGCTAAGCTTCTTTTTTTTCTCCTTTTTTTTCTACATGGAAACATGTTTTATGTGTCTCATCAGAACATAGCAGAAATCTGGTTTACATCCTGGTTTACATAGGCTCACAGTTGTTTATCCTCACTCAAGTTGAGCCCCCTGGCTGTCTTGGATGTGTCATGTTGCTGTTATGTGTTAAGGTCAAAATTGAAGGAAATCTGCAGAAAGCACCCAATTTTGACTCCGCATCGACGTGGTTTTAATCGGACAAGTGTACTGGAGTTAAGTTTTACACTTAAGAACGGCATCACATTTAGTGTTACAATTCAGAACCGTTTATCGGAATTTCATTCAAATAAATGACTGGTAAAATCATACTTTTTAGACTGAAAACAGGTGTGCATCAGTAAGTCCAGAATTACGTGTATAAAAAAATTCCAGTACAAATTTGGTGAAATGTGATTTTTTTTTTTAACGGACAATATGGACCGCTACCCACAATGCAACACTTTTCTAATAGTATGTTGCCACTTGCTGGCACTGCACTCACATCACACCCTCCCCTAGAGCTGCTCTCCCAAACCACACACCCCCACAGAGAGCCCCACTTTTGCTGCTCAACAGAAGAGGGAGTAGAATCAAGTATCTCCATCTGGACACCATCATGGACTGATCTGAACCCGTTCAACTTTTTCAGGCTGTCCCCGTTCCCCTTTCCAACCACAGCACGTGCGGCCTGAAACAGATGCCAGTCGAATGACAAGAGGCGCAAATATCTCAGCCTTTAATTGATTTATTCTAGAGTTTAAGTACATAATGCGAGATTCTTCTTTTCTTATAAAAAAAAAGTCCTATGTTCATTTATCACATTTTCAAACAAAAACGTATACATTTACCAAAAATACGTTAAAAACTTTAAATAAAATCTGCAAAATACAGACACAGTACACCAAGATCGTAAACAGTGTAATGACAGGTCCGTGTGTGTCACGGTACACAGTGAGGCTGTGCGTAGAATCAGAAAAGCCCCCCTGTCTGCACTTAGCAGCGGTGTGTCAGAGGCAGAAAATCGTTTGTGTGATTTATCCCTCTTAGTTTACAATGAGCCACAGAGGGCCTGGAGATGAGGGAGCACTCAGCAAGAGCCTGAGTTCCAGGCCGCAGGCGTTCACGGACACACACACACAGAGCCCCGTGGGCGGTTGTGGTCTTGGGGAGTAATCGGGGCTACCGTGTCACACTGTGACATCACTGCCCCACCCACGCTGGTGAAGTCAAGAGCGTAGTGCCAGCCAGCCCACCCCCCCAAAAAAAGACATGCCATTATTGCACCATGTACGACCATTCAGAGTTAACTGTACAATGTACCCATATGCTTCTACAGGAACCAGCCATGAATCTATAGTTAATCTTAATTCAAATTGTGTTGCTTAACCTTTGTTGAAATGTAATTCTGCACATACAGAAGAAACTGTAGCATTCTAGTAGTCTAGCATTTCAGGTAACATCCAACAGGTATTCAACAGCTTCCATGGATTACGTACATCTATTCAGTTGAGTAGGTCCACAGCCTGGACGTGCCATAACTCACACCTGATTGATAGCTGAAGCTAAGATGGGCTGGGCTTGGTGAGTACCTGAATGGAACCTTCCACAGGTTTCTCCGTGCTGGAGTCCACAGGTGTGGAAGAAACAGTGAAGGTGAAAGGGGGAGAAGTCTCTGAAGTTGCACTGCTGGTATTTCTTTCAACAGTACACGACAGCAGTGTGTAACACAGTGTATTTGCATTACAGGCAAAATAAGCCCTGCTGTTACCTGTTGTTGCGGGTTACAGCTGTTTGTAGCTGGATATTACCTGTTCCATGCAGATGAAGGTGTTGCTTATTGTTTGTAGTTGGATATGGCCTACTCCACACAGTTGAAGGTGTAGGTCACAGGCGTTTATAGTTGGATATAACCTAGTCCACGGTTGAAGGTGTAGGTTACAGGCGTTTGTAGTTGAATATGACCTACTCCACACAGTTGAAGGTGTAGGTTACAGGCGTTTGTAGTTTAATATGACCTACTCCACACGGTTGAAGGTGTAGGTCACAGGCGTTTGTAGTTGGACATGACCTGCTCCGTGCGGTTGAAGGTGTAGGTTGCAGCCGTTTGTAGTTGAATATGACCTACTCCACACGGTTGAAGGTGTAGGTTACAGGCGTTTGTACCTGGATATGACCGGCTCCAGCGGGGTTAGTTATAGATGCCTGTAGCTGGATATGACCTGCTCCAGGCATGTGAAGCTGTCCAGGAAATCTTCTTCAGAGATCCCAAACTTGGTGTACTGATGAACGTACGCCCTGCAAAGCCAAGGGTAAACACCTGAGAGTGGACAGCAGGTTCCTGTGTGGAGCAGCGGTCAGGGCGCTGGACTTATTACAATATTATAGAGAGCATACGAGCACACTGACTAACCTGCACCCGCCTGCAGATATAATGTCCCCCCTTCCCCCTTACAGAATCTTTAATTACACAACTCAATAATGAAATAATGAAATGACATCATGAAATACATTTGACTGAAATACATACATTTTATCAGCATGTGTAGGCTGCAAAGATTTTACCACAATTTTGATCATTCGTATGAACGATATCTACATTTTTAGCAGTAAAAAATATCAGCCTGCAGCCCCTCTCTTGGTTTTCAACTCCCACTCCCGTGACTTGAAATGACCTACAGGATCATTTCTCGCCGTTCTTTCCACATAAGTCTGGACACACGAGTGCGATACAAAACACCCGCACTAAATTCCCATACGGACACAGGTTATGTTCTTCTTTTATACCTCAAGCGAAATGCACGAGGAGAGTGAAAATAATACACACAATGTACTCAGGAATAACGGCCGTTGCGCACAGAGCTGAGCTTGGATTTCAGTCCCGAGGAGCCACCACTTTGCCGGGATTAACGGCGGTGAGATAAGATGAATGGCTGCATTAAAAAGTTCCTGTGTGCGCAGGCCACAGAGGAGTCGTAAAACATCGTCTCTCCTACGAAATCAAACCCAACTTGGACGGGTCAAGGTGTACAATCGAGCAGGGGCAGAGGGGCCGGAATCGTAAATGTGGAATGGGAGGAAAAGGGGTGGACAGTTGTGCAGTTTGCTGAGCTGGATAAAATCAGACCCTGGAGAACATTTCTTTCTGCGTACGACACACAGAACGACCGTATCGAACGTTACCCAGGGTCCAGCGCACATATCACGTTTTGCTCAGGAAAAAGGTTCCCCTTGAAGCAGCGTTCAGGACGGTGTTCGGAACAAACCCGAGAAAGGCTGCCAATGTGAGACCCTGTGGACTTTCCAAATCAGGAAAGCATTGACTGATTTATTTTATTTTTTTAAATGATGATCCGGTTTTAAAATGTCACCCTATGACAAGCACACCAAACAAAAATGTGTTTGAACATGCTGAATTACATGCTTCAGATGGACACACAGATGCATATATATATATATATATATATACACACACATGGGTGCACATAAGTGGTACGCCAGTACGCATTCGTGTCCTTAAACATTAATTGCGTACCAAGCAAGACGACAAACTTTTAAAACATACGCGACTTTAAGTTTGATCTGGTTTAATTGGTAAATCAATACATTTGATATTAAAATTGTTGCTACTCTTTGTTGCAGCTCTTTTGCAGTGATGTGTGGGTTCTTCTGAGCATCGGGCCATTCTATCTGAAATTTTTCTTGGTCTTCCAGACCTTTCCTAGACTTCAAGTGTTCCATTTATCTTGCATTTTCTGATAATGTTTCTGACAGTGGAAATATAGTTTTTTGTAGCCTTCTCCTTGTTGGTGGAAGTTAACTATCTTGATTCTGACATCCTTGGACAACTGTTTAGAGGAACCCATGGTTGTTAACACCAGACAGAACAGGAACCGCAGTCGGATACTTTAGAAGGCATGGAGTTACTTCAGAATAAATAGTTCAGCCCTGGAATTATATTCACCGGACTCATTGAAGCCCTAATGAGTAAATCACCTGGGTCTGGGCCTTAGTAATCATCTTTTTTTAAAAGAATAATCCAAAAGGGTTCCCAAACTTATTTTGGAACTGTAAAAAATAAAAATTAAGTAATCTTGCTTTAAAATTTGAAGAAATGTGTCCAACGTAACTTTGTACCATTTAGAGGTCAGGTTAGATTCTGTTCACTTAGATATTAATTGTAAAAGGCATTTTGAGCAGGGGTGCCCAGATTTTTGCCCTGACTGTACACAGGTAACTGCCAAAATAAAGGAATCACTTGAGTAAATGTTGTAAATGTAAATGACTGCCTGGACAAGGTGAGTCCCACCTGGGGGGGTTTACGTTGGAAAGGGCAAAGTAGGCCGACACTCTTTAAACGGGTTACTGCACCCGTTTAACGCAGTGATGCTCATTCAGGTGTCTGATTGGCTGAACTGAACAAATGGTGAACGCCTTTACCATTTATCGAGAAATAACAGGACTTCATCATAAAATGTGCTCTTTGATTTCCTGCTTTTAAAATTGCAATGATCGTTTCATCACAGACTAGATTTTTCTCACCCGTGTGTATGAATCCAGTGGCTCCATCATACACACACTGCATTACTGAGCTGTAAAACACACCTGAGACAAACCCACACCTGAGACAAACCCTCACCTGAGACAAACCCTCACCTGAGACAAACCCTCACCTGAGACAAACCCTCACCTGAGACAAACCGTCACCTGAGACAAACCTCACCTGAGACAAACCCTCACCTGAGACAAACCCTCACCTGGAGGCAAACATGTTCCAGGCCTTTCCCACCATGAGGTCCAGGGGCTTCACCAGAGACTGGCTGTTGCTGACCAGAGTGGCAGATTTCTCGTATCCGTTGAAGGGAAGCGGCGATCTCCAAGTGCTAACGGCTCCCTCTGCTGGCAACCAGGGGGGATACAGGGCTGGGTCCACAAAACCACCTTCAACCCAAAGTACACGGAGCTGAGCAGCTGAGACTTCCAACTCTGCCACAACAGGACAGTGTGGTTGATCGCATTACATTCTATTCCAGAAATTTCCAGAAAACAAGATCTGTGGCAGGATAATATGAGCTAAAAAAATAAATAAAAATAAGCCCTTTCAATTTACTGCAATCAAATGTGAATTCTTGGGAGTAATGTATACATTTTTCCACAAACTCTTCTCAAGCTGGGAACAACCTGGCTCTGGTATCGGAAACAAACACAGAACTGTACCACAAAAACATGTGTCAAAGAATCCAAACAAATACATGCAACAAGGAAAATAGCTGAGTTCCTGCAGGTGGTGAGTGGGGTGCGAGTGGGTTAACTGTGCCAGCGCTGTTCGGGTCCGGCCCAGTTTACTCACGTGTGTCTGCGCTGGACACGTCCTTGCCTCGCAGTATCAGCAGGTTGGCCAGGGAGGTGTTGAAGCCACTGCATCTCTCTGCTGCCCCCTGTCCCACATGGGGTGCACGCACCTGCCAGTCAATACCTGCAGGGGGCGCACTGCCACCTTAGCACATGCAGTAGACGCTCGAACAGTGCCATCCACGCCTGACCCATCAGGTAAAGAAACGACACTGTAGCCATAGATTCTGAGATTAAGCTTGATTCAAGCACAGTATGGTTTTGGAATATATCCAATAGGCAGAGCACTATACTACTTTTTTCTACTGAATGGCCTATCCAGCTGTGTGTGTGAAAGTCGGCCCACTATCCAGCTGTGTGTGTGAAAGCTGGCCCACTATCCAGCTGTGGGTGTGAAAGCCGGCCCACTATCCAGCAGTGTGGGTGTGAAAGCTGGCCCACTATCCAGCTGTGGGTGTGAAAGCCGGCCCACTATCCAGCTGTGGGTGTGAAAGCTGGCCCACTATCCAGCTGTGGGTGTGAAAGCCGGCCCACTATCCAGCTGTGGGTGTGAAAGCTGGCCCACTATCCAGCTGTGGGTGTGAAAGCCGGCCCACTATCCAGCTGTGGGTGTGAAAGCCGGCCCACTATCCAGCAGTGTGGGTGTGAAAGCCAGCCCACTATCCAGTGGTGTGTGTGAAAGCCAGCCCACTCGCCTTCATCCATCTTGGCGCTTGTGATGAGCATCTGCCTCAGGTGTTTGAGCAGGCCCGGCCAGGTGAACGCGCTGTACGCCAGGGAGGAGCTGGACATCTGAGGAATACTGCACACGCTCAGCAGCCTGTACTCAGGGTGGCACACCGGCCATCAGCTCTCCTACACACACGCGCACACACACACAATCAGAATCTGTACTCACAGTGGCACACCAGACTGGCCATCAGCTCTCCACACACACACACACACACACAGAATCTGTACTCAGGCTGGCACACCAGACTGGCCATCAGCTCTCCCACACACACACCCACACACACACCCATACCCACACCCACACACACACACACACACACACACACACACACAGGAATGTGAATGTTCCTGGAATACATTCAGACATTTCCTGCATTGTGTGTGTTTGTGTGTGTGTGTGTGTGTGTGTGTGTGTGTGTGTGTGTGTGTGTGCGTGCGTGCGTGTGCATGTACGTGTGTGTGCATTCCTTCAGCAGTGGGTGCTGTGTGTATTCTTGCCTTATTTTCATATAAATATAGATATGTGTAAGTTTGTGTGGTATGTACAGTACAGAGGTTTGTGTGCATTCTTGTTGTATTTTGAGAAACACAGACGCACACACACATGACTGCATATTTGTGCTACTGTACACACGGCGGTGCTCACCCATAGGGTTCCTGCTGTACTGACTGTGTGAGTCTCCCGTGTGAGCCGGCTGCAGCGCGCCGCCCAGCTGGTGGGCGATCACCTTGTTGACGTCGCCGAAGGAGATGTGCTTGATGTTCATGAGCTGGGCGCAGATCCTGTGCACCGTGTCGTTCTCGTGGACCAGGATCGCGTCAGAGCACTGGTACAGGCGGGACAGCGTGAGCACCGAGTTGTAGTTCTGGACAATCACCTTCGGGGAGGAAAAAATTGAGGGAAAAAAAATTTGCATTAGAATGAGAGCTAGCCTTACCGGTCATCCCAACTGCACAGCTTGCACACCTAGGCATGGACACAGGCTTTCTTCTCGTGTAATAACCAACACTAAAGTGCCAATGTGCTTCTTTCGTAAGTATGACTTCGTTAAACTGTAGAAAGCTCTGCATGTGAGGGACGCGTTGTGGATTTGCTGAGTGCCGTGTCCCTCACCTCATCCATACCACAGGGCCGCTCACCTCTCCCGTGCCATAGGGCCAGGTCAGCTGGTTGAGGATGAAGGAGTGTGAATACGTGTCTCTGAGGCACTGGGTGACGTAGGTGCCCATTCCAGAGCCCGTGCCTCCTGCCACGCTCATCAAGGTGAGGATTCCCGCCAGACGGTCGCAGCGCTCCACCTCTCTTCGCACGAGGTCCCCCACCGCCTCCTCGTGACAAGGCCCATGGACGCAGAAACTGTGAGAAGGAGCACCATGCACTGACAGGGCTTCCAAGCCAGAGTTCACCTCACATGCACTGACAGGGCTTCAAAGCCAGAGTTCACCTCACATGCACTGACAGGTCTTCCAAGCCAGTTTGTCTGTTCCTACCATGTATTTATGCACATCTTGTAAGTCGCTCTGGATAAGAGCATCTGCTAAATGCTTAAAATGTACATGTAAATGTAATGAAAACTCATTTATAATAGCCACGAAGTACTGCATTGTGTTTCCATACCAGAATCGTCTTGTGCACATCATTTTGAGGTGAGTACCTGGTTTGGTCTATGAGGAAACCAATAGATTCCCACCAACAGATTGGAAATTGGCAAGCCCAACGACAGAAATCATACAAAGCTCGGAAATGTTGCAGAAATGAGAAGGCTGAGTACTGAGAGTGGGGATGTGGAGGATGTCACTAGCTCTGATTGAACGTGACTATTCCTTTTTAAAACTAGTGAAATTGGAACCCTTGGCATGGAAGGCATGTGACACAAACAGAGCACTGGCTCCAGGTATTACAACAGCATGGGGAAAAGCTTCAATCGACTCATTCTGTACATCCACTTATTGTACACTATGCAATTTAATTTCTGCAAATAAGGTGCATTAACAACTCGTGCCAGTTAGATTTTGGATTAACTAGTGACGATACTGTTCTGTACGTTGGGCACAGAAAGGGCTCTCTCCTCAGCTGAACAAAATGGCCTCTTATGCAGAATGCTGCAGAGTCACAACAACCCCTCGAATGGGAAAGGCAAACAACCAGGGGGCGGGGGTCCCTCATGGGGGAAATGTAGCACGAGCAATGTCCTTCCTTACCCATTGGCCCAGTTGTTTCCCGAGCCCTGCTTCTGACAGAAGAATGACCGATCACCATACTTCCACCTGCCAGACTTTGCTGCTGTGGCCATGGTCTGAGCAATCACTTTGGGCTCCATGTCAATGAGGACCGCTCGGGCACTCAGCCCTGCACAGAGAACACATCCAGGGCATAGACTTTCATCAGCGCACGCACGTTGGATGCCACTTGATATAGAAGCAACAATTTAACAACTGGTTTTTTTTTTTGTTGTTTTTTTTTGTTTTTTAAACCTCTAGTTTATTTACTATAAAGTATAGTTTTATTAAATATTAGGCAATGCTTTACATTAACTCTTATCTACATAAAGCATTCATAATGTATTCATGAGCATTACAAAATGGCACATTACAACTACATAGGGCATTATGAATGCTTTATGACATGTTTTACTTGTACATTACATTACCTGTAATGATGCTGTTATGTAATGATCAACAGAGCCCGTTTATGAATGCATACTGAGCTCTTCATGATGCATTCATTACAATCGTGTGCAGGCATTATGTCACAACCTGGGATAAGTCTGACCCAAGAATCACAGACCTAAAAATGGCACACACATAATATATTCATAAGCATTTATGGAAAGAAGAGCTCAGTATGCATTCATAAACAAGCTCTGTTGATCATTACATACCAGCATCATCACATGTAATGTTGTGTAAAACATGTCATAAAGCATTCTTGATGCCCTATGTAATTGTAATGTTCCATTTTGTAATGCTCATGAATACATTATGAATGCTTTATGTAGATAGAGGTAATGTAAAGCATTACTAAATATTGTGAATAACTCCCTTGTATCACTCAGCATCCTTTGGCTAAAGTTGGTGGCAGGGGCACACACGGCACTCAGTGCTTAATGCTTCAAGTTTATAAAACACATTTTAGCAATGGATGTAGTTTAAAAATATAATCGGACACAGCTCCATGCGTGCGCAGTCTACCTCCAGTTAACTCCTCGTTGAAAAATCTTTCCTGAGTGCAGACATTGTAGGCTCTTCCTTGGGCGCTGGGTTTATATTTCTGGGCATCGATAATGTCCCTGCTGATGACATCGAACAGCTCCTGGCCGATCTGGTTGCCACACTGGCCCAGCTGAACGGTCACAACCGACATCTCTCTGGCTTAAACTCCACAGCTAGGAGTGAAACAAATACGGTGGATAGCATTAGCAAAACATGAAGCACTTTTTTTTACTTGGCTACATTGCTTGATTCCTTACATCTAGCTAACGTTAGTGGCTAGCTCAGGCTCAAAAACTGTTTTGAAAACGACGCCAAGACGTTAAATGTTCCTTGCCTAGCCTAACTTTACACAGCCTAGCACGCGCTGAGTTAGCTAGCTAGCAGCTGACTGGTACGTGAACTACCTAGACAGAAGACAGCGATTACATTACTACATTAACCTTAGTTACCGATAATGAACAATTAGTTACCCAGCCTGTTAGCAGATGGGTACTGTCAACTTTCTATTCCAATGAAACGGCTAGATATTTTACTTACCGACAGCAAGACCGAGTGCTCATGCAGTTACGTTTGTAACATTAGCGAACTGTCTGTCTTAGTTGACTAGTTAACTACAGTATCTGTCTGCTTCAGCCGAAATAGCTGGTTAGTTATCTAACGTTATTTAGCAAACCAGGTTCAACGACGGCACGGTTGAAGTCCGTTTATGTTAACCAGCTTGCTAAGTTAACGGAGTTAGCTAACATTACTGACTTTGCCTGTTTGCAACCAAGCAACTGGCTAACAAACGAATTACCGTTGTTTGCGAGCTCATTATTATGGAAAATAAAATGTTTGAACGGCTATTGTTCGCAAAACGACAATATACATCAACGAAAAGGTTCATCTGGTTCACTGACTGGCTACAACATCTAGCTAACATAACATGGACTGATTAGCTAACTGTCATTTTCTCTTTCAAACGCAGCGCTCTTGGGACGGAAAGGACTTCAGAACAATCTGCGCCTGCGTGTACGTAAGTTCGCCTTAAGGAGAAAGTTGCCCATATTTTTTGCTTAAAGCCAATCACTTTATTCATGAAAATGGATGAATATTGATCACACATTTTACCACCTCTGATCTGAATGAATTGTACGCCCTCTTTGTAGAGGAAAAGGTTATTAAAACACATTTAAGGTTGTATATCAAACATGCTGTAATGTGCTCAATCAAAAAACAATACAATTCCAAAAACTATACAGCCGCAACGTACAACAAATACATTAATCAATTAATATAAATGAAAGCATGTATATATATCATCGAGTAAAAAATATCATTTAATTCTGCCTACACAAACCCCATTGTAAAATTCTTCGTCTGCCCTGACGATATTGCAGTGAGTTATCCCGCGCAGTAGGTGGCAGAAATTCACCGACGAGAACAGGGTGTTCAAATAAGCGAGGCCTTGGGAAATAAGTATCTAAATCTGAAATGTATTGGAGCAAAATCTATACTGTTGAGAAAACCGACAGATGTGGCACCTGCAGTTTGCCTGCGCCAGCTGCTCATGAAGTGCTAGGCCTCCCGGGTGGCGTAGCAGAAAGAGCAACCGTCCAGGATGCATGCTGCCCACTGCGACCAGGGTTCGATTCAGTTCGGCTCTGCCGGGAGTGCCACTAGGAGGCAGTCATTGCCTGTCCGTCCCAGGGAGAAGGGTAGGAAGCCGACACGACGCTCACTGCATATAAGAGTGGCTCTACGGAGTTGCAGTTGACAGTTTCGCAAGTTCCGGATTGGAGGAGGTGGTACATCTGCCAGACAGTTACATCTGTGGTACCTCTGTTGACAGACTTTGTCACTGTCAGTCTCAGGACTACTGCAGCGAGCTCAAATACGAGGGGGGGATAGCTGACATGAAAAAGGGTATAATTGGCTACAAAATTCTAAGAAAATAGGGAAAGGTAGCAGGAGCTGATAACATGCGCTGGAGGGAAATGTGTGCTTGTCGCCACTCTGAGACTACAATTGGGCATTCCCCAACGGAGAGGAAAGTAAAAAAAAAAACCTGGCTAAAACTGACTAGAAATATATTATGATTATTTCTAGTAGGATTATCATTATTATTGTTCTTTAAACCTCAAGTTTAGGTTACTAGAACACTGAAGTCCCTCCAAGTCTTTTTCGAGCAAACATATATTTGTAATAATTCGCGATATTTATGATATAAGCATACAACATCAAACCCACGGCAACCGGGGTTCAATTCCCCGTCGCACCAGAGTCGGCTCTGGCCGGAAGTGCCACGGGGGGCAGTAATTGGCTGTCCGCCCCAGGGAGGGGGTTGGGAAGCCGACAGGATGTTCGCTGCGCACAGAAGTGGCTCTGGGGTGCCAGAGTTACGGTCGATGGCTTGGCGAGTGCTGTCTCAAAAGAGACGATGCTTCGCCTTCAACACCGCCAGTCACAGGGCTACAGCAGCAAAATCATAGTACGAGGGGGGGATTGACATGAAAAATAGCGGGTGTAATTGGATACCAAATTGGGGGGAAATGGGAGGAAAAAAATCTGAAATCTGAAAAATGTCCTTTAAAATCTTCAGCCATCACGGGTTCGGAACACAAAACAATAAATTAAAATAACAAACTAAATCAAACACCACCTTTTGGCAAAATATTTCGATCAGAGACATTCTGAACTTTTCATTAGCTCTCTCCTGGGTCACCGTTTCTGCTCTTGCCAGCCTTTTCCTCATGTGTTCCAGACACCTACTAAGAGAGCAGAGCAGGTACGATTAGAAAATGTAAGACAGGTGTGTGCGCTGGCTGCCCTGCTAGTAGGCGTGGCCGTTAATCGCCTCGATTCCCCTGCCAAGACCGATGCCTTCCACAAAGCACAAGTGTGATTCCCACGTGTTACAGAATCCAGTGCTTAGACTGTGGCACAGCGAGGTATGTGGCCAATGTGCCGGGTGGTGAGTGGGTAAAAGCGAGACAACAAAAAGTTGTAGCATTTCCAGGCCTGTTTGAAAACCAAGCCAAGGTGACATAATCGGTTCACCGAAGAAACCAAAACCATGATGTCACCCGACCAAAATAAAAGCAAAATGCCTCGACACTCGTTGACCAACTGCCAAATTGACTTTTACGACAAACTACTAACAGAGGAAACAGTTACAGCTATTTCTACTCAAAAGAAATAAGTCTATCTTGCCATTTTAACATCAAACACATTTTTATTAAGTTAAGATTTTCTTAATGAAGAAAATAGACAATTGGCTTTGTGGGGGCTCAGTACTTTCAATGTAAAATCAGTGAAAGTTTGGTCAATTTGGCTTAAAAAGCCAAAGCTGCCAACACTGAATATAACCGCAAAGGAAAGAGGAGCACCACATACACAGCTGTTGTTAACTGTAACTTCTTTAACTTCTCCAAAATGGCAGATCTTAATGGCAGACCTGAAGAAAGCAATGAGCCACACCTGGCCTGATAGCCAGTCAGCCTCAGCAGTGCATTGTGTAGATCAGGCACTGACCACTGTCCATGGTGCTGAAGGCCTTTGGGAGGCAGAGGAACACATCTGAGCAGGCCAAAATGGTGGCTCTCCTTGCTCCCTCAGCACCCCTTTCCAGAATCGTAGGACACTGTCATTATGAGCCATTATATGCATTGTGGGATTGATGCATGCAATGTGCAGGACAAAGCGCTGAGCCCCCCACAGTTTCAGCCATCGGGACCCGTCACTTTCAACCATTTTGGGGGGCGGGGCAGCTCCTTCACCTCTGGATTTCAAAGAATCAGATCACTCTGCATGCAAACGAGGCCAGTCTTCTCACTACTCTGCCCTACTTAGCAGAATACTGGCGCTCTGGAACAATGTCTTTCCTACCCGTAGAACATTGCTGTAGGCAGCAGTGCAGGCTTCAATTACTCACTACAGCGCTGAGCCCTGCAGAATAAATAAAGGGCCTCCATCTGTTCCAGGCACGGTCTTCAGTCACCTCGTGAAAGCCCTGCTAGATCTGCCCTTCGCTGACGGCTGACTACCGCAGGTGGAGGAGGAAGTTGGCCAGAGATTGACAGCCATCAAAGGGCAGTTAACTAGATCACCTCCAGAAGCCCTGCTTCAAGTGTGGCCCAAAATAAACTGTTCTTCTGAGGGGCCTGGCAGCTCCTATTAAAGTATGGCCAAATATATTTCAGCAGTCTCCCGGGGTTTCCGGTTTTCAGGCACACAAACCTACTTTAGCTCAAAGTGCCGAGCTCTGCGAGCACATAGGCTTTCCATGGTGATGTCGTGCTGGCAGTGATAATATTTTGTGTTTTTTATGCATGAGGTTGGACAAGGTGAAAAGGGCTGAGATATTGGCTATTGCTTTTGGTATTTTTGATATTGGCCTGACTCTCCCTGGAGTCAGGCCTTATACAGTGAATAATACATAAACAGTTCTGACTTATCTGGTCAGAGCTACCGTACTTTAACTTTGTTTTGTTTTTTAAATACAGCAGTGTTTTTCAGTTTTTGTCCCTATATGCCCCCTGCCCCTCCTGCCCCAAGTTGTCAAACAGTATGGCTCTGTGAGCATAAAAACCACTGCAGCACTAGTGCTCTGGGGAAAGGTGTTTATAGGGGATGGCAAAGATGAAAGCAACAGGGTTTCATTACTTTTAAGATTGATTTTTTTATGTGTGCAATGCGTGGCATGGTAAACCATACTAGACATCTCAGCTATGCTTCGCCTATGTGTAATTTGTTCCCACTGTCACAACATGCAGCTAAAGCTCCAGGAGTTATTGTGGTCTTACCGGCCTGTGCCATCAAACTACTGCAACTAGTCCAGAATACTGCCGCATGCCTGGTTTTCAACTAACCCAAGTTCATGCATTTCATTCCACTACTCACCACACTTCACTGGCTATGACTAAAAATCCACCTCTTCAGACTCCATTACCACTGATTCTCTATATAATTAAACTCATTGCCATGATCACTGTATACATGTATAAAAACTTTTAAAAACTTTAAAAAGATATATATATATAAACCTTTCTTCTTCTTAAAATTTTGTTTCTGATTTTTTATCACGTTTTTCTCCCAATTTGGTAGCCAATTACACCTGCTATTTCCAGGTCAATCCCCCCCTTGCAATACGAGTTTGCTGCCGTAGCCCTGTGACCGGCGGGGACGAAGGCGAAGCATCGTCTCTTCCGAGATGGCACTCGCCAAGCTGTCAGCCGTAACTCCGGCGCCCCAGAGCCACTCATGTGTGCAGCGAACATCCTGTCGGCTTCCCTCCCCCCTCCCTGGGGCGGACAGCCAATTGCCGCCCCCAGTGGCACTCCCGGCCAGAGCCGACTCTGGCGCGGTTGGGGAATCGAACCCCAGTTGCCGTGATCAGTCGGACGGAAACCACTAGACCACACGGGAGGCCATAAACCTTTCTTTCCTTGTGTTATCGGTACAGTGTGCAGCTGTCTACGGTGATGTTTGTTGTATTGTTACTGTACTGAGCTCTTGCGCTAGCTGTGATTGTTCTTGCCATGTTTAAATGCACTCATTGTAAGTCGCTCTGGATAAGAGAATCTGCTAAATGCCAAAAAATGTGTACATTAGTTTGACTTTGAGAGACTTATCTCTGGCCTCCAGCATCAGACCAGCCAAAAAAACAGGGAGGTTTTTCGACATCCCCTCACCCCCCCACAACATCAGTCAAGAGGAACTGAAACGAAATAGTCCTTAAATGCTCTTGATCAATAGCATTTAGTTTTCAACATGATTTTGTTTAGTTTCGTTTGCAACACACCTCAGGTTACACCAGGGCTGTCAAATCAAGCTTCTTTTTTTGCAGGAAAAATGTTCAATTTTGACACAGGTACCAGTTTGACTTTAATGTGCCAACCCCACTGGGAACCAGGAGCTGGCTTTAATGTATTTCTCTCCACTGTTCTCAGCTTCGAGAAAATGCATGATTTTCTATCCTCCTCCTTTTGCCATCTTTCTTTTATTACTTATGAAACAACTGAGGATACCTTGTATAAACCCTCTGAGAAAGGTTTATAAATGAGATCTGTACTTTACTTTACTTTTCAGGATAATACACAGAATTTAGGGCAGGTAAGCTGTGTCATATATGTGTTACTAGGGAGAGGAGCTGTATCGGGCATGTGTTACTAGGGAGAGGAGCTGTATCGGGCATGTGTTACTAGGGAGAGTAGCTGTATCGGGCATGTGTTACTAGGGAGAGGACCTGTATCATGCATGTGTTACTAGGGAGAGTGTCTGCATCATACATGTGTTACTAGGGAGAGTAGCTGTATCATGCATGTGTTACTAGGGAGATGACGTGTATCATGCATGTGTTACTAGGGAGACGACCTGTATCATGCATGCGTTACTAGGGAGAGTGTCTGCATCATACATGTGTTACCAGGGAGAGTAGCTGTATCATGCATGTGTTACTAGGGAGAGTAGCTGTATCATGCATGTGTTACTAGGGAGAGTAGCTGTATCATGCATGTGTTACTAGGGAGATGACGTGTATCATGCATGTGTTACTAGGGAGATGACGTGTATCATGCATGTGTTACTAGGGAGAGGAGGTGGGCAGGGAAGCTGGCAGGGAAGAGTATATAATGCTGTCTAATGGACTTTGGAGAGTTCAAATCCAGCTCTGTGTTGAGAATGAGGGCCTCTGGCTGGTGTGGGTTCTGGCGCAGTAACTGTACCTCAAGCTGTTTCTCCGGGTCAGCTTGTGGTACTCTGTTCCCTAGAGGGTGATGCAGTCCGTGAGAAGGTCTTGTTTTATCCTGCATTTCTGGGCCATGCTGCAGGGGAGGGAGAGCGCTCCGTGGTGTGGGGTCTGTGTGTCGCGGCCACCACAGGGAATGTGTTTGTCACAAGCTGGGTCAGTTTGTGTGTTTGTGCTTCCTCTGAAATAGGCAAATGTGTTTTGAGAGCTGCATAGGGAGCTTAAGCACTTATATACACTTATATACACACACACACACACACACACACACACACACACACACACATACACATACACACACACTCACACACACACACACATATACATACACACACACACACACACACACACACACACCTATAACCACGCGCACACACACAAATGCACAACCACACACGTACGCACACATGCATGCTGACACACGCACACATGTACAAATATGCACATACACACACATGCACACACATGCATATGCATGCTGACACACGCACATGCACCCATACACACACACACAAAACATACACACACACACACACACACACCCATGCTCACGCAGGCATGCACACACACACACACACACACACACACACACACACACACACATGCTCATGCAAGCATGCACACACACACACACAAACCCATGCTCATGCAGGTATGCACGCACACACACACACACACACACACACACACACACACACACACACACACACACACACACCCATGTTTGCAGATGATCTCCAATACTTAGTTAGTTCATGAAGCAGTGCTGCAGCCTTCAGTGTTGAGATCTGCCCTGCAGTGGCTGAGATGCAATTGACTGGGTGCCCCTATGTGCCTTTAGGGGGCGATCTGAAAAATTGTGATCTACACGCCAGTTAACTATACAAGGATAACTGCCCAGCCATGGCATTAAAGCATTGAACAGTGGAAAGTGATCTGGACACATATACAGTACGTAAGGTTTGTTTATATTATAATAAACTGTGTAATTATTATGAGACATTCTAGTGGCTCCTGGCTCCTTGCTCTGACAGCCAGTCCTCTTGTTGTTGTTTACCTTATCAGATAGGACAGACCAAGTGTTTGAGGCCGTTGCCAGTGACAACCACTGGTGGAAATGTAATGTAATTGAGTTTAAAGGGGCGTGTGTGTGTATAAGGACCTGCTGTTCCATCAAATTACCTTGTAATCCATTTCCCCTGTTAAGGCTGTGCTTGGTAGCAAGTGGGGCTTGAGAACTGACTGCTAAGGAAAGCGGGGCGGGCAGGGGTGTATGGTGTGTTCTCTTACCCTAATGCCACAGGTCACCAGCAACAGAGAGGCAAATTTGTGCCATGTTACCATTGCCAAACTAGTCTGGCCCACCTGCTTCAAAAGTGTAAGAGAGGGAATAATGCATGTTTTTTTCCCCATGATCATGAAGTGGCACTTGTGTGTGCAATGATACAGGGAGGAGCAGGTGCAATTATGCAGTGCAATCAGAGTACTGGAGCCCCACATCACATTGTGAGACTATGTTTAATCAGTTCTGTGCCTACGGCTCCACAAAAGCCCGCTCAATTGCATGAACTTTCCTTTCTCTTTCACGGAGCCTCTTACCTGGAAATGCACAGGGACATCGTTGTTGAGATGCCTTTTCCAATTACAATAAGAAGAATGGCACTTTCGCTCATAGAAATTACATGTCTTTTGGAAACAATTAAACATGTCGTAACATGCAGTGTTACCCACATGATGTCCCCTGCCGTGCTGCCAAATTAGGAGAAAGGGTTGAGGTAGGATGGGACTTTTTTTAATTTGTTTAAAATTTGTCCTGTTTTTTCTCTCAATTTGGTTACCAATTATAACCTCTATTTATTTCAATTCACCCTCCCCCACGAGTCCACCACTAATTTTCCAGAGGCCGACAGATCCACCTCCTCTGAGACGGAACCTAACCACCTACTCTTTTACAGGGAGGCCCTTCCGCTCCTCGACAAACTCATGCCGGCTCACCCTCCCCCCTTCCCCTGGGGCAGACAGCCAAATGCCACCCCCGATTGGGGCTAACGGGCAGGGCTGGTCTGGCACAGATGGGTTTCAAACTGCGTCCATGATAGGCAGCTCACACTCGTACCGGACCAGCCAAAATACGGGTGCATTAGACCGCTACGCTATCCACCAGCCTGCATATCAATAGCATTTTCTTTCATTTGAAGTTGATATGCTCCCATATACCCTCCACACCCGCATGCTCCCCATTGCCTCAATCTAACTTTCATGCTTGGCAACAGTTGCTATGGGAGCAGTATTCTTTTGGGTCGACGGCTGCAGCTTCCTCTGATTCCCTGCTCTCATATTGCGAGTGCTGCTCGTGTCACTGCCTCCCTCCTCTTTTTCCGCTCCTCTTCATGCGTTTTTCAGCGAGCTTATGTCGGCTCACCCTTCCCCCTGGGGCAGACAGCCAATTGCCGCCCCCAGTGAGGGCTCCTGGCCAGCGCTGGACTGGCGCAGCCGGGTTTCAAACCACGGCTGCAGTAGGAAACTTGCATTCCGGGCAAATGCTTAGACCCGAGACCCCTATATGCAGTTGTTTTGACATAATTAAAAACCTTTAGATTATTTTTTCTGAACATATGTTAGGCTACATCTTAAGAAGAGTGAGTCACAGAAAATGTATTCTCTAATTGGGTCAAGAGCTTGTACATTTAGGGTACCACTGGTCTAGTGGGCTATGGGTCTGATCACAGTTAACCCTGAGACGGTCAGAATAAGCCCAGTCAAAGGATTCAATTTATTGCTTTGGTCAAACACTTGCATTGGAAGAGTAAGTGCCTGTTCCCGTGTCCAAAAGTTGTTTTCAGTGAGAAACCTAAATCACCAGGACTTATTTCAAAAAAGTGTGTGAACACGGACCAGCCAGCGATTCTTTGCCAGAGTTCCTTCAGCATCGGCACACAATGGAAAGATATCCTCATTCAGCTATGTCACAACATGGTTACAACTTGGACAAAGGGTGCAGCCCCAGCACTGAACAAGCTCTAGACATAAGGCTGTGCTCCATAATCTTCTGAGTATAACAACACATTATAAAATAAAACTTTCAACACATCAATTTAGATTTTGTGCTTGAGCCACTTATGACTGCTTTTAATATCTATCACAAATGTATACCACAGGTAGTGGACGGAAAAAATAGAAACACAAACGTAAACTCACTCAGTAATGTGTTGGGTCACCACGTGTGGCCAGCAACGGCCTGTATGCACCATGCCATAGAATCTACCAGCGTCTGCAATTCTGCAGGAAGAGAATGAGAAAGTCAAACAACTCTTGATGGACGTTGAAGTTCATGCAAGTGGAACACGCTGTCTCAGGCACCTACCCAAAATATCATATAAATGTTCGACCGGGATCAGATCTGCTGACTGGAAGACCTAAATCTTCCTCTTCCCCAACTGAGTACATCTCAGCCCTCAGGGCCAGATTCTGTGTATCGTGTTGGAGACACTTAACGCCATCATTTATTTATAGCTTTACAGGTCCCATTGAGATGGATCCTTGTATTTTTTTTGCAAGCCTGGAGGTTCATCACAGTAGTGTTGGTAAAGCCAAATGAGGTGGAATAAAATCTCTGGGTTCATTAAGAGACAGACACAGGGCCCTATTTTGGTGAATTAGGACGGTGTCGGTAACGCAGACGCAAAGCGAAGACGTGGCGCTTTAGGGCGTGTCTAATGCAATTTCGGTAATTTCGTGATTTAGGACGATAGCGCACCTCCGGCGCAGTTGTAAAAGAGGTTGGATTCACTTTTTAAAAATACATGTGGGTGTGGTGGGGGTTTGGTTTCATAATGGCCAATCAGAACACCTATTTTCTATCCCTTTAAATACGAGTGCACTAACGCTATAGCAAATTGGCAATTTCCTGACATGACAGTTTTGCGTGCGTGAGTGCTTCTCAAAGGAGGAGAGCAAGGAGGTGCGGAAAAGTTGGCGTGCGAATCAGAGGGTGAAAACAAGGCACACATTAATTTGTTATTTTCATGATTTGATATTTTGAGACCTACATTGTTAAAAGAAAAGTTTTATTTTACCATCTCTTTTTTCCATTATTTGTAGGCTTTCCAACTTAAAAAAACTAAGTTTCTTTTCTTCTAACTTAATGTAATTGTTAAATGGAAAGCAATAAATAACAAACTCACAACTGCAACTAGGTCTGTTTCATTTATGTTCGTCATGCAGTAGGCCTACATGTGTCACCCTGGAGTGTGCATCACAAACCACCTGGATATTAATGGAGTGGACCCCCTTCCGATTCACATAAATGATACCGTGATCAGATGCACATGTGTGCAGACCCCAGGGAATCCACATTGCGTATAAAAATCCTGTTTAGTTCTCTGCTGGCTGTCGGGTGTAGGAAAAGTAATAAACTAATTTGCATGTACAAGACTTGAAGAAACTGCATGTACAGCCGAACTGATAGCCGTCTGGCAAACACTGGCTACCAAACCCAGGGTATTGCTCACAGTATTGCCTTCACATATCGCCTATCGCATTTTCTGTAGTGCAAATGGAAAGTATAAAACCCTTTCACATAAGAAAAACAATGTGCATACAAACATATATTTATTTAACAGGTGTATCTTACTGAACAGTAACGATGGATGGCCTGCTGGCTTCAGTCTTTCATGTCTGTGCATGTCACGCTTGCAAGTTACCCATGGATTGGGCGATTTGCCTCAACGTGGGGGGAAATTCACAATATTCACAAAACATTCTCATGTGATTTCAGATAACCTTATATTCATATGTGCGCATCAATTAAGTAACCAAATTGCACAGAGCGCCAGCGTTTGCGCTAAGAGGTGGTCTAGTTGGACGTTAATGCAAACGCATTATTATTATTTTTTTGTTTGTTTTTTTTTTTTGTTTCTGGTTTTATCCCATTTTCTCCCAATTTGGTAGACAATTAGACCCGCTATTTTTACGTCAATCCCCCCCTAGTAATGTGAGTTCGCTGCCGTAGTCCTGCGACCGGTAGTGATGAATGCGAAGTGACGCCTCTTCCGAGACGTCACTCGCCGAGCCGTCGACCGAACCCCGGTACTTACAGGGCCACTCTTATGCGCAGCGAACGTCACGTCGGCTTCCCTCCCCCCTCCCTGGGGCGGACAGCCAATCGCCGCCCCCTGGTGGCACTCCCGGCCAGAGCCGACACTTGGCAAGACAGGGAATTGAACCCCGGTCTCCGTGGCCAGCAAACGCATTATTTGACACCAAACTTGCATAGCGCTGACTGTTTTCATAGTCACACATAGCTGCCCAGCCTATAGTCGCGCAAACGCCTTCATTGCGGACCACGAAATTGCCAAACTCGGCGGAGACGGGAAATATTCTGTTTGCGACAGATGAAACTGGCAATTTGCCTGCGCTAGGGCATAACGCCGCTTAGCGCCGGCACGAAAATAGGGCCCACAATGTTTGCAACAAGAGACCGGAACAATGCCTGTCTGTTATTTTTTTCAAATTGTTTCAAATTTTTTTCCAATTTAGTAACCAATTTATTTAAATTCTCCCTCCCCTCACGAGCCCGCCCCCTGTCCTCCGGGTCAAGCTAATATCCAGAGGCCAGCAATGTTCCACCTCCTCCAAGATGGAACTCTGCCCACCTGCTCTTTAGGAATGCCCTACTGCTCCTCGGCAAGCTCATGCCGACTTCCCCTCCCCCCACCTCCTGAGGTGGACAGCCAAATCCTGATTCTGATTCTCAAACAACATGGTTTGGTATCTACTCCATACCATATGTGTTCATTTTGAATATCATTACCTGTACATGTAGATCTACATGTGAAAGCAGTCTGAAGTTGGAATAATTTTTAGGGAACATCCCATTGTTGTTTTTACCCAGATAAACTAAATGTAAACCAAGGGAAGTTGGAATGAAGTTTGAACTTTGAATGTTAACCTGTAAGTCAGTTGCTAATGATATACTGTATGCTTGCATTCAATATATATACATACAATATATAACATATTGTTTCTATATCTGTAATTCAGTTTCATCTAAAGCAGGTCCTGGTTTTCCTTCCTCTCAGGTAGTTAATTGAACAATTAGTGCAGTTCATTGGCCAGAGTGTCTTCATACCTGACTCTGAGTGTGGAAAACAGCAGTGCTTGGCCCACGAGGACCGTGATTTGAGTAACGCTGATCTAAAGTAACTCCAATATGGATGATGTTCCCAAAGAGAAACGGATGACCATTTTAGCACACATCTCTAGAGGTCCACTCGACTGTGGGCTATACAGGAGAAGGATGTGCTCCCTCACACACACTCTTACTGTACAGTGCATAATGTCAAGAACCTGTGCACTAGAAAGAGGACGGGGGAGTGCGGTGGAAGGGGGTGTGGGGTGTTACCCGGAGAACGGTTGGCAAAGGGCACGTTAGTCTGATCTGTGCTCAGTTACAGCAGAGGCAATCAGTGGCACTTCTAATAATGGGTAGGGAACTGGGCTTATAACTCAGAGGTCACAGGTTCAAGTCCCAGCTGGGGACTCTGCTGTTGCACGCTTGAGCAAAGGCACTAAACCTGAATTGCTTCAGTAAAAATATCCAGCTGTCTAAATGGATTGTATGTAAAGAAAATGTGAACTGTAAGTGTCTCTGGATGAGAGCATCTGCTAAAGGCATACATACATCGATCCCTTAACGCTGCTTTTGTGAAATCAGCCGCAGTAGAGGAGATCACTCCAAATCCACCATCCAGCTGTGACATCACACACACAGAGCTCATGCAGAGGTTTTCCCTGCATCGAGGCACAGCGGGAGGCTCCCCGGTGGTGCAGTCTGGTGCAGAAAGGGTTAATGTTTTACTCAGCTGTCTGGAACACATTGACATCAGCCCCCCAGTGCCCTCTCCCGTTCCGAGGTCTTTCCCTCACTTCCTCAGGTGCTCGGTGGTTGTGGGGGTCTGTCAGCCGGCAGTAAGAATTTTAGCTGTGAGATTTGACAGACAGTGTAGGGTCGCAACAGAGGGGGGAATCTCTCTCTCTCTCTCTCTCTCTCTGTCTCTCTTTTGCCTCCTTCTCTCTCTCTCTCACTCACTCCCTCTCTCTCTTTTCTCCCTATCTCTCTGTCTCTCTCCCTCCCTCTCCTCTCCCTCTCTCCCCTCCCTATCTCTCTTCTCTCTGTCCCCCCACTGTTAAAAACGGGAAACTCACAGTCCTAGAGGATGATGATAGCAGCTCACTCACTCCTCCCTCATTTCTCTCTCTCTCTCTCTCTCTCTCTCTCTTCATTCCATGTTTCACTGTTAAGTAAAGAGATGCTTGCAGTGCAGAAGACAGGAGCTGGTGTGGGGTACCTGCGCTAACAGAGGAGGAGGAATGCTGAATAAGACTGTGCCGATGTTTTATATCGTCTTCGAGAGGAATAAATCACCTTTCCTCTCCGTCCTTTTTTTGTTTGTTTAATCTCTTGTTGTTTTAACAGTCATAAGAAGTGAGACTCTTTCAGACCCGTTTAGTTTAGTTTATATCCTCTTGTGACTCTTCTCACCAGTGGTAGAGAAAATCTGGCATTGTGCGCCTCGCCTTTTTGGACTGGATCTGGGGATTTATCCTGCGGAGGGTTTTTTGGGCTCTCCTTCTTTCTCTTCCCGAGGTCTGAGGCCGACTCCCCCAGGTTCGGTGCAGCCCCCCTGCGTGGACCCCGGAGAGAGAGAGAGAGAGAGAGAGGATGACGGACGCGCTGGTGCCCGAGCGTGACCTCGACCCCGTGTGTGAGCGCCTGGATCAGTGCAGCGTGGGGAGCCCCATGGAGGAGCACGCCCCCCCAAGGAGACCCCCCAACACCGGGGCGAAGCTGTGGGGCCGCGTGCGCAGCAAGATCCTCCGGCAAAAGGTTCCGCTCGCGCATTCGCCCACGCCGTCTAACGGCCAGCGCTTACAACTACAGCACCGGAGTGACAGCTCTCTCTCTCTCTATCTCTCTATCACTCTCTCTCTCTCTCTCTCTCTCTCTTTCTCTCTACCTGTCTCTCTCTCTCCATCTCCCTCTCTCTATCTCTCTCTCTGTCTCTCTCTCCCCATCTCCCTCTCTCTCTCTCTCTATGTCGCTTTCTCTCTCTCTCTCTCTCGCTCTCTGTCTCTCTCATTCTCGCTCTCTCTCTCTCTCTCTCTCTCTCTCTGTCTCTTTCATTCTCGCTCACTTTCATTCTCGATCTCTGCCTTTCTCTCGCTCTTTCTTACGTTAAGGTTCATATTCATATATGCTTTATTGGAATGACAATACAGTGTATCATAAGTAAATTATTTCTTAAAATAAAAGATTGTAAACAACAAAATGTACTACAAATAACATAAATTAATAGTAACATTGCATTAAATAATGGTTACAGTGAATGACTATTATCTGATTGAAAACAAAAGTTACAAATAATATGATTCACATTTTTTATCATGAACAATAATTCACTTTTTTGGGGGGTTGGTTTGTTGGTATTTAGTGCATTAGGGACATCTGGTTTGTCGTACGTTTGTCCAGTGTCCCTCAGACCACGGCGTGCTGCAACATACTGGCCAGTAGTACCAGTAATGCTACGTCCCTCGCCCAGTAAAATTAACAGTTTTAGTTGTTCATTTATTTTATGGAACCTGTGTAGGGATGTTTCAATCCCATTGAAATGTTTTTCATTTAGTTTAGAATACTTTTCACAGTACAAGAAGAAACCTCTTCTACTCTATCTTTCCCTCTCTCTCTATCTCTCTCCCTCTCTCTCTCTATCTCTCTCTCCCTCTCTCTCTGTCCCTCTCTCACTGATACTGCCTCTCTGTGTTGCAGTCGTTGGTGGGGTGACATCTGCTCTTGTGCGTTGATTATTTATTTATTTTCCATTCGGAAGCTGATGAAAGCTGCAGTGTTACTGTATGTGAAATTGGGGGCAGAACGACGGGGGCACTGTAGGGGTTTGTAGTGCGTGAAAGCATTAAGTCTTTTACTGCTGTTCAGCTGGACAGGGGAGGAGACAATATTGTTTTTATGGTGGATGGGTGCACCCCTAAAAAACATTCTGTGGCTGTTTGTGATTGTTCGGGTTCAGTTCATCTTTATAATGATGGCGATGGAGGTCGCTCACTGACTTGTTGAAATGAAAGTGGGCTGGGTGCGACTGAAGTCATTTTGAACTTCGCTCGATTCACACTTCCACACTGCCTATGCTCAGAAATTCCATTGTACAAGATAGGATAGGTCTACAGCAAAGGCAGTCTTAGCCTCGATTCTTCTGGAACAGGATGTAGGAAACATGAAGCTGCTTAGCATGGGCACATTTTAGGTCAAGTGCTAAATTTGAATATTTGTAACCATAGGCTGAAAGGTGCTCAGTTTTGTGGTAAAGTTATTAAAATGACAAAATCACTTCATGTCGATTACTCCTTCGGTTTATGAATATAATATATACAGTGGGTATAAAAAGTATTCACCCCTTTGGCACATTTCACATTTTATTTCCTTACTTCATGGAATAAAAATTGACTTAATTGGGATTTATTGCCACTGATCAACACAAAATACTCTATAATGTCAAATAAATAAAACAATAAAAACTCTAAAGCTTTTTCTTAATTAACTACAAATAAAAAACAAACAATAATTGATTGCAAAGTATTCACTCCTTTTGCTAACACACACCTAAATAAACCCTGGTGCAATAAATTGTCTTCAGAGGTCACATAATTATATGATTTTAGTCCATTTGTGTACCAGTTAAGATATATCAAATAAGAGGCCTTTGACAACTCTAACGGAGTTACAGTCTTCCATGGCAGAGATGGGAAAAACTGTCCATAAGAGTGCTTTACAAATCTGCACTTTATGGGAGGGTGGCAAAAAGAAAACCATTGTTGAAGAAAACTCACATTAAATCTTGTCTAGTTTGCCAGAAGGCATGTGGGAGACTCTCAAACTAAATGGAGAAAGATTCTATGGTCTGATAAGATCAAGATGTAACTTTTTGGCCTCAACGTCAGGTGCTATGTTTGGCACAAGCCTAACCCTGCGCATCATCCCAATAACTTTATCCCTACCGTGAAACATGGTAGCGGGAGCCTAATGCTATGAGGATGCTTCTTTGCTTCAGGGACTGGAAAACCTGTCAAAATAGAGGGCAAAATGGATAGAGCGAGATATAGAAAATCTTGGAGGAAAATCTGCGGCAGTCTGCAATAGACCTGGGACTTGGGAGAAGATTTATATTACAGCAGGACAATGGCCCAAATCATACAGCAAAAGCCAAAAGCCATATTGGAGTGGTTAAAAACAAAATAATCTATGTCCGGGAGTGGCCCAGTCAAAGCCCAGACCTCAATCCCATTGAGAATCTGTGGAAAGATTTGAAAATTGCTGTTCACCACTGGTCCCCATCCAACCTGATGGAGCTCGAGCAATTTTGTAAAGAAGAATGGGCGAAAATTGCAGTGTACAGATGTGCAAAGCTGGTAGAGGCTTACTCAAATAGACTCACAACTATAATTTGCAGCTAAAGGGGCTTCTTTTTTCATTTAAATTTGTTTTTGATTTTCTCCCAATTTAGTGGCCAATTTGGTGGCCAATTGCACCATATTGATTCAATCACCCTCCCCACGATCCCGCCGCCTACAACTATGGGACCGGCCACTACTCTGGGACCGGCAGTGACCTTGTCTTTTTTTCATTTGTAATTAATGAAGAAAAAAGTTGTTTATTTTATTTAACTTTATAGAGTATTTTCAGTGGCAAGAAATCCCAGTTAAATCCATTTTGATTCCATGAATTAAGAAAATAAAATGTGAAAAATGGCAATATAGAATACTTTTTATATCCACTGTATTTATGTGTGGGTGTGTGTGTGTGTGTGTGTGTGTGCTTGTTTGTGTTTGTGTGGTGTGTGTGTTCAAACAATCCCATCAAATCTGGATTGTTTTAATACTGTACCCAAATGCCAGGACCTTAATACCAGGCCCTTAATGGCAGGACCTTAATGTGTAAAAAGATAAAGAGCCAGAAGGATGATAATGTCTTCCTCCAGATGAAAACATTCTGCGGGGGACGTGAAAAGGCCCCGGGTCAGATCAGTGTGGTCAAGCTGAGGATTTAATCCTCCTTTCAGAGTGTTGGCAGCATGAGGAGGAGAGAAGCACAGATAAGCGTCTAGAGGAGGACGGCCGAGAGGCTTACCACTAAACCAACTTAACAACCACAAACCATTAACTCACTCTGTGGCGAGCGTGCGGTGGTAAACAAGCAATTATGCTGCAAGTGCACATTCACACTTTTGTACAAGCATTTTATACAAAGAACGTCAAACTCCATAAACTCTGTGTTAACTGTAGACATGTCATCGCTCTACAGCATGTGGTATAATAAATTCTTATGCATTTCCACACACGCACGCACACACACATACACATTATTATACAAATAATCATTTTTCTGGGTTAATAATATTCCATACAGGGATATTTTTAACCTAGGAAAGACTCATAGCTCTAAACCAGGGGTGTCAAACTCATTCCATCGTGGGCCGAGTGTATGCAGGTTTTTGTTGCAACCAGTGCACTACACCAGGTGATTTCACTAATTAGCTTCCTTCTTCAACCAAGGGAGGGACCTAATTGAAATCACCTGGTGTTGTGCATTGGTTGCAACAAAAACCTGCATACACTCGGCCCACGATGGAATGAGTTTGACACCCCTGCTCTAAACGGTAGCATAATTACGAATATAATATGATTCTGATATAAACGACCACAAATTCCTTTGTGAGCGATGGGATCAAAAATGTTTTTCATTAAAGTTGTGCTGCAAAGGGAGAGGCCCCACTGTGCTGCCAACCCCAGGCTGCTGGTATCACACTGAGCTCGTCTGCAATGCAAACCGCGCTGCAATGCTACCTTTCGCATTGGCTAGCAGGCTGTGAATGAGGCTGAGAATTCTCCCCAGTTCCCTTATAGATGCACAGTCACAGGTTTTACCATGTGCAAAAGGTGTTACCTCCAGCAAAAAACTATATTTGTACCAATTTCATTGGCCGAGATAGTGCTTTGTGTGTGTGCTGAAACCTTTAGTAAATTTGTCCGGTGGACTCGAACCCTTAGTGGAGTGGAACCCCGTCCTCTGTTGAACACCAGAAGCTGTGCTCTCATATAGAATCTCTTGGATGTGCCAGGTCTTGCATCATCCTTTTTAAATGTTCATCATTCAGTAACGGATACAGGCTGCGACGTGGGGGAAGACAGCCTTGCGTGACTTTACTGAACACACACCCCGAGCGGTATAACATTCACAACTGATTACGGCCTGCCTCTGTCCCAGCCTCGTTTACTTTCGGCCATTTTGATGTCATGTCCTAATCTACTGAGTATCCAGTACTGCATCTAGCGTGGACTTGAATAGAACAAGTATATCTGCCTCTACTACCTGACCTGGCAAGCAGTTCCAGGCATCGACAACTCTCTGTGTAAAAAAAACTTCCCAATATCCGTGTCGAATTTGCCTTTAACTAATTTCCACCTGTGGCCTCTTGTTCTGCTAACTGAATTTTATCTTAAAAATCTTTGGTAGTTCATTTTGTTAATTCCTTTTAAAAATTTAAAAACCTCAATAGTAATAAATACCCCGATCCCTACGTACTGCACTGCTTATCAATCATATACCTTGCGGCAAGCTAAGGGCTGCATCATAGGCGTTTATCAGTAACAGTGGAGACATCTCTACGCTCAGAGAAGTTTGGTTTGGTCTTTGTCCGAATTAACTGTTTGCTCTGGCGTGGGCTATTACTTCTCCCAGGCGTACCCCCCCCCACGACTCCCTTATGTCTTTTCCAGGGTGACTACAGAGCCATGGCTGTCAGCCTCGACCCCCCCCTTTCCGAGGGTGTTACTGGTTTAGGCGGTGGTCCTCGCTGCTCTGTTTGCATTGGCCAGGAGCGATGCCCAGACTCGGCGTGGGGGCTCCCCCCAGCTCGGGTGAAGCTGAAGCTCATCTGGGTCTCATCGTCCTGTCCTGTTCCCCCGGCCGGCCCTGTCCGGCGCAAAACCCCTTCTCCCCTCTGCGGACCGATGCTGCAGTCTTCCCCCGCTCCGCTGGTGTAGAGTTACACCACCAGACTCTGCATTCTATTTCAAAGTCTGTCCAGTTTGTCCCCCTTCCTTCCTGAAGGTTCTATACTATTTATTTTACTATTTATTACTATTTATAAGTCATTTATAAATATATAAATACTGTACAGCTTCCTTAAGTTCCTAGAAAGGCGCTTCAAATAAAACATATTATTATTATAATTATTAATAATAATAATAAAAATAATATTTGATGATGAGAAAAAGGCCATTCAGCCCATCTAGGCTTGTCATTTGCCTGCGATCTGGAGAGCATCCAGCACTGCATCAAGCCTGAACACCCCAATAGTCTCTGCCTTTACTGCATGCCCTGGCAAGCTGTTCGACACACTGACAACTCTCTTCATAAAAGAGTTAACTCTTCGATCAGCCTCAATAACTACTATCTACTTCATGTTTCTTTTTTATATTCAACAAAGCATTTCTCCTGCTTTCATTTGTACAAAATAAGACATTATTATTCTGAATGTGGCCGAGCGCAGATCCCCAGAGAGGTAACTGTATCTTGTTGTGCTGCTCAGACAGCAAGGTCCGTGTTTTTGAAAGCCCGCGGCAGACCGACCCACTGCAGCGGTGCCGTGACTCGGACGATGAGACTGATGCGTATCAGTCATCCGATCTCGCTGTCGGAGTTCAGGAGGGGAGAACCGCAGCAAGAGCCCCAAAAACGCAATAATAAGTAGTTATTGAGGCTGATCGAAGAGTTAACTCTTTTATGAAGAGAGTTGTCAGTGTGTCGAACAGCTTGCCAGGGCATGCAGTAAAGGCAGAGACTATTGGGGTGTTCAGGCTTGATGCAGTGCTGGATGCTCTCCAGATCGCAGGCAAATGACAAACCTAGATGGGCTGAATGGCCTTTTTCTCATCATCAAATATTCTTTTTATTGTATCATTATCCAATCAGCACTGCCAGAGAGCCCCTGATTGCCTGGTCACTGATTGGATGTAATTTTGGCTCATTTTCTTACAGTTGAAAATACACTTACATTCTCTCTAATATTCCAAGTCTGTGTTGAAGGGTAATTGTTATGAGGCTGCTGTGGCTGTGATGGTGCAGGGCTCATTGTTATGAGGCTGTTGTGGCTCATTGAGATATAGAAGCCATTCCCAGGGGAACATGGTGGTCCTGCATTATTATTTTTGGATTTTTAAAAATGTACTGAATCTTGATCAGTACATTTTGCTGATCATATCAGCTTGATATGAAATATTTTCCGTTCTTCCATACTCCTCTGTTATGCACAGATGCACACGTTAATTATTAAAAATATATATGCAAATGCAATGGATTTCTCAAGGCGACTAACATGTAAATGTCTGAAGAAAAGACACCAGTGTGGTTGGATGTGGCTCATAGGTGTAGTTTGGATGGAAGGTGGGGGTGGGGGGTGGGGGACTCAGCACATGGACTCAGCCCGCATGGATCTTCAGAGATTACCTTTGACCTTTTTCTTGTTCTTGTTCTTGTTCCCACATGATTTTAAGGTCATGCTGAATATGCAGCCTGTACACTGCATACCATAAGTCCCATAGCTACGCAAACAAAAAAAAGAACTGGGGCAAACTCTACAAGAATTTTTTAATAAAAGATGACTTACTGGAGAAAAGGAGACGAAGGAACTGGAGAAGTTTGCATTGCATTAAGGGCTTTCCTTTCTCCATGCGGTCACTATATAACGGTCACGGCACTGCTGCAGTGGTGGGCAACATCTAGGACAGACCTGGGGGGCTTCCTGGAAATTTCAGCAGCAGTCCAAAAACTCGATTGGAATTCCAGCTCTGGGTAGGGGCCTCAGGTGGCGTAACGGTCTAAGCAATCGACCTGAATGCAAGTTGCCTGCTACAGCCATGGTTCGAAACCTGGCTGCGCCCTTCCGGCCCTGACCGGCAGCCTGGGGGCGGCGATTGGCTGTCCGCCCCAGGGGGAGGGTGAATTGGCACGAGCTTGCCAAGAAGCACAAATGGTGTCTCTAGGAAGTAGGTGGCCGAGTTCCATCTCGGAGGAGGCGGAGGCCTCGGGGAATTAGCTTGCCCCGTAGTGACGGGTGACAAGTTTGTTGGGGGCGGGCGAATTGAAAGAGATAGAGGGTATAATTGGCTATCAAATTGGGAGAAAAACTGGAAAAAATCTGAAACAAATGTTTAAAGAAAGGAACAGGAGAATGAGACTAGGGTTCATTTAGTGGAAATGGGCGGTAGGAGGAAACGGGCCCACATCCACAAAGCCTGAAACTGATGCCATCTACATAAATAGCATAAATAGGTATGCCAAGCGACATTGGATGTCATAGGCTATGTCACCATACTATATACCGTATAACGTACTGTACATTAAATGACTGTTGCATAGTTACTCTGTTACTCTTAGTTGGAAATATCAATTATGATATAGATGGAGACGTACCATATGGTATGACAGGCTGTGTTGGGTTGTGTTTATGTGTTTGTTTGCTTTTTTTACCTCCTGTTATTGCATTTGCAGTTCCCATCCTATCAGAGCAATGTTCTTTTCTTCCATCAGTTCAGGAGAGTGCAGATCATTATTTATACTGCGTGCACTCATCTATTTTTAGGAGGATACGTCAGCCAATCGTGTGACTGAAGCAGTCAGTGCTGTACACTACCGCGTTGAATATAAAACAATAAAACATCTGTTTATCATTGCTACTTTCATTTTGGATTGTTTTATTGTTGAAAAATCTGTATACTTCTTAAGACTTCACTCAAGACTTGTGTGTGCTTATTACAGAAACGAGGGATGATTTGTCCCCATTAGAGAGTTCAGAGAACTGTTATTTTGTTGTTAAACCAAACACATTTCCACACTGAAGCAACGCTTTTCCTTTGATATGGCAGATTAATATTTACCAAAGGATCGGTGTGTTTGTTCTGTGCTGGGATCCATTGATTGCTTCTGTAACCATTGATCTTGGCTTCCCTTTCTTTGCTTGTTTTACTAATCTTATAGTATTTTAATTAGGGAAGTAGTATTTAGTATCATGTGGTCCTGTTGTACATTCTCATTGCTTTGAAGCGTACACAATAATTCAAGCAAAAAGGTGAAGTTGACACTGGGGGCAAAATATCTACTGGACCTGGGTCAAATACTGTACAAACTGTGTTTGAAATACTTTAACTCTTTAGATGCAGATGACATGTTGAAAATACTCCTGCAGACCCCTGAGAATTAAAAACAAAATACATATTACTGACCAAAACATATAACCACACAAAATAAGTAGTTACACTGAATATTAGTGAAAATAGACATTTCTTTTAAAATGTTCAGTAATATGCGGGGATTTTTAACTGGTGTCTTAAGGGGTTAAAGTATTTCACTTGTTTGACCCAGGTTTGATCTGCTGTGGGCATAGGCATGGAATTTCAGAGCAGAGGGCAGACTCAGCCATGCTTGGGTTCCCATAATCCCGTAGGGGCTATGGTTCAGCGCATTTCGTTCCCTGTCCATTAACTACAGGGCAGGGTCATCTGACCACATAAATTGGTGAAGAGCTATATTTCCTGGGTCTTGTACCCATTCTTTGTTGTCCAATGCGGGACAACTTTTCAAGTTCTTTAAAGTTTTTTATTGATGACTGTTTAAGCTTTTGGCTCTGCTCACAATATCACTCATTTATATGTTACGTTACACAGGCAGGGTTCAAGACGTGGGTTCGTTTTTTGGAGGGGCTTTTATAGTTTATATTCCTCCAGTTATGCTGTCCTGCTAATGTAATACTAACTGTAAATATTTTAGACTTATATTTGTTTCTGTAAATAACTGTTGACCCCGTTTGTTTGTTCACCACTGACCCCTGCATGTCTAAGGCCTGCTGATGTATCCAAACCTAAGTTCCATCACAAAAAAAAGTTTTAATTCAACACAGACCCGTTTAGCATGGAGCACTCTGGATGGATAACTTGGTGCCGCAAGAAGCAAGGCTCACGGCCTCGCAGCAGAGCGCTTTTCTGACGCGATAAATCACACAGAACCTCTGGGTCGATGAGAGCGAGATGCCTGGGTTTTTCAGCAGGGAAGGCTGCCAGCGTAACCAGATGTCGGGATCCCGGAAATTTAATAAGGAAGGCAAAACGAATACACTTTAACCTGAAGGTCCCGGGAGGGGGGTTAAATATAGACCGTCTTGTCTGGGAATTTCCAGCAGACATGGGAAAACTGGATCTTCTTTGCACCGCTCCGAGAATAACCCGCAGCTCCGCGGGCGGAAACCGCGATGTGCTCCTGTCCTGTTTTGGCTGCGGATGAAAAGAGCCTCAGATTGGCCAGAAGGGAAAAGACGTTTGAACGGGAGATATTTGCACAGGTGCGAGTAGAAAAACACATGGCTACCTAATGTAGCATCACTCAGCAAGGTACTTTATGAGGGTAGCAACGTCCTGATAGACTATTTCCCTTTATTCCACCGATTCTGGAAACATGAGATGACGTGCAGAGGAAAAAAGAGGTTAGTGGAGCGGTCTGCTCCCCCCCTACTCACAGTAGCGTTGCGCGTACTGTAGGCCATTTGTCTCATGGTAAACTAACGAGCACGCAAAAGGCTAAAGCTAACCGGTGAGACAATTAAATCTGTTTCTCTTTCTTCACAGCTCGACCCACAAACAGTGCAGTCCAAGAACTGGCAGATGGACGTAATCGAAATGAACGGGGTAAGGGCCTCCTCTTTGTAGGGCTCAGTGGGTTGTGCAAACTCTGCAACACCGAAAAGCGCGGTGCTGTGGAAGTAATGTAGTGCACTGTAGCATAGCGTAGCATGTGTTTGTGGTGCTTAGTGTAATGCGCATTCATGAAGGAATAGCCAATAGCATTAATATGACTGTTCTCCCTCCCCTCAGATCAAAGTAGAGTTCTCTATGAAGTTTACCGGTCGGGACTTGAGCTTGAAGAGGACACCTTCGAAAAAACAGAGTGGAGTGTTTGGAGTCAAAATTAGTGTCGTCACAAAGTAAGGCCTGTTGAAATATTCGCTCTGCGCCGGCCAATAAAAGTGACCACAGTTATTGAAGTTTGAGCATTGAAACATCACATCATTGTAGGATAGCTACACTCTGAACCCTGCATGTTCCTCTCTCGGTCCCATGGGCCTGCAGTGGCTGTAGGTACTTGCTATGACAAATCAAACCAAACACCTGATGTCATTTAGCTCACCTCTCAAACTCAAAGGGGTATACTAATCAGGGACATCAGGTGTAGTCAGTCCTCGGCTGGAACAAATATCTGCAGCCACTGCGGCCCGCAGGACCGAGAGTTGTGGCGTACCGGTGCTCTAAATGGAGTCGAGAGCAGAGCGCGGTGTTGGCTACGGTGTTGTGTCGCTCTGCAGGCGGGAGTGCTCCAAGGTGCCCTTCGTCATCCGTCAGTGCATCGAGGAGGTGGAGAAGCGGGGGATCGAGGAGGTGGGCATCTACAGGATCTCAGGGGTAGCCACGGACATCCAGACCCTGAAGGCTGTGTTCAACACAAGTGAGAGAACCTTCATGCGTATTCAGTTTGTCTAAAGTGCAATTAACCAGGATAGCAACAAATAACAGATTCTCCACTGTTTGGAATCACCAACGGGTGTTGGTGATTCCAAAGTCACCGCTGTACCACCCTATACCCACACAAAGACCACTGCAACTAAAGAGCATGTACTCCTTCTATACTCACCCGTGAGCCAGTGACCATTTTACACCCTGCAGTCCACACAGTACGACAGGAGAGCCAGTGACCATTTTACACCCTGCAGTCCACACAGTACTACAGGAGAGCCAACAAAAATATGAGCCAGCAACCCGTCTTCACAGAACTGAGCAGTGACTGCTCTCTTCAGAGCTCCGGAGTCATCAGCACCCTCATAAACTCAAAAAGTCAGATGCAACAAACTCGTGAATCTCAGAGGCAACTCAGGGATGAGAATGAAGGACGTCGCTGAATTCATTTCAGAGCCCAGTGTAAAGTGAGAGTATGAGAACGGTATGGTGGAATCTGGTTTTCCTGTGACCGCTCCATCCCTTTGGCACCTCTGCAGACAGTGGCAAAGACTTCTCGGCGATGCTGAGCAACATGGACATCAACGCCATCGCGGGGACTCTGAAGCTGTACTTCCGGGAGCTGCCGGAAGCCCTGCTCACGGACAGGCTGTACCTGGACTTCCTGGAGGGGATAGGTACGAGAGCACACACCTGTACGAGAGAACACACCTGAAGAGCTGAGCCCTGCCATGTAGCTTGGCTGCTTTTATTAGAGACCTGATGGTGGTAATTACAGGTGGTCCCACCCAACACTCAAAAATATGATCTGCAAGTGTACAGTAGTCCAACTACAGGAACAGGAAAAGTGTACATATAAAAATGTATTTCTTCTGCTATAACGCTTTTTTAAAAATGTACATTCTGTGTATTGTAATTCAGTGATAAAAATAAATCTTTATCGAGGTCAAATTTTTAATTTCTATAGAATCTAATTTATGTTATCTTTTAACAGCTGGGAAATTCACAGAGGGTTTGTTGTGTAATTAGTATATACTGGTAGCTGACAAAATAAAGGAAACACCAACATAAAGCATCTTAATAGGACGTTGGGCCACCACGAGCCGCCAGAATAGCTTCAGTGCACCTTGGCAAGGATTCTACAAGTGTCTGGAAGTCTATTGGAGTGATGTAATTCCACAAGAAATTCCATCATTTGGTGTTCTGTTGATGGTGGTGGGAAACGCTGTCTCAGGCGCCGCTCCAGAATCTGTTCAATTGGGTTGAGATCTGAGGCAGTGGGGGATGTGGGGGGGGTAAAGTTCTCCAGATGTGAAGATGAACAGTGCTGTAGTCCAGGAGTGATGAGGAGAAAGTCTGTCTGTCTGTCTGTCTGAGTGTAACCTGACAGGAGCCTGTTCTTCCTCTCCAGCGCTGTCAGACCCCGCTGCCAAGGAGAGCTGTATGATGCACCTCCTGTGCTCGCTGCCAGACCCCAACCTCGTCACGTTCCTCACTCTGCTGGAGCACCTCCGGAGGTACGAGGCACGGGGGAGGGAGGGAGGGGGAAATCTGCCTTTCATGATGTCCGGGTTTGTTCAGTCTGGTTTTTGCAATCTTTGTAAAGCTGCTCTGTGTTTTGTGTGCGTGTACAGTATGTGTGTACGTTTATGTGTGTGTGTGTGTATGTGTGTGTGTGTGTGTGTGTGTGTGTGTGTGTGTGTGTGTAAGTATGTGTGTGTGTGTGTGTGTGTGTCTGTGTATGTGTGTGTGTATGTGTGTGTGACTGTGTGTGTGTGTGTGTGTGTGTGTGTGTGTGTGTGTGTGTGTGTGTGTGTGTGTGTGTGTGTGTGTGTGTGTGTGTGTGACTGTGTGTGTGTGTGAGTGTGTGTCAGTATGTGTGTGTGTGTGTGTGTGACTGTGTGTGTGTGTGTGTGTGTGTGTGTGTGTGTGTGTGTGTGTGTGTGTGTGTGTGTGTGTGTGTGTGTGTGTGTGTGTGTGTGTGTGTGTGTGTGTGTGTGTGAGTGTGTGTGTGTGAGTCCCTGTCCACTCACATGTACTCTCTGGAGCTTTTGACCGTTTAAGGGGAATATGGGGACACCACAGCTGTGTTTTAATCCTCATCACTGCTGCACAACTCGATCCAAGGCCCGAATGTTCATGGCCATTTCTCTGACGCTCACAATTAAATCCCCTCGCGCCAGTGTCATTCGGCCCCGCCCGCTCTCCTCACCAGAGGAACTCCGGTCTCAAGAAAAAGGAGAAAGGCCACACCCCACCCGCTGCTTGCTGATGCTCTCCAGAGGTCCTGGTTCACAAGTGCAAACTTCCCGCCGAGATAACCGCGATAACCGCGCTTCCTGTCCAGGATGCGGGGCTCTGACATATTTGATGAGGTCCAGTGCTTCACAGGAATGCCCTCAGTCGCACATACCTGATCAATGTCATGGCGCTGTTGTGCTTCTGCGTCTGCAAATCTGCGAACATGCACAGGTGTCGCACGCAGAGGGCAGTGCCGCATTTACTAAAACTAAAGAATGGACAGAAAACGAAGAAGAAACCCAGAAACGGAAATCTGTTTCCCGTTTGCTGTTTTGGTTCTTTGTTTTAGTTTCGTTTTGGGTCTTGGTCCTTGGCCCAACCCCAATGCTACTGGATATACAGTCAGGTCCATAAATATTTGGACATTGACAAAGTGTTATTGTTATTTTAGCTGTCTACCACAGCATATTGGAGTTGAAATTATGAATATGAGCTCAAAGTGCAGACTTTCAGCTTTAATTTGAGGGTATTTATATCCAAATCGGGTGAATGGTGTAGGAATTACAGCACTTTTTATATGTGGTCCCCCCCTTTTTAAGGGACCAAAGGTAATTGGACAATTGCCTGCTCAGCTGTTCCATGGCCAGGTGTGTGTTATTCCCTCATTATTTCATTTACAAGTAAGCAGATAAAAGGTCTAGAGTTGATTTAAAGTGTGGCATTTGCATTTGGAATTTGTTACTGTTAACTTTCAATTTGAAGTCCAAAGAGCTGTCACTGCCAGTGAAGCAAGCCATCCTTAGGCTGAAAAATCAAAACAAACCCATCAGAGAGATAGTAAAAACATTAGGTGTGGCCAAATCAACTATTTGGTACATTCTTAAAAAGAAAGAACGCAGAGTCGGCTCTGGCCGGGAGTTCCACCGGGGGCAGCAATTGGCTGTCCACCCCAGGGAGGGGGGAGGGAAGCCGACACTGTTTGCTGCGTGCAGGAGTGGTTCTGGGGAGCCGGAGTTACGGTCGACAGCATGACAGGTGCTGTCTCGGAGGAGATGATGCTTCGCCTTTGTCACTGCCGGTCACAGGGCTACGGCAACGAACTACAAAGGCTACCAAATTGGGAGAAAAACAGGATAAAATCAGAAAAAAAAGAAAAATATTAAAATATTGAGTGCAGGAATGTGTGCATTTATACATAGGTTTTCCACTGTACAGCAGTTACCCAACAATAAAAGCTGTATATTAATTATCACAATGCTAAAAAGTCTGTAATAAGCATGTTTCTATAGTGGGAAAGTGAATACACAAAATAAAAATAAAACAGATGGGAAAGGAGAGAAGGGATAGTCGAGAGGTGTTGCTCTGCTTCATCTACGTGGTTCATTTTGCAATTAGATGTCAGTTTAGCTGAATTTTTCAAATGATGAAAATTTGGATAGATCATTTTTCTATTACTAAACCATGCACAGCTGAAATTTATGGACAAAAATGATATAGTGACCTAAAAATGGTGAAAAGTCAGGAGTGAATGGAAATGGTGAAAAAATGAAAGATTCACTGAACCACAGAAGCAGTATTGCTTTTCTCATCACAAGTAATTAACACTGAGAAACTTCAGAGAAACATACAAAAACACATTTACTGTACTTGACTTGCAGTACAGAAGCAATTTCATTTTTGTCAATTGTGACATCTGCTGGCCTTCCTAAGGATTGACATTCTGAAAATAAATTGATATAACTGAACTATACAGTATATATACAGTATATATAAAAAAATATATATAAAATTGGCTTAAATTGTTTGCTTCCATTAGTTTTTTGTATTAAGGATATTGTTTTTTCTTTTTTTGGTGGGAGGTGCTAGGAGGAATTCGAACAAATAAACGAGACAGTATTCAGGTTTATGGGATGAAGACGGTCTGGATCAAATTTATTTTATTTGTTTTATAGATATTTTTGTTGTGCAGTTTGTGACTGCCGTGCTCTCACAATTGTGAAGAAACGTGGATGAATAACAATCACAGGAATATGGCACTCAAAATGATGGAGAGGAGGGCCAGTTGCAGCTCATTTTAAAGTGTCATGTTTCACACCAGGGTCCCTCTCTCCCCAGGGTGTCTGAGAACGAGCCAGTAAACAAGATGTCCCTGCTGAACCTGGCGACCATCTTTGGCCCCACCCTGCTGAGGCCCTCAGAGGAGAGCAGCAGAGGACACATCGCCCTGCTCGCCGACATCTGGTCACATGACGTCATGGCTCAGGTGGGCCCTGAATGTTCCGGCAGCCCAGTTTTGTTTGGGGTGGGGTTGCTGTACAGTGTGGTCCCCTTCTGTTTAGTAAGACCCCTGCCAGATTCAGTCATGATTTGTCCTTAGGCTTTGACTTGGATTGAGAAATGCAAGCATTAACTTTTTGAAACACTTAAAATTCTTTAAAATTCGTATTATTCATTTTGGTGATCGCTGAACTCATCAGTTTGTGCATTCAAAGGAAAAAAAATGTGCGCCTTCATTTAATTTCAAGTCAAAGTTAAGGAAAACGAATTGTGTAGACAATTTGCAGCAGTGCTTTAGAGATGCTGCTCATGAACTCACTGGTCTGGGAGTGTTGTTAGTCAGATCTGTGTCACTGTTGCTCATAAAACACATGTGGATGCACGTATGTTCTCTTGTGTAAGTCACTCTGGAGAAGAGCATCTGCTAAATGACTGTAATCTAATGAAAAATTCTGATGGAATCCAGGCCCTCTAATCCCATACATGTTAGATTGCTCCTCGCCTGGGCCTGGTCTGGTTCAAAGTTTTAAAATAACCTTGCAGTTGTTTTGGTGAGTCGAATATGATGTAGTTGTGTGTGTGGTTGCAGGCATTGTTGCATTGCTGTATCAGGGTTGAGTGTGCTGTTGTTCTGGGCGGTTGTAGGGATTGTTGCGTTGCTGTATCAGGGTTGAGTGTGTATAAGGGTGTCTGTCTCTCTGTCTCCTGTCAGGTCCAGGTTCTGCTGTTTTACCTGCAGCGCCCTCCCGTCTCCTTCTCTGAGCTCAAACGGGACACCATCTATTTCTCCTCTGACGTGTAGCCCCGGGCACGGAGACCTCCGAACTCGAGCTAATGCCTTTTTCACGCGGGCTGCTTCAGCAAGAATAAAGAGGGGACTCCCAGCTGAAGAAACACAAGAAAAACACTGCCCTCCATTTGCTTTCCCTAGCCATGGACATGTGTCTCTGGCTGTTACCAGCGTCATTCCAGATGTGTCAGATAGAAGCTAAATGAGTACTTCCAGACCCAACATTCCTCCCCTTCTCAGCCCTTGTCCTTGCCCCCACTGCCCCCCCCGCCCCCACCTGCACAACAGCACTTGGGCCTGCCAGTAGTCTGTAGAGTCAACCTGTGTCCTGTGTGTGCCATGGGAGAAAGGTGAAGAGGCATGGATATGGTCTGGTTCCCTTACGCTGCCAAAGAAGATCAAGCAGTTGACCTCATCATCCGTTATGTAATTCATGAAAGTCAAATTGTGAGGGGCCAGTTTGTGAAAGGAAGGATTTGTGTGTGTGGTGGGGTGGGGCGTGGATAGGGGGGCTGTCTTTAGTGTTCCCAGCACATATGGCTGTCCCACTTTCTTGCAAGTGTGTGCGATGAGACAGGGAAACAGATTTTCGCTTTTTTAACATCCCAGCCAGAACAGAGACCCCCCCCCCCCATCCCCTTCCCCAGCGGCCCCCTGTGATTGTGTGTTACCACGGCAATTCCCATTACGGAGTGTTCCGTTACTCACTTGAGGGGTGTTTGAGAAATTGCATTTATGTAAATATTTCATGAATAGGATATGTTCAACGATTTATCTTAGCTTTTTTTATGCACACGCTCAGTAATATTATTATGTTACCGGCTCTGTTCGCGTTAGACCGGGGCAGATGTAAGAACATGGCATCCTCTTCTGTGTATTAAAGATGCATTTGCCATATTTATTTGTGAGGAGAGGACTGTGTGCTCCAGAATTGGGTGTTCTCCAAACTTCTTGCAGGATCTCTATCATCACTGTGTGTGAACTGAACTGTATATAAATATGTGTATAAGTATGCCCGTTCAGTCCTCTGCATCTATTGAATGTTGTAGGAACATTGATAGCATTTTAAGTCAGATTTGTTCAGTGTGGACTTTAAAATGTACAGTAATGGTAACGGTAAAAAGGAGAAGCTCTGGTGTACAATCTCTGACAATCTCGCTTTGTACATTTGCAGTTAAGTCGATAGGAACTGTGAGTAAATGCATAAATGACGACAATAAAATAGCGCTTTGTGTAAGTCACTCCATTCTTGGTCATCTCTGAGTATAATACTGAAATCTAGTATAGGGTGATTTTGTGTTTGTATGCATGCGTTGCATTTTCAGGTTGTGATCAAACTCTGTGACAATGAGCTGTGACATTTTAGAAGCATTCAAATCCAACTTTAATGCTAGAGTATCAAGTCCTAAAATGTGCATGCACCAAGTACTATTAAATGAGAATCTCTATGACATTTTTTCAATTATTTTGAAGATGGAAGAAAATCCAAAGTGTATTTTGCTTCTATGAGGAAGAAATTCAGAACCAGTTTATGATAAGAAGTAAGTGTCCATGTGATCGTTTTCTGTCTTTTTTGATCAAATAAAAGTGTGTTTGTCATGTTTTTGGTATTTGAATGCAGAAGCTACATGGTATTATATTTCATGGTCCTGGTCCATACTGTTTCTGCCAATAAGTTCATAGCCACTACATTACGTGAGCTGCAAATGGGCCCATCTTTCAATTATGAATTTGCAATTTTGGTTAAATCATCTACTCTTATTCAATTTATATAGATAGATTTACAGGGGCAGACACAATAATGGAAACACCAAACAATATATAAATATTAACTAATAAGGAGTTGGGCTGCCCTTTGCCTTCAGAACAGCTTCAATCCTTCTTAGAATGCTGTTATTCACTTTTTAACTGTTTATAGTGTGATACTGGACTGTTCTCTAAGAAGGAAAGCCTCCAGTTCTTTGAGAGATGAAGGCAGTGGAAATCTACTCCACACTAGATGTTCCAGAACTTCTCATAAACATTCAATGATGTTTGGATCTAGTGATTGGGGAATCCATGAAAGGCCTTTGACTTCATCTTGGTGTTCATGAATCCACCGTTGAATCCATTTAGCAGTGTGTATGGGGGTGTCATCGTCTTATTGTCTTGGAATATGGGAACATCTGGAGGAAACAATGTTTGCACCATAGGGTGCAACTGGTTGCATGAAATGGCTTTGTATTCCTTGGCCATAATTCTACCATGCAGAGTAATAATAGGACCCAATGACTCCTATGACGTGGCTGCCCACACCGTAACAGATCCACCACCATGTTTAACAGTTGAGAACAAGCAAAGTGGGTTAAAGGCTGCCTTTGGCTTTCTCCAAACATCACAGCTTTTGTTGAGACTGGGTCATAGAAGTGTAGCTTCAGTTCTGTGGTAATATTTGAGGCTGTTGTTTTGTGGTTTTTAGCTACTATCCTGTTACGTGTTTATCTATCCCTATCGGTGAGCTTCGACTTCCGATCACTATTCCTCTTTTTTTCCTTGTTAGGTGTATGCCATCATGATTTTTGACACTTTCCCCGTTTCTGTGAAACTGACACACCTGTAATTTGGCCACCAGCTATTTGACCTCTTTCAAAATCTTCTAGGTCTGTTGCTGTTGCTTTAGAAACTCACATAGTGACTCACAAGTGTTTTTAAAAGTATTTTATAGCAGAAGCATATTGGTAATTAGTACTGATGTTAATATGAAACGTGCTGACTCCTTTTTAATTTAGTGATTTGCTTCAAAATATGAGTCCCTTTTTCATGTGTCCTTGTCCATTATTTTGTCTACCCCCTGTATGTGTGTGTGTGTGTGTGTGTGTGTATGTGTGACTGTGAGTACACTACTGGTCAAAAGTTTTAGAACACCCCCATTTTCCAGTTTTTACTGAAATTTAAGCAGTTCAAGTCCAGTGAATAGCCTGAAATGGTACAAAGGTAAGCGGTAAACTCCCAGAGGTTAAAAAATAAAGTTTAGGCTAGCAAAAAATGAAAAATACTGTACATTGTTTGGCAGTGAGTAGTTTCCTACACCATCAAAAGGCACTTGGAAACTGGAGGAAACTCTACCAGGAAGAGGTCTGGCAGACCCAAAGCCACAACAAAATCAGAAGACAAGTTTCTGAGAGTCAACAGCTTGCGTGATAGGCGGCTCACAGGACAACAGCTTCAAGCACAGCTTAACACTGGTCAAAGTAAGGAAGTCTCAGTTTCAACTGTGAAGAGAAGACTTCAAGCTGCAGGTTTGACAGGTCGAGTGGCAGTAAGAAAGCCATTGCTAAGATGGCAAAATAGGAAAAAGAGGCTTGCCTGGGCCATGAAGCACTGCCAGTGGACTACTGAAGACTGTAAGAAGGTCTTATGGACCGATTAATCAAAATTTAAAATCTTTGGTTCATCACGCAGGGTTTTTGTACGCCGACGAGTAGGCGAAAGGATGGTTCCTCAGTGTGTGACACCAACGGTCAAACATGGAGGAGGAAGCGTGATGGTCTGGGGCTCTTTTGCTGGATCCAGAGCGGGCGACTTGCACAGAGTGACTGTTAACCCACATTAACCCATTACGTGTTCCCTGAAAAGGGCCTTTTTTAATAACTCTGAAATTGACATTATTTTTTAGTTTTTGGTAACCTAAAGTTTTTTTTTTAAACCTCTGGCAGTTTACCACTTACCTTTGTACCATTTCAGGTTATTCACTGGACTTAAACTGCTTAATTTTCAGTAAAAACTGGAAAAATGGGGATGTTCTAAAACCTTTGACCAGTAGTGTATGTCTGTGTGTTTATTTGTGTGTGAGTATGTGTATGTGTGTTTGTGTGTGAGAGAAAGAAAGATAAAGAAAGAGAGAGATGCAGACATAAACTCCTCCACTTGCAATCTGTCAGTTATCATTGATATCCTTTGCTTCAGTAAATACCCAGCTGTATAAATGGATTGTAAAGAAATGTAAACTGTAAGTCGCTCTGGATAAGAGCGTCTGCTAAATAATATAATGTAATGTAATAAATCATCCATTACAATAATACATTCAGCATAAACCATACCTTACAATAACACATTCAGCATAAACCATACCTTACAATAATACATACAGCATAAACCATACCTTACAATCATATATTCAGCATAAACCATACCTTACAATCATATATTCAGCATAAACCATACCTTACAATAATACATTCAGCATAAACCATACCTTACAATCATATATTCAGCATAAACCATACCTTACAATCATATATTCAGCATAAACCATACCTTACAATCATATATTCAGCGGACCACTGGAGCCCTCCTGATAAATATACAATGAAGCAAAGTGGACACCATGTTGTCTACACTGTACAGACGCTGGGGTTTGAGATTAGAGTGGGGTTTGAGTCCCTGGGGAATTCTATATTACAGTGAGTGCACTTATCTTTACTTTTATGTCCAGGGATGGCCCAACAGGGGGCGCTGTGGGATAAAGCTAGTTGGTTAAGGTGAGGAATTTATTTGAGTATGTCAACATGCATGTTTGCTTGAATTCAGTGATTTCATGCTTTCAATGTTAAAATGTAATTTGATTCACATTGGTACGAATATCCATATCTAGTGGTTCTACCTATAATCTTCTTTAAAATGAACACACACACCGTTACTATTTATTTCAAACAGGTTAACATGTTCCTTTCTATTTCTGTTGAATTAGATTGTAACTTGTCAAAACCACTGTAGTACATACCTACACAACAACCGCATACTATAGAGAACGAAAACATAGCATAGGCTACCTTTGTTGATACGTGGGCTTTACTGTCTTAAAATTGAATAGTTTATTTCATGGAACCATACCTTTGAGTTCATAAGTCAGTTAAAGGCAAAATAGAGAAACGCCCATTTCACGCGCAGAAAGAAACTTAAGACAGCACCTGTACATTAATTACAAACAGATATGCTCACAGATATGCTCGCGAGTTCAAAGGAAACGACAAGCGCTGCAGTTGATACAGGGATTCAATAGTTCGGACTCGTTTTGGGGTTTTACTTTCACACGCAGATGACGTGAGCCGTTGAATTGACAGATCTGTATTTTCATATCGAGCGCGCAGCTGCGGTGTGTCAGTTGTGTAGCAGGCACGGTGCTCCCTGGGAGTATTTATTTGGGTGTGACAAAAATAATGCCGCAAGTCCTGGACAGCAACATGTGCAGTATCGTTTAAAATCGGAGGATCGCGCAAAAAAGCAGTCGCGGACAACTTTATTAACCGTTGCATGGCGGACTTGATGTTATATTTTCGGAGATAATCTGCCTCTTCCTTACCTCCGATGGGGAATGAACTTCAAATGCATTACCTGCTGGACTGCGAGACGACAGAAGCCCGTGGTTCGGATTGATTTTCTCGCTGACGGTACCGCCCCGGTCTCCGAGGATGTTCAGCTGTATCGGTTGCTTCTGGGTGCTCTTGTCTTCGGCTCTCGTCGCGATTTGCGGTTACAGTTTTCTGACTCCAGCATGGATTGTCAGGGATCCTGCGAAAACCGAAGCCACCGTGAGCTTCGGGTTACTGTGGCACTGCTCCGAGTCCATCGATCATATGTACAGCTGTTACTCGTTTGCAGGGCTTGAGAAATTTCCTGAAATCCCATCCCTCTCCTGGCAGGTAAAAAAAAAATTATTATAATTTACTATCAAATACACCCTTATTTTACTGTTACTTTTCTGTTTTGTCTCCCTTGTTTTTTTTTCCTTGTGAAAAGTCGAACGGAATAGAAAGAGCGCGCATGGCAGCCTTCCCGTTTTAATTCCAATATTTAAATTGGTGTGTGTTATGTGTAATTTGGGAACTCGTTGTGATTTTCCTGGGCATCAACTAAACTAACTCCTACATTTTAATAATACTGCATTAAACGCTGTTCACTGAGAAATTGCTTATACGGATACATCCAAATAAATCACCTTCGTTGTGTTTGCTGGCACATTTCACTTCCGAGAAGTTGCCTTGGATACCCCCGGAACATTAATTTAGCTGTCCAGATTGCTAGAGAGGACTGTTAAATCCAACGAAATAGTTCTTGCATTCACGACAAGCAGCCGGCTGCATCGTAAGAACTGGTCCCTTGAGCTTTGTGAAAGTTCTGAACAGAATTACAATTACGGTATTTATTTATCAATCGGGCGTTGCATTTCTAGTTTCCCGTGGGAAATGGAAGACTATTTATTAACGCGGTAGGCTACTCCATACTTCTGTCTTACATTTCCCGAAATGGCTAATAATAATAACAGAATAAATATATTGTATATAATTTGGGCATGTTTGTGTAGTTGTAAACATACTCAAAATGTTGTACTTATAATTACATAGTCTAACTATATATGGAACTGATAGCATAGCATAGGAAACCATCACTAACTGGGGCAAGAGGTAAGCTTGTGGAGCCAAGTTCAAGTCACTTTTCCATGGTTTTAGTTCTCCCCAATAACTATTACCTTAAATAGCCAAAAATATCCATTTTACCGCTTTCATGTGGTAAAGGCAGCCTTTCATGTGAGCTATTTACTTTTGAACCTACCTGTTGAACTAAGATTATAATGATATTGCAACAATTTGTTTTCATGAATAACCATTGTACATTCTTGCATGTAATAATACAGATCAATGTCCTAACAGAATATCCAAGGAATGTAAGAAAAGAGATTGAGGCAAAGCACAGCCATACAGTAAACACATTTTCCAACCTAATTGGTAGATAAATTGTTATCTGGCCTACGTGGCATCTGCTCAATGCCTCAATAATACTTAGTCTAATAATTACACATATTTGAATAGTGTATATTTTCCTTTCTTCCCTTGAAATTGAATACCCTCTTGCATCACTGTTATGCCACCCTTCCCCCATGGTGGGAGCACTGCGGCTGAAGCATGTGTGCTCTTCCAATACGGTCGCCAGTGAGCCGGTGACTATTTCCCAGGCTACAAGCTGCAGAGTGTACTACAGGAGGAGAGCTAGCACAGTCAGAGCCGAGGTGCATCTCACAGTGACAGATGGACTGGTGACCTGCACAAGCTTTGTGAGCAGCTAGGGCTGAAGCTATCACATTGATGATCAAAGGAAACCTGGCTGGCTCATGCCCACTAAACCCCAGTGAGAGGAAGTCAGTCGTGTCCTGCCGTTGTAGACTCACAGTCATAGTTTACTAATGACACAGGCTAGTCCAGGTGTAGCGGAGCTCCGAGACGTGAGTTAAGCACCTGAGCGTCCCCTACAGAATGTGACGTCACCCCTTGAGAAGCAATAAGAAGAGTATGATTCGTTCCCAGAGCTGGGGACTCGGGCCATTAGCTCGGCGGGCTAATCGTGTCTCTTGCTGTGTTGGGGGCACGATTTGAAACTCCTGCAGGCAGAAGCATCTCCGTTACACTGGTTAACTAGCGATGTCTAGGCTATAGCTTCTCAGATTGTGTTTTTGTGTACCGCCTGTGTCACTTGACATAAACCGTTTTGATTTTCAGTCGATGTTGGACAGGCGGCATTATGGAAGATACTAAATAATACTACTTCAGTTAAGGCTGTACTCTCTCTTGTCACCTGTAAATACATTAAACGGGGGAAGTCTATTCTTGCTACTACCGATTTCCTTAAGTCCACAGCACGTAGAGTCAATAGCTGTTGAACGCCATAATTACTGTATCGTGAAATGATTAAACCCATTGTGATCTCTTGGTTTGTTGTGTTTAAGCCTCTGTTTGAATAACTTGGATTTGTGGGGTTTCATTGCGAAGGAACTTTCTCTGATCAGACCCATAGTGGGCAGTACCATCACTACGGCCACATCACCCACAGTGGCACAAGGGGACAGAGAGACTGTTTGTATTAAAGACAATTATGAATGTTCGATTTGTTTTCTGTTTCATTTTCTACAATTCAAGCAAAAAAGAAAACAGTTGCTATCTGAAGTTGAATGATTTGATAATCACAAGCATATCGTTAAAGTTGTGGTCCAGGACAAAAATTGTAGGATGGAAGCAAGAAATCAATCCTGCGCAGCTAACCTAAAGCTCCCAAGTGGTTGGATTTATTGAAACTGGACTTTGATGTCCGATTTAACGACTATGTCGAAATAAATCAAAAACCACTTGGCAGCAGTAAGGAACTGTGTCTGTGTACTGTATTTATTGTTAGCCCAAAATGCACTCAGGCTTTCCATTTGCTCCATTTAGACATATTAGGTTCCCAGTGACCACAGAACACAACCAGCAGCCAAGGTTTTTTTTGTTGTTGTGCAGCCTTCATCTAATACAATGATGGATGGGACTGGTTTTATCTTTGAATACCAATTACGAGAATGCAAATCAGATGCATTATGGGTCAGAAGACAAAAGACCAGAATCCCAGAGGAGTTAGTACATTAAAAGGGCACACAATCTTCAATGGATTTCCTGTTACACTGAAAGCTGTATGATGCATACGTTTATTTGAACAAACCTGACAGCTTTTTAATGATCCTATGGTTCATGACACACAGACAAACCCAATTTTATTTTTTTATTTGATTTTTGCTGGTGTTGTTCAAGCTAAGAAGTCTCTTCCCGATTTTCAGAATAATTGGTTAAATACTTGCACTGCGTGTGTGTGTGTGTTTTCTCTCTTTTTGTCATAGTGAGACACAGAAGACTCGGTAGTGAAGAATAAAAAAGTGATGTGTTTTAAGACTGATGATAATGCAACAGCATGCAGCTGCAGAATGCAGTCTCACGGATGCCACTTCCATAATCCGTTATTCTGTATGGATGTATATTGCTTGTTAGCTGGATAGCTACGAAGCTAGATAGCTATTAGCTTCTTGTTTATTTATTTTCCGAATTTTGACTGCAAGCTTTCTTTGGCTGGCTCTTCAGCTTTTTCGTATGTAGCTAATCTTGCAATTAGCTAATCTAATCTAAATTTCCTAATCTGTAGCTAATCTAACTCATTTATGCTATATAAACAATAATAGCTAGCTACCTAGCTAGCTATTATAGTCTGTTCAATTGAGCTATTGGTGACAATTTAAAAGTCTATTCTTATGCATACCATAGACCAGTCAATATTTTACTGGAAGAACTGAAGTGTTTAAAGACACATCACAATGCCTGCAGCTAGACTAGGGCTGGGCAACCCTGGTCCTGGAGAGCCACCGGGTCTGCTGGCTTCTGTTTTCACCTTTAAAAGCAACCAATTGAGTCCCCAGAAGCCAGGGTGAGGTGAGTTAACTGTGTAATCAACTGCTTTAATTGGTCAGTTAAGTGCTGCGTAACAACGGAAACCAGCACATCCTGCAGCTCTCCGGGGAACTAGGGCTGGCTTCACCGTGACCTACACCGTGACCTTGACATGGATCCGGCCCGCCGACCTGATTACTCCTCGCCTCTACCTGGCGGCTGGAGGTTAATCGAACGGCGCTTTGATCGAACGTGGCTTAGTGATGCAATTAGTAGTGGCTGTCCACGTCACCGGCGGTGGAGTGATTGCCACGTTGGTTGTCCGCTGGCCGTGCAGCCGTGACAGTAACACCGAAATGCCCTGGGCCGCTGTCGTCAGGATGACAGGACGGTGAGTGACGGCACGTGGATTATTATGTTTTTTGACAGATGGGAACGTGTTTCAGAACACGAAGACAGCTGGAGTCCTCTCTCTATTTGTGTTTGCTCTGTGTGTGCGTGTGTCGGAAAAGCCTGCTACATGACACGAATGAGGTATGGTACAGGACAGCGATGTACTGTATGTTTGCTTTGAATTAGCCCTTTCGAGCCCCGGGCGGAGGTCTTCCCAGGTGCTGTTGGTCGGGTTCGTCCATAATTGATGGGTCCACAGTGTCACGTGACACAGTTTCTTCTCGGGTCAGAGAGATCCAAAGGTTTGAAAGAAGATCAGGAGAATGAACAACAAGGGGGAGGAAATATTTACGCTGTCGACAGTTTGCCCTGTGGGAAATCAGTTAAGGGTGGCTGTGTCCCGCTCCTCCCGGATTAACATTCAGATCCCACAGGCTGTGCTCTCTTGTCACTGTGGAAATCGATGGGTTTGATTTCGGTGTATAATTTGAGATCTGTGTACAGACAGACACAAAAACAGATGCCTCCTAAAGCATTTGATTGCGTGCATTGATATTGTACCAACGGTTTCACGGAAATGAGAAAGAGCAAGGACATCGGCAAACTATTAGACGCTAACCAAACTCAATGTGTGCACCATATGGTTGCAATTTTAATGATGTGAAAAGTATTGTCGGTGACTGAGGGGTGTTTGGTCCACCCGTTGAAATGGTTTGTGTTCCAATAGCATTGGTGTCAATGTGCATACTGAAAAAAACACCACCACCTAAAAAAGTTCAAGTATATTGTTAAAATATTATTTTATCTTTTCACATGGGGAAAATCAATGAGATCAGGCTCTGAGCACTGTCAGCAGTAAAGTATCATAGTGAATATTGCATTGACTGCAGCTGCTGAAAATGAATGATCAAATGTACACAGGGAGGATGGCTTAGATGCGTATCATTATCAAATCAAATCAAGTTTATTTGTATAGCGCTTTTCACAATAGAATTGTCACAAAACGCTTAACAGAGGGGGAACCCAGGCCTAGACCCCCAAAAGCAAGCCTAACGGCAACAGTGGCAAGGAAAACTCCTAGGTAGGGAGAAACCTTGGGAGGAACCAGACTAAAAAGGGGGAGCCCATCCTCTTCTGGCCGGCACAGGGTATGTCCAAAAAGACCATGTCATGGTCAGTCCAAGGTGGCTCAGGGCTGAAAGACTTTGCCCCTCCTGAGTTAGGTAGTCAGCGGGGGGCTAAACCACGCGGAGAGGGTCCAGATCCAGGAACTGGGGTTGGCGTGGGGGTGAGGGTTGATGGGGCAGCTCACACTTCTCGCAGGATCTAGGGCTCGGGGCAGGTGCCCCGAGTCAGAGGCCGAGGCAGAGAAGAGAACGTGCAGTCAGAAAAAAGCAGTGCTATAGCCAGTAGCATTATGTAAGAGCAGGGGAGCACAAGCATAGGAAATATACAGATAGCCCCAACAGGTGTAAGCTATGGCAGCATACCTATTAGGAGAGGGACAGAGAAAACACGCAGCCATGAGAGAGTTCCAAACAATCCACACCTGATCAAGGATAACCAGCATAACAGTGGTGGTAACACATTGAGGAGGTGACAGTATGGAAAGTTTCTCACTCCATAAGACACTAAGGCATGGCCTTCTCCATCTCTCCACCTAGACTATGTTTGGCAGTAGGCTAGGCTGAAAAGATATGTTTTTAATCTACACTTAAAAATTTAAACTGTGTCCGAATCCCTAACATGCCTTGGTAAACCGTTCCACAACAGAGGAGCTCTAAAAGAGAAGGCTCTACCACCAGCTGTGCTTTTCAGAATTCTAGGGAGTAATAGATGGCCGGCTTCTTGTGAACGAAACGAAAATTATAACACAAGCCACAAGCCAACAAGCCAACTACCGCTGTCTGAGGCGCCACTCCAGAATGTCCCATAAGTGGTCAATTGTATAGAAATCTGGTAACTGAGGTGGCCATGGCTTATGGTTTACATAGTTTTCATGCTCATCAAACCATTCAGTGACCACTCGTGCCCTGTGGATGGGGCATTGTCAGCGTAGACCTACCATCATGATAGAAATGCTTCACCATAGGTGAAGGAGATCACTCAGAATGGCTTTGTATTTATTGGTATTTACCTTGCCCTCTAAGGGGGTTGAGTGGACTTAAGCCATGCCAGGAACTCTTCATTTACTCAACTACTTCCTTTATTTTGACAGTTACCTGTGTGTGTGTGTGTGTGTATATATATATATATACGTTTTTGTAAGTTTTATTTATATATATACTGAAAGGTGCATCAAATTAAATGAAGGCAAAGCCTATGCTGGGCACTATGAAAATGGTAGAGTGTTGAGTTTTGAATATGTAAGTATGGCATGCTGTGTTTTAATGGCCCTCTAATAAAAGTACCTGCAGTGCGATATGGAAGTTTTAGCAGCAGATTCTTCACGGCCTCAGGAGAGAGATGAATCGCTCGGCTGTAAGTTATGGAAACTGAGAGAGACTGCCTGAATGCCATATGAGGAGATGATTTCTCTAGAGTAAATAAGTTGTGCTTTTAAAAAAAAATGTTTCCCCATCGGCTCACCATCACACACACACACACTCGCGCACAGAGACACTTTTGAAGTACAGCTTTTTGCACAAGGACGCATCGTCGATCAGTGGGGGAAAGTGGGTTTTATAGAGCTTCCTCTGATCTGCCGTTTCCTGCCGCGCCCAGGGAGCCATCCGGGGGTGGGGAAGGGGGGGAGAAGGTGTGGTGCTGTCGGTCATTGGGGACCCCGGAGTCACGATCCTACACCTGCGCATCCTGTCCCAGGTGCGCTCAGGGGAAGGGACGGCAGAGGTTTGGCACACGTTCAGTGCACGGTGCTGCCATTTCATTTGCGCAAAAAAGCACTCAGCCCCGGGAGGAGAGACAGATGCGGTTTAATATCCCTGACAGGTAGACAGCTGCATGGCAGTAGGGGTGTGAATCCATTCCAGACGGGGGGGGCATCGCTCTGAATCGGGTCCCTTGGCCCCCGACCCCTTTTTTGTGTGCGCAAGCCCGCAGTGTTGTTCTTCGCTCCGGCGGCGGTGTATACTGTGAAAGAGAGGAGGTTTGCGCCCACACGTCTGGGGGATTTGCTCAATGCCAGCCTTGTCCAAGTGCAGTGCAATTAATTACATTGCTAAGTCAATTAAGTCTGACTTGTTTGGTTCTTGATGGTTAGTTTAAGAACACAGTTTTTTCATTGGTATATAGTATTACTTGGAGATTGTGATTTTAGGTTACTCAAGTGCATTAATTAGACAATATTACTATGCCATATTTTGTTCTTTATTGTATTTTTACAGTTTTGCAAACCACAGTTTTTCCACCAAAAAATAGCCATACCTCCTAGGCTACAAGCCCATGAAACATGACATTTTCTAAACCTGTTTTCTAATTCTGAATATTTGTATATTCTGTGTTTAAGGGATGTTAAATCAGTGTTTCAAGTAATACTTAAGTCATACTATAAAATGTTGTCTTTTGTGTACTGGCTGCAATATGAATTCAGAAGATAAAGTCACCACGTGAAAATATGGTCACCATGAGCCAAAGTTACTAAGTTACAAAATTACCCTTTTGTGATACATTTGCCAATAATACAAATGTAAATGTAATTGCTAATATGACCAGAATGTACTGTATCAGTTGAAAATGGAACTAGCCCAAAGTATGACTCACCAGGAATAATTGGTGATAATCAGCCATTAGTTGCAGAATGAGTAGTACCAAGGTGACCAAGGCATTGGACTTGCAATAATTAAGAGTATTATTTGGTCAATACAATTCTGTTGTGGCACATCCAAAATATGACATATTATCACGTGTATTTTACTGCTATTTAACATTATATGCATATTTACATTATTCCGTAATGAGACCACATTTTTGTGATTACATTTATGGCTCATGTTAATAATTTACGGGATAGGATAACAGTCATGTGGACGTGCCCACAATGTGCCCCCCCAAGTTGCTACTTCAGCTATATTATGACTTTGAGTTTCAAACTTTGGCTTCTAATTGAGTTATAAGGAAACTCATATGAATGCTGATGAGCATAATCCACTCGTTAGCATTCTAATCAGCACTGGATCTTAATTGCTGAGTGATTAACGAGAGAAACAAATGACCAGAAGAAGAAAGCACCCTTTCCTAAAGTGATTATCTTGTAACAACATGCTGGCTCTTCTCGTAAGCATGGCAAACATTTAGAGAGTCCCCCAGTTTTCACCCATACATTAAAAAATAAAATAATCAATGGAATAAAAAATGGAATGGAATAAATTGTATGATAGATTGCTACTACTGTACGGTCATGTGAAGGAGAAGGTATTCTTGTCACGACTCGACCAGCAAATTGGCATTTCCCCCAAGCTCCAATCAGGAGAAGTGAAAGGCATGCCAGGAATGCGCAAAGCCAATCAAGTAAATGACTGGCAGCTGTGATCCCGGGAGGATACTTAACCTGCTGGCTTCCTCAGTTCTACGCTTGAACATTCACTTGCTTTAGACTTGTCTTACCTGCTTTGTTTTATGTTCTCGCCGCCTTGAAGAGTGTGTTCTCATTTGTTTCCAAGAGTCCCTGAGTTTTGTTTATTCCGTGCCCTGGAATACGTTTTGGATTTCCTGTTTAACTAGTTTAGTTTGTTCCTGCTCATTTGTTATTTTATTTTGTTTTGTTTTGTTAGTATTGTTACGTGTCTTCTCAGACACTGTTTGCCTTCGTTCCTGCCACCGTTTAAGTGTAATAAAGAATCTTAAATGCATCTCTGCATTCTGGGTCTCTCTCGCCTGCACTTGGTTCCACACCTACAACACCCCTGACAATTCTGCTGTATCACCTCAATAAGGCACCGAGCCAAAAAGGTTCACCAGAACAAAATTGTGGTATAAGAAAAAAAAAAAGTCTCCTGACCAAATGTGCCATGAGTGCCATGACCGTGAAAGACTTCTCTCAAATGAAACTGTCTTTAAAAGGCTGCATTAGGGCTTGGGCTAGCAGGCAGGGAGGCCATGGTATGTGGTTTACATCGGTTCCATGCTCATTGAACCATTCAGTGACCGCTCGTGCCCTGTGGATGGGGCATTGTCATCCTAGAAGAGACCACCCCCATCATGATAGAAATGCTTCACCACAGGATGAAGGTGATCACTACAAATGGCTTTGTAATTATTGCCATTTACCTTGTCCTTTAAGGGGTTTAGTGGACCTAAACCATGGCAGGAAAATGCACCCCACACCTTAACAGAGCCACTCTCTTATGTATGTTTTATGAGGGCTTTATAAAGTATATTTAATGCAGTGTGACACTGTTTGTGTCCTGTTGATGCCAACAACATCAACTGAAGGCCTAATTTAAATGTAGCTGTATAAGGCAGTTCTATTATATTTTATTCCACTTTACTTTCCATTTTACTTTCTCCACCAGAAAATGTGCAGGAGAGGTTAAAGGCTGCTGCTTGCCCTGTTTGGTAGTGTTTACGGGACCATGCCCTTGTAAACTAGACTGATTTGAACACGGCTGACAGGGTTAAGCACGGCCTTTAATCAGGGAGCTTGTTCTTTATTCGGTGTGCCATCTTAAGGCAACAAGAAATTCCACGGCACAGCGGTAAGTTGAGGACAGTCAGCAGGATTTTATGGGCTGCGGTAAACTGAAAGACCCGACAACATTAATCGTTACCATGCGGCACATCCTGATGCTTGAAACGGATTGTGTCTTTTGATTGTCCTTCAGCCCTGGTTCTAGAGACCTCTTCAGATTAAAACATTTTGTCAAAACATGACTAAAAAATATATAGGAAAAACACATAATAAGAATTATCCCTTTTTTTAATTGTGACTTAATCTGCAGTGTAAATCATGCTGTAAAAATATTGTCAACATTGTGATTTGCCTCACTGTCTCCCCTCAAAGTTATGGGAGGTATGGGGGCCTCTGATAGCGTAGCAGTCTAAGGCACCTGTATTGGCTGGTCCTTTACGAGTGTGAGCTGCCTATCACGGTCATGGTTCGAAACCCGACTGTACCCGGCCCTGGTGGGGAGCCCCGATCGGGGGTGGCATTTGGCTGTCCACCCCAGGGGAGGGTGAGCCGGCATGAACTTGCGGAGAAGCAGGTAAGGGTGTCTCCAGAACGTGGGTGGCCGAATTCCATCTCGGAGGAAGCAGAGTTTGCTGCCCTCGGAGAATTAGCTTGCCCCGTAGAGATGGGTGGCGAGTTTGTGTGGGGAGGGCAAATCGAAACAAATAGAGGGTATAATTGGCCAAAATTCTATTCTTTAATGGTTATGATCTATCATTATCACTGTCTCATAATCCTCCACACATTGTGGATGTTCAAAATAACGGATTTGATCAGGGAAATGGAACTCTCACCTTGGAGGGTCGAACTCCCTCCGAATTTGGAGTGCTTGGAGCATCGCCTTGGAGAAATATTCTTTTGACTTTTTTTCTTTTGACTTGTTTTGTCTTCAATCAACAATGCAGTGATATTTAGATTAGTATTGATACTTCCATTGATCAGTGCATTTATAAGGCAGTGTAGTTCAAGTTTGTGACCAGTATGACATTTTAATAAAAAATATGAATGCTAAACTACTGTAAGATATTGTTGACTAGAGAATGTTTGTTTTTGTCTTTGGATTCAAAATCCACATAGTGATGATATGGATCCAATGTTGCCTTGATGAAATTGGGCAGTTGGGTCAATCCAATATATAAATTTGAGTTTGTTTCGAGGCTTTATTTTAGTTATATTTTATCTTTTCATCATTCCCCCCATTTAAAAATAAATGTTGATTCCTTCGTACAAAATCCGAAATAAAAAATTGTTCTAAAAAGTTTTGGATGACCCCAGAAGCCACTTTCCGAGACGAAGACACTCCTGATGGTATGAGCTCACTTCTGACCCCTGCTGGTGTATGTGTGCGTTGCAGGCCAGCGTGGTGCTTTGCTCTGGAGGCTGCGTGCTCCTGGCTGTCAGCTCCCTGCTGGCCTTCGTCATCGTCTTCCTCCCCAGCGGAGCCTGCGAACGGAAGGCTTGCATCCTGATTGGCTATGTACAGATGGCAGCAGGTGAGTACCTGACTGCAATTACAGCGTTGTCCTCTTTCACCTGCCCCCCACATTTGTACAGAACAGGTGTGTGCCCCCCCCCCACACACACACACCCCACTGGACACCTGTATATGCAGATGGCTTATTTTTTCAAGGGTAGAGAGTGTGAAAGAAAAGGTGGATTAAAAACAGACTTCTAATCAATGAATGGAAGAAGTTGCTATTCGACGGCGGTCGCTAGGCAACACGACGGGCCTCCGTCTCGGAGTGTTTGGCACGCTGAAAGATTTAGTACTCGTCATAAACAGGCCATTACACCGTGGATCTTTAATACAGGCCATTGGTTTAGGGGAGTGTATGACTGATCAGGCTTTCATTTACCGGGAACGTAGCGTCGTAAACAATGCGCGCCAATGATCCACGCCTCTGATGAATTCTGCATAGCAAGGACGTAGAACTGTTCTGAAACGGCCGATTTGTCATTTCAATCACGGAAATCCAGATCAAAAAAAAGATCCAGCTCAGCACGGGAGCATGAAAAATGTCCGCACTTCAATTGGAAAGCAATGACAGGGCACATAATAAAAGGCTCTCTTTGGTATGTTGTTTCTCCTGAAGTGTGCGGTGTCAGATGAATTCTTGAAGGTGCCCTTGATGCTGTACTGTACGGTCCAGTACAAACACTATTCTTTTGCTAAAGGATATCCTGCGCAGCTGTACGGGTGAAGACTTTGTTCCAGTGTACGTTTCCCTGTCTCCCACATCCATGTCCCTCCAGTATCCTTCCTATCGAACGACAAAGCGCTGACTCCGTGGAGCTGCTTCTCAAGCGCACACCTTGGAATGTCATAAAAGCACGACACACAAAGGGTACATGTTTGCAGAATTTTAATGTAGAGAATTCTGGGCAACTAACTTTCTGTCACACTCTATATGAAGTGTGTAAAGGCTATGGAAATCATCTTTATTTAGTTTGTCTGTATGCAGTACCACCTTGGGTGTCGCAGGCACCGTAAATATTTAACCCAACATCGATCTATGTTTATATCATTTTTATGAAATTAACCTCATGGTGGAAGGCCCATCAGACTGACCAGAATCTAAAAATGTTTAGGTAAAGGAGGGGGGTTGGTTACATAAGAAGCCATAGGCATAACAAGAGGGGAGGGGGGACATGTCCTCATATCTCATCTGTACCCCCCCTATAATTTGTAGATATAAAACATTCCCTTTCATTATGCCTCCTACTCCCCCAATATTACATATGTGGTTACGCCCTTGTAAGAAACACATTATAATGGCACATTACAGCTAAACTTGCTTAATCATAAGTTTGACCTGCAGCATGGCTCCGTGAACATGCATTCACGTATAACAGCAGGTCAGTTATGTTATGTTTCCTGGGCAACCGTGATTTGTATTAAAAGGACAGTGATGTACACTGGAAAAGCTTTTATCTAACGAGGGCTGCTTTACAGCACTACCCTAAAGGGCAGGATCCAGTTTTCCTAAGTCCTACATTTGCCAACTTCTAATGATGAGCTGTCTGAGCTCTATAAACCAGCACTACCGTTTAATTCATTTATTTTGTGTCTGGACACACTAAACAGTGGGTGGACTGTGAAAGAAACGTGTTGGTTTCTTTCCAATTCTGCCTGTGTCACGGAAGAGGGGGCTGCCCATTCTTCCAGGAAAACCCGTAGCAGGCCCAACCAGGAAAAACTTAAAATAAACGGTTATTTTCTGCCTTTGGCAACCCCCCCCCCCCTCATATCCTGAGAAGGGTACTGCCGGTTGAACCATACTGCATCGCAAGGGATTTCTTTGCCTTTAATCGAGATTGCCTCTGGGTCATAGCTTGCAGGAGTCTGTTTAAAAAAAAAGTATTATACGCGCAACTATTCCGTTGCGACAAACATGTGCACATACAGGTCAGTGGGGGTGGGGGGCAGTGTGAGACACATCATGTGTTTCTTTTTTAAAAGATTTTGATTTAGTAATGTAAGTTCGCTGCCGTAGTCCTGCGACCGGTAGTGACGAAGGCGAATCATTGTCTCCTCCGAGATGGCACTTGCCGTCGACCGTAACCCGGTACTACAGGGCCACTCCTGTGCACAGCAAACGTCCTGTCGGCTTCCCTCCCTGGGGCGGAAAGCCAATCGCCGTCCCTGGTGCCACTCCCGGCCAGAGTCGACTCTGGCACGACGGGGAATCAAACCCCGGTCGCCATGGTCAGTGTCGAACGTTGTAACCACTGGACCACGCGGGAGGCCCCCACATCATGTGTTTCTGTGCTGCAGATATGCTGGTAATGTTTCATTAGGGTGGAATCTTATCCATGGGTATTAGAAGTTATGCATGTCAAAAAATATAACATAGATTATTCTTTAACTTTCCTTCAGCATGTAGGAAGTGTCAAATTCCGGAAAAAAGATTGAGATGAAAGATTCAGTGCATTCAGACTCTTCCTCCGTTATTAAAGACATGCTGGGTTTCCCGAAAGTATTGAAAATGTTACATTTCTTTGCAGTAATACGCTGTAACGTTATGCATTATTATAACACTGGTTAGTGTGTTATCGCGAGCCTTTACTCCGGGACTTTTGTATGTCGTATAAAGCTTACGGATGTTACTGAGTACTGTTCTGTCTGTCATTTTCAGCTTTACAAGTGCCATCGGTTTGGTCAGGTACCTTCATACAGATGTTAAAATGGTGTGCTATTGTAAGATTTCAGGTGCAGATGGTGGTGCAAGATGAGCCAGATTGCTGGGAATTCAAAGAGAATGTGGACAGAATTATTATTCGAAGTTTTTAGAGGAGTTACTTATTAGAATCTCCCCACTTCCTAGCACTTTCCAGTTTGGTCTCCAGACTCCAGAGTCTCTGCATTGCAAATCCTGGCAAGTTCTTCCACACATTTATGACTCTACTCTGTGTAAAGGACTTTCCAGGGTTAATGTGCACTTTGCTTTTGGTTGATTTCCTTGCATGGCCTGTGGCCTTTTGTGGGTTCTCAGAAGGGATCAGCTTTAAATACCGTACTTCAGGCTCTATCGTCCATTTTGGTTAATCCCTCACAGATTTTCAATACTTCATTCAACTTTGGTTGCCCCCGAGGCTCGCCTTTCCAGGACAAAAAGCTTAATTGATCGTTGTCTCTCTTCATTAATTAGTCTATTTGAAAAAGAGATTGTTACTCTCAGCGGGGCTATTCCTGGTTAAATAAAGGTTAAATGAAATTAAAAATTTGGGACCACTTGAGGAATCAGCCTAAGAAGTAGCCCTTCACTCACTCTCTCTCTCTCTCTCTCTCTACAACTATACAACTCTCTACAACTCTAACTAACTAACTCACTCACTCTCTCTACAACTATACAACTCTCTACAACTCTAACTCACTAACTCACTCTCACTTTCTCTCTCTCTCTACAACTATACAACTTTCTACAACTCTAACTAACTAACTCACTCTCTCTCTACAACTATACAACTCTATACAACTCTCTACAACTCTAACTAACTAACTCACTCTCTCTACAACTAAACAACTCTACAACTCTGACTCTCTAACTCACTAACTCACTTACTCACTCACTCACTCACTCACTTACTCACTCACTCACTCTCTCTACAACTATACAACTCTACAATTCTAACTAACTCACTCTCTCTCTCTCTCTCTCTGTCACTCTCTCTACAATTATACAACTCTCTTCAACTCTTAACTAACTAACCAACTCACTCACTCTCTCTCTCTCTCTCTCTCTCTCTCTCTCTCTCTCTCTCTCTCACACACACACACACACACACACACAAATGGCAGTAACAGTGCTTTACCCTCTGAGTGCAAGTACAGCCAGCCTTGACCAGTACCTGTTCAGCTCTTGTTTGTAATGAGAGTGAGTCGTTTTGTGAACGTAAAAAAATTGTCTAACTAAGCTACACTCTTGTGCATAACCTTGGTCTTATACTTTATGTTATATACCCCAGATTTTGTTTGTCTCTGTCTTACATTTTACTACTGCTGTAGCACAACATCTTTGACAGCTTAACGACAACAAGCTGCCAAATTAAATGAAATGTATTCAGGTGGAGAATAGTTTCAAGAAAAAGGTGAAACTTTGCCTTATAAGTCAAGTTTAATGAATATGTTATTTAATAAATAAGGGAGGTCCTTTGCGCCATCAAGGAAAACAACTGCTGTTTTCTATAAAACTTCTGAATTACGTGATTGATTGTTATGTGATGTATGTTGATCATGCTTGACTTTTTTATAGAGTATAGAGGTCCACAACGGAAAGTCAGCTTTTTGCAAACTTTTTTGTGTTATCCTCGGCAATTTGCAGTGTGCATTAATGTGATGTCATGTATGAAGGGTATGTGTGTTCGCATTGTGTATATCTATTTTTTTTAAATTGTCAAATAAAACTAACTAACTAACTAATCTAACAGGATTCCTGTTCCAGCGTTTGCCTGCAACAACAGCTGAATTAGGGCAGAATTTAGTTTTTGCGTCGCATGTCCGTGGCAGGGGCCCTGTAATGGAAGTGCTTTCAGTGTGGGTCCGTGGGTGGGCCATCAGGTTTTTTTTAGTTTTTTGTTGTTTCTAATTTTCCCAGATTTTCTCCCAATTTAGTAGCTAATTTAACGCTCTATTTATTTCGATTCACCCTCCCCTCATGTGCCCACCGCCCGTCCTCCGAGACGGAACTTCACCCACCTGCTCTTTAGGAACGCCCTTACTGCTTCTCGGCGAGCTCGTGCCGACTTTCCTCCCCCACCCCTGGGACGGACAGCCAAATACCTCCCCGATCGGGGCTTCCATCTGGTCTTTTTATCTGGCTGCAGATAAAGAAAGGGGGCACTGTACTGGTTATTATGACAAATTTCCATTCCTCTCATCTCTCAAGCAAGAGCTTAACGGCTCATGAGATCGCCCACGATGCCACCCGCAGTGAGTCAATCACGCCTTGTTTGGGATCCTCTGAAAGCTTGTGTCACGCTGTTCTCCTTCACCGTGCACATTTGTCACTCTCCCTGATTTTAAGTTTTTATCAGTTTATGGGTTTGACAGACACGCATTTGTACATGTCCACCCCCCCTTGTCTTGAGAATACCAATTTCCTACATCGAACAATGCAATTGACTAAAGCTAACTGTCTCTTACCAAATGCAGTGGCCTGTGTGTGTGTGTGTGTGTGTGTGTGTGTGTGTGTGTGTGTGTGTGTGTGTGTGTGTGTGTGCTTATGTGTGTGCGCGCACGCACGTACACCATAGTCTATGTGTGTGAGCTCAGGAAGGTTAACACCTTTTCCCTTCTAGTTGTTTGATCCTTTGGATGACACTGATGGATACCAGGGTGTTTTTTGGTACATTGATGCTATTAATTGACCAGCTAGCCAGTTGAATTGCATTAATAAACTCACTGCACTTTCCTGATGATGTGTTTTAATTGGCAGGCGATTGAATAGAAATGTGCTCAGTTTGGACTTTTTAGGAGTAGTGTGCTGTACAGTACATACTGGGCATGAGAGGGTATATACAGTATATATAGCCTATACGTATGTGATAATTCTATAGGCCTCTTTATGGTAAAGGGGTTTCCAGTGACCTGCAGAAAGTGCAGTATGCTTCTGGAAGTGCAGTGCAGAATGCACGCAGCAAGAGGACAGGGAGAAAGAGGAGAGGCAGTGAACCCTGTGGATGGCCGTCTGATCTCAGGGTGCAGAGGAGCGCTCATCCCGGAGGAATACCAATCCCTGCACTGTGTGGTGACTTGAGCCGGCAGGATGGATCCCTGTGCCTTGAAAAAAGCTGAAAGGTTTATGGGCTTAAGTGGGGGTGGGGGTGGATGAATAAAGGCTGGTGGGGGCTCTACCCTACCTCCTCCTCCCCCCACCACAGGGCACTGAAATCCCTGTGAATGATGTTCACCAGGTGAGAGCACCATGGCCCACGGGTCACGCTCGTGACTGGTCACATGGCCCTGTTTGAGGGCCCGCTGTAGCTTCTGCTCTGAATCCGAGATGAGATCACATGACCGCTGTGGCCGCCACTCACTCCACGCTGGGCTCGTCCTCGTGCTGTCTGCTTAAGGCCGGCGGCGCCTCGCTGTAGATCAGACACGATGTGAACATCAAAATAAAACTCTTCATCAACAGATAAAGCTCTTGAGCTCAAAGAGCATCCTCATGCGCTCTACTAGCAGCAAGAAAATAGTGTGTTTCCAGTGAGTATCCACTCCAGTGGCATTGCAGTTCTCTTTAAGCACAATAAAATAAATGCATTGTATGTAAAGAAATGTGAGCTGTGTAAGTCGCTCTGGATAAGAGTGTCTACTAAATGCCTGGAATAATAATAATAGTAATACACTTGTTTCTTTGTGTGTTATATTTACAAATGTATCCTTTTTTGTCCCAATTTGGACTGTCAAATCATATTAGTAAGCCCATTTCATCCTCCCTTAATCCATTAATGTGGGGGGGGGCAACTTCCCATGGGACATTGCTTTGCGTAAGCCAATCAGCAGATGTAAAATGTAATATTCAGTGTCATGTCCAATAAGATTTAAAGCGTGCCTATTGCGTATGCTAAATCACAGCCAACTGAGCACACACACTCATCACGCTCCAAACTTGAGGTTTCTCATGAAGACAACACAAATTATGAGTAGGCTCTATTTTTTAAAAAGTGTTATTAATTAACTTAATAAAGTTATGAATGCATTGCAGTTTATTAATGTGTTGCACAACAATTTAATTTCAGTCAGTGGTGCAAGACGGGACCAGGCTGGCGATGATCCGCCTCCTCTGAGACGGAACTCGCCCACCCAATCTCTGTCTGTGCTTCTCGGCGAGCTCGTACTGGCTCTCCCTCTGGGGCGGACAGCCAATTGCCGTCTCCTAGTGGCACTCCAAGTCAGGGTCGGACTGACGCAGACGGGTTTCGAACCGCGGCTGCAGTGGGCGACTTGTGTCCCACTCGGATGCTCTTACCGCTACACCACCCGGGAGGCCCTTGTCTGGGCAAAGCTTTGACCAATCACATGGCATCCTGCCAGGGCTGCTGGCCACAGTTGGCACTGGTACGGTCAGGGTTTGTAGATCTTGTAAAGCCTCACTACACCAGTGCTTTACTAGGATGACCCTCCCGGCAGCCGTGATGCAACGTTGCATTTTTGTGATTATTATTTTATGAATTCATTCTTCCACAAACTGTTTATTTCTTTCATTTTAACAGTGGGGGGCGGGGCGGACCTCTTGCCCAATCGTAATTTGAGACCCTTCTCATCACTGAAACATCCTCTGTAAATTCAGGAGGGTGTATGCCAGCACGTGCACCCAGATGCTGCTGTTTCTCACTCTGCCAGCGTGAAAAGGCTGCGGCCACTAATGCGCCACCCCCACGGGCTGCCAGCTGCAGACGGCCCTGATATGTCCAGGATTTTATTACGGTCATTCGGGAGTAAAAAAAAAAAAATTCTGGCATGCACGTTTTTGATTAATGTGTATATAGTTTTGCGTTGATGAGTGACGGGGGCATTGTGCTTCACGGCTGAAGAATGCATAATATTCAGGGCCTCCGATAGCATAGCGGTCTGACGCATCCGTTTAAGATAAGATAAGATCAACTTTATTTATCCCCATTGGGGAAATTCTGTGTCACACACAAAGCTCCAGTATACACATAGACAATACAGACATAATCATCAATAAGGCAACATATGTTAACACAATGGCGCCTATATAAATTTATATACAACAGTGTTACTTCTGTTATCGGAACACCCCCTGACTCGATCAGGGTTCTGGGCACGAGTCCTACTGTGCAAAGAAGAAGACAGTGCAAATAGTGCAAAATTACAGGTATAAGACTTAACCTAATACAGATAGTGCAGTATGGAGCTAGGTTTAAGTACACTATATTATGAACAAACAGATAGTGTACCCTAACAGCAGGCTAAATAAGATAAATAAGTTACAGAGTTGAGAGCAGGTAGTGCAAAATGCAAATTGCAACGGAAATGTAGTGATAGTCTATAGTCTAAAGCAGTAGTCTCTAACCCACCAATGTTCATTTTCTGGGAATTCTAGGAATTCTGGGTGCTCTGGGTACCACCGGTGTTAGACCCGCCCCCCCAATGTCACTCAGATCCATTTCACTCCTCCAGTTGAGTTTAGCTGCATTATACAATCTAATGGCAGTGGGAATGAAGGTTTTTCGGAAGCGTTCCGTTGAACAGCTTGGGAGTGTCAATCTACCACTGAATGAGCTCTTCTGCTTGACCAGGGTTGCGTTCAGCGGGTGTGTCTTGTTGGCCATGATTTTTCCGAGTTTGGTCAAAATCCGTCTCTCTGTGATGATTGTCAGTGAGTCCAGTCCAATCCCCATCACCGACGCCGCCTTCTTGATCAGCTTGTCCAGTCTGTTCACATCTGCCGCCTTGATGCCTTTACCCCAGCACACCACCGCGAAGAAGATGACGTTTACGAGTGTGAACTGCCACTTGCAGCCGCGGTTGGAAAGCCGACTGTGCCAGACCAGCACTGGTGGGGAGCCCCAATTGGGGGCGGCGTTTGGCTGTCCGCCCCAGGGGGAAGGGGGAGGGTGAGGCGGCACGCGCTCGCTGAGAAGAGCTTAAGGGTGACTCCTGAATGTGGGTGGGCGAATTCCGTCTCGAAGGAAGCGGAGTTCGCTGCCCTCTGAGAATTAGCTTGCCTCGTAGAGACGGAAAAGGGTATAATCGGCCACTAAATTGGGAGAAAAACGGGAAACCCCCCTCCCAAAGAAAAAGGATAATATTCAGATGTAAAAATTACCAGGAGATTGTCCACAGGAGGAGGAGGTGCAGGTTATTCAGGATGTATCCAGCTGTTGTTGCTTGGGACATTTAACACAATAGTTCCCAAGGCTCACGAGGACAGAGTTTCAAGGCAAGGTTTGAGCGGAGGTTTTGTGCTCTCAGTATCTGCCTTCTGCACACCTCTGTCCCTTTCACTTAGAAGAAGGAGCAGAGTATCTGCGGTTTAACGATACGGCAGCTTTTCAGTGACAATCCTTCGGTTTATCTCTCTCTCCTCTGCACTTATTGATCCTATTTTTTTTTTTTTTATGCAAATGCTAATTATTATATGAAGTTCTCTGAAAGGTTTGTCCTGTAGCTATACACTGCTGTCACAACAGCAGCCAGTTTTTCAGTTTTCTTTTAACGCATTTCTTTCTGTAATTGCAGTTGCTGAGCAGGTAAATAAGTGAAATGTTGGTGTAGAAAATAAACTGCATACTGTGTGCAGGGACACTTCCTGTTCCACATAACTGTCCAAACATCCTCTCAGGCTGCAGAAGCTGCTGACATACTGATGTAACATTGAGCTAGTTGTTCTGGCAGAGAACAGAATTTTTTTGTCTTCGACAACACAAAACACATTTTCTGCATGAGCGCTGTGGTTAGCAGTGAAAACTGAGATGTCCCATCAGGCGTGCAGCATTACCTTTGCAGCCAGGCTGGATAACAGACATGACCGTAGGCAATAAATGTGGGACTATCAACATCCCAGTGTGATACTTCACCACAGAAGCCATTGAATGCTTGTAAAAAGCAGGAGGGGGACCTTGCAGAAACAGAAGCCTTATATTTCAGAGCACAGGGCTACATCACAAAGGATGCTGGGTGCACAAATTAATGACAAGAATAGAATATGACACAATATGCCAGTGTCACTGTGTTAGTGAAAATTAGTTCCATTTTACTCAAACTTAGAGAACATTTGTGTATCACTTTTTGTGATCAGCAAACATTTGGCGCAATTTAGATTTTGAAAAGTTTTACTTGGTGGTGTTATGTTATTTTGGCAGACCCAAAGCCACAACAAAATCAGAAGACACGTTTCTGAGAGGCAACAGCTTGCGTGATAGGCGGCTCACAGGACAACAGCTTCAAGCTCAGCTTAACACTGGTTGAAGCAATCAAGTCTGTTTCAACTGTGAAGAGAAGACTTTGAGCTGCAGGTTTGGCAGGTCGAGTGGCAGTAAGATGGCCATTGCTAAGATGGTAAAATAAGAAAAAGAGGCTTGCCTAGGCTATGAAGCACCGCCAGTGGACTACTGAAGACTGTAATAAGGTCTTATGGACCGATGAATGAAAATTTGAATTCTCCGGTTCATCACGCAGGGTTTTTGTAGGCTGTCGAGTAGGCGAAAGGATGGATCCTCAGTGTCTGACGCCAACTGTCAAACATGGAGGAGGAAGCGTGATGGTCTGGGGCTCTTGTGCTGGATCCAGAGTCGGCGACTTGCACAGAGTGACTGTTAATCCACGTTAACCCATTTCTTGTTCCCTGAAAAGGGGCTTTTTTTATAACTCTGAAATGTACATTATTTTTCCGTTTTTGGTAACCTTTTTAACCTCTGGCAGTTTACCGCTTACCTTTGTACCATTTCAGGTTATTCACTGGACTTGAACTGCTTAAATGTCAGTAAAAACTGGAAAAATGGGGGTGTTCTAAAACTTTTGACCGGTAGTGTACATGAAATGAAAATAAAAGAAAGGAAAACATTCCCCCTTCAATGGACATCTGTAATTATCCAGCGAACAGGAACCAGATATAGCCGCATTTGAACATCTGGAGTGCCGCGATAGCCGCGTTTAGCATTTGCCCGCATGCCAAATCACCCAAACGGCCGGTAACGGGGCACTGGAAGCCATTAATAATCTCCACACGCATGTCCCTTCACATGGTGAAGAGCAGCATTAAAGAACAGCAGGAGGTGGGAGGGAAGCGGCGTTGCGTGCCACGGTAGCAGTGTGGACAGTATCACAGCTGAGAACGTGTGTGTCCAGCAGACACTAGATAGATAAGATAGAATACTTTATTATCCCAGACGGAAATTTGTTTTGCAGTAATACAGGCAGTCATTGGCATACGCATACAACTAAACACAACATACGCATACAACATAATACAAAAGACATGACGTGTAAAGTGAGGTAATTATGTTTTGAACCTTTGGCCGGAGGGTAGCAGTTTGTACTGGTTGTTTAGTGGGTGGGTAGAGTCATGTATGATTTGTTTGGCCTTGTGGATGGTCCTCATTTTGTAAAGAGATGCTATGTTCTGGCATGTGGTGCTACAGACTTTACTTGCTATATTGACTATTTTGTTTATCTTATTGGAGTTGGGTATGGAGAGTGAACTGTACCAGCCGAGGAAACAGAATGTTAAAATGCTCTCAATGAAGGTTTTATAAAACAGGTGCAATATTTTATTGTCCACATTGAATTTCCTGAGTTTTTGGAGAAGGTAGTCTATTAGTCTAATACTAATGGCTGCTTCTGTTACCCTAGCTTTGTGGAATAAACATCATTTTAATTGTTTTATTTGAGGCAGAGATGCATCATTTGAATAGAGGAAGGAAACGATCATCGGAGACAAATTCGGAAAAAAAAAAGGGTTAAAGGTCACCGGGAATGGTTCTATTGTAAAAGTCCACAGCACTCAAAGTGGCTATACAAATGTTAAAATTAGAACTACATATGACTGACTTGTTGTGATGAACAAGCATTCCTCGGGGTGTTAAGATCGAGAGACATTTTGTCTTTAGCGTGTGCATTGCAGTATTAACGTGTAAAAGCATTACTCACCCTTTCAGAGAACTGCAGTCAGAATGTTGACCTCTCTGGAAATAGATGCTTAAAGACGGACTGCACGCTTATGTGGAGTGTGACTAAGACTGCAGGGTTTATTGTAAGCATGTGGGGGTCATGTGACAGTACATGTTTACAAAAAAATGTAAAATGTAAGTTTCGTCCCACTTATTTTCTCTACGTGAAAAACAGAATCGCAGAAGTGACTGTTGAACATTCCCGTTCTTCTCAGAGGAGCTGAAAGGGTGTGTCTAACACTAGGGGGAAGGGGGTGAGGAGTACATTTATTTTAGGTCTCTCCCTGCTTCCTGTGTACCCTGTCCCTGTAGATGTGTCACCCTGTCAGTCTCTCTCTGGTCTTCTCATTGATGTTTGCACTTAGAGCTACAGATGAATATGCGTCTTGGCAGGAGGCCGCAGGTCCCTCACTGCTCACCAGCATTCGTCAGACTTTGCATGTTACCTCAGTGTGTGTGTGTGTGCGTGCCTGCATGTTTGTGTGTGTGCGTGTGTGAGTATGAGTGTACACGGTATCTTAAATGGTGACATGGAAATTTACAGTACACTATACTCCCGCATTTCTAATGTCTGTTACTGTACTTTCCCCTATCCTAAAGTGAGATACCTTCTCCCTTGTGGTGCCCTTTCAGAAGAAAAATTATTTTCATTTTTTACTCAGTGGAGAGCACAACTCTTTCTTTTCACAGACAGCATCTTCAGTGTGCCTCTCGAAAGGTTTTCAACCTCAAGAGCTATGCGGGTCAAATATATGGAGTCAAATTAGTACCAAATGTATTGACCAAAAAAAACATACAAAGTCCTAATTGTAAAAATAATAACTCTAAACATAAAAACGTTATAGACATGCCTCTCTCACCGCTACGTAAAAAACGGTGCCAAAAGTCGAACGTCCAGAAAAAGTTTGAATCTGAAAGAGAGAAATCTGTAAACCTAATTAGAGTAATCGATAGTGAAATGAAAGAGGTGTGATGAAAGAAACGTTTTCGTTGCTTACAGGAAACATGAAATTAACTATTTCAAATATACTTTTTGATGTACAGTTCAGAGTTCAATTTTACATTAACAGTTAATACTTTTACGATTATGACTTTGTATTTTTTTTCCGGTCGATACTTTTGGCACTTGACTCCTTTTTGGTACATTGATGCTATTAATTGACCAGCTAGCCAGTTGAATTGCATTAATAAACTCACTGCACTTTCCTGATGATGTGTTTTAATTGGCAGGCGATTGAATAGAAATGTGCTCAGTTTGGACTTTTTAGGAGTAGTGTGCTGTACAGTACATACTGGGCATGAGAGGGTATATACAGTATATATAGCCTATACGTATGTGATAATTCTATAGGCGGGCGGCACGGTGGTGCAGTGGATAGCGCTGTCGCCTCACAGCAAGAAGGTCTCGGGTTCGAATCCCGGCCGGGGGCCTTTCTGTGCGGAGTTTGCATGTTCTCCCCGTGTCCGCGTGGGTTTCCTCCGGGTACTCCGGTTTCCTCCCACAGTCCAAAGACATGCACGTTAGGCTAATTGGAGAGTCTAAAATTGCCCGTAGGTATGAGTGTGTGAGTGAATGGTGTGTGTGCCCTGTGATGGATTGGCGACCTGTCCAGGGTGTATTCCTGCCTCTCGCCCGGAACGCATGCTGGGATAGGCTCCAGCACCCCCCCCGCGACCCTGACCAGGAATAAGCGGCTTAGACAATGGATGGATGGATGGATGGATGGATAATTCTATAGGCCTCTTTATGGTAAAGGGGTTTCCAGTGACCTGCAGAAAGTGCAGTATGCTTCTGGAAGTGCAGTGCAGAATGCACGCAGCAAGAGGACAGGGAGAAAGAGGAGAGGCAGTGAACCCTGTGGATGGCCGTCTGATCTCAGGGTGCAGAGGAGCGCTCATCCCGGAGGAATACCAATCCCTGCACTGTGTGGTGACTTGAGCCGGCAGGATGGATCCCTGTGCCTTGAAAAAAAGCTGAAAGGTTTATGGGCTTAAGTGGGGGTGGGGGTGGATGAATAAAGGCTGGTGGGGCTCTACCCTACCTCCTCCTCCCCCACCACAGGGCACTGAAATCCCTGTGAATGATGTTCACCAGGTGAGAGCACCATGGCCCACGGGTCACGCTCGTGACTGGTCACATGGCCCTGTTTGAGGGCCCGCTGTAGCTTCTGCTCTGAATCCGAGATGAGATCACATGACCGCTGTGGCCGCCGCTCACTCCACGCTGGGCTCGTCCTCGTGCTGTCTGCTTAAGGCCGGCGGCGCCTCGCTGTAGATCAGACACGATGTGAACATCAAAATAAAACTCTTCATCAACAGATAAAGCTCTTGAGCTCAAAGAGCATCCTCATGCGCTCTACTAGCAGCAAGAAAATAGTGTGTTTCCAGTGAGTATCCACTCCAGTGGCATTGCAGTTCTCTTTAAGCACAATAAAATAAATGCATTGTATGTAAAGAAATGTGAGCTGTGTAAGTCGCTCTGGATAAGAGTGTCTACTAAATGCCTGGAATAATAATAATAGTAATACACTTGTTTCTTTGTGTGTTATATTTACAAATGTATCCTTTTTTGGACAGTCCCAATTTGGACTGTCAAATCATATTAGTAAGCCCATTTCATCCTCCCTTAATCCGTTATGGGGCGGGGGGCAACTTCCCATGGGACATTGCTTTGCGTAAGCCAATCAGCAGATGTAAAATGTAATATTCAGTGTCGTGTCCAATAAGATTTAAAGCGTGCCTATTGCGTATGCTAAATCACAGCCAACTGAGCACACACACTCATCACGCTCCAAACTTGAGGTTTCTCATGAAGACAACACAAATTATGAGTAGGCTCTATTTTTTAAAAAGTGTTATTAATTAACTTAATAAAGTTATGAATGCATTGCAGTTTATTAATGTGTTGCACAACAATTTAATTTCAGTCAGTGGTGCAAGACGGGACCAGGCTGGCGATGATCCGCCTCCTCTGAGACGGAACTCGCCCACCCAATCTCTGTCTGTGCTTCTCGGCGAGCTCGCACTGGCTCTCCCTCTGGGGCGGACAGCCAGTGCCGTCTCCTAGTGGCACTCCAAGTCAGGGTCGGACTGACGCAGACGGGTTCGAACCGCGGCTGCAGTGGGCGACTTGTGTCCCACTCGGATGCTCTTACCGCTACACCACCCGGGAGGCCCTTGTCTGGGCAAAGCTTTGACCAATCACATGGCATCCTGCCAGGGCTGCTGGCCACAGTTGGCACTGGTACGGTCAGGGTTTGTAGATCTTGTAAAGCCTCACTACACCAGTGCTTTACTAGGATGACCCTCCCGGCAGCCGTGATGCAACGTTGCATTTTTGTGATTATTATTTTATGAATTCATTCTTCCACAAACTGTTTATTTCTTTCATTTTAACAGTGGGGGGCGGGGCGGACCTCTTGCCCAATCGTAATTTGAGACCCTTCTCATCACTGAAACATCCTCTGTAAATTCAGGAGGGTGTATGCCAGCACGTGCACCCAGATGCTGCTGTTTCTCACTCTGCCAGCGTGAAAAGGCTGCGGCCACTAATGCGCCACCCCACGGGCTGCCAGCTGCAGACGGCCCTGATATGTCCAGGATTTTATTACGGTCATTCGGGAGTAAAAAAAAAAAATTCTGGCATGCACGTTTTTTATTAATGTGTATATAGTTTTGCGTTGATGAGTGACGGGGGGGCATTGTGCTTCACGGCTGAAGAATGCATAATATTCAGGGCCTCCGATAGCATAGCGGTCTGACGCATCCGTTTAAGATAAGATAAGATCAACTTTATTTATCCCCATTGGGGAAATTCTGTGTCACACACAAAGCTCCAGTATACACATAGACAATACAGACATAATCATCAATAAGGCAACATATGTTAACACAATGGCGCCTATATAAATTTATATACAACAGTGTTACTTCTGTTATCGGAACACCCCCTGACTCGATCAGGGTTCTGGGCACGAGTCCTACTGTGCAAAAGAAGAAGACAGTGCAAATAGTGCAAAATTACAGGTATAAGACTTAACCTAATACAGATAGTGCAGTATGGAGCTAGGTTTAAGTACACTATATTATGAACAAACAGATAGTGTACCCTAACAGCAGGCTAAATAAGATAAATAAGTTACAGAGTTGAGAGCAGGTAGTGCAAAATGCAAATTGCAACGGAAATGTAGTGATAGTCTATAGTCTAAAGCAGTAGTCTCTAACCCACCAATGTTCATTTTCTGGGAATTCTAGGAATTCTGGGTGCTCTGGGTACCACCGGTGTTAGACCCGCCCCCCCAATGTCACTCAGATCCATTTCACTCCTCCAGTTGAGTTTAGCTGCATTATACAATCTAATGGCAGTGGGAATGAAGGTTTTTTCGGAAGCGTTCCGTTGAACAGCTTGGGAGTGTCAATCTACCACTGAATGAGCTCTTCTGCTTGACCAGGGTTGCGTTCAGCGGGTGTGTCTTGTTGGCCATGATTTTTCCGAGTTTGGTCAAAATCCGTCTCTCTGTGATGATTGTCAGTGAGTCCAGTCCAATCCCCATCACCGACGCCGCCTTCTTGATCAGCTTGTCCAGTCTGTTCACATCTGCCGCCTTGATGCCTTTACCCCAGCACACCACCGCAAGAAGATGACGCGTTCGAGTGTGAACTGCCACTTGCAGCCGCGGTTGGAAAGCCGACTGTGCCAGACCAGCACTGGTGGGGAGCCCCAATGGGGGCGGCGTTTGGCTGTCCGCCCCAGGGGGAAGGGGGAGGGTGAGGCGGCACGCGCTCGCTGAGAAGAGCTTAAGGGTGACTCCTGAATGTGGGTGGGCGAATTCCGTCTCGAAGGAAGCGGAGTTCGCTGCCCTCTGAGAATTAGCTTGCCTCGTAGAGACGGAAAAGGGTATAATCGGCCACTAAATTGGGAGAAAAACGGGAAACCCCCCTCCCAAAGAAAAAGGATAATATTCAGATGTAAAAATTACCAGGAGATTGTCCACAGGAGGAGGAGGTGCAGGTTATTCAGGATGTATCCAGCTGTTGTTGCTTGGGACATTTAACACAATAGTTCCCAAGGCTCACGAGGACAGAGTTTCAAGGCAAGGTTTGAGCGGAGGTTTTGTGCTCTCAGTATCTGCCTTCTGCACACCTCTGTCCCTTTCACTTAGAAGAAGGAGCAGAGTATCTGCGGTTTAACGATACGGCAGCTTTTCAGTGACAATCCTTCGGTTTATCTCTCTCCTCTGCACTTATTGATCCTATTTTTTTTTTTTATGCAAATGCTAATTATTATATGAAGTTCTCTGAAAGGTTTGTCCTGTAGCTATACACTGCTGTCACAACAGCAGCCAGTTTTTTCTTTTAACGCATTTCTTTCTGTAATTGCAGTTGCTGAGCAGGTAAATAAGTGAAATGTTGGTGTAGAAAATAAACTGCATACTGTGTGCAGGGACACTTCCTGTTCCACATAACTGTCCAAACATCCTCTCAGGCTGCAGAAGCTGCTGACATACTGATGTAACATTGAGCTAGTTGTTCTGGCAGAGAACAGAATTTTTTTGTCTTCGACAACACAAAACACATTTTCTGCATGAGCGCTGTGGTTAGCAGTGAAAACTGAGATGTCCCATCAGGCGTGCAGCATTACCTTTGCAGCCAGGCTGGATAACAGACATGACCGTAGGCAATAAATGTGGGACTATCAACATCCCAGTGTGATACTTCACCACAGAAGCCATTGAATGCTTGTAAAAAGCAGGAGGGGACCTTGCAGAAACAGAAGCCTTATATTTCAGAGCACAGGGCTACATCACAAAGGATGCTGGGTGCACAAATTAATGACAAGAATAGAATATGACACAATATGCCAGTGTCACTGTGTTAGTGAAAATTAGTTCCATTTTACTCAAACTTAGAGAACATTTGTGTATCACTTTTTGTGATCAGCAAACATTTGGCGCAATTTAGATTTTGAAAAGTTTTACTTGGTGGTGTTATGTTATTTTGGCAGACCCAAAGCCACAACAAAATCAGAAGACACGTTTCTGAGAGGCAACAGCTTGCGTGATAGGCGGCTCACAGGACAACAGCTTCAAGCTCAGCTTAACACTGGTTGAAGCAATCAAGTCTGTTTCAACTGTGAAGAGAAGACTTTGAGCTGCAGGTTTGGCAGGTCGAGTGGCAGTAAGATGGCCATTGCTAAGATGGTAAAATAAGAAAAAGAGGCTTGCCTAGGCTATGAAGCACCGCCAGTGGACTACTGAAGACTGTAATAAGGTCTTATGGACCGATGAATGAAAATTTGAATTCTCCGGTTCATCACGCAGGGTTTTTGTAGGCTGTCGAGTAGGCGAAAGGATGGATCCTCAGTGTCTGACGCCAACTGTCAAACATGGAGGAGGAAGCGTGATGGTCTGGGGCTCTTGTGCTGGATCCAGAGTCGGCGACTTGCACAGAGTGACTGTTAATCCACGTTAACCCATTTCTTGTTCCCTGAAAAGGGGCTTTTTTTATAACTCTGAAATGTACATTATTTTTCCGTTTTTGGTAACCTTTTTAACCTCTGGCAGTTTACCGCTTACCTTTGTACCATTTCAGGTTATTCACTGGACTTGAACTGCTTAAATGTCAGTAAAAACTGGAAAAATGGGGGTGTTCTAAAACTTTTGACCGGTAGTGTACATGAAATGAAAATAAAAGAAAGGAAAACATTCCCCCCTTCAATGGACATCTGTAATTATCCAGCGAACAGGAACCAGATATAGCCGCATTTGAACATCTGGAGTGCCGCGATAGCCGCGTTTAGCATTTGCCCGCATGCCAAATCACCCAAACGGCCGGTAACGGGGCACTGGAAGCCATTAATAATCTCCACACGCATGTCCCTTCACATGGTGAAGAGCAGCATTAAAGAACAGCAGGAGGTGGGAGGGAAGCGGCGTTGCGTGCCACGGTAGCAGTGTGGACAGTATCACAGCTGAGAACGTGTGTGTCCAGCAGACACTAGATAGATAAGATAGAATACTTTATTATCCCAGACGGAAATTTGTTTTGCAGTAATACAGGCAGTCATTGGCATACGCATACAACTAAACACAACATACGCATACAACATAATACAAAAGACATGACGTGTAAAGTGAGGTAATTATGTTTTGAACCTTTGGCCGGAGGGTAGCAGTTTGTACTGGTTGTTTAGTGGGTGGGTAGAGTCATGTATGATTTGTTTGGCCTTGTGGATGGTCCTCATTTTGTAAAGAGATGCTATGTTCTGGCATGTGGTGCTACAGACTTTACTTGCTATATTGACTATTTTGTTTATCTTATTGGAGTTGGGTATGGAGAGTGAACTGTACCAGCCGAGGAAACAGAATGTTAAAATGCTCTCAATGAAGGTTTTATAAAACAGGTGCAATATTTTATTGTCACATTGAATTTCCTGAGTTTTTGGAGAAGGTGGAGTCTATTAGTCTAATACTAATGGCTGCTTCTGTTACCCTAGCTTTGTGGAATAAACATCATTTTAATTGTTTTATTTGAGGCAGAGATGCATCATTTGAATAGAGGAAGGAAACGATCATCGGAGACAAATTCGGAAAAAAAAAGGGTTAAAGGTCACCGGGAATGGTTCTATTGTAAAAGTCCACAGCACTCAAAGTGGCTATACAAATGTTAAAATTAGAACTACATATGACTGACTTGTTGTGATGAACAAGCATTCCTCGGGGTGGATTTTGTCTTTAGCGTGTGCATTGCAGTATTAACGTGTAAAAGCATTACTCACCCTTTCAGAGAACTGCAGTCAGAATGTTGACCTCTCTGGAAATAGATGCTTAAAGACGGACTGCACGCTTATGTGGAGTGTGACTAAGACTGCAGGGTTTATTGTAAGCATGTGGGGGTCATGTGACAGTACATGTTTACAAAAAAATGTAAAATGTAAGTTTCGTCCCACTTATTTTCTCTACGTGAAAAACAGAATCGCAGAAGTGACTGTTGAACATTCCCGTTCTTCTCAGAGGAGCTGAAGGGTGTGTCTAACACTAGGGGGAAGGGGTGAGGAGTACATTTATTTTAGGTCTCTCCCTGCTTCCTGTGTACCCTGTCCCTGTAGATGTGTCACCCTGTCAGTCTCTCTGGTCTTCTCATTGATGTTTGCACTTAGAGCTACAGATGAATATGCGTCTTGGCAGGAGGCCGCAGGTCCCTCACTGCTCACCAGCATTCGTCAGACTTTGCATGTTACCTCAGTGTGTGTGTGTGTGCGTGCCTGCATGTTTGTGTGTGTGCGTGTGTGTGCGTGTGCGTGCGTGTGCGTGCGTGTGCGTGCGTGTGCGTGCGTGTGCGTGCGTGTGCGTGCGTGTGCGTGCGTGTGCGTGCGTGTGCGTGCGTGTGCGTGCGTGTGCGTGCGTGTGCGTGCGTGTGCGTGCGTGTGCGTGCGTGTGCGTGCGTGTGCGTGCGTGTGCGTGCGTGTGCGTGCGTGTGCGTGCGTGTGCGTGCGTGTGCGTGTGTGTGCGTGCGTGTGCGTGCGTGTGCGTGCGTGTGCGTGCGTGTGCGTGCGTGTGCGTGCGTGTGCGTGCGTGTGCGTGCGTGTGCGTGCGTGTGCGTGCGTGTGCGTGCGTGTGCGTGCGTGTGCGTGCGTGTGCGTGCGTGTGCGTGCGTGTGCGTGCGTGTGCGTGCGTGTGCGTGCGTGTGCGTGCGTGTGCGTGCGTGTGCGTGCGTGTGCGTGCGTGTGCGTGCGTGTGCGTGCGTGTGCGTGCGTGTGCGTGCGTGTGCGTGCGTGTGCGTGCGTGTGTGTCTCAATGACAACGGCGCAATTAGGTAGCTAGTTACTACACGTATAGCGCTATCATAAACGTTGCCAGGCTGTAAATCTCCAATTAGACGCTGACATCTAAATGAGGCCGCCAGATAATCCGGTAAATTGCATGTGCGGGAGTCGGTTCTGCGGGAGTATACTGTACGTGGACTGTGTGTGTAGTTACATCTCTCTTTCCCATGGTTATGTACGCGGTCCGAAGCTTTGACGGAGGATGAGAATATTTGAGAATTGTGAGAGCCACTTTTGTGAACAGAAAGAGCACAGTCTTTCCAGTTTGATCCCTATTTTTTAAATATATGTTTTAATTATTTTCCTATCTGATGCTCAAAAGAACTGCCCTGCTCTGGTACTCAAGCCACATAGCTGGTTCTTTGAGCAGGTTAAAAAAACAGTGTTCGAAGCCAAAAGTGCCAGTAACCTCTTTATGGTCCCCGAGATCATATTGCAAGCATGTATAAAACACATCCCACTGATAAATAGATATTTCATAAAAACATATTTCATCACCATGTAATGAATGGATTATGCATTTTTAAATTCATCATGGTCAGAGGGAGAGCTGTAGAATGATGCATGGTCCACTGCGCCCCCAGATATTCAATTAATTAGGACATAAAACATTATTTACGCATTGCTCATTAAATCGGGCCTTCAGTTTTTATGGGGAGGATAATGTGATTTGTTATTTGATTTATTGCATCCGAGGCAAGGCCTCCTGCTTCAAATAATCGAAATCTAAATATGTATCTCGGATAAAAATCATTTGAAGGTCGGCCCACGTGTTTCCCGCTCCTCTTTAATGAAGGACACGGTTCTTTTGTCCGCTGAAGTGACAACCTGGCGCAAGACAGAACGGCTTCAAATGGGTGATAACGATATTAGAACTGGCACGTTTTTTCATGAGAGTTTAATTTTCCTTTTGGGAGTTTTCAACATTGAGGCTGTTGGTGTTGCACTATTTACTTGGAGTTTAAAATAAACATTCAGGAGAGAAATTTACAGACAATTCATAAACTTTTGCCTCATTTTGATAGACAGGGTTGCATCCTCATCCGTACAGCCAGATGCGATCGCGTTCCAGGACTCCGAGCCCAGGATGAAATGTATCAAATGCAACATCAATTTCTTGTCAATAAAAGTCCTTTAAACACAAAGTTTTTTTGTCTGGAAATTGCCTTACTGAATTGTACAATATATTTAACACTTATTTGGGGCAGTTTACATAGCTTGTTTCTTAATTTTTCTAGTTCTATAGCTGGTTATTTACTAAAGCTAAACGCACTACTAAAGGATGTAGCAGCAGCAGTGCCCCACCTGGGATCTGAACCTGCAACCCCCCCTGTGGTAAGGCCGGCTCCGTAAACTGTGCACCACACTGCCATTGCCGAGACTCAAAAGAGGCATAAAAAAGGAGGGACAGGGGTATAATATAACAGAATAATAATGGATTGCACGTATGTGTACGCATGCATTATGTAGCACCTTTCATCTTAGAATCTCAAATTGCTTTACAGCCACCTCCGGAACCCAGTTAACATTTAACATCTCATCCGAAAGATGGCATCTTTTATAGCCCGGCATTAACGTTACTGCTCCGGGGCATTGATTGCGTGCCTAGCCCATAGGTAAGACCGCCCCCTACTGGCGTACCAACACCACTTCCAGCAGCTTTTTCCAGAGGTTCTCCCATCAAAGTAGTGTCCAAGCCCAGCCCAGCCCAGCCCAGCCTTGCCTAGCCGCAGCCGTCCGGCAGGACTGAGTTGCAGGGTGGTGTGGCTGCGGGTGAAGGAGTGCTGATGACTGTCGTACGTTATTCATCCTGTCAGATAGCAGGCCTCCTTTGGGATCCAGACCCTCAAAGATGCACAAAGAAAATCCCCCAACACATACCGCAATGCACTTACCAGAGAGTGACAATACAATGTAGAGCTGTGGGCTGCATCACCCCTGGGCCTCCCAGACCAACGTTCGCCTGAGGTCATTTGTTCATAACAGCCGCGATTAACTCCAATGTGAAGCTTGCACAGTTATGGAAGGTCTGCAAAGACTATCAAATGGTTTCTTATTCTAGTACGGTGTAAATCTCAAAGCAACAAGGCAGGAGTCTGGCGAGGTGGGAGATCACACGGAAGGGAAATGGTCACATCTCGACAGCAGGCAACAGTGCAGAAGACATCGTTGACTGCAATGGAATATGATTGTATTTGTGTGAGCCCTGTGAAAATCGCTTGCTGGAGTGGAAGGCATGTCAAATAGACTTACTGAAAATTGATTTGAAATGTTTTCCCCTGTCTTTTCCTCCCTCTGTGATGTGTGTGTGTGTGTGTGTGTGTGTGTGTGTGTGGTGCTGCTCTGATAATGTGGCTTGCTGATGAAATTGCTCTCTCTCTCTCTCTCTCTCTCTCTGTTGTCAAGCTGACAGTTTTTTCCCACAAGTTCATGTAACAACATTAACAGCTTTAATGTTAGGGCAACAATGTTAGAACATCACAGCATTTGTCAGGTGAGCAAATCCCCCAGCCATTCTGAGATCATCAGAAAAAGCAGTCAGAGGGAGAGGGAGAGACAGCGAGAGGGAGAGAGACTAATAGAGAGATTATAAGGACATCAAAAAGTAGCTGCCAATGGCTCGTATCTGGTGGTTGGTGCAGACAGCTAAAAGCCCAGCTCATTTTTGTTCATTTAACATCATTCACCTGAATGGGATTTGCTGGCCAGCTTTACAATGTTCTATTTCACAATAACTCACGTCACAGTATCGGTATCTCCCATTGTCAGTTAAATGACAGCGCCACTGCCATCTCTTGATCTCGAAGCCAAACTTGCTGGTCTTGACTGCTCTACGGAATTTGTAGAGTTCCGGGAACTTTTTAGTTCTTTAGAAAGTTAGCTTGCACGCCGAAGCCAGGGAGGGGGGAGTCCCCAGAGCAGGCAGGGAGAGAGAGAGAGAGTTGACAGAAAGTTGTCAAGGCCTGGAACAGCTCGCCAGGTCAGGTAGTAGAGGCAGAAACACAAAAGTACAGAAGAGGCTTGATGCGGTACTCGATATTCTTCAGATGAGGAAATGAGGAGCCCAGATGTGCTGAATGGCTTGCTCTTATCATTATTTATTCTTATGTCCTTTAGTTCTTAATATGCAATCAATCCACATTGATCTGCACTTAGTTCGTTTTGGCCAAAGTGACTTGAATCCCACAGTTCAGATAACCAAAAGGAAGGCAAGACCCTGCACAGAAGAGAGAAGATGAAATTCCGTGCGAGAGAATTTTGTGTTATTACTGGAAGAGTGTGTTTGAGTGCCCCACCAGGGGAGAGGAATTGAGCGTGGAATTCAATCACACATAAAAACAAGGCTTACTCAGTTAAAGATGACGCTAACCCTTATGTCCACAAAGGGAACGTATTTCAAAACTCATTCAGTGGTAACAGAATGTTTCCTGAATTGATTTTCCAAGAAAGAAAGGGGGAGTTTGACAGCGTAGGCTCTGTGGTAAAGCCACAAGGATGAACTAAGGCTTGAAAAAGGATTGAGGTTTTCTTTTTTTATGTATATATGTGGTCATATCTGACATTCTTTTCAGTCAAAGACCTCTCCTTTGGTACTACCCCATATAATAACATCAGTGATGATGATGGGGTTGAAATAGGTGGCCATCTTGTTGCTCATGGCAAATTGATAGCAATTGTTCAATTACATAATTGTAATTACACTTTAATTGCTATATAGGAACCTCAATGTGGAGCATGCATTCCTGTGATGTCATGTTATTGCCCTGAATCTTATCTGAATATGCCAAGCCCTCCACCCACAAAACACAATGAAAATGAAGCAAAATGTTTCTGTAACAGGGCAGGTCTGCTGTGGGTTTCGGACCGCAACCGGGCAAGAAATATACTTCACTCACTGAGATGAGGGCCAAAGGTCTACGGCCAAGGGAACTAATCACACTCTTCTTCAAACTCCAGGGGGTGATGTCGCCTTCTGTAGTGGACTGTCACAGGCTCACTGACATCTCTGAACTCTTTTTAAACTCTTTATTAAAATAGCCACTGCTTTAGAAAAGTCTGCGGTATCCACGAAGTAACAAGAAAACGTTGTGTTCACACAAAACCTTTTTCAAGCCCACTCATTGTGTTCAGGGGTGCATTTGACAGTGCGAATAAGTCAGCATATCTGTTTCTCTTCTTCGCTTAAATTTGTGAAACAGCCCTTTTGTGTGTTAATTCTGTTGTCTGACTGTGATTATTTTGGTACCAAATTATTTGTGTATCCAGGATGGCTTCACATTTGTAACTGGCCATACCTAAATCCTATCTGTAGACAATAGGCAAAACCTTCATCGTGAAAAGAAGACAGAAATGCATTCTTTTGTAAAGTGTTGCCAATTTCTATTCTTGTGTATCAGGGTATTTCAGCTAATTGCTTTTGGGGTGAAAACAGGTGTTTTAAAAGGAATTATAATAAGTAACATTTTAAAATAAGAAAGTTAATCACCTCATCAGTCAAGTCCTGTTTGTAAAAGGTCATATTTCCAACATCAGCGGAGTGCGCGTTCCGGGCAAGTGAAGAAAAAGAAATGTTACAATCATTTATAATCAAGCAGAGAAGACAGACTTAATTAATATACTTTTAATCCAGCTGACTGCAGGATTAATTGTATCTCAAAATGTTTGGAGGTTAACAGCCAAATTAGTTTATTTAATTCATAAATTCCTTTGTTGAGTGGCAGCCAGGGAGCGCACTCGGTTGTTCATAATTAACCCACACATCTCGCTGCGTTGTACATTGCTATCCATCACGTCAGCCCATGAATGCAATGGTCTCCACTTGTCTGCACATATTTACAGAATCAGAATCAGAATCAGAATCAGAAATACTTTATTGATCCCCGAGGGGAAATTGGTTACACTGCAGTTGCTCACATATGTGCAAGTGGGGAAAAATAAGAATAGAGAAATACTAAATCTAACTAAATAATAAAGACAATAAAGAAGCTACGTAAGTAGCAGGGATTGTACCAGTATGGCAAGTGTTGACATGGAAGGTAGTGCTACATGGATTAGCTGATATTTGTTTAGAAGGACAAAAAAAGGCAAGCGAATTAATACCGGTACAACCCAGCGTTGGGGGTCTGTATGACACATATAACCCAGCGTTGGGGGTCTGTATGACCCACATAACCCAGCATTGGGGGTCTGTATGACCCATATAACCCAGCATTGGGGGTCTGTATGACACATATAACCCAGCGTTGGGGGTCTGTATGACCCACATAACCCAGCATTGGGGGTCTGTATGACCCATATAACCCAGCATTGGGGGTCTGTATGACACATATAACCCAGCATTGGGGGTCTGTATGACCCATATAACCCAGTGTTGGGGGTCTGTATGACACATATAACCCAGCGTTGGGGGTCTGTATGACACATATAACCCAGCATTGGGGGTCTGTATGACACATATAACCCAGCATTGGGGGTCTGTATGACCCATATAACCCAGCATTGGGGGTCTGTATGACCCATATAACCCAGCATTGGGGGTCTGTATGACACATATAACCCAGCATTGGGGGTCTGTATGACACATATAACCCAGCATTGGGGGTCTCTATGACCCATATAACCCAGCATTGGGGGTCTCTATGACCTCCCAGGCATTCCTTCTGTATTAAAGCACAGCAGCTGCAGAAGAGAGGAGGCCAAGAAGAAGCCTTTGTGACCAGGGGGGGTCGTAGAACAAGTTCCAAAAGATATACGGCTGCCTACACCCCGATGTGAAACGTAAAAGGGGAGGAAAAAATGGACAGTTCCCTATCGTCAATCCAATTACCCTTTTCCCTGCCCCCCGCACCTCCTGGCGAGATGAAAGAGCTGAAATGCACCAGAAATCTATTTACAAGATTTATATCTATATATTTATATATGAGGGGAACCAGCGCATGGTCAGCAGAGCTGAGGATTTATTAACGAGGAAGAGGAAGAGTCGGCTGAGCCCAGATGTGCAGCCGCATGAGGGCCTCATCATCGCCACAGCGGATTTAACGAACCTGTGTGAAGGGAGAGCTGACTTATGCCCTTTTATTTCATTTAAAAATCTATTATCATAAAGAATAATAACAATAATAATAATTCCGTAGGGTTTCCTATTAGCAAGAGAAAGACTATAAGACTATATGCCATTTAGCAGACGCTTTTATCCAAAGCGACTTACAGTAGTGAATGCATACATTTTTCAGTATATGTGGCCCCAGTGGGAATTGAACCCACAACCTAAGCATTATCAGTGCCATGCTCTACCTACTGAGTCACAAAGAACAATGGGTTTTTCTAAGAAGAGTGCTTCTTAATATGTTTAAAATTTGTACTAGAAGGTGATGCTCTGTTAAATAAGGGTATTTAAAGTATCGAAGAAGAATGACCAAAAAAGGACGGGTCAGAACACCAAGGCACTCTTTTTGAAAAATGTTTTAAAAGACTTTATTCTCGAGGTGGCTACCACCAAGGCATTTTAAAGGCTTTCCTTTATCAGGGTGTGTGAATGAAGGCTCAGCCTTCACCAGCAAAAGATAAAGGCTTTTTCATTTTTTCAAAAGGATTTAGGATTTCAGTTTTTTTGAACTACCTAGTCTTCAAAAAAGAGAAGGATTATTTTTCAGTCAATTTGTCCTCATCACTCTGTAGTCAGTAACCTTTTTCAGAAGAACACAGTTATTGCAATGGCACACATGCTGTGTTAATAAATATAAGCTATGCAGCATATACGCATTACATACAATGTAAGCTTACTCCCAAATTTGTAATACTTTCAACAAAATTAAAAACAGCAGTGTGACTATTTGAACACAACAGCGGGAGTCATGAATTGAATGAAAAGAAATTGAAATTGCCGCAGGTTTAGAATGAAAAATGTGACTTCAGAAAGGCTTACCCAAGAAGCTAGTGCTGAATAATGATGTCGCAACTGTCAATCAACTAAACATTCTGTGAAACAGCTTGAGGACAAAACACACAACCTTTCGCAGGAGGATAGGTTTAATATAGGACAGTTATGGTGTCCCCAAAAACAAGAACAGAAGATACAATCATTATTAGCAAGCAATAGCAAGAGAACCTGCAAGAGAACCTTTGCATTGAACACCGGCTCATCTCTGCATTAACCCAAATGGACAGAAAATGTGTCACGATTATCGTATATCAGCATTGTTTAATTATTTAAAAAATGGCACTATTCATGTTTATTTGATTTATGTCACATGTCAGATGTTACCTTGCTGGTCTGGCTGTAAAGGCAACAATGGAGGAGTGAACAAAACAAACCGATCCCGGGGTCCTCAAAAACAAATAACAGTGAAACAGGCGCCTCGTTCTCTTACACGGAGAGAACACACAAATCCTGAGGAAATGTCCGGTCAAGCTGAAAACCCAAAATGAATATGAAGATCAACAGATACCCCCTCACCACACACGCATACACACACACACTCACACACACACACACACGCATTCACACTCACACACACACACACACTAACTCACAGGCACATGCACATGCACACACACACACACACTCACCAGCACACGCACACACACACACACGCTCACAAGCACACGCACACGCACACTCACACACACACTCACATGCATACACACACACTCACGCGCATACACACACACACACTCACACGCATACACACACACACACTCACATGCATACACACACACACACACGCGCGCGCATACACACACTCTCACATGCATACACACACACACGTGCGCATACACACACACTCACACATACATGCGCATACACACACATACTCACACACACACACATGCATACACACTCACACGCATACACACACAAGTGCGCATACACACACACATTCACCCACATACACACATACACACTCACATGCATACACACACACACACACACACACACACACACACACACACACACACACACACATAAACACACACACTCACGCTCACATGTATAAACTCACACATGCACACACACACATACACACACATACACACACATGTACACACACCCTTACATCATTTATCATTGATTGGCTGTCCCTAACATATTACCTAAATACGGTCTTACACCTGTTCTGAGGAGTCAAATTTCCAATTTCAAGCATCATATAATGCTTTAATTATCTCCAGGTCCACGTAATGACTTTCTCATGTCTGTGCCACAGTACAGGTTAGCTTGCTCTGTTCCTTATAGGAGGCTGCGCGCCAAGGTTATTAGGTCCTTTCTTATAAACCATTCATGCATGGTAGGATAAATTAATATTGGCCTCATTTGATGACCACAGAGATATGAGAGTCTAATATGACCAGGTACCATATTACGTCGGTTGGGTTGACCCTGCCTTTGGCAAGAGCAAAACTGGTTGATCTGCAGTCTGCCTGCACCCCCTGCGCATAAACTGTGCTCCAGCATAGCGACTGTGCAGCTCAACTGGTGAACTGCAGGGTGAAAAGGAGTGGTGGCCGACTGCCTGCAAACTCCTCCGAAGCTTGTCCATGTGACCCCCAGAACTGACAGAGGAGGTTACAGCCGGTTGAGCACAACTGAAAAGGACAAATTCAGAGAAAAGAAAAGTGGCGATAAACTTTAAAAAAATAACAATTTAATACTGAGTATTTCAAACTTCTGACTTGATTCAGACTCATAAAGCCAGTTCATAAAACTGTCTTCCTGGTTTTACTTTTTGCGCCGAACCTCAGTCAAAAAAAGATGCCCCCGTTCTGCTCGTATCACTAACGTGTCTGTCAGTCAGAGAGTGAGCATTTGTGACGGATCCTCCGTCTCAGCAGAGAGCTCTGCAGTCAGCCTTCCACACTCTTAGATCCTGCGGTGAAGGAGAATTCCCCTGACTGAAGTGCACGTGTAGCTCCACCACTTTGCTGTAGTTGGTGATCACCCAGACATGGTGTTTGCTTTGCTTTCAAAGACCTGAGCCGTCGTGTAGAAAACGCAGCATAGCAGTACTGTGGCATAGTTGAGGAGCAGGGCTTGGAGCGCAGAGGTTGCCGGTTCAACTCCCAGGTGGAAAACGGCCCTTGTACCTTTGGGCAACTGAATGGCTTCAGTAAAATATCCAGGTGTATAAATTAATCATATATATTTTTTTGTATATTTGTGGGTTGTGTAAGTAAACCCTGGATGGGTGTCTGCTAAGCTAATGAATAATAAACACATGCTAATAACCTCATCTGTCTGCTCTGCTACGACCCTCCCTTAGGCCCCAAGACGTGTGCAAAAACAGGTCCGTTACCATAAGGTTAAGTTCTACTAATGTGTGCGTAGCGAGTACGTAACAAAATAAGCCAAACCAGTGGCTGTGGTAGAATGTTCGCACATCGTTCTAATATCACTGGGCCTTCCAATTACGTAAACATCCTAGATATTAAAACATTGTGTAAGGAAAGGGTCATTGTTTTTCTGTTTCAATGTATTTTTATTGAACGTAATAACTGAAATCATCCCCTTTAAGATCAAATTCAGGCGCCTCGGTTTGATGTTCAGACCTTCTAAGTGGGCTGCCCGGTGTTTCACTAATAATTCCTGTAACAAGCTCGTTAAAATCTTGCACAGGAGTTGTTGTTGTTGTTGATTCATTTAGATTGGCTTCTCTCTTTTAACAAAGGTGCTGCAGTATTGCTTGTTCTTTCCCCCTGTAGCTTCAACTCAGCATAGCTAAATATCAGGCTCCTTTTTTATTCCACTCTCATTTTCCGTTAGAGCAGAGAATATAAAACGTCAGCGAAAAAGATCTGCCTTCGAAATATATCACGATGACACGTGAATTCATTTTCTGTTAATGAGATTTCATTGTTGTACTTGACATAATTGTATTGTTACCAGCCATACCCTTAGGTGTTTTAATGAATGTTAATTAATAAGCAGACTTGAAGGAATGGGTGAACAGTGTGGAATGACAGAGAGCGAGGGGGTGCATTTTCAGGACAGACACACTGGAAATCTCAAAAGGCTTTTGTGTAATCACAATCGCATTTGCATTTCCACTTCGCTGTGACTTGTTGGTCAACCCAGAATACCAAACAGAATATTTAAAAAAACGATCTCCGTATTGATGACGAGGTGGACCCGATGTTCATCGGGAAAGCTCAATCACAGCTGGCCCAGGGGACACAAGCGTATTACAAAACATTTGACATACACAAAGTGCACTTCTCTCTTATGTGGTTAATGTACATTTACATGCATTCACCTTGGGGGGGTAAGACCATACTGACACTATTGTTACAAAACTCTCCAGACATTAGGGCGTCAACCATGCAGTCTCTAATACACAAACACAAACGTCATACTACGTGCACTTTCAGTCATGTTCCTTGTATATAAATGTCACACTATTACAGTCGTTATCTGTATAACCAGAGACATGGCCAGGACAGCAGGACATGTGGAGGGGCAAATAAAGGTGTAGCTCGGTCCCATTAGCCACCTGGCAAGGTGAAGCCTCAGGGTAATAGCATTCATTTCAATTTAATGCGAGCAGGTCAGGGGTCGCGGCAGTGACAGGACTGTATTGATCAGGATTCCGTGGGGTCCCTTGCCTCTGGGAGGAATCCATTACTGTGTCGGCGTTGCCCTGGCAACGCAGAGAAGGGCTGCAAGGCTATTCGTGCCGAGATGCATCTATTGTTGTTAAGGCTGATGAACATCGGGCCCACTGCATTGTCCTTGAACAGTGTAATAAGGGTGGTTGGAAGTGGATGGGGGGTGATGGGGGACTTGCATAGTAGACTTTTAAGTAGAGTCTACACATAGAATCCTGAGCACCCATTGGTGGTGATGGGCGAATGAGGTATTGTGACACAACAAATGGGCGGAGCTACCATACACTACCAGTATCTCACTGATGTGACCCAACTCATTGTGTTTTCTTGTGAAGAGCAAAACCTTTTGATTGGTTCAACTAAGTCAGTGATTGACAGCTGATTGTAGCAGCCCTTATTTTTTGGTGTCAGGATACCTCATTCTCCCATCACTACCCATCGGGCATTGCTGAGCCATTCATAGATGTGTGGAACAGGTGGAGAGCCAATGATGTGTCTGTTAGGAGTGGGAAGTATAGTACCATTCCAACACTGGAAAGTCAATACAAGTACATCACATAACACACCATAGTTATGCACACTTTATTTCACTCTGCATTGTTTTTTTGGAGAGAAAAGATTAACATATGGACAGGGTTGGTAGACCTGATTTAAAACTTCAGTGTGAAACCCCAGTGTTCTACAACAAATACAACACAAGCAGTTATTAAAATAGGTCACAAGTCCAATGAGCGGTGAGATTGAAGAAAGTCTTAGAATTAGCAGTAGATACATATATCAGTTTTATTTATACACTATTAAAAACAAATACAAACAACAAGAACGAATAATTTAAAAAAGACCAATCAGTACCACTGTTGCAGGGTGCTAATTTATTTTTTACACACAAACTCAATGGGAAGGCCCATCGGTACTGTTTGAGTAGTTGTAACTTGTCCATCATAAATTCCAACCAACGCACACTATAATGTTCCCATAAAATGTATGAGACATTGTAGCTACACTAAAATAACCAGGAACTTTGTGAGAATATGTATCTCTGTGCTACTATACATAGAGGTATTTTACAAAGAACAAATTATTATTTATTATTACAAAAATATTGTCACAGCTATTGCGGATCAGGTGTTTCCTAGCCAGTTTGCTCTTAAACACTGTACTGCTGTCAGGTATTGTGATGCAGTGGTAATCTGAGGAACGCCGGTGGGGCTAAACTCATCGCAGCCCTGGTGGGACGAGGCTAAATGTGTCCCGCTGCTGTGGGGTCCCTGTCAGAGTCAGCTAAGAACATAGCCCCAGCTGAAACCTGCAATTACAGCGCTCAGCCTGCTGGAGGTGAACACCGGCTATTTCTTTAACATCACACTGAAATTCCCATTAGTTCTACCAGTGGATATTACAATAAGGGCATTATCATGTGCAATCATCTGTGGCGAGGGCTGTAGTGTTTCTGTGATTTGGAAACAGGGGGGCCGAGCAGGGGTGCTGAGGAAGACTCCACAAAGTTTTAACATGACAGTTCATGTTCTGGCTCTTTGTTCTTCTGTGTGGGGTGCACCACGTCTCCTGTGGCCTCATCTGTCATCGCCGTGGAAGCAAAGCTTGTGTCAACAGATGTTCAATTAGGTGATAATTAGCAGAGTTGTCACCTTCAATGTGGGGGCACAAGGGCACCTGCAGTGTCATTTTATTGGCTGGTGGGAGACAGCTGCTCCTGTCATTAAAGCACAGGTACGAGGGGTCAAACTGGAGCCTTCTCAGAATGACAGTAAACACCTGGATTGCCTGGATTAGTAAATTCAATGCTACAAATCTGACATTAACGACACAAAACACTGCTGATATATGGATGAAACGCCTGAAGATGTAATGAAGATCCGTTTATCAGATGAGATATTGAGTCATACTACAACGTTTAAAGACATTAATCAAATGGGTTTTTTGGTCAGAAAATGTTTAATTGAGGAAGTTAGTGAAATAATTAAAGAGCTGTCTCTTTAATATGGATCTTTAATAAAGCTGAAGCAGGTCACTATAATTACTTATGTTATTAACCCTTAACTGGGCAAGACCCTAAAACTGTAAGTAAAATTAGTTCCTTGTTATTTTCTAATACATTTAGGCTAAAATAACACAATTTCACTTTTTTTTCAAAAAAATATTTTTATTTTTCATTTTACAGTCTGTATCTCCCGGGATACATAAACATGTTAAATTTTGTGGTGTCCCCAGGGGTTGGGCGACACACACGGACCTTGCAGAGGGCGTAGGCAAGTTCAAGAACCCAGAGGAGGCAGTATTCACAAACAAAATGATAATTTATTCAACTAATACTGACACACAAAACAAAGGGTGGGGTCTTCAGGGGAATACAAAAACATAAAGTCCACAATCCTAGCTCGTTGTCAATGTTCGTAATCCAATTCAAAATCCAAGTCAGTTCCGCAATCCAGTCCATAGTCAATCCAAAGGGGGTCCTCAAAACAATCCAATTTCATACACCAAAAACACTCCAACAATCACTCTTTCTCCAAATACTGGTTGGTCAAATAGACTTCACAGTACTTACTCTTACAAACACACAGCAACTCCTTCCCACACACGTTCCTACTCCTCTCTCAGTGTAATGGAATCAGCCCTTTAAATAGGCCTTGAAATGGCCTTCAGCTGGTCGTTAGTCCCATTGCCTTGACTTGGCTCCGGTGTGACTGTGGCCTGTTGGGAAATGTAGTGTTCTCAGGCTCCCATGTGTTGTAGGCCAGGCAGCCATTTCCTTGTGCAGCCCCTTGGGCTGCCACAATTTGTTAAATTCATGTTTGCTTTGAACATTGGGGTTAGACCCTACACCCCACTATAAATCTAACCCAGGAATGGACAGTAAAACTACTGCTGTTAACATGCTATGAGGTCTGGATAGCTCATAGACAACACAACGTATTTATGGTTTTCACACCACAGTTACCCATAATCTTCCTCCATCCTCATTTGCATAACCACAGGACTTCCCTGGTTTTAATATATATTGGTCTTGAAGATTTGAATTTAGTAGGTTCATAGTAGGTTCATTGACAAACACTACTCTTATTGGCAATGGAAGCTGTGGAAGCAGTTGCGAGCATTTTGACCTATTACAATGCAAAGCCTCACATTGCACTTTTCACACATGATGGAGGTATGTCCACCTGGGCACATCCTGCACCGGCCTTTCACGGACAGGATAGGGAAGTGATCGATCCTGTCACTCCTCATGCCAACCACAGGCCTTGATCTTCTTCCATTGGGCAACCCATCAAGCAGCTCTTTCGAATGGTCCCCAAACTTCTGAGGCCCATAGACTCCTTCAGATGGGTTATCAGCCTGAGTGATGTAAAGAAGTTGTCAAAGTAGACAACACATTCTTGGGGGTTTCTGATGGTTCTGCAAAGATTCAGAACGATACTGGCACTTAACCCAAGCTCTTTGTCTGGCATTTGAGTAGCACCATCAAATGTAGACTTCCCTGTGTAGACCATGAAGTCATACACAAAGCCAGACACCCCAGCTCGCAAAAAGATCTTAAGTCCCTATTTCTTGGGTTTGCTGGGTAAGTACTGCCCCATATTTCCCACTTTTTTGCCTTTGTAAGGCACCTTCATTGATTGAGAATTGGTTCTCACTTTCAATTTCCACACACTTGCTCCTCATATGGTCAAACACAGGCCTGATTTTCTGCAGGCAGTCTTCACTGGACTCAGAGACCATGTTATCCTGACAGTAGAGCATTCTGGACAAACATTTGTAGCACTTGATTAGCATAACATCTGCGACTTTCTCATATCTGGTATATGCTGCCCAGTAGTCATCCATCGAAGGCATACTCATTATACCCATAATAAGCTTCATGCCAACAAATGTTTTTATTTTGGTGGCATTGGTGTCGATGCCGCATCCAATTTCTTGGCAAGAGTAGATGTTTGTCTGCTCTGCAATAACCCCAAAGATCTCTTAATCGAATAATTTAGTTTAGTAGGTCAGAGGAGAGGAGAGCTAATCTGGTGCAGTGAAGGAACTTGGTGAGGCAGCTGACTGGTGTTCAAACTCAAATTTTCTCCAACTTTGGAAAAACAGTTATTAATAATGTGGAAAAAAATCTCATACAGGCTCCTCCCCACACTCACTCACCATACATACTATAAACTATATATAATATTATACACACGCCACACTCACATGCATATGTGTACATGCAGGCATACACATGCACGCACACACACACAAACGACCACAGACAACATACACTGCAGGCCCCTCTCTGACACTCACTCACCCACATACATCACCATACATACTACAAACTATATGTAATATTACATACACACACACACAAACAAATGTGCAAGCACACACTGTCACACACACACACATGCACATGACCACAGACAATGTATACTGCAACACTACTACTGATAATACATAGGTCTTTGAAGTGTGTAACAGTCCTATTCATAACAATTACCTAAATTTCAGGTGGCAAAACTACTGCCTGTACCGCTCTACCATAGAAGGTATTGATGGAAATGCCCTGAAAAATTAATATGTTGGTGACTCAATTAATCAATAATATACATGTAAGAGTAAAATAAAGAGTAAATAGCATTCCATTGTTAATATTATTGATTATTCATTAATTGCAGGCTTCAAAACATTAGCCCTATTAGCAGCAGCCCCATTAGGAATTATCTCTGTTTTATACCCCTATTCAGTTTATGTATCCCTGGGGTTACATGCTTTTCATGACTGATTCTCAAAATAGTGCAAATGTTATTCTTTATTTTTTAACAGGAACATATCAAGTCAACCTTGAAAATGTATATTTAAAAAAATAAAAATCCCTCCAAAACTGTATAAATATGAAAAAAAATATCAACACTTACCCCAAGGTCAGTGTCCTCCTCACTACATGCCACCATGACCGTTTTTTATAAGGATGACAAGTTGATCCTAGAGTATTGATATGAAGTCATATGACCTAAGTACTTGTAACAAGCCCCTCTTCAATGTTTCCTACTGAGATCATGCCCACCCACTCCTTGCTCCTCCCCACAGCCTGTCAAATGTTTGTATCTCCCAGGATACATAAACTGTTTAAGGGTTAAAAAATAAATTAAAAAATAAAGAGAATCTACAAAGCCCAGATAATGTCAAGGTAATGTCCTGTGGCCGGTGCTGTGAAACACAAGCTTTGTAGCTGTCACACATCTGTTGCCTGTGGCAACGTGAGTCGTGAACATAGGCCTGTGTATGCCCCCAGGCCAGCAGTGATTCACTCTCACCATATTACCATTTAAAAATATTTCAGCCTCCTGGGTAGTGTAACGGTAAGAGCATCCGACCAGGATGCATGTCGTCGCCTGCGACCAGGGTTCGATTCCACTGGCCATGCCAGTTCAGCTCTGGCTGGAAGTGCTGCTAGGGGGCGGCAATTGGCTATCCGCCCCAGGGAGGGGGGAGGGATTCCGATATGAGCTCAATGCCTATATGAGTGGCTCTGTGTACATACTGGAGTTACAGTTGACGGCTTGGCGAGTTCCGGCTCAGAGGAGGCGGTACATCGCCTTTGTCACTGCCGGTCTCAGGACTATGGCAGCGAGCTCACAATACGAGGGGGGTGACTGACATGAAAATAGGGTGTAATTGGCTACTAAATTGGGAGAAAATGGAGAAAAGATCAAAAACAAACAAAGAAATGTCAACATTCACTCAATGGAGGGCATTCCCAAATGATCCTGGTGAGAAACATAACTGTGGGTCACAGCTGATGAGTCCTATTAGATGTGCTACTTAGAGATTGAGACATGGAGATTCGGCGGTGTATTACCAGCCCTGAGGAGAAGAGACACAGAGAGACACTACACAGAGTGTTTATTGCGAGTGCCTGATTGAGAGAGACGGGGAGATTTAGCGCTTATAGCCGGAGTTGAGGGAGAAAGTCAGGGAGATTCACCGTTTACGACATGACTTGAGATGAGATATGGTCAGTGAGAGAGAGATTTCGTTTACATTACAGAAGGGTCGAGGGAGGGAGATGGAGAGATTCAGTGCTTCGCACATACCAACTGCCCCCACTCTCTCCTGTCCTGCCCCAGGTTACATGAAATGGCTAAAGTCCACATTGATGAAACATTTGAGTAATTACATCTGTGTAAAGGGACATGGGTAGCAGCAAAGGGTTGGAGGTTACACAGTATTTCTACAAATTAATTATATTTTAGCTACTGTCTAATCAACGTGTAACCACACCTAGCATACACCAGCTGTACTCCAACATGTATCTCCTAGGATTTGAATGGACTAAGGTAGTTGTGGAAATGATAATACAACATTTCTGTAATGAGCAGGAGCTGCAAGTGGCAAGACTAATACTGACACAGTGTCACTATTGTAGCTGTCATATCTGTTTTAGTTTATTTATTATGTGTGTGTGTGTGTGTGTGTGTGTGTGTATGTGTGTGTTTTTCTGGCTTATTGGTGTATTGGGGTTTTCTGTACACACACACACGCTGTGGGTGGATGTGTGTGGTTTTTCTGATGTGCCATGTCTGCGCGTTGTAGGCGAAGGTTAAATGGGGTGTGTTGCTTTGAAGGTGGACAGTTTTTAACCCGTTCATCTACCCGGCTGCTATTATATAACTGTGATTTAAACTCCCTGTAATTACGCTTTTTTCCCTCTCTCGTAACCACTTGTACTCAATGCTGCACCTGTCTCTTAAGTGCACTCCAGGGCTTTAGCCGCACACCTCCAGTCCCCTGATGAATAGGCTGCCTGCCACCCCTCTCTCATTAACTCTATTTTGGACAAATATTTTCCTTCAATGTGACATTTATGTCTGCTGTTGTTGTTGTTGTTGTTGTTGCTTTAGAATGATTATTATTATTTTCTTTGCTGGAAATTGCACAATTCAGGTGACCGCAAGAGCATTTTCAACATAAGCTCAAACTCGGTACAAAACTGAGTTATGAATCTAAGTTTGACGGTAACATTTCGCAAAGTGCGAGGGGATATATGGTCACAAGCGGGAGCTTGAGCCTCACGACACCCCTCCTCGTGCCGCAAGGTTCTGCCTCCTCGAAACGTCTGCTCCAGAGCTTTTCGTTGTGTGCGATAACACCATCTCAGTACGTATGTATGTGGTAATTATACAGCATATTGATTTTGATCTATTGATCCATTCATAAAAGTGTTTACTGGCATTTATGTCAGCAGGTAAGTGAGTGTTTGCGTGTACTTGTGTCTGTGAACAGGATTTAAGTAGTATGTGCACCTGCATATACTTATACTTAAAGTAAATGTCTTATAACATTAACAGATAGGTAAGATCATGTATATGGAAGTATATACAGGTATACATATGTTGCTTAAAATTGCTCAAATTTGTGTTAATTGTAAAAACAAAATGTAAAACATGCCTAGAAATTCACACATTTTAATATTACTTATCATAGGAACATGTGTGATTGCATGAGTGAATGGCGTGGTTCAGAGTTCAAGAAAACGTGGATTGTGCTCGCTTTTCATTTCTTAAAGCCTCATTTCTTTTAAGATCCCTTAACCCACCACCGCCCATATGCTGTCTACACGCCCTCGATACCTTTCTGTATATCGCTCCTCAAGGTATTTGAGAGCACTGTATACTAAGAACAGTTTGATCTTCTGAAATGGTATTGGCGCCAGAAACCAGAGTTCGTATCACACAAGGCAACGGGGGTAATCAATGCCAACCAATCCTTGTTCTGCGTCTGAAACGGGCACAATGTGGCACACAAAATACCTCTGTCCCTTCTGTCTACCCAGGAGTCTGCGTGTGTACTCCGTGCCTGCATTGTAGCTTCTCATTCGCCGAGTTATGCAGGCTCAGCGATAACATCAATCCTGGGGCAGGGCACCTATCTGATGCAGACAGGCAAATGTTACTGCATCATGGCTTTGTGAAACCAGGAGTTTTTCTCATGCGACGCAGACAAGAAACATATATATGCACGCGTCCATGAAGTTCCTATTTCCTTTGTTCTGATTTTGTGACATTGGTGATTAGTTTAGCCATTTATACAGCTTGGTGAATCTGAGGCCCCGCTGGGCTCCAGTGCACTGCGGAGTCCGAGGAGAGACCAAAGGAGGCCCGGCTCTTCGCCCTTTGTACACCCTCGCCGAAGCACAGCAAAGGATGCCTTGATAGAGAATGCCATTAAACCCTCATTAGTGCCACTCTTTGCAAAGTCTGCCTCCTGTAGATAAACACTGAGCCATTGCACACGGAGACCCTTGACACTGGTGTGTGTGTGTGTGTGTGTGTTTGTGTGTGTGTCTGTGTGTGTGTTTGTGTGTGTGTGTGTTCTCTGTGTGTGTGTGTCTGTGTGTGCGTGTGTCTGTGTGTGAGTGTGTATGTGTGTGTGTGTGTTTCTCTGTGTGTGCGTGCCTGTGTTTTTGTGTGTGTGTGTGTGTGAGTGTGTATGTATGTGTGTGTGTGTGTGTGTGTGTGTCTGTGTGTGTGTGTGTGTGTGCTTGTGTGTGTGTATGTGTGTGTGTGTTTCTCTGTGTGTGTGTGTGTGTGTGTGTGTGTGTGTGTGTGTGTGTGTGTGTGTGTGTGTGTGTGTGTGTGTGTGTGTGTGTGTGTGTGTGTGTGTGTGTGAGTGTGTGTGTGTGTGTGTGTGGGTATGTGTGCGTGTGAGGGGGGTAGCACTCGAGAGGGCTGGATATAATGAGGCGGTGCTGGAAGACGTTAACCCCCCACAGCGGAGCCGCCCTTGCCTTCTCCTCTGCCACCCACACAGAGCAGTAAATTCAGGCAGTGGATTGAAACTGGGTTTAATCTGAGCCACACTGACATTTTTGGAAGGCTTTAGGTGATACTATCTGGAGGAAGAAAAACTACTGTTGATGGAGATTTCAGATATGTGTGTGTGTGAGACTATAAGGTCTGGATTTACCAACATGTGTGACTTAAAATTTACGCAAATGTTCCATTTTTTTCTTCAGTTAATTTTGATGATTGCTGAAGTCACGCTGTGTTTTGTGAAAAAAAGTCAAATTTTATTGAAGAGATTGCTTTAAAATACTTTTTTTCTCCTTATTTATTATTATTATTATTATTACTATTGTTATTATTATTATTATTATTTACAAATGGATATTTACTGAAGTAGTTGAAGTTAAGTGCTTTGCCCAAGGGCACAACAGCATATGAAAGATTATGCAAATTAGATTGCAGTACCTAAAACTTGCCTCAAATACAATTTTATTTGATCAATTATTTATTGGCAGTATGGCAGTAAACGAGTGCAAGATGATTAAACTCACTCAATTTAAGTGAAACCTAAATTATTAAACATTCAGATTGACATTGGATAGTTGATGTCTCTGGCAATGTAGACTTTGGAAAATGTGCTCATTTTATAGTTCTATGCATTTTAATTAATCCATATGCTACCACTTACATGCAGTATACCCACACTGGTGGGGGTTTCAACATTATTTTTGAATTTACCAATAATTACAACCTCTCTTCTTTGGGCATCTGAACTTGGAGGTGGTGTATTGTAATATTTGCATATAGCACAGCTGTTCTGTCAGACAGGTGTTATGTGTTCTTAGGTCAGCTCAGGTTACCACTACATTAGCTCCTCCCAATGGTGGACAAAGTACAGTACACCCTGATAAAATATTACTCAGTCCTGCATTTAACCCCATTTGCCTTTGAAGTGTACTGGGGTGAAAGTAAAAATAAAAGTAAAAATGGAAATACTTAAGTAAGCACAGATACTTGAAATGTGTACTTAAGTCCAGTAATAAGTCAAAATAAAGTAAATGTACTTTGTTAGTGTCCACCACTGGCTCCTCCTAACAATGCCCCAGGTGCCCACAGGTGACCAGTTGTCCTCAGTGAGAGATGTGCCTTTCCTTAGTTGGGGAAAACTTTACATTCCTAAAAGGGATTAACAAAGTTATCTGCCAAAGATTTTTTTAAAGATAGGTTTGGTTAGCAGAACAAGAGGCCACAAGTGGAAATTAGTTAAAGGCAACTTCTGCACAGATATTAGGATGTTTTTTTTTCTTTACACAGAGAGTTGTCAATGGCTGGAACAGCTTGCCAGGTCGGGTAGTAGAGGCAGAAACACTTTGGCTATTCAAGTCCAGGCTAGATGCAGTACTAGATACTCTTTAGATTAGGACATGATGAGCTTAGGTGGGCTGAATGACCCGTTCTCATCATTATGTATCCTTATGTTCTTATGGTCTTAGTCATTGACCTGCAGCCGAATGAGTAGTAGTAGTATTAGTGCAGCTGCATGCGTTTCAGCTGCACTGCTCCTTTTGTGGAATGCATGATTTCAAATTGTGGATAAAAAATTAATGGGGGAGGGGAGGGGAGGGGAAGGGGGTTAAAATGAAGTTATATGTGAAATCCATCAGCACTGAATACTGTGTATTTAAGATAACTCATGAGCCACAATTGTATAGGTACCTCATAGCTATATAAAAAAAATAAAACCCAAGGAAACTACAGGAACAACAAAAGAAGGAAAATGGCCTGGAATTAATCAACATTTGTCCTTAACTCTGAGTCACAATTAAAGGCAAACGTTAATCTGTATCCTCACAAACAATTTGGAGGGTAATTTTGTTGATTTCTAAACTCGCCACACTGTGTTGATGAAAAAAATACTTGCATTTTAATTGGGAGTCAAACTTAAGGACTATTAATTGAAACCAGGCCTATGACCCTAGGTGCCCTGGAAGCCCCAACATAGTCTCTACTGCCATCTAGTGGCCATTTCTTTAACCCATCAGGAAAGGTGTGCACAGTACAACTACGGGCCAGGGATTGTATCCCACTAAATGTGTTAAGGCTATAAAAAACCAAACAGCGTCTGTATTTACATAAAGTAAATAGGTGGGACTATGGGTTCTTATTCAAGTGCAGTATTTGCAGACACCCATTTTAAGTTGTAATTCTGAAATTGTGTCCATTGTACAGGGTTATAATAAATATGATAAATCATAACTATTTAGGTTTAATAGCAGGATTGTGGGCGCACCACTACATCAAGGGCCAGTGCTTTGCCTGGATGCATCACCCAGGTGCCCACTTGAATGCACTATTATGCCTATGACTATTATTAAGTCACTCTCGATGAAAATGTCTGCTAGATAAATAAATGTGAATGAAACAAAGCCCCACCCCATGTGCAGGTAATTGTCATCACACTGCGTGTGTCAGAATCCACGTCATTGTGTTAAACTGTGCAAATCACTTAAAAAAGTTTATTAAGCTGTAAATTGAATGTGTAACGTGACACTACATGAGGGAGGGATATGGGCTCGTCATATCTGTCATGACATGGATAAGAGAACCATGCCTGTGCGTGTGTGTGTGCACAATGTGTAATAAAAAGGAAGAGCAGCTTGCATGCTGCAGTTCAGGCATCTCAGAACCCGTCTGTGTGCATTGGGACTCTTCTGCGCAGAATAAAACGTCAGCCACATCTCCACTCCTGCCCGGTTCTTTGGAACCTAACATACCATCTGGAATCTAACAAACTTGTTTGGAAATGAACAAACTTTTCTTATTGGAATTTAACACAGGCATCAGTGTTCAAATTGGCTCTTATGATGTTGGATGCCTTTGCTTTCTCTGTTTCTCCTCTAGTGTTCATCATGGGGTCCGGTCTGCTGGTGTATCCTCTGGGATTGAACTCCACGCTGGTGAAGTCGTATTGCGGGGATTCGGCAGTCTACAGCGCAGGAGAGTGCCAGATGGGCTGGGGCTACGTGCTGGCCATCGTCGGGGTCATGCTCACTCTCTTTCTGCCCTTCTTTGCAAAGTATGCACCGAAAGAACACGTGTCGCCAACTCCCCTGCCCACTATTTTATAGTGAGACTAACTCCGGCTGATATCTTAGTGAAGGCCCTGTGATTGGCTGAAATAAAACAGACCGCTAACAGGACCCCAAGGCATTGTCTTCCCTCAGACTGTACAATAAGCCACTTCACAGATGGCTAGCGATGTTGTAATACTGGCTATTTTCTATGTGTGGAAAGAAGAAACCTTATTTATTTTAGGATTCTAGAATAGGAAAAAAATATCACGAGCCTGCTTCTCTGTTTTTGAGCTTATTCATTTTAATGTTTTTTTTGTTTTGTTTTCATTCTCATCTGTTAATATGATGAAGTACTGTACATATGCCTCACATTTAGTGCAAGCGTCCAGTTTTAAACATGGATATATCTGGTGTGTATTATGTGTAAAAGTCTCTCATACAGTATGGTGCCAGACGTTTTTATTTTTATGTTGAAATGTATTTTTAACGTTGCTTACTGTGACATAGTAACATAGGAACAACGATGCATGCAAAACGAGATTGTTCAGTTGTAACTCTAACATTCCAAAAGTATCTTTTTGAGCTATCAGGGAGTTTTTTTTAAAGATGAATTAGTGGGGTAAAAGATGGGGGCTCTTTTATTTACGGGAACTCTTTTCCTGAAGCCGAAAAATACATCTTTAGGGACATCTCTGAACTTGAGCTACACAATCTACGCAAATACGCTTACTTGGGCATAACAAAAGAAAAATGAGGCTGAATAAAAAGAGATGCTGCTTGAGAAAGTATGCTTATCTACAATCAAACAGCCGAGACCGAGCAGACAGGGACAGTGGAATCTGAACACCCTCTTCTGTGCCTGGCAGCGATATTCAGCGATATTCACAGATCTGAACAAATGGCAGTGTGAAGGAAATTGGATTGTACGGTACACGGAGACATAGTCTGGAACCCGAGGATACATTCATCAATACCACGAGTCAGTCATTCTAAGTGAAGAGTTCAGTGAAATCTTTTCTTTTTTTTCACACATATTTCCAGTTGGTTGTGAAACTACTCGGCTTGCCTCTGGGCAACATCCGCCTGTGGTGTTTTATCAGGCCAGGCTTGTCAAGCGGATGTGCTATGATTGATTGCATAGTGTGCATCGTCTGCCTTTTCATAATTATTTTTAAAACCTCGGAGAAGTGATTAATTGGGTAAAATACATCTGGTCTAGAAACATGAGGAGAACATAATACAGTCCTTGCATCTCTCCTTTTTATTCTAGATGTAAACAGGTGAAGTTCTTGAACTATAACCCCAGCATAATGTGTGCTTTTAGAAATACCTTTTAAACCAGTGGTGGGTAGCATGTGTTTAAATGTGCTATATGATAAAGCTCATAATATATATATATATATATATATATATATATATATATATATTACTTCACCAAAAATAAAAATGTCCATATTTTAGCAATATAAATCAATAATGCTTGCATGAAACAGTCAATGTAACAAAATCATGGAATGTCTTATGATATTATTTAATATTCTTATATATATATATACACTCAGTGGCCACTTTATTAGGTACGCCTTTCTAGTACTGGGTACGACCCCCCTTTGCCCCCAGAACAGCCTGAATTCTTCATGGCATGGATTCAACAAGGTGCTGGAAACATTCCTCAGAGATTCTGGTCCATGTTGACATGATAGCATCATGCAGTTGCTGCAGATTTGTCAACTGCACATTCATGTTGCAAATCTGTGGTGACTGTGGAGGCCATTGGAGTACACTGAACTCATTGTCATGTTTGTGGAACAGCTTGAGATGACGTGTGCTTTGTGACATGGCACATTATCCTGCTGGAAGTAGCCATTAGAAGATGGGTAGACTGTGGCGATAAAGGGATGCACATGGTCCAACAAGACTCAGGGGATGTGGCATGGTCAGCAACAAGACTCAGGTAGGCTGCCTGCATTTAAACAATGCTCAATTTGTATTAAGGGGCCTAATCTGCATGTTGCCAGAAAGAAAACATTGACGCACACCATTACACATTTACACCAGCCTGAACTCTTATTGACACAAGGCAGGATGGATACAATCCATTTATACAGCTTATTTTACTGAAGCAAAGGTTCTGACCCTACCATCTGCATGTTCCCACCAGAAATCAAGATTTGTCAGACCAGGTGACATTTTTGCCAGCCAGACATCTTCAACTGTCCAATTTTGATGAGTCTGTGCCCACTGTAGCCTCACTTTCCTGTTCTTAGCTGACAGGAGTGGAACCCAGTGTGGTCTTCTGCTGCTGTATCCCATCAACTTCAAGGTTTGACATGTTGTAGGTTCAGAGATGCTCTTTTGCATACCACTGTAACGCATGGTTATCTGAGTTACTGTCACCTTCCTGTCAGCTTGAACCAGTCTGGCCATTCTTTTCTCAAGGCGTTTTCGCCCACAGAACTGCTGCTCACTGGTTTTTTTTAATTTTTTTTAAATTTTCTGTAAACTCTAGAGACTGTTGTGTGTGAAAATCCCATGAGATCAGCAGTTTCTGAGATACTCACACCAATCAACCAACAATCATTCCAAAGTCACTTAGATCACATTTCTTCCCCATTCTGATTTTTGGTCTGAACAACAACTGAACCTCTTGACCATGTCTGCATGCTTTTATGCATTGAGTTGCTGCCACATGATTGGCTGATTCGATAATTGCATTAACGAGCAGGTGTACAGGTGTACCTAATAAAGTGGCCACTGAGTGTATACATACATAAACATATGCATAATGTTTGTAAACATACATTAAACATACAGTATATATTCTATATATGTTTTTTATTAATTTGTGCAATTTATAATTGTATGAGTTATTTTTCAGAAATGTACCATCAACTCAGTTCCAATCTGAGTTCGCCACTGGAACACTGATTTGAACAGGGTGTTATAGTCAGATGAGTCTTGTACTGGTCCTGGGGTCCTTGTTAAAGTCAATGAAATCATGAAGTACCAAGATATATGTATATATATGTTTTAGTTTTTTTAAGAATTTGTTTCAGATTTTATCCCATTTCCTCCCAATTTAGTAGTCAATTACACCCTCTATTTTCCATGTCAATCCCCCCTCGTATTGTGAGTTTGCTGCCGTAGCCCTGTGACCGGCAGTGACATGGGCAAAGTATCATCTCCTCCGAGATGGCACTCGCCAGGCTGTCGACCGTAACTCTGGTACTACAGAGCCACTCCTGTATGCAGCAAACTTCATGTCGGCTTCCCTTCCCCCTCCCTGGGGCGGACAGCCAATTGCCACCCCCTGGTGGCACTCCCGGCCAGAGCCGACTCTAGCACAGCCGGTGGAAGTACCAAGATATTATATCCAAAAATGTGTTCCATCTGCCAGGAAGCTGAAACTTGGGATCATTGTCTTGCTGAAAGATGCATTTTCGGCCAAGCATACCTTAAAATCAACCGAGAAAAATTACTGTTTTGCAGTGGCCATCTCAGTCTCCAGACTTGAACCCGATCAAAAATGTGTGGCTTTAATTGTGGAATGGTCAAAGATATGTTCACTGATCTCATAAAACACTATAGCAGACAACATGTTAATGCTGATTTATTTTTGTTGGATTTTATTTAAAATAATTATTTGGGGCATGAATAAAGGGTGGGAATCATTTTGAAGTTGACGGTGGGTATATGGCTTCTCCCAGCCTGTGGTCAAATACTTTGGGCCAGCTATGGAGAGTTTGGGTCACAAATGCACCCCATCTACAAGATAAGGTTACCCACCACTGTTTTAAACCCTGTTATTCAGAGCTGATGTACAATATAACAGTATTTCCCGAATGAAAGAAAAAAAGGAAAGGACATTAAAACAAACAAAGGTAATGGACTGAAATGTGTTTCAAAGTTGGGGTTGGACACAAAAAAATGGTTTCTTGTTTGAAACCCTACTCTGACCAAACCGACCTGTGCCTTCACAGCGTACTCCAACTGCCACAACAAGGCCGCAAACAGACTGTGTCCAGTCTCTATTCAAAGTATGTATACAGTGTGGGTCTGTGAAGTGAAATGTGTACTAATATAAATATTTAAACCAATGTTTGTGATGTATTATTTTTTACTAGTTTTCTGTTGTGTTATGTATGATCTTCTTTTTCTTTCATCTGAGAATAAATTAACTGACTTTACAGTACTGTAAGTACCCAGGTTATCCCTAAGGGCAGAGAAAGCTCAACACAGGAATTTAATTTTGCCCTCCCCTGGCAGGTTTGGGTAAACGCCAAATGAAAAGACATGTATTTTGTGTGTGTGTGTGTGTGTGTGTGTGTGTGTGTGTGTGTGTGTCGGTGTCGGTGTGTCGGACAATTGTATAAGCTTCCATCTTACATTTACATTACGTTTAACTTTTTAAGCATTTAGCAGATGCTCTAATCCAGAGCGATTTACAAGATGTTCTTCTTGTTCTGTTCAAGACCCCCTCACCTCCTTTGTCTCCTGCCAATTGTACCAGTGTATATACTCCTGTGTCACAACTCAACTCATGCGTGGACGGTGCAGCTGAAGTGTGTGCACTCCTCTGATAAACTGGCCCACGAGCCAGTGACTACTTTACATGCTGACATCAACTGTGTTAAGCAGATTTTTTCCCCATTATTCTCATAAGTGAAAGCAGTAACACTTGAAAATCTAAATATGTAGTCATACAGTGTACTTTTGTGTGCATTGTTTATACAGCTGTAAACACACCAATGTAAGAGATTGACCTCTTTGCTTTGAAATCAAACTGTACTATTACGAATTTTGATGGTCCTTCTAATGGTAAGAATAATAAATGTGCGAATCCTGGATTGCTCCAGTCTCTTCTCATTGAACAGTTATAGCTTGATTACATGCCCAATTTAAATGAATGTGGGTTTTAGTCAAAAACATTGCACTACCAATAGCCCGCTATGTGCTATGACCATTCCGTCAGACTGTGCAGAATATTGGGCCATTAACCCTACCTCAGTGTTTGTGGTTCTGTACCACAGGACAGAAGATGTAGCCAGGATAAATACTTTCACGTGTACCATGTCAGACTTGGCATCGCCAATTTACTCCTTTGTTTTGGTTTTCGCTTTTTGTGGATAATTCTGTCTTCCATGGGAAATGAATAGACAATTTCACAGAAGTATGTAACAAACGCATGCTACACCTATGGAGCGTTATCTTTTCGCGTTGCACAATTTTGAACCCTCGGACTTTCCATACTGAAAGTCGGGTCAAGTCTTCCTCTCACGTCACCTAAGTGAAGACCAATTGAAATGCACACATTTCTATGCCAGGACCAATCAAGGCGGTAGCCATACGCGGTCCTTTCGCAACACACGGAACTGGAAGATGGTTTTAAACATATAACGTGTATACAGTTTAGATAGCTAGCTAGCTTACGAATAAACGTAAGTTGTTGTAGTCTATTTAGCTAGCAATTATATAGTAGATCGTTTTCAGTTCAATCTCTTACTATCATGCTGATGCAACTTGGTATCTTGAAAGAGATAATCAAAGATAGTATTTGTATCTACCCGATTTCACCAAGACTCAACAATTTTGGGCAAGATATTAGTTAGCTGACTTTAAAATCGTTCGCTTGTATTCGTCTTTAAAGCTAGGTAGCCATGGATAAACGGAATAAGTCATTGAACACGGTGGATTCATGGGCTTCTGAAAACCTACCGATTTCCCAGCACAAGGAAAAACTTGTCCACGCAGTCCGAGTCAACCCGTTCTTGGTCGTTACCGGAGAGACTGGTAGTGGAAAAACCACTCAGCTTCCACAATACCTGTACCACGCAGGTAACTACGCCACTGCACCACTGTCCATTTCGATTACCGCTAAGCCAGTTGGTTTGGTTTAATTTAGTGTATTGTAATAATTTCTCAATCGCAATCATTGCCGCTTCTGTTTGATAACTGCGTGCGAGCAGTTAGCAATGTATCGTAGCTACAGTACAATGATAATCTATCGTACTTACAAGTATAGTAATAATAATATATTATATAATTTAGCAGACGCTTTTATCCAAAGCGACTTACAGTAGTGAATGCATACATTTGTCAGTATATGTGGTCCCTATGGGAATTGAACCCACAACCTAAGCGTTGTCAACACCATGCTCCATCTACTGAGCCACACAGCCACATAATGTCACAACATCCTTATATAACAATAAGTGGCGATAGAAAAAGTGTGTATATATGTTTTTGTTTGCAAAGGTTTTGGTAAGGATGGTAAGATCGGTGTCACCCAGCCACGGAGAGTGGCAGCTATCACGGTTGCCCAGAGGGTATCCCAAGAGATAGGGTGTTCTCTGGGCAGAGAAGTTGGGTACCAGGTGCGCTTCGACGACTGCTCGTCTGAGGTGAGAGGACTGTCGACACGGTCACACACTCCTACACGGGAGGCCTTTCTACATAATTAACGTTTATGTCATCTCCAAATACAATTAACAAAGCACTGAACTTAATCACTGAAAATGCAATGTGCAATAACTGTTTTAAATATTGGTGGTGGTGGTGGTGGTGGTGGTGGTGGTGGGGTGGGGTGGGTGTCAGTATTTGGGATTTGATGTCCCACTCGTTATGCCTATGGTTAGATGTAATATTGGTACTATTACGTTTGAAAGTTGTATTTATTTTTTTAAGTCATGGTATATATTGTCATTATGATCACCAATAAAACAATTGTGTCATGAAACGTTACGTTCAACCTGAAATTACTTTTTCAGACAGCAAATGGCGTTGCTATTTGAAAGTGCAATAATTATATTTCTTTCATATGCTTTAAGATTTTGTCAGCATGCACAATTTGGACCCCTCTGGTATAAACTTGTATTTACTGCTACGAGGTATTCCATTTATCATACACACCTTAAAATATATTTTACTGTGCTAGATAGTAGAAATATTACCTCAGCCGGTAAATTACTAAGAAGCAAAAGGCATAATGTGTGTGTTCATGCATGGACAGATAATTACTGTGAACACTGGTTCACTGGTTAATTTTAGATATGCTATGCTACCTGACAACAGGACACGGTCATTAAGTACATGACAGACGGCTGCCTGCTGAGGGAGATTCTTGCAGACCCCAGGCTCACGCGGTACAGTGTGGTGGTCCTGGACGAGGCTCACGAGAGGAGCCTGAATACGGTGAGTTCAGCTCAGCCGCCACACGTGCTGTGAAACTCCACCACTGATGCTTTTCATTCATGGAGATTTTCGTGTACATGTCTTGGCTGCATTGTCCCCATTCAACTGCAGTACCTAAATCTCTGCCACATAGATATTTCAAAAATGGTCTCCAGATGTGCCTTTGACTGTAACCAGACCAAATAGAGAATGGAGAAATAAATAGAGGGTTTAATTGGCCACTAAATTGGGAGAAAACGGGGTAAAAAATCACAAACAAATAAAAAAGATCAGAAAATGTAAGTGTGCTTTTTGGTGTGTCAGGACATCTTGCTCGGCCTCCTGAAGAGGAAGGTGCTGCAGCCTCAGGGTGGTTCCTCTGGCCGCTCCACCCCTCTGAAGGTGGTGGTGATGTCAGCCACTCTCGATACGGACAAGCTCTCCGCCTTCTTCGGACACTGCCCCGTCTTCACCATCCCCGGGCGAACGTTCCCCGTGTCCGAGAGATTCTGTGGCTTGATCGGCCCCAAAGACACGGACAGCACGGTCTACGTCAAGGAGGTGCGGCGCGCCGTGTGTCTCCCTCGAAGCAGCAGCAGTAGGGAAATTTATCTGTGTTCAATTACCAGCAGAAGTTTGTTCACAACCAAAAAAAACATGTTATTGCATAAAAACTGCCTCAGTTTGAGTCTAATAAATATTCAAATGAATAACTATCATCTGGGAAATTGAGGTCTCTAGCACTTCTGAGTCTTCTAATATTCGGAATATATTAGGTTAGAATATGTAGTCAGTGGTCCGAATTGATATATGACAATGTAGAAAATAATAATTATTGTATAATCTATGATTTTATATATTATTTATATATATATATAAAATATGATTGTATTATGGCTGGCCAAACGTCATGTCATTGCCTGTATTTCCCATCAGGTTGTGAAGGTGGCACTGGATCTGCACACCAGTGAGATGGCCGGGGACATCCTTGTGTTCCTGACAGGTACGCGCCAGAGAGACAGCCACGGGTTCCCGCTACACCAGGTCCTAAAACAGCAGCAGCCACAGTTTTATCTGCACGTTTAGGTCCATTTGTGGGGTGGGATGGTACAGATTTCCCTCCTAACCACAAAGGGCAGCCATTTTACTAATGGGCTTTTTTCTGGGGTCAAAAGCCTCAACTTTAAACTTGAAAGAGAGAGACGGTATTGTTAGAATGTGAGTTTCACTTTTTTTTTTTTCATGTGTGATGTTCCTAGTGTGATGTGCGTCCACCATGTTAATCTTCAGATAATATTGTAAAGGATAACATTGTGGCCGCTGGCTTGAATATGGGCAATGGAAGGTAGCTATCTCTATGGGGTTGTGAGTTTTTAATCTTCACCTGTGACGGGGCAGGACAGTCGGAGATTGAGAAAGCCTGTGACATGCTGTACGAGAAGGCCGAGGCCGTAGACTACCGCTACGATGTCCGCGACAGCTCCGTGGAAGGCCTGCTGATCCTGCCCCTTTATGGATCCATGCCAACAGGTAAGACCTCCCGACAGAGTCTGGATAAAACTCCAGCGTTTGTATTTATTTTATTATTTTTTTCGTCAAAAAGAAAAATTTGTGCTAGTGCTGTAATGGGAACTGCTTTATTATTATTTTATTTTTTTCTTCTTTATTTTCTTTACTTTGTGTACTGGAAGGACACACTTAAAACCCAGAAGTTCAGATCAGTCAAAAAACTTCTCCAATAAAAACGTTCCCATTATAAAAAACATCCCCTTCATCCATTTCCTGAGTGAACATTCTGGCACACCTGTCCAAAAGCATAGGTGAGGAAAACAGCGGCTGCCACAGCTGGCAGTGTCCTTCAGACCCTGTCGGACTTTTCAATATTTCATCATCAGAAAAATAATTTCTCTCCACAGATCAGCAGAGGCAGATCTTTGAACCTCCTCCGAAAGGTGTGCGGAAATGTGTTGTCGCGACCAACATTGCCGCAATGTCCCTGACCATTAACGGAATCCGGTGAGTCACAATCATGCACCCTCAGCAGATCTACTATGTACAGATCTGAACTGAGTTAACTGTAGTTATGGAACCTAGGTGAGTCACTGTGGTATAAAAATGGCCTCATGGTATGCTCCTCAAAACTGTCAAAACATTTCTGGCTATATTAAATTAAACTGGCCTTATAAATGCCATCTGTCTACTCAAAATGCTTAACAGACCCACTACGGCTTGCGCGGTCTGAGGGGGTGAAAAAAAACTAAGTTGGACCAGTGTTCCACGTGGCTTGGCCTTCTGCAAGTTAGGATTCCAGAAAATTAATAGTGACATGAGGGCTATGGCTACCATTAATGCTGACAGCTTGGTTTCCAAGAAAAACACAAGTCTCTGCTAGTCTCTGCTCCAAAATTCTCACTACCCAAGCCCAGCAAAGTGAATATGCTTGTATTTCTTTCAAAAAACCCTACATGTAGATGTTTATGTAAGCCTTTTGTGCTGGCTATAGCTTGAAATAACTAGTGTAGCATAATCGCCATGCACAATGTTTGAAATATGCCTGCCTAACGTTAATAGTTTATTGGTATTGCTAGTTTAGCCTCGATTAATGGCTAAGAATATGAAGTAGATTATTAATGTAAAGAAATAAGGAGTATAGCAAATAACAATGTATATATAGACTACAGTATATATATATATATATATAATACTTTTTCTGCAAACTGCAGTACCATTACAAATAAACAGTAATATGCAAAAGGAGGGCAAATATCAAGGTTGTTGCGATTCAGAAGAAATGGCCAGCACTCAATTGATACATATTTTAGAAATGAAATGAAGTTATTCTGAACAGCCGTCCACCACAACAGTTCAGAATACATTTATTGAATTGCTAAATATGTATCAAGTGAGTGCTGGCCATTTCTTCCGAATCTCAATAACCTTCATATTTGCCCCCCTTCAGCATATTGCTGTTTGTTTGTAATGGTACTGCGGTTTGCGGAAAAAGTCTAATTGCCATGTGTAGTTGAGCAGAGGAAATTATACCGAACATTCAGCTACAGAGGCACTTGACATTTCTTTCTGATTGTACTCTGTTGCAGGTATATCGTTGACAGTGGATTTGTGAAGCAACTCAACCACAACTCTAGAGTGGGCATGGATATTCTTGAAGTGGTGCCCATTTCAAAGTAAGGGCCCAGATTTATGCCTTCATTATATTTAACATAAAATAATATGGCAGAATTTTGGGCAAATGGCACTGAGGTGGTTCTCCGCGGTGACGCGTCCGTGCCGTGCAGGAGCGAGGCGCAGCAGAGGGCGGGCCGGGCTGGGAGGACCTCGGCCGGGAAGTGCTTCAGGATCTACAGCAAGGAATTCTGGGAGAAGTGCATGCCGGAGTACATGGTCCCAGAGATCCAGAGGACTAGCCTGACCGCCGTCATCCTCACCCTGAAGTGTCTCAGCGTCCATGATGTCATCAGGTAGGATCAGCCCTGGCGTGGCGTTGTGTGGCATGAGATCGGAGGCTTTTGGTTGGCTGAGCGCTCACTTGAATGGATTGCATTCCTGAGTCGCCACCACTTCCTTTGTTTGGAAACATTTTTATATTATATTACACGTGGCATCATAAGAATTAGGGAAGATATAGATCATTCCCAGTATAAAGTGTGCTGTCTTTTGTTGGTTGCTCCTGGCATTAGGGAAGGGGAATTTCTTAAGGGACAATTGTGGTTGTGACATTAATTTGATATCGTAACCGCAGGAGAGAAGGAAATGTATGTATTGGTTTCAAGAGATCCGACAGCCTGAATCAGTCTGCTGATTAAACCAAAAGAAAGCTTAGGCATGTTAAAAATATAGCTTTGCTGATTGGTTGGATTTTTGTAGTAATTGGCTTTGTATTTCCACATTGCGATTGATTGGGATTTGAGAGGGTCATGCTGCTTGTTTTCTTCCCATGAGGTTCCCTTACCTTGATCGCCCCGAAGAGAGATTTATCCTGGCTGCCTTAAAGCAGCTGTACCAGTGTGATGCAATAGACCGGTGAGTGACAGGCCTACTCTGGCCCCCCCCGCCTAATCCTCCCTGTTTCCTGGCTATAGTCACCATGGACACAGAGCTTGTACACTGGCCTAGGTTGTATATGATGTGCTACATTCGTACACTGCTTTGTCCAGGGTACTCCTCCATTCAAAATATGGGTCAAATGTTCTGATAAAGGGAATGTGTGTGTGCTGAACTTGATACTTCATGGACATTTCATTTCCAGAACAAGTATACAGTAAAGTTTCTCCCCCCCACACACTGATGCCACCAAGCTGCCCCTACATGAATAACCCTAATGCCCTTGTTGCTCACATGTTATGCACTATGTTAAGTAAACTGATGACTTTGATGAAGCGGTTGCGGACCTGTCCTTACTATCTGGCCTCCCTCCCGCCCCTGAAGGAGAGGTCACGTGACCAGGCTAGGTCGGCTGATGGTGGAGTTCCCACTGGCCCCCGGGCTGACTCGGGCTCTGTTGAAAGCCGCCTCTCTGGGCTGCGAAGACCTGCTCCTCCCCGTGGCCGCCATGCTGTCCGTGGAGAACATCTTCATTCGACCAGGTGACTAGTCGCTTACCCCGCAGCCGGCTGACAATAGCTGCGCGGTCACGATAACGCCAGACCGAAAATGCCTTGTTTTGCTAAGTCTGTGCATTGTGCTGCCCCCTTCAGGCCAGCAGGAGAAGCAGCAGGATGCCGAGACGGAGCACAGGCAGCTCATTGAGGAGTCCGGCAGCTGCAACGACTTCGCCGTGCTGCTGGGCGTGTTCGAGAAGTGCCGAGCCAGGTGCTGATATGTTTAATCTCTTGCAGTAAAAAGCCGTGTAGTGGTGGGAGCGGGGGCAGTGGTGATGTACGCTAGTGAGGCTCGGTGTGATATACGGGCTGATGTGAGGTCATTATTTCCAGCGACTCGCCGTCTGCATGGTGCAGGGATCACTGGATCCACTGGAGGGCGCTGAAGTCGGCCTTCAACGTGGAAACGCAGCTGCGGGAGATTCTCCTCAGGCTGAAACAGGTGAAAACCGGTGACGCCACCAGACACCTCCTGCAAAGACGGTCAAGCGGGTGGTCTGGAATTTTGTTCGACACTCGTGTATTAACGCAAGACAGTGGTTACCTGGAGTACGCCATTCTGCCGACACAGTGTGTTTTTTGTTCGTGATTACAGCAGAGAGACTTCCCCGTGGAGACGTTTGATGGCAGTCGGAGCGAGCTCTTCCGAAGATGTCTTTGCACAGGATACTTTGCCAACGTGGCCAGGAGGTACGTTTCCATCAGTCAATGCGCTCTAATTGTATAGAAGGGGACCGATCAGAGCCAGTGGCGAAATTGTAAAAATCAACATCGCACCCAGACCACCCCACGCCCTTTCCAAAGATGTTGACCTTTACTGCCTCTCACCATACCACAATGTCATTTTCAATCAATCAGTCAAACTTTATTTGTATAGCGCATTTTACAAAACATTTGTCACCATATGCTGTACAGCAGACCTGAACCCCCACAAAGGCAAGCCTAGGGCAACAGTGGCAAGGACATACTCCCCAGGTGGAACAAACCGGAAGAAACCTTAGGAGGAACCAGACCCAAGAGGGGGGAGCCCATCCTCCTCTAGCCGGTTGAGGGTCTTCGAGTTTTAATTTTGGAAAACTTGACAATCATAGTTGCACAACAGGTGTAAATTAACTCTTGTTTATCTTCAAAGGCCAAAAGTAATAGTAAATATATGACATAATGATAAAGTTGCAGCAGAACCCGCCATACTTTTAATTAAAAATTATGATCTGTGATTTGAAGGCCCGAGGAAGGAGAAAATGTACAATGATTTCTATGAAAAATAATGCAATTTTCCACACTGATTCGTGATTTTATATGTAATAATATATGCCATTTAGCAGACGCTTTTATCCATACTGACTTACAGTAGTGAATGCATACTTTTTTTTTCTTCAGTATATGTGGTCCCAGTGGGGATTGAACCCACAACCTAAGCATTGCCAACGCCGTGCTCTACCAACTGAGCCACACAGAACCACTCATAAATCAGCGTTATCAGGGGGCCTCGGGTGGTGTAACGGTCTTAGAATTCACCCGGAATGCAGGTTGCCCACTGCAGCACCCGAAACTCGGCTGCGCCAGCCCGGCTCTGGCCGGCAATTGGTCCGCCCAAGGGGGAGGGGGGAGGGAGAGCCGGCACGAGTTCGCCAAGGAGCGCGGAAGACATCCCTGTGGGCAAAATAAATAGGCGAGTTCTGTCTCTGAAGAAGCGGTTCATTGCTGGCCTCGGGGGAGTGGCTTGTCCCACAGATGCGGACAGCGGGCTCGTGGGGGAGGGAGAATTTAAGAAATAGAGGGTTTAATTGGACACCAAATTGGGAGAAAAACGCGGGGAAAAATCTTAAATAAATTGGAAAAAAATGTTTTGGAATAGTCAAGAAATTGGGAAGCAGTAATGCCTGTAGTCTGTGTCTATTCTCTGTTCTAAAAACGAAAATTTTTGTTTGGCACTAAAGTGTCCACATTTATCCGCAAAAGTAAAATGAAACGCTATGGCATTGAAATTGAGTTATAGTAAGTCCAGCGAGAGAGACGTCTGTTTGATGTATCACCAGAAGAAAAGTCCAAGGTAACGGTTCCTCTTGATTGGCATGTCATTACTCTGAGGCAGAGAGAGGGAGAGATTGTTGGTTGGGTATTTAATTTATCCCATACAAGCTATCTCAGCATCGGGGAAAGGTCAGCAGTATTACATGGGTATATTGAGAAGAAATAAAGTGCATCGAAACCCGACTTTGCCAGACCGGCCCTGGCAGGGAGGCATTTGATTGTCTGCCCCAGGGGGAGGGGGAGGGTGAGCCGGCACGAACTCGCTGAGAATGATGTAAGGGTGTTTCCAGAATGTGGGTGGGCGAATTCCGTCTCGAAGGAAGTGGAGTTCGCTGCCCTCTGAGAATTAGCTTGCTTCATAGAGATGGACGGCGAGTTCATGTGGAAATAAATAGAGGGTATAATTGGCCACTAAATTGGGAAATAAATGGGGGGAAAATCTGAAATAAAATAAATAAAGTGCAGAGCCTTCATCGGGTTCAGATTGCTCGTACTTCCCTTCATCTGACCATGCCTTTGGGGCTTCAGACAGTTCTGGAAACCAAAAGCCTCCGCTAGAGAGTTTAACCATATATTTACCGCTGGATTCAGAGTATTGACATTCATTTACAAAGTTAGTTACATTTTTAAGGATATTGTACACATTGCTCTGGTCACACATCTCAAATGTTGAGAGCATTAGCTTTCGCATTTTGTTTCTTCACCCTGCGCTAAACTGATATGCTATCAGGGGCGCAGATTAGCAGTCGTCCTATCATCTCAGATGACAAAAAATTAAGGACGACGACCTTCGATTTCCAAGTGATCGTCCTGCTGACGACTGAATTTAGGATTTCATAATTTTTTTAAATTAACTAACTGGAACTATTTCTGTTTTACACTCACATCGTAACAAACACGTCATGCACAGATATTCAAAAATATTTCCGAAGTTCCAAATGGGAAAAGCGGCACATTGTCACTCGCATGCAGTCTGTGCTCACCGCGTTTGTTGTTGTTGTTGCTATGCCAGACTCTGCAGCAGTCAAGAAAGTTTGCGGATCGCGGCACATACACACAACAGCGAGAACCAGCTAGTTAGTTAGCGTTCACGGACATTGGGTATCGATATCTGTTGTTGCTAGTTGCTTGCTAACTCAAGGCTTAGTAAGTGATCATGCATTTATTACTTACCAAACCTTGAATTAGCAAGCAATATCCATGAACACTTGCAAGCCAGTTACTGTCTATATTCAGTTCAGTGAGCCCTCCCGCCAGGCTGAAGAATCGCTGTGATTTTCCTGCAGTGATTTCTCATCTCCGTCCTACAGTCCAAGCACAAATCATTCCCACATCCCTGCTCGGTTAAATCTAGGAATTATTGGCTAGCTATTACGTTAGCTGCTATTCCACACTCCAGTTGGGAATGGAAAAATCTCTCTCGTTAGATTCCCAACTAGAGTGTGCGTTATGATATACTGTACAGTCAGAACACTAGTCGCTAATGCCACCTGCGGGCACCCGTCAGAGCTTCACTGCTACACAGTCCCATGAGCACACGCTGCACAAGTCAAACATAAATATCCATGTAGAAAAGAAATAAGTAGGACAAGTAACTTTTAGGAAGGACAAGTATCTTTTCTAAGATACTTGCCCTTTGACAAGTATGACTTTTACCCTAATCTGGGCCCCTGTGCTATTGCCCATCTCTTTTATCAATCATCCCACTTTCTGTTATGGCACAATTAACAAGCCAGCAATGTTATGATGTGCATATATATTGTTACCATTCTAAGGGTCTAGAAATATTTCAATATTATTTTTTTGTCCATATCACCCCGATTTGAGCAAAATAATAAATTGGAAGAAAATAATTTCAATGCATTCTTCATTACTATTCCATTTTTAACTTGTGTCACCAGCCATGGCATGTGATCAGAAATGGAACAGAAAACCTTATGGTACAGTACACTACACTGAAACCAGTGGAATAAATCTAGTTGTCTGTGGCATTGCACACGTGTCAATTAAAAAGAAATCACAATATTTCCATGAACTTATGGAATCATGTGGAAGGCCTCAAAGCATTGTTTCTTTCCCAGGTCGGTAGGAAGAACATTCTGTACGATGGACGGCCATGGATCTGTGGTTCACATTCACCCATCATCCGCAGTAAGGAAAAAAAAAAAAAAAAAAAAAAAGTGCCTTATTACTTGAATTCCTCTCACAAGTGCTACATTTATGAGAGGACTGCTTGACATTTGAAAATGATGCCCCTGGCAGGTGTACCTGAATTCTAAATATCTTCTAAGATAGGTTACCTCAACCCTCAATATCTTCCAAGATAGTTTACCTGGACCCTCAATATCTTCCAAGATAGTTTGTCTGAATTTCTAGTATTTTTTAAGATTGTCTGATTCTCTGGCATATTCTTTTTTTTGTTTGTTTGTTTCAGATTTTTTTCTTGCTTTTCTCCCAATTCAGTGGCCAATTGTACCCTCTATTTATTTTGATTTGCCCTCCCAACATGAGTTCGCCGCTTGTTTCTACAAGGCAAGCTAATTCTCAGAGGGCAGCAAACTTCAGGGCGAACTCGAGCCGGCTCACCCTCCCCCCCTCCCTGGGGCCAAATGCCACCCCTGATTGGGGCTAACGGCCAGGGCCAGTCTGGCAGAGACGGGTTTCAAACCGCGTCTCTGATGGGCGGTGCACACACATATCAGACCAGCCAAGATGCGTTAGACCAGGGGTGGGCAATCTTACCCTGTGTGGGCCGGTGTGGGTGCAGGCTTTTGTTCCAACTGAACAGTGACACACCTGATTCCACTCATCAAAGCCCTGATTGAAGACTTTGATTAACTGATTAGTCAAATCAGGTGAGCTACTGCTCGGCTGGAACAAAAGCCTGCACCCACACCGGCCCACACAGGGTAAGATTGCCCACCCCTGCGTTAGACCATTATGCTATCCACCGCCCCTTCTCTGGTACATTCTAAGCCAAGGGTTCTCGATCCTAGTCCTGGAGAGCTGCAGGGTGTGCTGGCTTTAGTTGTTGCTCAGCACTTAATTGATCAATTAAAGCAGTTGATTACACCGTTAACTCGCCTTGCCTGGTTAATTGTGTCTAAACGGTTTGCTAATTATAAGCTGAAAACAAGCCAGCGTACCCAGCTGAGAACCGCTGTTTTAAGCTGATTCACCTGAATCCCCTGCACTATTTTAGCTATTTGAGCAGGACCAGCTGGACTGGATCATCTTCCACGACGTGTTGGTCACGTCACGCGTGTACATCAGGACGGTGTGTCCCGTCCGCTACGAGTGGGTGAAGGACCTGCTGCCCAAACTGCACGAGGTGGACGCGTACGAGCTGAGCAACGTGGCCAGGGAGGAGGTGACCGACGAGGAGGTGGCCAAGTGGGAGGCGAAGGAGACCGCCAAAAGACAAGCAGGTGAGAAGCCAGCGGCTGCAGGGGCCCTGGGTAACGTAGCCAGGAGCCCCGATTAGGGTCGGCTTTTGGCTGTCCGCCCCAGTGGGTGGGGGGAGGGAAAGTCAGCACGAGCTCGCCGAGGAGCGGTAGGGCGTTCCTAAAGAGCCGGTGGGCGAAGTTCCGTCTTGGAGGAGGCGGTGGACTTGTGAGGGGAGGACAAATGGAAATAAATAGCAGGTTGAATTGGCTACTACATTGGGAGAAAAACGAGGAAAAATGTGAAACTATTATTATTATTTTTTTATCATTATTTTTTTTAAAGAAGTCAGCAGCTGCCAGCAGACTCTTGGCAAGGAGCCGCCATCAAAGGGCATCGGGGGTCATCTCCTCCAAAAATGATCCAGGAGCACTGGCTGGCTGTGTGCGCCCAGCGTTTTATGAGCTGTTCATTGTGTGCTCGGTGCCTCCGACCTAGAGATTGTACAACATTGCTGTAACAGCAGGCAGTTGGAATTCTGCTTTGTTGCTATTTAAGCCTAATTATTTTATTAATCTCTCAATATTTTCCTGAAATATCAATTGAATATTGTCCTGAATTTTCCTAATGTATATATAATGCAAATGTATAATACAGTACACAATAGGTATGGTTTGGCTCCCTTGGCATATGATGGAAATGTTATGTTTAATGATGGAAATTGAATATAATGATGGCTAAATGTTATGTTGAACAACTTCTAAACAATATTGAATACTTTGAAGGGAATATGTCACTGTAAATTCCTTACCTTTTATTATAGTACATTTTCATATGGATAAGAGGTGCTATGTCCTTGAGTTATGAAAGATATGGAAATGTCACCAGTACCAGTGCATCGATTCAAAACTAATTAAAGTTATATGTCACAGAATCATTCTAAGAAATGCCAAATCCGGCCTGTTCGTGATTGCACATTTTGACAAGACTGGTTCGTTTCTGATTCAAACAACTAACTAACAATGTAGCTATTTCTCTCCAACTCCCCTTCCCTACAACTGTAGTTCTAAGGAACATTCCTGTTCAAATTAATATGGTTGGATTTGTATCTCCTCAGCTCTTCAAAAATTGACTTTAAACACGGCTACTTCCTTGTGAGACATTGAAAGCTACTGTCCGTAGGCTACCGAAGCCTTTTGAAATAAATAATGCAAGGGAGAAATCTGAGAACAAAACACTGAACAGAAACCCAGCCTCAACCCTCAACCGTTTTTGCGGGCGAGGAAGAAGAAAAGGGTGCATCCAGTTTCGCCGTGCATTTTGGGCAAGGGAAGCAGAAAGGAACAAAGTGAGAGGGATTACAGATGGTTTCAACTCAGATTTCATAGGATGGAGGGGGGGGGTCTGAATTTTTGCAGGGAATTATAAGTTCGGTTTCCATCACTCATGCATTAAAGGGGGAGAGTTGTGCTGTGTGACTGTGTGTAAAAATTGTACAACAGTTTTCCACTGCACGCCTGCAAAGCCTGGCTTTCCAATATGTACAACTATTAACAGCTGGTACATATTTGTGGGGGGTTTTTTCTTCAATTTCACTGCTTGATAAGGCCTGGTCTCTTATGTGCAGGGATTTGGGTATGGGCCAGAGGTCATATTCTCAGCCTCTGTCAGGCGTGTTATTTTCACTTCCATGGCTTTGGTTTCTCTGCAGAGGTGTCGGCCGAAGACTCGTTGAAGAAAATGGAGAGACGGAACGACGACACATCGGTGTCAGAGGCACGAGCGCGGTACCTGCAGAGAAAACAGGAGAAGAGGCAGGGGAAAGTACCCTGACCCTAGGGGGGGGCAGTATGGGGAGCCGGTGTGGACTCTGGGGCTGCTGCTCTCCAGGAAAACAAACGAGGGCCCTGGAATGTCTTACCCTGCATTCCTGTCTCAGCCCACACAGCCAGCGTACGAAAAAGAGGAAATTGCGTGCCTCGCTGAGGAGAGCAGGAACACTTCCTCAAGGGAAATAAATCTCCCCTCACAACCACGCCACGTAGGAAATGCCCCCCGTTCTCTGTTACGAGGACAAGGTGTAAGTTCACCAGACTGCAGAAAGTAGGACGATCGGCTCACTAACGGGAGACAATGAGGTTCACTGCATTCATCACATGCCTTATCGACTCGCGAGCTGGTGGAAGTCGCGCAGAACGGGAACCGTCAAGCTGAAAGCTGTTCATTGCTGCTTAACTGTAACTGTCCACTGTTTCTCCTGCTAATTGTGGGATGCCGCTGTGTGCTGCAGTATTTAACTCTTAATAAAGGTTTTATAACATTGAATACTCTTATTACTCGTGGCTGATTTTTTTTAAACGTTAGTAATGTTCAGATTATTGTTGCCCTCAATTTGCGTTAGTGTAGTGGAAAACATACATCTAGAATCAGATGTTCCTTTTAGCGGCTTGTGTACCGTCATTTGGTGTGTGTGGAAAACAATTGAATGATTAATCTTGTATACCTTATCTTGTCTGTGAACTTGTAAGTTTGAATTTGGCCGTTATTATGCACAGTACATATTTCAGATCCCTCAAATGTATTCTGTTATAAGGAATGTTGTTTTGTTTGACATATTACGGATTAATTATAACCACGGGTAACGGATTAAATGTCCCTAATTTAATAGTAAATAGAATAACAAAGACGAGGTATGCTGTGAATACATTGTTTAATGGAGAATTAAAACAATTGCCTACAATTAACAAACCTTAACTAGAATGTAATTGTAATATATTTAGAATATAATAATTTGTATTAATAAAGGTACAATAAATAAATGTGTCAAGTTGCGATATGGGTTCAGTTGAGTTCCAGACACCTGCTGCATTTAAAGTAAAGGGGTTCGTGTAGTACAATAAGAACTTTGTATTATTATATATTATATTAACACTTCTGTCTTTGACATTAATCATTCTCGCTGCTCAAATTAAGCCTATCGAAATCTAGGGAGTCATCCCCAGTTCACGACGAAGTGGAATTTTATTTTATTTTAACGGACCACATCGACAACGTGGACGGTCGTGCAAGTAGCATTTTGCAATGAGCTAATTAGAGAATGTGATTGTACCATAAGTTAATACATGGATACGTCTTTCCGGGTGCAAATGATATACTTATTCTTCTGTATTATAAGAAATAATTATATGAGTATGACCACGGTGTTTGTTAAAAGACTACTCCACAAATGCACAATGTTCCTCGTATCTTTTTACCATGACTTTCTAATTTTGTATGTCCTCGTTGATACAACTCAGAACTTCTTCCCATAGATTGAATTAAGTGCATGCAATGCTTGGACGGTACATATCTTTCGTTATTAAATTATTCCTTTTAATTCCCCCCTCCTCTGTTTGTTTGTTTACTTTTGCAAATTGTCCTCTAATGTACTACGACAAAAATACACTCAGCCATAGCTGAAACAATGCCACCGTGATGTGAAATTAAGATGTAGTAAGTGCGCGGAACCATACACTCGTCGAACGTTGCTGGTTCCAAACGTACTGAGTCGCATTCGTGGTAAAAAAATAAATAAATCGCTGCTACGTTAGAAAGTAGACGGAACCGTCCACATTTGCCAAAATAGCAACACAACCTGACAGGGTGGCCAGTACGGAACTGACGTCAATTTACGAGGACGAATGATGTGGCAAAAATCAAAGGGCGAATCGCAAAGAAGTAGTGCCACTGATATCGTTTGTATGAGATGAACATAGCACCTCTTGTGCCAAATTTGCCACGGTTTTGTGAATGACTTTCCTCATATAATTTCAAAGTGGACAAAACATTCAATATATATTTGTTCTCGAGACAATTACGCGACTCAGTCCCCTTTTGGTTATGCGTATCCTTCCGCCACGCGGAGGCCCAAAGTCGTTTCCGGACTGTTTTTCTCCTGAGCTGTTTCCGCCGCCATTGCGGGTTTTCGGAGTTCAGTGCTGGTGCCACTGATCTTCATTCAGGGAGAGAAAAAAGCACAAACACCGACCGGCGGACGGAAGAACACGCGCGGAGACATAGCATTTTTGCAATCGCAAGTCAGAGTGAATCCCTATCTCCCCTTACTTTGGACCCACATCTTGTCGCCCTGCAGCTGCCTGGCTTCGACCTGTGTTGAGAAGCCGTAGCAAGTAGCTTGGAGATCCAGGACTCCGGGAGGAGTACGAGCAGAGAGGAAACCGCCATGGCTCAGATCCTACCGATCCGCTTCCAGGAGCACCTGCAGGTACGCCGTATGGATGGCGGAGAAATTCCATAGAACTACCGGTGTTAACTTGTGAGCTAGCTAATCTCTCCTGAATTCCGTTGGTATGAGGGAACTAGCTAAAGTTAGCCTGCTATTTGTACTTGCTGATTTGTTCTGGGGCGATAAATGAATGACCTCCCTCCCTCCTCTCCAATTCTAGCTTTAGCTAACGTTGCCAAGCTGGCTAACTATGCTAATGTCGAACATCGCTAATGTTAGCGAGCCAGTTTCCTGATGTTCGCTTCAAATCACTATAGTTACCCAGCTAGCGGGGTAGTTGGAGCTAGCGAACAGTAACCTACATTGCCACAACGCTTAACATCATCCATATTTTCATGGTTTTTATTTATTGGGCTTTGGTTACTTGTAGCCACTGGTACAATTTGTCACCTGCAAGGGTAGCTAGCTAATAGCTATGTTGCTTGCTAAGACGAGATGTCAACTGATAGCCAGTCTAATTGATCGGCACCATTTTTGTAGCTTGCTAACTGACTTGCTATGAAGGCCGGCTGAAATGGCCCGTTTAAAAGCTAACTAGCCCACGTAATTAGCAACTATTTCGCTAGCAATGTGAGATCATGTCACGCATGAGAAGTGGCTGCATTAGCTGTGTATCTAGATATACGTTAGCTTGCTTAACGCTATTAGCTAGCCAACATTTCCGAGACGGTAACGAAGCCAGCAAGCTAACGCTATTTAGTATTGTGACTAGCTAGCTGGCTAGACAAACTTAGGCCATTTAGCTAGCTTGCTATTTCTAGTTTTCTTGCCATTAAACTTCGCTGTACAGTACAGCAGAAGTCGGTTGGCTAGCCATAGCACTGTTTACTAGCAGGTGCCGAGATGGCTTGCTAGGTCGTTAATTAGCTGCGCATTCAGACTGGGTTTCTTTTGGCAGTGTAACGTTACTTGTAACAATATTCTAGTTGGTGTGTGTGTTCTATCTAATTAGAGTTGAACTTCAATTCACTCAAAATTAGCTAGCTAGCTGCCTCGACGTCTTTCATTTAATATTTTAACATTTGGCTAGATATACATTTTCCCTACAGCGTGTTTGCAACGCACGCCGCTGTTTGTTCATGAATGTTATAGTCGTGTGTTCGCTGGCTACTCTTTCCAGGTATAATATTTAAGATGCTGTTCAACAGAGTTGGCTAATTATTTGGGGTGTAACTTCCTATGAAGTTTACAGAATAAATAAATGTCTGATACCTTAGTAAATAGTACATGAACCTTCCCGAACTCTGACAGCTACTTGCATACTGTCATATGGGTTCCTGTGTCTCTACCCCTATCATAAGCGACATTATCACAACATTATTTAAATTGAATGGTACTGTCACTTATTACATGGTTGGTGACATGGCACGAACTATGACACCGTCTTGGTTGGCGTGTGTTTATGAATGGGAATGTAGTCCTTATCGAAGTGTTGTGTAGTGCTTATGAAGGCTTTATGTAGGTCTTATTTACTAAAAAATAATGAACAATTAATTCATATTTTGTTATTATGAGTAGGACTGATGAAAAAAATCCGTTTTTCAGTTTGTGTAGGTTGCACATTGTAAAGTTATTGAAACCGCCTCCTGTTTGAAATAAATGAACTTTACTTCAGGCTGGTGAGTTGCATTGTAAAATATTATAGTTGCAGTATTCACGGACACTCAGTGAATGAGTAAGTTATGATTGAGCATGAGCAACACTTAGGCCTAGTGACTTCTACTTATTTAAGTAAATGGCACCCACCATTGTAAAGGCAGTAAGCCATTGAAGTCAAACCCATGACTAGTTATGAGTGGAATTTTGCACTGCCACACCTTATAGTTAATAGAGCGAGGCACGTGGATGTGGTACCAGCTAGAAATGTGCTTTTTTGTGTTGTGCCATAAAGGTTATGGGCCCCTTGTAAATGAAACTAAATAGTTTTTAGTGGTGTTGCCATTGATGCTGAATGAAAATACATTGCGAAACACTTCAGCAATACTTAAACTTTGACCCACCCCCACCCCCCACACACACACACACACACACACACACACATGGTATTTGTAACAAATTAAATGTAGCACCAAAATAAACTATTGATATGTTATTAATAAATCACAAGTTTGTATTTGTTTCCTGACCTTCAAACTGCCCCATTGGCTTTAGGAATCATCGTATTCGATCCAATTCAGGCCCACCCCCCACACAGTATCTTGACATCACATGGATACACTAGCGCTCTGTTCATAGAAACAATGGCTGGTTAATTGCTTTGTGGGTGTTCTGATGCCTTAATCTTCGTGCTGTAATTTCCCCATGCTGACATCTTCATTATTTAAACCTTTTAGGTCATTTAAGAGCCTGTCCCCCAAAGGCCGCTGTCAAAGGCACGTTCTCCTTTGGGCGTCCTTCGAGAGACAGTTTCCCCGAGTGCATGTTGTACAGCCCCCAGCATGGACACGGGCACAGACGTTTAGAATGGGCCGCCAGTGGGTCTTGTCAGAGGGAAAGAAGAGAAGGGAAACTAGACCATTGATGAGCTTGAAGGATCCCACCATGGGGAAATCTGTCATACAGATTCAGAACGGAACGCATTGCTTAACAGTGAATAGTATGAAACCGCAGTTATTAGAAACAACGGCAAAGTACATTTTTCTTGAGGACATTATAATGAAACTATGGTCGGAGGTTCTATGTCTGAAAGGCAGCGAGTATAGTTGGGTATACTGTGATTGCCTTTACCGGTCCCTGCGCCTGTCACACGTGTCTCCGTAATGCATTGTTGTATTGCCGTACACCACAGCCGGAATGCTAGATCGATAGGGGGGCAGACCCTCAGGCCAGACAGGGCCCATAGATCGTGCGATTAAGGGGATCTAGGATTTATGTGCACCTGGTGTGTACCAGTCCTCCACTTATCTTCCAGTTGTGACTGAAATGGAGTTTCATTTCAGCTGAGGTTGAATGCAGTCACAGGCGCTTTTAACTGAGAGGTGTAGACGGTGAGCTTTGTGTCTCCTAACGGTAATTGCAATAAACCCAAAGTCTTTCTTGTATGTGATTGAATTCCGCCGCCCGCTGTCCTTTCCCCAGGTGAGCTGTTGCTTCCATTTTCTATGGACTTTCAATTCCCTTTTGCTGAATTTCTCTGTTCTCTCTCTTTTTTTAAATATATTTTTTAATATCTTATTGCAGATTCAATTGAGTTGTAAACAAACGCAGGCAGTATACGGTTACAATTTGTTCTTGACGAATCTGCCCTTAGTGTCAAAATAATCTTATCTGTCACAGTTTATGTATTAGTGTTTTTGGATACAACATTTACAGATGATGATTTTGCCTTCAGTTTGATTAGTTTGGCTCATGACTCACTTCGAATTGCTCAAGCGACTTTGCTGTCACATTGTTCATCACTGCCAGGAACTGCAGAGTATGAAGCGACAGCTTATTTGCCTGTTTTTCTTTTCGTGTCATGCAAATCCCTTTTGTTATTCGGAGTGTGGATCTGTCCGTAGGCCAACTCCTCTTGAGTTTTCATAAATCCCACGAGTAAACGCGGTCTGAAACTTCATAGAGGGCAAATGCCACTCGTATAACACGCGCTCTTTTGTAATGAACAATTTTTAAAAAGTGGACCGTAACACTTTGTAAAATGTTTAAAAATGAGTCCGTTGTGAGTCTTGGCTGTTTGGGGCTGTGGCAGAGATCCCTGACTGCGATAAGCCAGTATCACAGAAAACAACTGTCACTGCACCAGTATCGCAACTGTCTTTGCACCTTTGTACATGGATTGATAATTTTTTTAACTGGGTGTCGGTGTGTGTCACAGACCACATGAGTTTGCTCTTCAGGTTAGTCATGTTACCGGTAAAAAGTGAATAGTGGCAACTTAAGCTCAGAAGAGAACCTGCAAACTCAAGAATTTGGTTTCCTTCCCTTTTACCTCGAAATTTGCCAGGGAGCGTGTTTCATGGTCACCTTTCCCTGAGGTCACATGGTCACGGTGAGTCCGCGTGAAAGTGCTATGTTAAACAGTGAGACAATGGCTGGCTTCCTGTTATGGACAGCTGCCCTGCAGCTCTGTAGCATCAGCACTCAACATCCTTCCTCCTTCATTGAGCATTAAGCTGACACAGAGGACTTTTTTTTAGGAGCTAAAGGTGGTGAGGGTTGGGATGAACCTTCCTGCGTTCTCCTGTCACATTTTAATTCAGTGGGAGAGTGGCATCTGGTTTGGATTTCTGAGTATTGTAAAGAAAGTCAATTTGTGGTGCTGATCCCCATATAGTATTGTTGAGACAGAGTGTGTGTGTGTGTGTGTGTGTGTGTGTCTGTGTGTGTCTGTCTACGGGGGCGGGGGGGGGTGTAGTCACAAGTCTTGAGTATTTGTTTTTTCTCCATCAGAATGAATTTTGTGCAGTCCAGAATGTTTTGGAAAAACACATTGTGCTTGCATTAGTTTTGGAACATGCTAAAATCACAAGAATTCCATTGTAGCTGATACCTGACCACCTTCATGTCACCCCAAATAAGACTGCGAAGGGTAGTATATCACTATGACGTCAGTGTATCTTTTCCACTTTAGTCACTGGGTATAATCCTAGTGAATTATTAAGAGCTCACGTCTCTCTCCCTCTCTCCCTCTCCCTCTCTCCCTCTCTCTCGTGTCATTTTTTGCCACAGATGCAAAAATGGGTGATTCTGTTCAGATGTGTGTAAAATTTTCATTATATTTGGGAAAGTATTTTTTTTTTAAAAGCACTCATTATTATATTGGCTCCCATACATTTTGTGACTGAATAATTTATTTGTTTATTGACTTAATTTTTTTGGAGGGGGGGGGTAGTATTTGATTGAACAGGGTAACTATTTATTGCTGGCCTTAAACAGCATCAGATTTCATTTGCTTTTTAATTGCGCTTTCGACAAGACCCAAGGTTATCTTCGGTTCAAGTTGTGGCATCTGTTTCTTTTTTGTCTGCTGTTTGAAAGTACCCAGTGACATCCACTAAATCTACAAGCTGAACCCATCAGTGAGTCATGTTTAGCTCAAAGCAACTGCAACAGTGATAATTCCATGCTTGACTGGTATTTGTTAGGTCTAGAGATTTTTCCCTCTGCTAATGGAAGCCAAGGGGAAGAGTTCCCGCAAGCCAGTAAGGGAGACTCTTGCAGTGTTGTGTCAGTGCTGTCACCACTAGAATGGTAAAGAATTTATGATGTTATATAATATAACACATTGTCTAGATTCGGCACTATGTAACACTTTCATAAAACAGAAGTCAAACGAGTCATTCAAGTTTTACCGTTTCTCCCAAAGGATATGTAAAAGCAATATAAATATGTGATCAGATGTACTATTTTTCGTAGTGGGTAAAACGTATCTGTCCCAAGCTCATATTTCTCAATCAGTATACAGGGCTACTTGCCATTAGCGGTAAACGGAACAGCCACCCTTGTCTTATTCAAACAGGCAAAACCACTATCTGTACCTTCAAAACTGCAGCCGATTGGACAAATACATTAACGCGCCTTTCGGATAAGACTTTAAACTAAGGTCCTGACTCACTGGTCATTAAAGATGCCAAGGCACTTATCTAAAACCGTAGCAAGTGGCTACATCTCCTGGCTACATCTCAGACCCGGCTCTCTCAATCTGGCCACCTAGACCCCCCACCCCAATTTAATAATTATCTTGCTCTCTACCTCAGCTTATGTCTGGTGAGCATTCTGGCACAAAATGGCTGCCATACATCACCCAGGTGGCTGCTGTACCTTGCTGCTTGACCTGAGCTTTCTCCCCTCACTGTAAAGTGCTTTGAGGTCATGGAAGGTGCAATACGATTGCAATCCATTATTATTTTTATGACCATTACATTTGTGTGCATCATAATAAACAACCACAATATGATGCATTTATTGTCCATGGAAACTAATTGTGCAGAGTTTTTATTGTAATTTTTTTATAGCTTTCTCTCTGAGCATACTGTATAACAGAAATGTCCTCTCTGCTAACAGCTGCATCGCTCTGAAAAACAAAATCTCAGTTACCAGCACTCATTTCTCCTCTGCTGACAGCAAACCTCTCATCCCCTGTCTTTCAATCCCAGTGCGGTATAAAGACATTATGCAGCTTTTATCACAACTGTGCGACCTCCCGTCGCCTCAACTGAAACAGGTCGTGGCCTCTGTCAGTCATATTCGGCATTCTACTGATTTATAGATTAAGAAATGGCGTCCTCCATTTCACGTTGACCTCTGCATCAACGTTGGCAGGGATGAGAATCCCATCTTTGTCCGTGAATGAACCACATTGTAAAAATGGAAATAATAATAATCGAACTAAAAATGGGGGGGGGAAAAACATCCCAGCAGATTGCCTTTGAGGTTAGAGATTCACCGGTGCTGTTTCCAAGCGAAATCTTGTCCCTGACTGTCTCTCTGTCTCTCTCTCTCCCCCTCCCCTCCCCGTTCGTCCACAGCTCCAGAACCTGGGCATAAACCCGGCCAACATTGGGTTCAGCACCCTGACAATGGAGTCGGACAAGTTCATCTGCATCCGCGAGAAGGTCGGGGAGCAGGCGCAGGTGGTGATCATCGACATGAACGACCCCAACACCCCGATCCGCCGGCCCATCTCCGCCGACAGCGCCATCATGAACCCCGCCAGCAAGGTCATAGCACTGAAAGGTAGGACCGCTCCTCTCTGCTGCCCCCCTAAGGGCGGGATGTTACACTATTGATAATTTAACATGCTTTAACATTCTGTACCCCTGACTATTTAAACGTTAGCTTAATTATGCTTCATTGTGTCATTGTTTCATTGTTTACGACAGGAGTAGGTACCTGGGCCATTTTTATAGATGCTTTTAGGGGCAGGTTTGATTGTATGTGTTTGTTTGAATGTAGCAAATTATTTTTACATACATCATCCAGTTTAACGTGTAAAGTGTAAAACATTTAAAAAATTGTAAAATAATTATCTCAGTTCTGTTCCTGTCTTTGTAGCGTCACCCATGTACAGTTATTTCTATTTTGTTTTGTAAAGTAGTTTTTATTGGCCAATGTCTGGTTTGTCTTGCAAGCCATACTTAAGACTATATGGAAAATATACCAATAGGAAGGAATAATTGAAGTTATTGTCCTGCTGTCATAATTGCTTTGTCTGTTTTGTTTCTTTTGTTTTTGTTTGTGTACCGCTTTCTTATGTGTATGCAGACGGTGAGTTAAACATTTATGTATCCTGAATTGTAGATGTTATAATCCTGTTTTTAAATGCTTTCATTTCTAACATTCATGCTATTCATTGGAACACATAGGAGCGCATGTTTGATGAACATCCTAGTTGATGTTGTAGAGCAATTTGGGGTGGTTGCGAGGCGGGGGCCAAGACCGAGTGTGTGTGTGGCACTGTTAAACGTATTTTTGGAATGCCTGCGCTTACTACCACCGACCTGCAGCTCTGAGGTGTTGCAGTCGGCCCTCTCCTTGTACTGCAGTGCTTGAGTTCTGAAAGATTTCACTTTTGCTCTGTGTTAATGGTGGCTTTCATAGTGGTCCCCTATGGTAATGCATTTCTACGGGGATGTGGCTTGGCTACATTAGTTAGTCGACATACTTACGGACTCGACATAGACTACATACTTAGTCAAAAGCAGCTGACTGCTACTTACTATTACGGATAAATTCACATGTAGTGTTAGTAATCACAATAAAGTGCTTTTTCCAAAGCTTAAAAAACAGCAGTTTGCTCTTTTATGAGGAGTAGGTGTAGTGCAAATTTGGTGACCTACCAGGTTTTAACTTTCACGGTCTTTATAGCTTGAATGTTAGCATCGAGTTGATTTCGATCTAATGCATTGATTTTTTTGGTATCTCTTTGGGATGGACATGTCACAGGTAAATCTATTCACGTGAAATTGTGTTGATTGCCACCTGACATGCCATCACGCTCGTTCAGTGTGCAGGTGTCACATAATGAATTCACAAATTCACCATAAATTAATAGTGCACTATGGTATGCCCTACCTCAACGCTAATTGAACTAATTTGTCATTTTATGCTGTAATCGAAACCACAGGTAAATCCTTACACTTATAAAAACATGTTTTAATGTACACTTTTTTTTGCCAAATGGTAAGTTCTGTGTGAGTTTAAATTGGTGTTGATGGGGGGGGTGCACAGCAGTGGGCACAACCACATGAATATTAATATTAAATCCTTAACTGTGTAATGGTGTTTGTGTTTGGGGGAAAATAATGGAACACCCTTTTTGTTGAAAGGATCCATTTCTGCCATTGTAATTCACTTCACACTTAATCAAAATATATAACCATGCCCTTGAAGAATACATTTGTGGTGACTGGTGGAAAATAAGATTCATTATAAATGGTTTGAAAGGTTAAGTAAAGCTACAATTTAACCTTGCGGAAGTTGTCCACTGCTGTGGGGAGTCCAGTGGGTAGGTTTGCTCACTGCTTGGCTGTAGTAATCTGCAGGTACAAAGTCCTTTAGTCATTTGAAAGCGACCCAGTGTTTGCAGGCAGTTATAATCCCTGTGAAAGTGGTCTACATGTCGTGCCACTTTGCCGCAACCTGCATTCACAGTGCGACAGTGTGACCTCCCCCGCCCATCCATGCATTGTAATGTGAAGGATTTCAATGACTCAATGATAAACCATGACATTCACACACCGACAAATACCGCATGAAGTCAGTATGGACCATTAGAGCTTTTATTTGAAATGCCCCGATGCGACGGATGTTATGCTCGTCTTTTAACACGTGCTACACACGCCGTAGCGATATTCCACTGATCCAGATGAGCAGGCACGTGGTTTCAACCCAACTCAGTTTTGGCTCAGGTTTAGAACCACACCCTGCCTGGCCCCAGCGGGGTTGGAAATGTGGACTTGTTACCTCTGTTGCAGCATATACTGAACATGTGTTTCAGTAGTCTGGCAAAATAGAAATGCTTACTCTGACATTTTTGTGAGGGTAAAAAAAAATAAAATAAAAAGGTTCAGGTATCTGTTAAGGATGACTGACTCTTTTCAGTGGTGTATTGCATTAATGATGGAGAAATGTTCAGGCCTTCCTCAGTCAAATTAGAACTCACCTGTAAGGCCTGACCCTTACCGTAAGAAAAGACGCTTTTTAAAAAACTGCAAAATGCATAAAATGTGACCTCTTTCTAGTCTGAGCTTAAGCTGCAAAGACTGCAAATCTTCTTTTTGATAAAAAAAACTAAAAACATTTAATCATATCATATATATCCACACACCAAACTGACCTGTTCTTAAACCACAAGTGAGTGTATTCTCACTTAAATCAAGTGAGTGTATTCTCACTTAAATGTCCCTGATAAAGAGAAAGGAACAAGTAGGTGTGAGTTGAAGGTCATTGTGTATGAAAACATTTAATTTATATATGAAATGATTACTAACTTGCCTTTTTGATCTTAAGAAGAAAAACCCCAGACGGTAAGTCATTTCCTTATGGGGAGGAGATGGGTGAAATGCAGTAGCTCCGCCTGAGTCGCAGATTATTAAGGAAGTACGCGGGGTGCCTTCCAACCGTGTTTCAGCAACCAACTGTCACCTTATTTACTGAGTCGCTTTCCAAGCCAGTCAGGAAAACGGCGTCCTTGGAGAGACCGCAGGAAGGCACCGTTCGAAAACCATGACAGCGTAACATCCGTTGCACCATGAAATTTAAGCGTCTGGGTGGATTCTATCGCGCTTAACTTCCTGTATCACATTAAAAACGAGAACTGTGGGGTCTTTCCAAGTCCTCAAAAATCTTGAGACGTGACTCTGTTTGGGAAAAATGTGACGCCGTTTGTTAGGTGTTAAATTGGAATGGAGCCTTTGTCTATAAATTTTTTCCAATAGTTTTTGCATGCGTCACCAATATGTATGCAATATACTTTAAATAGCTTTCTGGATGAATGTAAGCATCACATTCTCATTATATACAACATATGTACAGTCTTATAGTAAATATAATTGCTATTATTACTCCAACATATTTAGTTTGTCTTTTGTTTGGTTTTGATTTTGTACTTGATGAACCTGTAATTCCAACAACACAAATTTGCAAATCGCATAGATTTTGAATCAAAAAAAAGTTTGCTAATCTATTAAAGCTATAGAGCCCTCCACTGTCCAAAGTGGAGTCTACACAAATGCAAGATCCACTTTTTCCACCATTGCCTCCCGAGCAGGCCGTCATTCAGATAAAATATTTGCACTTCAACCATTTGTCAGATTAGCCACACGAGTGGAGATCTGTTACTATCAAAAGGAGCGAGGTCGAAATCTGTCTTTTTTCATACCGATTTGCACTTGAGGAGACGTTGATGTCCAACCGCATTGAAACACAAAACTCTGGATATTCAAACCTTCATATCAACTGCAGCTTGCCGTTTTGTCACACATTTCCCGTGGCTTTCCTCCTTCGTAATCTTCATACCTGTTATTTCCCCACTCAATTTTAATTTATTCGAACGCAGATCTGTAAAGAACTAGTGTTTGCCTGTAAATATTTGATGTGCGTTTCTTATGTACCGTAACCACTGATCAGTCACGGTGTCTTGCCTTGTCAGACACCTTTCCATGGCTACTAATATTTCTCTGTCAAGTTGCATTTGGTGTTTATGGTGTCTCCTTGCGTCTGCTATGCGTGTGTGTGTGTGTGTGTGGTATGATTTATATTTGTCCTGAAGCCACCCTCCGCTGAATCCCTAATCGGTTGTTCCATGTCAATTTCAGCTGCTAAAACCCTTCAGATTTTTAACATTGAGATGAAGAGTAAGATGAAGGCCCACACCATGACCGACGACGTCACCTTCTGGAAGTGGATCTCCCTGAACACAGTAGCGCTTGTAACGGACAACGCCGTCTACCACTGGAGCATGGAGGGAGACTCCCAGCCAATCAAAGTCTTTGACCGCCACTCTAGTCTGGCAGGCTGTCAAATCATCAACTACCGCACCGACGCTAAGCAGAAGTGGTTGCTCCTCATTGGCATTTCCGCACAGGTACTTTGTAAACCAGGCACTACCCTAGGAAAAAAGGTTTTGCATTTATGATGCGTGTAGAGATTGTCATGGTCGATCACTCTTCCTTATGTGTGTTATGAATGTTAATCTAATGTTGTTTTAGCAAAATCGTGTAGTTGGGGCGATGCAGCTCTACTCGGTGGACAGGAAGGTGTCCCAGCCCATCGAGGGCCACGCGGCCAGCTTCGCTCAGTTTAAAATGGAGGGAAACGCAGAGGAGTCCACCCTCTTCTGCTTCGCCGTCCGAGGTCAAGCCGGCGGAAAGGTAGGACGGGGGGAGACGTGGGCGGGTCGGGGGCATGAGGTGAGGGCGCAGTGCACAGGGCCAACCCGGGTAGAGGAGGGAGGAGAGATCGAGCTGAAAAATGATACATGCCTTCAGTTTACAAAAACGACTGAACAAATGGAGGAGAGAAGTTCACTGACGTCGTATCTGTTTGACAGCTGCACATTATTGAAGTGGGCACACCACCGACAGGGAACCAGCCCTTTCCAAAGAAGGCCGTGGACGTGTTCTTCCCCCCCGAGGCTCAGAACGACTTCCCCGTCGCAATGCAGGTAAGCAAGCCGTTCCTTCAGTCACAGAGAAATGACATGCTATCAATTGGTTTTTTATCTGATATTTGTACAATTAACATGACTTAATGAAGATTATTAGTGACACTGAAGAATATTTTTTCTTTTTTAAATATTTTTTTAAATCTTTGTGGCGCAGGTTACTTCATCCAATTACTTTTTTTTTTTTTTTTTTGATGTAAATCTTTGCGGTGACAAATCTTGCAAAATATTTAATGCTGGGTTCTCTGGCAATTTTTTATTTGATTTATTCTTCTAATTTCACAACCATCTTTCGATGAGCCGTTGGGTCTGCAGCTCCAAAGTGACTCAACACACCGTGTACACTTCCTAAATACACAGTGAGGCACAGAGGTGGATTAGGAAGAGCTTATCGGTGATAATGGTATAAAAGATCTTGCTTGAGGTAACGGAATGAAACCAGGCGTTCATTTTGTGCCAAGCTTTAATTCTCCTGTGATTTTCACTCTGAAGGCAGTCTGGCCCAGAGGTGCAGGGCAAACATTTATTTTTTATTTTTTTAAACATTTTGATAAGGTTCTTATCACCCCCCCCTCTTATTTCAGTCAGACGGACGTATGATTGCTTGCAGTTTACCCACACCCTTTCTCCGCTTTCCCTCCCATCGTAGATCAGCTCCAAGCAAGATGTTGTATTCCTCATCACCAAATACGGCTACATCCACCTGTACGACCTGGAGACGGGCACCTGCATCTACATGAACCGCATCAGCGGGGAGACCATCTTCGTCACGGCCCCCCACGAGGCCACCGCCGGCATCATCGGGGTCAACAGGAAGGGACAGGTACGCGTGCTGCTGCCTGTGCTACGCAGAGCTCCTGCTGAGGCCACGGCGTGTGGCATCGTCCGCGCCTCAGATCAGCGCCTCGGCCACAGGAGCTGTTGAATTACGGTCCGACGTCGCCGTGCTAAAGTAGGGTCGAGCACTCGAGCGGTGAGGAGCCAGCTGCTGCCAGAAGAGTTTAACCGTAGAGGATTTGCTAAAGGCACGGCGCACTCGGAACTCTAGAAAATGAATCTTCATTAAGCCGAGGGCGTGACCGTTTGGCTGTCTTGCCTGGCGAGGGGGCCGCGTGTTTTGAGTCGAGGTGGTCATTTAGCTGTTTTCCAGGGTCGGATGTAACGAGGTGGTCATTTAGCTGCAGGCAGTGTTTTCTTTTCCGTGGAAACGGGTCCAAAAATGGTCTAGGGGTTTGTGTTGTGGAGGATCTGCGGGTGATGTCGGTGGCCCAGGTTCACCTTTTGGGTGTGGCTCCTCCTTAAGCCCGTGTGGCGTTTGGGCGCAGGCGATCCCTGCTAAACCGGGAGCTTTCCGTTTCTAGGTCGAAGGGAGCTTCTTTGCACGCGTCCTATAACTCAAACGTCTTGGAGCGTGTCCTTTTCCGTCTTGCTGTGCCAGCTGGCTGAACTTAAAAGGTTGGTCCAGAGCCTTGGAATGTCTTAGTCACTGCTTTCTATTGACTGTGGCAGAATTCTCCCGTGACCCGTTTACCGTTGGTGCGGATCGTATAAAAACGGGATTTCCATTTGTTGTAGTTGCGGCGCGGTGGTTAAACTGGGCCGAATGTTGTTGCAGGTCGGATTCTCGGGTCATGCACCTCTGCTGTTCCCGAGTTGGGAGGTGCAGAACTTAACCCAAACCGCTTTGGTTAGTATATAGGGGTATACATTATTAATATGCATGGAGGCACCACCATCCTGTTTAATTTTATATAGTGTGCCGCTGCACCGTTCCCTGGTTGGCGTGAAAATGTTGAAAACGCCGGTGGATGCAAAAACGACAACATTGGCACTTTTGTTTACCACCCGCCAGCGCCGAATCCTAAACGAGAGAAGCGGGGTGTAAATGGGATTCCGTGCCTAAGATCTCTCAGGTGAATTAAAAAGGGAGGCCTCTCCGTGTTCCAGCCCATTCTTTACAGTCACTGGATCCTGTCAGGTGACGGGACAAATTTTCCAGCAAAGCCCAGGTGCCCATGAAATATTCAGAAGGGTGGAAAGCCGATACTGGTGTCTGAGTCGAGTCGAGTGCGAGTGCGAGCGTGAGTACGACCTCGCCAGGGTGGGAGGAGGGCCCGAGCCCGCTCCCCTGTCAGCCGGGTTAAGGTGCCCTCTGTGCCAAACTCACGCTCTTTTCCTTTTCAGCGTTCATTTTGCCCGGTTAGGAGCTGTGAAACGGGCCTGGCGGAGCACAGCGCTAAAAATACCCCCCTTCAGCGTCATCAAATATGTTTGCTGACTAATGGGGTTTCGCCGCCGTCTGGGGCGCCTCAGTCCAATTCATTTGAAGCAGGATGCATTCAGAAAGAGAATTTGATGCATATCAAGATCCATTTTTGTTATTGCTTGTTGTACATGTATTTGGTATGATGTATGATGAGTTGTGGTGTTTGGAGCTGGCAGTCGCTTTCCTCCAGTCCCGTCCCCCCCTCCCCTGTCTTATTAAGAGATGGGATAGGCAGGAATTTGGCGCCCGGGGCGCTGCTGTGGGGTGACCTTGAAAAGGAGTTATCCCTCAAAATGGCCGCAGTAGTGCCACCTGCGGTTCAGAGCAGGCGGCACCGTCCTAATCTCCTCCGGGCTCAGGGCTGGCGCTTCGAATCAGTCTGAGGCACCTTCGCACACACCGCGCACAGACGGCACATCCTACAGCCCCGCTCACCATTCAGGATTAAAGGAAGGCCTTCATCTCTTGAGTGCGGTTCCGCCTATCCATATTCATAATCATTCCGTCTATTAAACATGTAAATAATTATTATTATTATAATATATTATTAAAATTAAAATAATAACTTTTAGATGTTCTAGATTTTTAGCTACAGTGTTAAACTCCAGTTTAAATCTAGTTTTTGCGCATCCCATTTTATTTAATTGAAGTTGGTGTTACTGGTCTCGCCGAGGGGTTGATTTGTGTCCTCTAAGCTTCTTAATCACGGATGGTTTGTGGAAGTAGAGAAAATGAGCTGGCCTCTGAGAGAGGCACGGCTTGGGTTCGAGCATGTGTGAAGGCCCCTGTGTCTCAGCAATAACCCGTCCTACGTTTCTCTCTCTCTCTCTCTCTCTCTCCCTCTCTCCTCCCCCTCCATCACTGTGTGCACATGTTTTCTCCTGAGCTGTCCCATCAGCCCCCTTTTGTCAGCTGACCATTATTGTGGGGTCAGCGCTCTGTCATGGCAGAGCTGGAGGAGATTCACTCATCCGTGCTAACGGCCAGCGCACTAACCCCATTGTCCTTGTGATCGTGGTGCCTCACGCAAGCCACTGCAAAGCCCCCTCACCTGCCACCGCACGCATTGTGACCAGCTTTTCATTCACGCTGATGTTCCGCCCCCAATGGAAGACGTAAATTACGTGCATTCACATCATTGGTACCGGGAGGTTAAGGTTAAGCATATTTCTTGTGGAAAATGAAATTTTAAGTGAAACGGTTTGTTCTGGTAGTTGCTTCAAAAGGGCCGTGAAGGTATTTTTCCGCGGGACAATGTGTGGCTTTTAGTTTTTTTTTAGTACGTGCTTTGTTTTGCGTTTGTTGTTCTAAGAAAGTGTTTGCTTTGTGTTTTAAACGCGTGAGAAATGCGCGTTTGTGGGCCAGTTGAAAGCGTGACGTGGTCGGCATTGTGCCCACGGGCCAGCGATTGAAAGGCGTCTTATGACCTTCCTCACTAGAGTGTCTCTCCGTGGTCAAACTCTCTGCCGAACCCTGGTGTGTCCGTGTGTCCGTGTCCACAGGTGCTCTCTGTGTGTGTGGAGGAGGAGAACATCATCCAGTACATCACCAACGTGCTGCAGAACCCCGACCTCGCCCTGCGCATGGCCGTCCGCAACAACCTGGCCGGCGCCGAGGAGCTCTTCGCCCGCAAGTTCAACAACCTCTTCGCCGGCGGGAACTACTCTGAGGCCGCCAAGGTGGCCGCCAACGCACCAAAGGTACCCGCCGCCACCTGGCCCCTGATATCCCATGCCCTGCTTTATGTAAAGTTTTTCCATAGCTCACATAGCAGCAAATAACCGTAAAAACGCTGTTGGGTGTCCCAACAGGGAATCCTGCGCACTCCGGACACCATCCGCAGGTTCCAGAGTGTTCCGGCCCAGCCCGGACAGACCTCGCCCCTGCTCCAGTACTTCGGCATCCTGCTGGACCAGGGCCAGCTCAACAAGTTTGAGTCCCTGGAGCTGTGCAGGCCCGTCCTGCAGCAAGGCCGCAAGCAGCTGCTGGAGAAGTGGCTGAAGGAGGACAAGGTGCGTGACCGGCTGGCCGAGTGACGCGGACGGGAACCAGTTACGCCTAGCGATTTAGGGAATAGAACCAGTTACGCCTAGCGATTTAGGGAATAGAACCAGTTACGCCTAGCGATTTAGTGAATAGTAGGCACAACTTTGACCAACATTTACAATGTGCCTTAAGAACACCCACACTGAGCTGCCTATCACCGTCGCGGTTCAAATGTGCTCCCAAGGTTTTTGATAACTTGACTTAAATGCTATAGACAACTGTGAAGCACAAATCCATCACTGCCATTCACAGGGTAGCAGATGAGTGCCATTCATTGAGTAGCTTGCCAAGCGGGGTTCTGGCCGACTTGAAGTGCACAGCTATGCGTATAATTCTAAATTCTGTAAACATGATGTCAGTTCTCTAAAACAGGACAACAGCGCAAATACAATCCGCAAGCCAAAACGATTTTATTAGCCTTGTTCCAAAAGTGGCTACCTTCACACTGCCCAGATGAGGGAGTTGTACTTGCTAGCTAGCCAGAACTAGCAAGCCTTCTTAATGCCAAATCCTCCTTGGCATAAACCGCTTAATTTAAAACATGCCAAAATAATAATCCATGGAAAATTATTTTGTTTTAGTTCTTGTCGTTCATGAAACGGGGGGCTAAGCATAACCAAATCTATTAAAATTGATAGACCTGCCACAATTGTAATGCGCAAAATGAAATTCAAGTGTTTTAAAAAATAAAAATAAAAATTCCATAAAGGAATCAAATATAATTTTTGTAAATGGGCCCATTGCAAATGGTTAATCGGTGCATAACCGGTTAGTTGAAGCGATTAACCGGCAGCTAAGGGATCCGTTATTTGCATCCCTGTCGGGGTGTTTTTGTCCCCCTGCAGCTGGAGTGCTCAGAGGAACTGGGGGATCTGGTGAAGTCCGTGGACCCTACGCTCGCCCTTAGCGTCTACCTGCGGGCCAACGTCCCCAACAAGGTCATCCAGTGCTTCGCCGAGACCGGCCAGTTCCAGAAAATCGTACTGTATGCAAAAAAGGTATGAATGTAGATATTTAATTTTGTATTGCATTTATGCCATTGGTGTATGTAGAGTCCATTGACTTGTATCCATCTATTCAACATGAGGTGGTTGAGTCGTGGTCGCTGCCTTGAACAAAGGGCAGTGGAAAGTGCCGTAGTTCAGAGAAGAGATGGAAGAAAAACCATGTGCCAGTGGCACGAACTTGAGTCACACACATTGCATTCTGGTATACCAGGAAGTTCAAAACAGGATACTTTACTTCATTGTTACCCTCTTAAAGGTTTTTATTTTGTCGTTACCACCCTGGAGGTTGGGTGCCTTTTTAATATTTTGTGTAATGAATAATTGTTTCTTCTCTCACTGTGCTGCAGGTGGGATACACTCCAGACTGGATCTTCCTGCTCAGGAACGTGATGCGCATCAGCCCGGAGCAGGGCCTGCAGTTCTCTCAGATGCTGGTGCAGGACGAGGAGCCGCTGGCTGACATCACACAGGTCAGGGGACAAGGGACCGCCCCCTAGGCTCACCCACATACACGCAGAATGACTAGATCAGCACTGCCTTCTCCAAAGGCTTAGAGCCACATAGGTGCAGAATTACTAGATCAGCACTGCCTTCTCCAAAAGCTTAGAGCTGCATAGATACAGAATTACTAGGTCAGTACTGCCTTCTCCAAAGGCTTAGAGCCACATAGATACAGAATTACTAGATCAGTACTGCCTTCTCCTAGGACTTAGAGCCACATAGATCCAGAATTACTAGATCAGTACTGCCTTCTCCAAAAGCTTAGAGCCACATAGGTGCAGAATTACTAGATCAGCACTGCCTTCTCCTAGGACTTAGAGCCACACAGATACAGAATTACTAAGTCAGCTCAGTTTTTCTATAGCAGGGTTGCCCAAATGTGGGGGATGGACTGTGTACTTGTATTCATTCCAGCTGAAAATGGAATTCCCCTAGTGTAATGACTTGTTTATTGATCTTTAGTCTGAATCAGCCGTTTACAATGAACCGCCCTCTAGGGCCACATTATGTGTACTTGTGTAGCATGTTTATAAAAAGAACTGCTAATCAATCGGATATGTTCTGCGGTAACTAATGTGATGTGTCCGTTGGCTGTTCCTTTTATAAAGAGGTTATATTTGCTAGATTTGATTTCAATGAAGAAAAGAGGCAATCGCACCAGAGGCCCAAGTGCTGAACTGCAGACACCTGGACACTGAATCTGTCACCTTAATGAGGAAAATAAAAATTGATGCAAATGGAATGTGGCCAATCGGTGTGCAGGAGGTCATGGAGGCATTTAAATGCTTGTTTTCAATTACCCATGGTTGTTTGAGAGATTAGTTGGAACACAAATCAGTGCACACAGTATTCCCCTTGGGCTGACTTTGGTCAGCCAAGATTTGAGTAAGAGTTTGACTTTCATGCAGTAGTTTCCGCCATGTTGGAGGGATTCAGTCACGTTGGTTATGATTGCGCATGGTATACGTTAATACCGTATGTTCCTCATCTGTACTTTTCTGGAATACATCCTAGCTAGAGTTCTTGTACAGATGGGTTTAAGCAAGACCAATCTGAGTCTATATTTGGGCTTAGACCAGGCTTGAATGTGCAAACACACGCACACGCAAACCACTACCGTACAGATTTTCCGATTGGCACAACCTATTTTAAATTCATATCATAAATGCACTCTACCCGCTAGGAGATAAAAGCGATATTTTAATATATGGCGGTTGGTTCACTGCTGAGCTGAAACGTTACTCAAATGGCGTCTTGCTGTGCCCTGTTCAGATCGTGGACATCTTCATGGAGTACAACCTGATCCAGCAGTGCACCTCCTTCCTGCTGGACGCCCTGAAGAACAACCGCCCCACGGAGGGGCCCCTGCAGACCCGCCTGCTGGAGATGAACCTGATGCACGCTCCGCAGGTACGCTCTCACCTGTGACCTCTCGCCTTCTGCCAGTGCGTTTCAGCGTGTTTCATCTTTCCCTGTTCTGATGGCAGAGTGTCAGCATTTTAAGAAGATAAGAACACATAATGACTAGAACAGGTCGTTCAGCCCATCCTGGCTTGCCATGTCCTAATCTAAAGAGTATCCAGTACTGCATCTAGCCTGGACTTGAATAGCCCAAGTGTTTCTGCCTCTACTACCCAACCTGGCAAGCTGTTCCAGGCATTGACAACCCATGGTACAATGGTGTGTAGGGTTATATACTGGAGAAATTGCAACAAGTAGAGGAAAGCTTTTTCACAGGGACATGCACCTGGTGTGTCCTTCACACACCCAACAACGCTCCTCAGTGTTCCAATATTTATGCACCATTCTTTTCAGAAGTTGATATTGTGTTGCGGCTTGAATTGGATGTATGTGTTCGACGATGTTGTGTAAAGCAGAATAACCGCAGGTTTCCATGGAATGTTTTTTTAATTATTTTTTTTTATTTTATTGAGTCTAGATCCGTTATTTCTGCCATTCTCCGCGAGTGTCGCGTACGTGCTTGTTAAGTGTGTATGTTTGCGGTTCAGGTTGCAGATGCCATCTTGGGGAACCAGATGTTCACAAACTACGATCGCGCCCATATCGCCCAGCTGTGTGAGAAGGCGGGGCTTCTGCAACGAGCCCTGGAGCACTACACTGACCTGTATGACATCAAGCGCGCCGTGGTCCACACCCACCTGCTCAACCCAGAGGTATGTCCGTCCACTCCACCCCTCAAGAGCACATTAACACCAATATCAGTGCTCCAAAATACACTGATCATGTTCACCATACCAACACAAAATGGCTCACTACTATTGTTTACACTTGATCTATTGTCCTTTTTTAGTAGTTTGGGTTAAGCACCTTTTGCTCAAGGGTAAGTGTGTTTCACATTGGACCCGAAACCTGTGACTTTCGGGGTTAAACATTCCATCTCCGATCAGCTGCCCCCCCACACACACACACACACACACACACACACACACACACACACACACACACACATACTGCACTAGCGCTCGAACACAAGTATCACAGCCCCTCATGGTCCCTCTGCCTGTCGCGTGCAGTGGCTGGTCAACTTCTTCGGCTCGCTGTCGGTGGAGGACTCCCTGGAGTGCCTGAGGGCCATGCTGTCGGCCAACATCCGGCAGAACCTGCAGATCTGCGTCCAGGTGGCGTCCAAATACCACGAGCAGCTGTCCACCCAGTCCCTCACCGAGCTCTTCGAGTCCTTCAAGAGCTTTGAAGGTAAGACCCTGTCTGTCTGTCCACCCAGTTCCCTCACTGAGTTCTTTGAATCCTTACAGAGAAACGGCACAGAGGTATCACCGATAAAAGCCTATCACATAATAATAAAAAACCACTTACTCCTGAACATCACTCTCTGTATTACATGCTTACTCATTCATCGTTAAATGTTTAAGTTGTGTTTTTGTATTTAACAGGAATAAGGTGGCTGCACTCTGCTTGTCTATTCATTGCCAGCCCCGGTAGTAGCAGGAAATCGCTTCCCTTTAATTAGCCCAGTAGACCAAAGGTCGGCTCGATCGATGAAGTCCCAACAGAAACAGCAGGCGTGCCATTGATTGTGAACGCTGATTAAAGGCTGTGCTTGGTGCCACGTCCCCCTCAGGACCTCGGGGTTTTGACGTGATTAATGTGGACTTGCTTCCGTGCTGTCGGCCCAGGGCGCGATCCTAATCCCACAGTTTGGGTCGTTTTCTGTCGCAGGTCTCTTCTACTTCCTGGGCTCCATCGTGAACTTCAGCCAGGACCCCGAGGTCCACTTCAAGTACATCCAGGCGGCGTGCAAGACCGGCCAGATCAAGGAGGTGGAGCGGATCTGCCGGGAGAGCAACTGCTACGACCCGGAGCGCGTCAAGAACTTCCTGAAGGTACACGGGGAAAACCCGCCGACAGAAACACGCATCACGTGGCGACCGGCACGCCAAGGGCAGTGAACATTTCTGTTCAGCGTTTCACAAACTTTGGCCTTCACTTTTTCCTTTTTATTTTATTTTTTTACTTTAAGCGACAGGCGCCATGGATTATGTATGCAAAGTATTTCAGCAGATAGTTTTTGGCCTTGGTTTGAGCTCTGACACAGTTCCTGGTTCACCAGTAGTCAGGAACTCTTGAGTCATGCTTAATTGCTCTGTTTTTTTCTTCCCACATTGTACGGAGTACGAGTTTAATGGAAGCGTACCTACGCTCTCCTCGCCTCACACTGCTGTCATCCCCTCACATTTCACATTTGATTAGATTTTTAAGAAATTTGTTCCTTTATATTTGGCTTTTCGCATGTCAGAATGAATTTGCCTCGTAGGAAACATTCTTTTTCGTGTCTGAACAGGTTTTCCCTCAGTACAACGTGGGTGCCAGCAGCTCTGATTGAGGTGGTGACCCAATTAACCTCCCACTTTTTCCCCCTCACACAGATTTTAAACTTTAATGAATGCATTCAGTAAATTTTTTTGTGGCTCTGTAGTTTGTACTCTGATTGGCAGCTGAGCTGTGTAAATATCATAGTGGAAAACCCCCACATTTATGGCTTTATTGAACGCTCTATTCCAGTGAGGGAGGCCTGTATTGAACATGTAATCTCTTCTCTTTACATATTGTAACGGTATTAACAGTAACCGCCAACTGTCATTTATTATATTAGGGGACTGTGTGCAGTCTGAAATCATAAATTATGATCTACAAATATAAATTGTGACAACACTGAAGCATTTCAGATGCATGCATAATATCTGGATATTTAATATTTTGACTATATTTAATTTCCAAATGTATCCCAAAAGTGTGTCACTTACCCTTCCTCGAGGGTAAGATGATCGACTGGTTTCCTCTGGGCTTTTTCCCCCCTGTGTCTGTGGGATGGGCAGGGTGACCATGTAAGCCCTTCCTTCCCTTCATTCGAAAGTTCGATCCCCGGCTGCGCCAGCCTGGTTTTGGCCGCGCGCCCCGTTCGGGGGAGGCGATTGGCTGTCTGCCCCAAGGGTGGGGTGGGAGGGAGAAGCCGGTACGCGTGCACAGAAACCTTCCCTGTGGGAAAATCGAATAGGCGAGTTCCGTCTCGAAGGAAGCGGTTCATTGCTGGCCCCGGGGGAAGTGGTTGGTCCCCTAGTTGCAAGCTCATGGGAGAGGGGGAATTGAAGAAATGGAGGGTATAATTTGCCACCAAATTGGAAGAAAAATGTGGAAAAATCTGAAATATATATTTTTTATTTTTTTAATTTTTTTAAGCAATGAATAGGAGTTGAAATCTGTCAAATACCATGACACCGATGCCCTGTATCAAGTACTGTACATTTCAAACAGTAAACCCAAAGACCTACATGTATCGTGAAAGCCAAAGATGGTGAAAGGTGTGTCGAGTGTGCTTTTCCAAAAGCGGGATTCAAGTCAGACAGTGCAATTTCATTACTGGAGTGAGTCATTCAGCTCTGAGGCACACCCGTTGTGAGGTGAAGCCAAGGGTTGACAGTGGGCCTGCGTTGGTTCTGGCCAGAACACTGCTGTCATTTTAAACTGTAACTGTTTGTCCCAGCTCTAGCCCAGGACACTGTTACAGGAGGCAGGTTTTTATTGGCCGAGAACGCACATTTCTAAAACGCTCTCCCTTCCTCTGGTTCTGCCAGGAGGCCAAACTGACTGACCAGCTCCCCCTGATCATCGTCTGCGACCGCTTCGACTTCGTCCACGACCTGGTCCTCTACCTGTACCGCAACAGCCTGCAGAAGTACATCGAGATCTACGTGCAGAAGGTACAGCCGGCCTCTGTGTACTTTCCTCTGTGTTTGAATGCAGCAATCGTTAAGGGCTTTTGGGTAATGGTAGAGATGACATGATCCTGCTTAACCATGTCTTCAAGTGTAGTTTGAGCGGGACAGGCCTCATCCAGTGCATGTGCTGTAATTTGTCTGTCTCTGTCTGTCTCTGTCTGTCTTTGTCTGTCTTTGTCTGTCTCTGTCTGTCTGTCTCTGTCTGTCTCTGTCTGTCTCTGTCTGCCTCTGTCTGTCCCTCTGACTGTCTGTCTGTGTGCGCTGCAGGTTAATCCCAGCCGTCTGCCTGTGGTGATTGGAGGGCTGCTGGACGTGGACTGCTCTGAGGACGTCATTAAGAACCTGATCCTGGTGGTGAGGGGCCAGTTCTCCACCGATGAGCTGGTGGCCGAGGTTGAGAAGAGAAACCGGTATGTGAGCAACCTCAGATCCCAGTGCCCAGTTTGGATTTCCAAATCCAGCCAAAAGATCACACAATTTTCACTCCCATCACTTCCATCTCCGTGAAAATGTGTTGATTTCCAGCTTTTCCGCGAGTGTGTGTCCATTGAGCTAATTCACTACTCGCTGCGTTCGTCTCCACAGCCTAAAGCTCCTCTTGCCATGGCTGGAAGCTCGCATCCACGAGGGCTGCGAGGAGCCGGCCACCCACAACGCCCTGGCCAAGATCTACATCGACAGCAACAACAACCCAGAGCGATTCCTGCGGGAGAACCCCTTCTACGACAGCCGCGTGGTGGGCAAGTACTGCGAGAAGAGGGACCCCCACCTCGCCTGCGTGGCCTACGAGAGGGGGCAGTGCGACCAGGAGCTCATCCACGTGAGTGTGGGAGCCTCGCATCATGTTATTAGTCTCTGCTCCGTGCAATACAAAATGCAGTGCCTTTGTGTCCTGTGTATTCTGCAGTACACCTATACCCGTCTATATGCTGTAATGCCTTTTGTTAAAATTGTATTTATGTTTTTTTTTGACTTCGTATTTAAACCTGCAACTCTCAGGTTCAATATCCGGAGCTCCAACCTCCGGTCTCTAAAATAAATATATTATTATGTTATATTAAATGATGTAATAATGGCAATAATGTAATGAAAAATCTTATTTTTTCATTCCAATTAAAGATGGTGTCACTAAGTAAATGTTTTAATTTGAGCGGGGTTAATCACACGTCCGATATCGATTCACTGCAGGTCTGCAATGAGAACTCCCTCTTTAAGAGTCTGTCACGGTACCTGGTCCGCCGCAAGGACCCAGAGCTGTGGGCCAGCGTTCTGCTGGAGAGCAACCCCTACAGACGGTCCCTCATCGACCAGGTGGGTCCCCCCGTTCCCCGTTGGGGGGCAGAGAAAAAGCTCTTGTCTCCCGCGAGCAGCGCCTGATTCGTGAGGCGGCTGTCTCTCCACAGGTGGTGCAGACCGCTCTGTCTGAAACCCAAGACCCGGAGGAGGTGTCTGTCACCGTCAAGGCCTTCATGACGGCCGACCTTCCCAACGAGCTCATTGAACTCCTGGAAAAGATCGTCCTGGACAATTCGGTCTTCAGTGAGCACAGGTACACATTCGTTTTCTTTTTCTTTCTTTTCTTTCGTTTTTTAAAAAAAAAAAAATTGTTTCTGGGGTTTTTTATCCCATTTTCTCCCAATTTGGTAGCCAATTAGACCCGCTATTTTAAGTCAATCCCCCCCTAGTAATGTGAGTTTGCTGCCGTAGTCCTGCAACCTCGCCCAAGTATCAACCGTAACCTCGCCCAAGTATCAACCGTAACCCGGTACTACAGGGCCATTCTTATGCGCAGCGAATCTCATGTCGGCTTCCCTCCCCCCTCCCTGGGGCAGACAGCCAATCGCCACCCCCGGTGGCACTCCCGGCCAGAGCCGACTCTGGCGAGACGGGGAATTGAACCCCGGTCTCCGTGGCCAGTGTCGGACGTTGTAACCACTGGGCCACCCGGGAGGCCAGGTACACACATTCGTTTTAACAATGCATTTTAAAGCGGGCGTTCAAATCAATTTTTTGCAGATTAAGTTTCTGCGAAGAATGAAGGCGACTCACTGGAGAAATGTATATTCAATGCTGCTGCAATACGCACGTGAATATATAATCGAACGATGTCCGTGTTAATATTATGGACACGTTGGCAGGTGCTGTAAAACTGAACTTAATACAAAATACAACACTGTTTAACAATGAATATGGAGTTGATATCTGTGAAAGACCATATAGATGTGTCACCATAGAAGTGTGTCAGTTGTTTTTTTTTTTAGTTTGTTTTTTTTTACAATGTTTTATTTCTTTACAATGTTTGATATCTTATTCTTGTGTTTTTAGAAACCTGCAGAACCTCCTGATCCTCACGGCCATCAAAGCCGACCGCACTCGCGTGATGGAGTACATCAACCGCCTGGACAACTACGATGCGCCCGACATCGCCAACATCGCCATCAGCAACGAGCTCTTTGAGGAGGCCTTCGCCATCTTCAGGAAGTTTGACGTCAACACCTCAGCAGTGCAGGTCCGTACGAACGTGGTCCCCCCTCCCCCGAACTCCGAATGTTAGAACGGGGGCACGCAACTCTGGAGTGTTTCTGGTGGCTGACAACGCTTAGGTTGTGAGTTCAATTCCCATTGGGACCGCATATACTGACAAATATATGCATTCATTACTGTAAGTCGCTTTGGATTAAAGCGTCCACTAAATGGCAATATATTATTATATATGTATTTTTGCTGCATCCAAACCCCTAAGTACATAAATGGATTAATTATTGGGCTTAATGAACACGGGCGACCATGTGCTGGAGGTTCTCAGCGTTTCATCATTCACACTCTGAACAGTCAGACTCAGGCTCTTAATATTCAGTCGTCCTATATAATCAAGAGGAAAACAAAACCCGAGTGGAACAGAAAACCAGAAACATCTGGCACTCCAGGACCAGGGTTTCCCCAGCCCCCTGTCCTAGAGCGCTCCTGCCTTCCCCTCGTCCGTCCCCTTCTCACCCCCCTCTCTCTCCCGGCGGGCCTGCAGGTGCTGATCGAGCACATCGGGAACCTGGACCGGGCCTACGAGTTCGCCGAGCGCTGCAACGAGCCGGCCGTGTGGAGCCAGCTGGCCAAGGCGCAGCTGCAGAAGGGCCTGGTGAAGGAGGCCATCGACTCGTACATCAAGGCCGACGACCCCTCCTCCTACATGGAGGTGGTGCAGGCGGCCGACCAGAGCGGTAAGGGGCCCGGCCCAGAGGATGCAGCGGTCACGTGGATCATCTCGACTTAATCTTGGCTTCTCGTGTGGTATTTGTGTTACGACCGGGGTTTTAGGGGGTCAATTCAGGATATTCATTGAAATTCAATTTATTAATTGGAAAATCCCTATAGAACATTATGGGTATTTCTTTAAATTCATGATTTGAATTTCAATGAATATCTTGAATTGAAACTGAATTGACCCCCAAACCCTGGTTGTAACACAATCCAAAACATTTCCTTAATTGGCTGAATTGAATTGAAATGGCATTAACTCCACCCCTGGTCAGTTGTATTTATATTGCTTCCTCATTTTAAGCATTTGAGGAACTTACATGATTAGAGTAAGACGTATTAAAGTTACTAGGGATGTTAATGATTAACCGATGATTGATGAATCGCCGTTAAGATTGATCACGCATATCAAATTAACGATTATGTATCATAGCACTACGGAGTTATCCAATAGCACAAACTCTAGTGAGTGTAATAATATTGCTTTGAAACAACAGTTAAAACCTTGTTGATTTTTAAAAATATATCTAGCAATATTTCACGAAAGAAACAATTTACAACGACAAAACATTTTTGTTATATTTTGTATAGTCTAACGTTACCTCAGCCGACAATGGCGTGGTCTCTTGAATTCGCTAAGCACGCCTGACGTTACTTCTGCATTTCTGTTTTTGGTGAAATCATGTTTTTTTGGCACGACAGTATTTATGCATCCCCGGGACATCTGTTCTGTCCGAACGGGTGTTCTCAGAGGCTGGTCTTGCCGTAAACAGGCTGCGCACACGGCTCACCCCTGAACACATGGATATGCTTATATTCTTAAATAAAAACCAGTAAGGGGACGAGTTGAGAGATTTTTTTCTTTTCTTTTTTCTTTTCCAAGTTGCCAAGCCTCTGCTGCCGGACAGCCCTTTTCATTTCAAAAGGAATATTGTTTTCATTGTTAGGCATACTGAATGATGTTTCATTTCCTTCATAATTCTTATTGTTTTATGCTGTTAAAATAGGCCCGTGTATCAAAAGTTTGACTAAAGATTTGATTGTATTTTGTATTCTGTCATACGCTACATTTTGCAGTTTTTTAGTTTTTTGTTGTTTTTTAAAGATTAATCGATTGTTTGTTGACGTGGGCGACAATCGATCAAGGAAATTTCTTAAAATTAGCATCCCTAAAAGTAACACGGTGAAAAGGCATAGTTGACTTTGCAGAAGTTGGTGCTGTGCAAATGGCCCATTACGAGGTCATGCAGTGATTTGATGCTGAGCGTTCTCTTGTGCAGGAAACTGGGAGGATCTGGTGAAGTTCCTGCAGATGGCTCGGAAGAAGGCCCGCGAGTCGTATGTGGAGACAGAGCTCATCTTCGCCCTGGCCAAGACCAACCGCCTGGCCGAGCTGGAGGAGTTCATTAACGGGCCTAACAACGCCCACATCCAGCAAGTACGCACAGCACAGCACAGCCCAGCACGCCCGGCCGCTAGACCACCACTCTCAATGCTAACAGAGGACGGTCGTCTCTCAATGCTAACAGAGGACGGTCGTCTCTCAATGCTAACAGAGCGGGACGGTCGTCTCTCAATGCTAACAGAGGACGGTCGTCTCTCAATGCTAACAGAGCGGTAGTCTCTCAATGCTAACAGAGCGGTAGTCTCTCAATGCTAACAGAGCGGTAGTCTCTCAATGCTAACAGGACGGTCGTCTCTCAATGCTAACAGAGGACGGTCGTCTCTCAATGCTAACAGAGGACGGTCGTCTCTCAGTGCTAACAGAGGATGGTCGTCTCTCAGTGCTAACAGAGGATGGTCGTCTCTCAGTGCTAACAGAGCAGTAGTCTCTCAATGCTAACAGAACGGTAGTCTCTCAATGCTAACAGAGGCGGTAGTCTCTCAATGCTAACAGAGCGGTAGTCTCTCAATGCTAACAGAGGACGGTCGTCTCTCAATGCTAACAGAGCAGTAGTCTCTCAATGCTAACAGAGGACGGTTGTCTCTCAGTGCTAACAGAGCAGTAGTCTCTCAATGCTAACAGAGCGGTAGTCTCTCAGTGCTAACAGAGCGGTAGTCTCTCAATGCTAACAGAGCGGTAGTCTCTCAGTGCTAACAGAGCGGTAGTCTCTCAATGCTAACAGAGCGGTAGTCTCTCAATGCTAACAGAGGACGGTCGTCTCTCAATGCTAACAGAGCGGTAGTCTCTCAATGCTAACAGAGCGGTAGTCTCTCAATGCTAACAGAGGACGGTCGTCTCTCAATGCTAACAGAGCGGTAGTCTCTCAATGCTAACAGAGCGGTAGTCTCAATGCTAACAGGGAACAGTTGTCTCTCAATGCTAAGAGAGAACTGTGGTCTCTCAATGCTAACAGAACAGTAGTTTTTATTCCTCTTTTTTTCTTTCTGTTATGTTTTTGGATTTTTTACTGCACATCAGATCGTCTGAGCTGTTTGTTTTTCTGTCTTTTCTCCCCAAGGTTGGCGACCGTTGCTACGATGAGAAAATGTACGATGCAGCTAAGTTACTGTATAACAATGTGTCCAACTTTGGACGATTGGCCTCCACTCTGGTCCACCTGGGAGAGTACCAGGCAGCGGTGGACGGAGCCCGCAAGGCCAACAGCACACGAACATGGAAGGAGGTGAGGGGGTGGAGGGGGCTGCTTCCTGTCAGAGCTCAGAGAATTCACCCAGTGTATTTGTCTTCCTCGTGGTTTAATCTAACATACTGCATTGTCATGTAATACGATCATTTAGATTACGTGATGCACAACTAAGGCAGGTTATTGTATTTTTCCTGCGCAGTAACATTCCTTAGTCTCTCTTCTGTGTATTAAAGTACTCCGGTTCTACCTTTTTTTTTCTCATTCAGCAATGGTCAATCAGAAGAATAGTGCTTTGAGATTTAGAAAAGTGCTATAATATATAACAATAATAATAATAATTATTATTATTATTACTACTATTATTAATACGAATACAAGTTGCACATGACTGATTTAGTTAATATTCTGATTTGTTTCTCTAGGTGTGCTTCGCCTGTGTGGATGGGACGGAGTTTCGTCTGGCACAGATGTGCGGCCTGCACATTGTTGTTCACGCTGACGAACTAGAGGAACTCATCAACTACTACCAGGCATGTCATAAGAGCCCTCAGCACAGAATTATCGCATGGGTTACACCATTTTAGCGTGATGGTTGTGTGTCTGTGTGTGAGACACAGCGGTGTACATATTAAGTGCAGTAGGTTTTCACTTTGCAATTCTAGAATCTTTGTTTAAACGTTTAAAAAAATGTAACTGTCAGTTTGCTTCGATTCAGGAATACTAGGTTGATAGTCTGTGTTTGTGTGTGTGCTCGCTCGCTCCTTCGTTCGTTCGTTCGTTCGTTCGTTTGTTTGTTTGTTTGTTCATTCCTTCGTTCGTTTGTTTGTTTGCTCATTCAAAGCCCACAGAAAGCCAATACTGTGCAGACCCATTCCTGTACATTTCACACAACACAGCTTGCAGTTTTATACAGCTGGTTTTGGTCTGTTTTATTGTCCCTTACCGCAAATGGCCTATACAGCCCGCCCTGAAAAACTTTGCTAGGTGGCCATTGACAATGACGCCCATTTACGATCTTCAAAGTGAGGGTTTCTGGGCTGACAGATTTAGCCTAAGTTTGCGAAAGCTAAAGATGTAGTTGAAGTTTGTGAATCTTGGAAGAGATGGAAGAGACGAACATTGACTGACATGTGCGGATGTTAGAGACGAGGCAAGAGGGTGAATGAACGTATATCTCCTCTCCCTCCTCCCTCAGGACCGCGGTTACTTCGAGGAGCTGATCACCATGCTGGAGGCGGCCCTCGGTCTGGAGCGGGCACACATGGGCATGTTCACCGAGCTCGCCATCCTCTACTCCAAATTCAAGCCCCAGAAGATGCGGGAGCACCTGGAGCTCTTCTGGTCCCGGGTCAACATCCCCAAGGTAAGGACGGGGGGTGGGGCTGGGGGCTGGGAGTCACTGCAAAAGTGAGCCTGCGGTAGAACACCACAGTAGTGATTGGTGAATGAAGTGTCACGGCAACCAAAATGGGTGGAGCTTCAATATGCTACTAGGAATTCACCGATTTCAACCAATCATTGGTATTTGTTGTGAAGAGAATAACCCTTTGTTTGTTTCAAACAAGACAGCAATTGGCCGCTAATGGTAGCACCACAGGCAAGTTTTTCTCCCCACATTGTTTATTAAGGAATGTCAACAGAAACTCACAACATTGCAAATACGACCCAGTTTTGCTTTAGGTATATTTATAAAAATGTAATATTTCTTTCTGTGGCTGCCCTGTTGATTACAATAAATGTAATGATGTAAAATAAAACGTAGAACAAGTTTAATGGGGCAATTTGCAAACCTGTTGGTGGGCGCTGTAATGTAATGGTGCAGCATGTTAATTGTGGGGCGTGTTAACGGTTCGTTCAATTTGCGTTTCTAGGTTTTAAGGGCTGCTGAGCAGGCCCATCTGTGGGCGGAGCTGGTCTTCCTGTACGACAAGTACGAGGAGTACGACAACGCCATCATCACCATGATGAGTCATCCCTCAGACGCCTGGAAGGAGGGCCAGTTTAAAGACATCATCACCAAGGTAACGCGTCATGCAGAGACCACCGGGTACAGCGCACGCATTTCACATTTTCTACCTGTCACAAATTGTGCTTGTTCCTGCTGTGGAATGGTTTTGTGCTTAGGCCATGTGGCTTTTTAATGAGTCCATTTGTGGTTTTCCTGCCATTTTGTAGGTGGCCAACGTGGAACTGTATTACAAAGCCATTCAGTTTTATTTGGAGTTCAAACCGTTGCTGCTGAACGACCTGCTCATAGTGCTGTCCCCGGCTGGACCACAGTCGTGCGGTCAACTTCTTCAGCAAGGTAACCGTCCTCTTACAGTTCCCCCCTTTCACACAATGAACTGCAAAGCCACCGCTCCTTCATGCTACTTTCTGTTGTGACATAATGAACACCAATAACTTGGTGTGTGCTTTTCCTTTTCCCTCTCCCTCTCCCTCTCTCCAGGTCAAGCAGCTTGCACTGGTTAAACCGTACCTGCGGTCTGTACAGAACCACAACAACAAGTCCGTCAATGAAGCACTTAACAACCTCTTCATCACAGAGGAAGATTATCAGGTTTGAAGCTCTTGTCTTTTCGGTCTTTTAACGTGTCCTTAAATATTTAGCGTGAATGTAAACACCCTGTAGCCACCCAGTGGAGACCGCATTGTATGTCCACACCAGAGGGGAGAGGTCCATATTCTGTGAAGAGGGTCTTTGACCAAAACAAAGAGGTTTATGACGCTGGCATGCAGAAGGTCTTCCTGTCTACGTGCCTTTTCCTGCCGCTGTTAGCAGAGTTCCCACGGGCCCCAGAAAACCTTCAAAGTGCTCCATTTCCATCTGAATTGAATTTGAACTTGGCTTTGGCACAAAGTGCTACTTTGGTATTCAGGAATTTATCAAACGCTTATTTTTATGTGCTTCCAGCAAAAATCCAAGCCGTTGTAAATTCAATTACATCATCTTGTTTCACAATGCTCCCTGATAAACTGGTTACAGCGTGAGGGTGGCGGGTTTTCAATCCAAAAAAACGTCTTGTGAAGTCTTCACTGTAGTCCGTTATAAAAATAATTAACTTACAAGTAAAATCCTTGAAAACTTTTTTGGAAAATTGTCCTTGAAGGTTCTTGCGTTCTGGCGGGATAGCACAGCGGGAAGCCCTGCGTTGAGCGCTACGAGCCGGCAGAAGTGACTCTCGTCTCGTCTCTCCCCCTTTCCTCTCCTCTCCCCTCCCGCAGGCCCTGCGCACATCCATAGACGCCTACGACAACTTCGACAACATCTCCCTGGCCCAGAGCCTGGAGAAGCACGAGCTGATTGAGCTGAGGAGGATCGCCGCCTACCTCTTTAAAGGGAACAACCGCTGGAAACAGAGCGTGGAGCTCTGCAAGAAGGACAAGCTCTACAAGGTACCTGCAGAATCCTGCCACGTGTTTACATCCTGGACACTCTCTCTCACACAGACACACACACACACACAACCGCTGGAAACGGAGCGTGGAGTTGTGCAAGAAGGACAAGCTGTGCAAGGTGGACGGTGTTCGTTCGGCCAGTTTCTGTTCCCACTCTTAGTGGCACAAAGCCTCACCTCCATGTTTTTCATTTTGCTTGTGTAGTGATTCACTTGTTTGTTTGTTGGGGAGAACTAGTGCCCGATGCATTGTACATGGTGTGTTTGCCAAGGCTACTTTCCAACACTTTGCCTTAGATGGGCTTTGGTGACTGTATTTAATGGCTGTGAAAATGTATTCAGAATAATATCTGTTAATATGAAGTCAAGCTGACAATGGTGGAAAAAGTGTTAAATGGTAAATTTACAATGATAAAGGTTTTAAATGTCATAATCACAGTTTTGATTTAGCTTCTGCCACGACTTTGCTTTTCTATTCAAATCCCATTTGTCCAAAAGATGTTCCAGCCACAGGAACTATACAATTATTAATAATTTGTGTACAAATGATGAGCAAAGAAATCAGTGCAACAAACTGTTTTGCCTTGCTGTGAAGGAGTTGAGCATAAAACAAGAGGCTAAATAAGCATCTATAAAAAATGATTAACTTCCATTGTTAAAATCTCGCCCCACACCACTGATTCAAGCGGTCATCCCAACCTTCTTGCTTGGCCTTCCCAGGATGCAATGCAGTACGCGTCCGAGTCGAAGGACACAGAGCTGGCGGAGGAGCTGCTCGGGTGGTTCCTCCTGGAGGAGAAGAAGGAGTGCTTCGCCGCCTGCCTGTTCACCTGCTACGACCTGCTGCGGCCCGACGTGGTGCTGGAGACGGCCTGGCGGCACAACCTCATGGACTTCTCCATGCCCTACTTCATCCAGGTCATGAGGGAGTACCTGAGCAAGGTGAGCCAGCGGTTCCGGCGGACCACGTCCCGCCACCTCGCTTCTCAAAACGCCAGTCCCCCGTGCGGCTTGCCCCGAGTTACTCAACCTGCTCTCGCAGTCAGATGGCAGGGTGGGATTTCAGATGGCTAAACGTTAACGCCGCACGCAGAAAAGCAGAATGCGGTCACCCCAACGACCCCCTCTCTGCGGCCTTTGAGGATGCTCTGTCCGCACCTGGGCCCCCCACCCCAGAGAGCTTGCAGGCAGCGCAGACGTGCCACAAGGAAACCTTCTCAGCTGGTCACACTGATCTCAGATCATTCCAGCCCTCTTCTCCCCTTTTTTTAAATGTCTGTCATCTAAGTCTCCGCCCTGCATAAACTCTCCTTCTCTTTTTAATATTAGACTGAAGCTTTGTGCTTTCCTTGTTTTCATTTTTTTTTTTTTTTTCATTTTATTTATTTATTGCTCTTTTCCCCATAGAAGCGTGTTGCAAAATAGATGTGATGATAATACAATCACATTCTTAATAAATTAATGCAGTAATAATTATAATTGGATGAGCTAAAAGAAATGAATGCATTTCTCACAGCGTTTGCACCATGTTGTTTTTTCCGTCATTGATATTTGTTTTCGACATTCCCTCTGTCGCTAAAGGCACATCGGAAAACGTTCAATGGAAATATCAATGCCAGCGTTTTTACCAACACAGGAAGTTCCACACTGTTGTTCACCTTGGGCCTGTAACTTCTTCAGTTCTTTGTACTTTAAACCAGGGAGGCCAAAGCACTCTAGAGCTGAGACAGGCCCGTGCATGTGTGTCACACCGGTCTAATGCATCGGTCTAACCGTGTCCACAATTGGACTCTGGATGCACAGGAAATAAATCCCTACGTCTGTTATTGGCATGCAAAAATGGAATCCATCAGGCAGGCAACACTGTTTGTTTGAAAGGTAGCTTTTTTCACAAATTTGTTTGCATTTGCTTTGTTGTTATTGGTTTTTTTGTGGGGGTGGGGGGGTGGGTTTGGTAACACTCTCTGATGGTGTTTTACGCCTCCCTGGTTGTTTGCCGTCTCTCCCTTGCTTTTCCAATGCTGAGTAAATAGTCTGATTTTCATTTTATTTTATTTTTTCTCTAAGCTGCTCCTCTGAATTCCCTTTCAGGTTGATGCGATTAAGGAAAAGGTGACAAAGTCGATTCTTCCTTTTTTTGCATTTTGTTTTTAGTCCGGAGGAGTGAAACCTCAGGAAACCTGCATGAGTCGTCTTCGTCCTCCTCCTCCTCCTCCTCCTCCTCCCATGTCACACTGCTGCTTCTAAAACCCACACATTCAGTAGCGCCTCTTGAGTTTCCTCCAGGCCCCTGACATAGAGCGGGCAGAGCCGTGCCTCACTCCCTTAGAGCCAGCCCTGCAGATACTACTAATAAAGCCCGCCCGTAGAGCGAGGGGACTACAGCCAGCCACCGCCTTGCTGTCTGCTATTGGTTCCCAGTCCTGTTTCACCATATTGACAGTGTTGAACTCTGTAAACTGTAAAAAAAATGTTTGAAAAAAAAAAAAAAAAAAATGGACATCTTTGGCTATTCAAACTGCATCCATGCAAGTTGATTTATTTACAGGAATCAAGTTCTGAATCTGTGGGCTTTCGGCATGATGCCACAAAAGGGTTGCATGAAATCAGAAATCTGTCAATCTTCTCCACGCCATTCCATCTGGAGAGACTGTGGCATGAATGCAGTTTGAGTAGCGTTTTGAGGTGGGCCAGAGTCGCCCTCCGTAGCGAACAGTGGAATGGTCTGTAATGGTTACACATGTGCTGCGGCCCCTGCCAAGGACTGTAAACCAGTGGTAGACTGCATTTGACTGTTTCACTAAATTGTAGGTGAAGAATGTACGTTCGTTTATGAAGCGACTACTCTTTTCAGAATTTCGTCAAGTTCTTGTGGCCTCTTAAGATGTTAAAATATTATATCATCATTTTATAAATGATTAATTCAATTCATTATTGTAAATGTCTTGATTAACAATTCCGTAGAATCAGCGTTCATAACTTCTAGGGTTGCCTGGAGGCTCAGCCTGCTAAGACGTACCCCACGGTTTGGTATCTAATCCAGGTTGTGCCAGGCCGGCGGCCCTATAATCGGCTGTAGTGTCGCCAGGGTGGTGGGCTTCGGTCCGCAGGTTTTTTCCCGTCTCATCGCACGCTGGCAGCCTCCTCTGGTCGAGCGGGATCTGTAAATCTGCCTGCACCAGCTGCGCATGAAGTGCACTCCTCTGGCACAGCGCCTGCACGGCTGAGCTGGAGGACTGCGCAGTTAGCGGCTGGTGGAACGAGCTCCACTGGAGAGGAGAATTGACGGAGGAGGTTGAGGCGATGCGACCAGCCTAGAAATACAATTGGGCATGTCAACGTGGGAGAACGGGGTTAAACATTGGCTTAAAACAAAATCTTACATTTCTGTTAAGAATATCTCATTAAGATATTGACACCCATTCAACAAGTGATATTTCATCTTAATTTAATCTTGCGTGGGTTTAAGGTTCACCAGTGTCTGTGAAAGACTCAAATTCCACAGGAGCTGAAAAGGGTGGTCCTTCTCTAGAGCGTACCAACAGAAAAGTGTGTGTGTGTGCGTGCGTGTGTGTGTGTGTGTGTGTGTGTGTGTGTGTGTGTGTTGTGGGGGAAAAAAACCGTAACAGCAATGCGGAGTGTGAAATCCAGGCTACACTTTGTTTTAAAGCAGCATGCGTTTTTTGGTTTTTTTACCCTGTTCATAGCGATAAGCGACACTGTTTATGACATCGCTGTTTGGCTGTGCCTGCTGTCTCGGCAGCCTCTTCTGATTGGCCGTGATAACAACCATCATCCGCTCCTCACTCTTCCTGCTTTCCGCACACTTGCCCTCTATTTCCATGCACACATTTTAACAGTGGAGTAACATGACTACTCGCATGCGTGTTCTTCTCCTACCTTTCTCAAAGCGTCGCGCTTGTTCAGATTTCTCCGGGGGGAAGAGCCTTTTTTTAACAGAACCGTACTAATTGGTGCTTAAGGAGAGGCATGTAGGGAACTGAACCCAGTTTCAAAGACTCGACCCCAAGAGGAAGTGGTAGTTTTGTTTCATGTTTGGATTACGGTCATACGGTCATTTTTTTGGGGAGTCAGGGCAGTTCGGACCTGTATGTTAAATCTCATTGAGCCCAAGTAGTTAGTTTAAATGATCGCGGCTTATTTTAGGACTGTTCCCTCTTACCGCTTTTGCTAGCTCAAGGCATCTTTGCCGCCCGCTAAAACTCTTTCGCGAATGTTTCCAAAACCCGATCGACCCTTTTTTCCTAACCGCTTACAAACCTTGCGCTATGCTTCTAAGTTCTTATTCCGGCGGTCATGGTTTAAACTTTGTTCTCGTTTTTAAAGTATTTCCCTTTTGAAGGTTCCTTTTGAAGGTTCCTTTTGAACGTGTTGTGTGCAGACAGTAAGAGCGGAGGTCAGGTTTGGCCACGTGAGGTGTACTGGAAAGAGCATCAGGCTGTGTGGCCAGAAGGCCGTGGGTTTTTGTCTGCGGTGACTTTGCTCATGTTCCCCAGTAAAACTGTATTGTAAATCCCTCTTGGCAAGGACAACCGCTAAGCGAATACAGACACGACAGTGATACATTTTAATAGTGGATTCGTCCGAAAGGACGTACACACGCAGGGATTCCCCTTCTGAAGAAGTTTGCCGTTTGCAGAAGTCCTCCAGCTGACACACGCTCGGCTCCTCAAACACTTCTGTGGCAGTGCATTGGTTTTATGATGTTGCAGAAATGTTGTCAGAACGTCACCTTTTTTTTTCTTTTTTTTTTTCTCCAATCTTTGGGTTTGGTTCTCTACATTCAGTTCCAATCAATATAAAACATGAAACAAAAGGTGGTGGCTTGATGGTGGGACCATTTTCTGTGCATTAGAAATAGTCCAAATTGGATGAAGTCCTCTAGTTAACCAGTAGACACCCTCTCCCCGCTCCCGTCCCCTGACATAGAACTCTTGTTATTAAGACAGTGGAAAGGCTTTGCATTTATTTATAAATGCATCCTGTACCAAATGCATCCACTGCTGAGAAGTCACGTGAAAGGGCTCAGAGCCCTTCACAGCAAGAGTTCCCCCCCTTCGCCTAAGAAATGGTCCCACCCATCCCAGTCATTGTGTCCTTTAACAACAACACCAACACCGCCCCGGGGGTTTCAATGAAGGCTTTTTACAGCAGTTCTCATGGGAGTGCCCCCTGCTGGCCATCATGCGCTGGCTCACTTTCCCGCCCAAACTCTTTCAGGTGGACAAGCTGGATGCCTCCGAGTCGCTGAGGAAAGAGGAGGAGCAGGCCACCGAGACTCAGCCCATCGTTTACGGTAGGGGCCCCTCTCCTTCGTCCCTCCTCCTCCTCTTCCTCCTCAGCCCCCACTCAACTGAATTACCACACACACACCTCAGAATGGTTAACTGGTACATAAATACTTGTACCCAGAAGCATGTCTTATTAATTCATTCGTGGATCCAGCTTATGTAAGACATGTAGCTACTTCGTACAGTATAGATATTTTATCATTGCGATGATCTCGATATTACCAGGGATGTTTAAGCAGTTTTTTTTAATCTGCTACAAAAACCTGACTAAAATATGCCTTTTATGAAATATTTGGCAACTCTTGATACTCCTGGATCTCAAAACATGCATTCGTAAATGTTTATCATTTTCATCCTCAATACTTAAGGCAGGTTACAGCTGACAGTGTTGTCCATTCAGTGAAATTCTGTCCTTTCGTGGGTTATATTCCCCCGTCTTGAGATGGGTAGAAGTTGAAACCGCCTGTCCCTAGTTTGACTTGTGTTGTGTGTCTGTCTGTAAAACGCTTGTGTTTCAGGCACACCCCAGCTGATGCTCACCGCCGGACCCAACGTAGCGGTTCCCCCTCCGCAGGCCTACGGCTACGGCTACACGGCGCCCGCCGGCTACGGCCAGCCCCCCCCGCCACAGCCCGGCTTCGGCTACGGCATGTAAGAAACCTCCCCCCCACCCCCACCCCACGCCCAGAGCCTACAGCCCGCCTCTCCTTAAGGTCTTCACCAGCTCATTAAGGTCTTCTACTCACAACAGGGGATACTGTACAAACAAGCAAAGTTATGCTTTTTTATTATTATTATTATTGTTCTTGTTGTTGTTGTTGTTGTTGTTATTGTTTCCTTTAAACTGTCATGAAGGACTCCATTTTATTTTATTTCTATTGGGGAAAAAAAGAATTGGACCATGAGGTTTCTTTTTTAACATTCCATTTGTCCATATTGCTTGAATGCTTTTTGTTCCATGTTTTGTTTTTTGTTTTTTTGTTTTTTTTGTTTTTTTCAAGGGGAATAGTTTGTGCTGAAAAGAGGGCTTTACTTGTGAAGAGAATACGTCCCGTCCCCCCACCCCACCCCCGTAATGTCTGTTTTTCAAGCATCCAATTTGCACTCTGTAGTGAGAAGAAACCAATCTTCATTTCGATGTGTGTGATTAGCTTGATCAGTCCGTCTGTAAAATGCATTTGACCATCGTATATCCAGGAGGAGAAAAAGAGTAGGCCTACAGTGTTCCTACTGTGTGAACCTCGCCGCTTCCACGCATTCAACTAGAAACACTAAGTAACGCCAGTATACCCTGCACATAGCCCTCTGGAATTATTTAAAATGCATACAGACATATTAAAACTACGTTTTAGTCCTTTCCAGCGTATACAGGTTCTCCAGTTAACCGTATAGAAGTATTTTTGATTTTTTTTTCTTTGTTTGTTTGCTTGGGTTTTTTTTTGGTTTTTTCCCACTCCATGTGTAACATATGACCTTTATGTGCTGTATACAGTGCTCTTGTGTTGGACCATTTACATTTTTGAGGAGGGGAGGGGAAAAAGACTTCTGAATCCTGTATGTATTCTCACCCCCCTTCATTTCTTGTGCTGAGGTTTGTGTGTGCTGGATGTTGTGGTGTTCTAGGTCACTGTTTTGACTGTACAGAAGAAGAATGGATTTAAAACCTGATACAACTTGCTCCTCCTTCCAGTTTTGTTTGTGCAATTTGCTCAAATCAAAAATAAAATTACAGGACCGTGGTTGGTGTCTTCATCGTATGCTTATATATGTTTAAAATATCAACTATAACTCCCCCCACCCTTTAAAAAATAATTAAAGATTACCTGTTATATTCTTAAGCAAATGTATTGAGATTTTATTTAATTGTTGTGCATCTAAAATGAAGTAATTCCAGCATAAACCTTGGATTTCATTAAATGACATGGCAGTTTTCTTTTCCACATAAAAAATAAAGACCTTGTTTGTCAAGAACTGTCTTGTGTAATACCTGTGCCATGTTATCTTCTTGCTGTTTGTTCATAAATTCATAGCTTGTTGCTAAAGATCTGGGTAAACGTGTCATTTTGAATTTGTCAGCTGTTCTATAACTTGGATCCTATTTTGGTTCACTTCCCTTGCTTTTAAAAAATATATATATAAAAATTGGGAAAAGCTTTGGGCAACGAACGCAATAACATCCTGAATGAATGTTGGCACATGGTTCTAAACTCATAAGTGTCCACGGATTGTAAGTTCTTAAATGTCTGTCTCCTTGTTTTCAATTACAACACTTCAAACCATATTTTATTCCCATAATCAGTTGTTGTGAAAAGAAGGCACTGGCCTACAGAGGGCATTGTAACCAAAATTGGTAATCCACTTGGGGGTGGGGGGGGGGAGTCGGGAGGGGCTCTTGGAAATGTTAACTTTGAAGAATGTGGATTTAGAATGAATTCAACGGGACCGTTTTGCGCTAATACAGAAAACCCCATGTTGTCTTGAAATGGCATTTTATCATCCAAAGCAGCTGCTTGGTGTAGTTGTACCTGCAATAACGACCAGTGGCGCTGTCGACATTGAGTCTGTGGTTTACAAAGAGGATTTGGTCACACTTGATATGTAACGCAACTTCATAAGGCAATGTCTTCATAAAGCATATATGAGCCCATTCATGAGCATGGTATCACTCCTCTTTGAGCGATTAATTTTCAGCTCTGCGTTTTATTTTATCCTTGTTTTTTTACATCCCATGCTATAAGAACGGTCAGCCATCATCTGCTGCAGTTTGTAAAAGCTCTAATTTAGTGGTAATTCCGCGCTTATGATCATGTTGCATATGCAATAAGCAGGCCTTGAGAAGTTGCTCTTGATATAACGGGTGTGACTGAAAGATTTTAACTATTGAAAGATGTTTAAGAGATTTTAATGGATAATTGTTTGGCTTATAAAGTGTGTTTAGAGCTGTGATTAAAAAATAGTTAACTGAAAAACCTTTGAGTAGCCCATTTGTGGATTTTTTTCTGTTTCTACTCTACATAGTTCAGTACTTCAGACATTTCGATAATAGCATGTTGCACGCTTGGGATGGGCAGGACACTGGAATTTAGTTTATTTAAATTACGTAATTGTCCTCGGTGAGAGATTGTGAGAAGTGTATATTCAGAATATCCTGATTTTTTATGTCAATTAAAATCATTGAATCACTTGAACAGGAACAGGTTCACATACTTGTGTAATAAAATCAATGGCGTGCCTTCAACATGATTTTTTAAATTAATGTAAAAAACGTCTTAAAGGTGGATAATGAACATTAATTAACCTGTCTCATCTGACCTTAGAATACTCATTAAATGATTTATCTCCTGAAGTGTTTAAACACAAATTAAAAACTAAAAACCTGCTGCATATGGTGTAAATGTGTGTGTGTCTGTCTGTGTGATTGTGGTTTGAGTGTGTGCATGGTGCCATTAGCCCTCAGCAGCGAATGGCTGCAGTTATTTCCTTTAAAAATCAGGTATCTTCTAGGCCATGGTTATTGTTGTAACAAATTGTCAGTCGGTCAGGACACAATCTTTTGGGGAAGATGGCCCCAATGACCACATGGCCATGCCTTTAAAATATTTGCATGTTGACAAGGTATAGTTCTTGTGTTCTCAGATTTATTTAGATAAGTATTTGGACCCCTCGCATTAATATTTGGTGGAGGCACCTTTCACTGCAATAACAGCTTTATGCCTTTTTGGGTATGTTTCTACCAGCTTTGCACACTGGTTGGAGGTTATTTTCACCCATTCTTGCTGGCAGAATTGCTCCAGCTCTTTCAAGTCGCTTGAACATTGCTTATGGACAGCAATTTTCAAGCTGTGCTAGATTCACAATGGGGTCAGGACATTGACTTGGCCACTCAAGGATATTCACCTTTTTATTCTTGAGCCCTGGGCCCTGTGCTTTTGGATCATTTTCCTGCTGTAAGGTTCATTTTTGCCCCAGCTTCAGTTTTCTGAGACTGAAATAGGTTTTCTTGCCGTATCTGCCTGTACTTTGCTCTGTTCACTATTTCTTATATTCTGGCAAGTTTCCCAGTCCCTGCTGAAGAGAAGAATCCCCATAGCATGATACTGCTACCACCATGCTTCACTGTAGGGATGGTGTGATGTAGGGCATAGGCAGTGTGCATAGTGGTTTGCGCCATGCATAACGCTTACAATTTTGGCCAAAAAAAGCTCTATTTTAGTCTCATCTGACCACAAAACCTTTTCCCACATCTTATCTGGATCACTCACATAAGGGATATCCAAACCCTTACATATTTTTTGTGTATCCTTCTCCTAATCTATGCCTTTTGATAACCATATCCCTGGCTTCCTGAGAAAGCTCTTTGGTCTTCATTTTTGTGTCTTTCCTTCAAATTCACTACCTGACATTACATTACAGGCATTTAGCAGATGCTCTTATCCAGAGCGACTTACAGTTTACATTTCTTTACATACAATCCATTTATACAGCTGGATATTAACTGAAGCAATTCGGGTTAAGTACCTTGCTCAAGGGTACAACAGCAGTGTCCCACCTGACCAATGATCCTGACAAAGATAGGTGTTTTTAATCCTGAAATCATGACAATCGTGATGAATTGTGGCACACACAGAGGCCAATCGACTCATTGTGTGGCTCGTTAAGGTAATGTTTTAAACCGGCATTAACTAATAGCTGCCAGAGCACAGGGTTTGAATACTTTTGCAAGGCACTGTATGTGAAGCCCTGATGACCATATGGGTTCGCTGCCCTGAAGTCATTTAAACTGCCCATTGCATTCAAAATCCATTCGTGAAATACAGACATTTATATTTAACAGTCTGTGCAATGACTCCAGTCCAGTCGGGATGGCGAGTGAACAGCCAACTCAATGTTCCAGTGATTTCACTTCAATTTAACCGCTAATCAGACAAGTTAAAGGATTGAATGGCTGTGCTTAATATTTCTCTGGCAAGGCCATTAACCATGTCTTTCATGATGCATTAGGTTTACCTAAGCTCATTAGTATTTTTTTTGTTGTCCTTTAGGGTTTTTTTTTAGCTGGTTAATGTCAAATTGAATTGGATTCATCTTCCCCCATGTAATAATGAACGGTGACCTCTTAGCTCTGAATAAGCTTAGTGTAAATTAAACCAGCTATTTTTGCTCACCCCCTTACCTGCACATGAATTAGTAATGAACCACTTTATTCTGTTATTGGCACCAGTTTATGTCTTGGTGATGCACTTGAGAGGCTCTCTGTTCCACTCTAGTTGTGCTGAGCTGGAAAAGCACCTGAGCACCTTGGTGTCACTGTGTGTGGTTTTGTTCTGTGCCGTTTCAGTCAGACCGGGAGATCCAGGTGTTTGAGGAGAAGGATAAAGCCCAGAGGCTGTTCCAGGTGACCGCGCGCTGGTGAGACTTTTTCTAACTCTCTTAAATTCCTTCCGTGTCACGTCCTTGTCATGTCCTTACACGTAGTAGGCTACTCCATCAGTACTGCCCTTGTTCTATTGCATTACACTCCTGGCATCGTCATGGTTCTAATACGTGCTCTCCTGATAACCTCCTTATTCCAAAGTCCAACAGTTTTGTGACGCACCCAAGTTTTCCATCCAAATACTTCTCTGTGTTAGCGTATAAAACTGCAATGATATCAAATGTAATCTGCTCAAATTTGCTAAAAATAGCTTTTTCAGTATCCGATTTATTCTATGATGTTGACAGGTAAACGCCCTTATTCTATCCATCAGAAAGCTGTCTCATCAATATTTCCAATATTTCCCTCTTTTTAAAAGCCTTTTTTGTTTGCTGTTATGCTCTAGTGAGCAGTTTTATGGAGCCGTATGATGCCACGGCATTGATACCTGGTCATGTTGCTTGCCTCTGTTCTTTGCAGCTCCAGATTGCCAGGCTGACTCTTTGAGGCGAGTTCCCATCATCCTCAGCGGCACCACACTGACTGACCAAAATCAGCCAGCCCAGTGAGACACTATATCCCACGTCCTCCCACCATCCCAAAGACCAAAGATTAATCCCTTAGTCACACCCCAACCTGTGGGACAGGGAATTACTTTTCATTGCACAGCATCCAGGAAGGGGACAAAGCCAGCAGCTGAAAAGCATCTCCATAACAGAACGTGATGCGCCCACCACCGTGCTTGACAGTAAGGGTGGTTTTGACTGAGCGATGCTAGCTTTCCACTACACAGAAAATGTACAATTAAATGAAAATTATCCAAACTTGTCTCAGAAGCGATACAATTAAAACATAGTTAAAACTGTTGTTTAAATCTGTTGTTTAGTTTCAATATCCAATGACCTCGATGTTTATTACTGAATCCAGAAAACAATCTCTGATTAGTAACAATTAAATATTAAGACTATAGCAGCAGATTTGTTATTGCCGGTTTGCAATACAGGTAGTGGACAAAAAACGGCACTTCAATGGGTGACGGGACAAAGAGTTTCTTTTTTTATTCACTACATGCAGCCTAATTATTTAATTATTTAATGGTCTGTACTGTAGCCTACTTGTATGTTTGTGTGCTGTAAGAGGTCAGCGCCAAAAGGTGGCGCTCCTTCATAATATTCTCCTTGTGAAACATCAATCAACGAATTCTCAATACAAACAAAGAAACGAAGTCTTCCATTTCCATGGCAACTGGGATCAATCATTGCACCTGCCCCCTCGTGGGATCATACTGGGAAATGTACCTATAGGCTACGGAAATCAGGTTTATTTCTTTATGTATTTATTTGTATTTATTTTTAGGGAATATTATTTTTTCCAACAGTTATTTCTTTAACACCAGTTAATAATTCCACGTATAAAATTGGTTAAAAATGTTTTTGACATTTTTACTAATTAACTATCCACTTTCAAGATGCTTTGAATTTATTAATGAGAATTTGCCATTTATTTTACTGAAATAGCACATAGTACTACTGCAATCCGTGTCTTATATTAAATCGCTTATTCAGTTTTATAAGTCGCTCTATATAGGCTACGCGTTTCTGCTAAACGACTAATGTAATATAATGTAGCTAATATTTAAGAAGAAGCGAATCCTGCTCTTTCTATGTTAACCTGTTGGTAAAACTAGACAGTTTAGGGATACATTGACCTAGGCCACAGCTTGTGTGTCTGAGACCGTTGCATATAACGTCAAAGCTTAAAATATTTTATCACGTTTTTAATGGTGTAGTTTATTGCTTAAATTATTTCTTTTTAATAATCGGCAATCATACTGTAACGACGCTCCCTGTTGGGTAGTTTGCTAGCCAGCTGGTCGCCAACAGGGTCGGAGAAATACAGGCGGACAAGATAGGTCACGTTAAACTGCCCGGAAAGGCAATTATGACAGTTGGTGGGAAATAGGGAGACGCGCTAAAATAATAAACGGAGTACTACAGCTTTCCTGGTAGCCGCGGACATCAAACCACACATCTCTCATGGATAACCGGAAGAAGAGAGCTAAGTGCTAACAAACCCGTGCCCCCCCACTTTCCATCTTTGGGTCGCTGCAATACTTTCCAATTTCTGTAACAAACAGGACGCCATGGTGCAATGCTCTGTTCTGTCTTGTGAAATTTCAGTTTCAGACATGAGGAAGTTCGAGCGATGGGTGCAAGACCAACCACGTGATTTTAAGGGTGTTAAACACCTTGGTGCTTTGGGCCAGAGTCCGCGGGGATAGTGGGTCATTTCCTATACAATTGCGACACACAAAAGTTAAATTTAAATTGGCATTCCTCTGAACCCTAAGTATCTACCAGATATTGAACAAAAATGTTGTATTTTATTATTCTCTAAGCTCTCGCAGAAAATGCGCGTGCACATTTCATTAGCCAACATGAAAATGGCGTGTATTCTTTCTCTCTTTTTTAAACAATTTTAAAACAGCTAGGCTACTTTATCATACGATCTAATCATTTGTTTCTATAAAGGGTTAATCCTACTTCCAAGCATTCGTGCGGCTGGTAGCGGCATTGCATCCACATACGGAGCCAGAAGCAGAAACTCACATTGTCTCCGGCCAAGAGTGTGATTCTCGATCGGAGGTCGGCTGCAATGCAACTTGTGTTACCCACGATTTTGCGTCCGTGTCTGTCATGTTCGGGTGACAAGGTGTAACCGAACCGGCTTGTGTGCGGTGTCGCCCGAACCGCAAGCGAAGGATCGGGATGTCCCGCAATCGAGACCTAAACTCGAACCCAGATCGATTTAAGATTCTTAACACCAATGAGCTCCGGGATCTTTTACAAGATGAAGAAACAATGGACCAGATCATCAGACTCAGTCAAAAGGTTATTATTATTTTTCATTATGGTTTGCTAGCAATGTATAACCCGCATTCTGGTGATAGGCTGCTTTCGTTCGCATTAGCCTTTATTTTGCCGAGATGTGAGGAGCGTGCTTTGGCTTTCTAGAGAGCGTAGCTTAATTGTTCGTCAGCTTGCTTCCGTGTTCCACGAAGATAAATTACGCTCAGCTACAGGAGATGCTACAGAATGTGCTGCGTGCGTGTTGTGCGGTTTGACAGTATTGAACAGAAACCATGCCTTGTTTCAATAGTCTCTCCTATGTTTCCCCGTGAGCTTGCTCTGCGGAATATTTCAGGAGCCTATACATATTTGGATGAGGTCAACATATCTGAATATTTTCCCACCGCCACCACCATAGTTTTGGAGGAGAAAAACACAGTGAGCTAGCCTGTACGTGCGCTCAAAATAATTTCCCACATGTAACCTGAGCCCAACTCCCTAATTTGAATAGACTATTTATCTAGCTATGAATCAATGCCCTGGCAGAACTTGACACGAGCACAGGTTATTTGCCTATCTAAGCAAAAGAGGAAACACTCCAGCAACGATTACTTCTCGCCCCTTTGGCATGTGAGTGATATACGAGCGCTTGTTTGGGTATTGCCTTTGACTGAAATTAAGGCCAGTTGTCCCGAGTTAATAATGACTCCTTGTGCTGGGCCGGACAGCATTACCTCAGCGCAATCCAACTTCGAAGCAGTCTCAGTCTACATGAATAGTATTAATAACCACTGCACCAGATATAGTAAGGTATTTGGAAACGGAATATCAGCAGTACAGCATAAAACAAGTCTATCAAGATCAGATGTGAGAATGTCTTGACTGATTTTAATCACAGACATGGACATTACGCGCAGAATAAATAGGCAAGTCGTGGCATGTTGATCTGTCAGTGTAGGGCGGTGTAATTTCTCATTTCCCTCAAAACAGAGTGGGATACTGCATACAGAATATTGGACACCGTTGCTGATAGGGGAGTAAATTAGATTAGTTCAGTGTCGGAGGGGTGAGAGCGTGAAAATGGTTAAACCAAGGTTACGTAAGAACCGGCGAATACGTTACCTGGCGAAGTGTGACACGAACAGAGAATGGTGTGATAAACTTGAGAACGCCCTCGTAGCCGAGCAGTAAGCCCTTAAATGTCATCAACACGTGAGAAAAATAGCTGGAGGATTGGATTTGGATGTTTACGTGTTTACTGTACTGTTGACTCATGCCGTTCGGTTTATTTGGTTCAGAAGGGAAAACAAAGCCGCGAGTCTGTAGCCTACATTATTATGCCAAATGCAATGAGACGTGCTTTCGCGGGACTTCAGCGTTGCGGCAAACAGTGGTTGTGCTGTTTGTAGCCCTGACTTATTACTCTCCTCTGATCCTCCCCCGAGTGAGTAACCATCAATCCCGGGTCATCACTTCAGCCCCCTCCCCCCCTCCTCTCTCTCTCTCTCTCTCTCCCTCTCTCTCTCCCTCCCTCTATCTCCCTCCCCTCCCTCCCTCTCCCTCTCTCCATCAATCCCGGGTCATCACTTCAGCCCCCTCCCCTCCTCTCCTCTCTCTCTTCTCTCTCTCTCTCTCTCTCTCCCTCTATCCCCCTCCCTCCCTCTCCCTCTCTCCATCAATCCCGGGTCATCACTTCAGCCCCCTCCCCTCCTCTCTCTCTCTCTCTCTCCCTCCCTCTCTCCCTCCCTCTCTCTCCCTCCCCCTCCCTCCCTCTCTCTCTCTCTCTCCCTCTCTCTCTCTCCTCCCTCCCTCCCTCCCTCTCTCCTCTCTCTCTCTCTCTCTCTCTCCCTCCCTCTCTCTCTCCCTCCCTCTCCCTCCCTCCCCTCCCTCCCTCTCCCTCTCTCCATCAATCCCTCCCTCCTCTCTCTCCAGCCCCTCTCTCTCTCCTCTCTCCCTCCTCTCTCCCTCTCTCTCTCTCCTCCCTCCTCCCCTCTCTCTCCCTCCCTCTCTCTCTCCCTCCCTCTCTCTCTCCCTCCCTCCCTCCCTCCCTCCCTCTCTCTCTCTCCAAGATTATCAGGGCCCCGAATGGGACACGCCTCCGCTGAAACCCCATGCAGCTGGAACGGCTAAGTGACCGTACACACTGAACGGTGGGGTCATGAGTGGGAGCGAAGCGCTGGGTGGGGCCATTCATTGAATTGGGCTTTAAAAGCGACAGCTCTGGCGAGCGCTTGCAGTCAAGAGTCGTCAGTCTCTGTTTGGCCTCCCTCTCAGAGTGCATTTTGGGAGAAGCGTGTCCAACTCACTTCTGAAGACCGTTTAGAAAGGCACACTTGGAAAGATGCAGTCCTGCTAAGTGAAATAATAAAGCTTCTCTTCATCGAATGCTGATGTGTAAAACGGCTGTTCTTAAGTTTTCCCAGTCTACCTTAAGAAGACAAACACGTTTTATGGCCTTGTGTCCAATGTGTCCTGTAATGTAAACTTTCCAGTGTATTCATAACATAGGCTATATCCTAATATCAGAGCCAAAACGTAGCGCCCGAATTAGGCCATTTTATTCCGCTGACAGAACTCAGCTTGAAATAGGCTTGGAATGTTGCCGCCCTTATTAACGTGCTGTTCAGTGTGTTGCTGAGTCACAGAGATGAAACAAATTCCGTGCGCAAATATGTGCAGCAAGTCCTGCTTAAGGGTTTCGTCTGACTTCCAATAGAGGAAAATCAATTTGGCTTTGCGCTGTCAACATTTAGGTCTGTGGTTTTGAGTGACGTGGAAATGTGGGTAGACTCCTTCCCCGAGGGACTTTCGGTCCTCCAGGTCCTTTGGCTGCAGCTCTTCGGGACCACATGAAACGCGTCTTGCGGGCGGCTGAACAGCCTTTTCACATATGCGGACAGGGCGGAGGAGATGATGCGTAGTAGAAAGTCTTAGTCATGATTTATGCGTTTCTCTCTTCTTCTCTACAAGCGGAGTCCCTGCCAATAATCTCAGCGCGAAGTGGAGATACCGTCTAACGTTATTAAAAAACACGTTTTAATGTATGTACACTATGTCATTTTAAGTTCATTGACAATGTTGTCCGCGAGTGTTAGGTCACTCGGAAGAACTTTGTAGCAGGACGTGGCGACGTGGTGATGTCACTGCGTTATGAAATGGGTCAGGTTCTCACGTCCAACAAGTCTTCAACTGCGTGAAAGCCCCACTCTCCACTAAATACAAATATATAAATACTAGCATCAATTTGTGCATAATAATATATTTGTCGTATATTTTGTCACAGTCACTAAAACCTCACAGCGTCTAGCTCCATGTACTAAAACAGTCAGTAAATCAACAACTGCAAACATGTTTGTTGCTTTTATAATGGGGTCCTGTGTTTTTTGCAACTACGCTACATAGCTTGGAATTCAGTTCTCCTGTGGCAAGATGCTGATTCAGCCGCATGAAGTCACCTGTTGAGCGATAATTATCAATCAGCCTAATACAGTACCTGAGTTTGCCCAATGAATCATTTAATGACCAGTGATTATGTACAATTAAAGATTGATTCTTATAGCAGTGCACGTGTAGCCTACCAGCAAAAGAATGCTATTTCTCTACTGATTATTATTATTTTAATATTGAGAGAAAATAAATACTGAATCATAAATGCTCAAGGTGTAGCTATCTCTTACTATGGAACAACCATCACAACAATTCACCAAATGCGTATGTAAATCAACCATTTTCGAAAATCAAATTCTGTGTCCCTTCATTACAATATTGATACGTGCCTATCATTCACAATGTTCATTCATATTTTTATTAACCGTTGACTTTTTTGATATCTCCAAGATTACCAGCTGCAAGACTTCTCTACAAAGCAATTCAAATGTGAATAATAAAAAAGGCAATTATTCATAGTGCATTATGTCTAGCCGTTCGCATCAGCATGTGATTAACTGTCACTGTCATGACATGTTGTGAAAACTTGCAGTCTATGCAAAATAAATATTTGTAGACAGTGCACCAATTCTTTTTTAAAGAGGTTTTACACGTCGTTGTTTCTTACATTGTGAGATGTCTCTAGTCTAATCCATTCAAATAACATGGTCACTTGATGAACTTCCCTATTCTGATTCTGATTGGTGTATCTTTATATAATTAACCATCGCTGCCTAATCTTAGCCATTTATCTTGGTATATGTTCAGCTAAGGTGGCTGTGGAGGCGCATCATGGATTTAAACTGAATTACTGCAACAACAAAACAAAAAAACGCTATGAAATACCAATTTCCAGAAAATGACTAACCTCTCTGCCTGTTTCTAAACTTATGATGTTTTTAAGGGTGCCACTAAGTACCAGGTAGCTTTATATATATTCATACTTTTCATAATTCGAAAATTGATATGCCAAATTTTATTAGATAGAACTAATTGTTGCACCAATATAATTTCTGTACATCTAGCCAATTGTCATCACCACAGCCTACTTGTTCAATACTTTTTGTGTATGTATCCCTGCTTACTCCTCATTTAAAAAATGTAAAAAAATTACTAACCTTTTCCTTTCCAGTGTTACAGGTATGGTATGCAGCTGCCTGCAATGATGTCTATTGCTGTATTACTGCACTGATCTCATGCGCTAACTCTGATTGATCCTACCATGTATTAATGCACATCTTGTACGTCGCTCTGGATAAGAGCGTCTGCTAAATGCTTAAAATGTAAATCTAAATGATCCGGCTCCTCTGAGACAGAACTTGCCCACCTACTTTCTAGAGACACCCTTTGCGCTTCTCAGCGAGCTCATAGTTCTCTTGTGCAAACTATGATTGTTCTTACCATGTATTAATGCACATCTTGTAAGTCGCTCTGGATAAAAGCGTCTGCTGAATTCTTAAAATGTAAATGTAGCTCATGCCGGCTCACCCTCCCCCCTCCCCCTGGGGCGGACAGCCAAATGCCGCCCATAATCGGGGCTCTCGGCCAGGGCTGGTCTGGCACAGTCTGGTTTCGGCTGTAATAGGCAGCTTGACCTTTAGACCGCTACGCTATCCGAGGCCCCTGGTAGCTTTATCCTTTGAGGGAGTCTTGTGCACACGACAACGCTCAGATCATATTCGCCGAGCTTCCTCGCATTCAATAATCCGCAGAAGCCGAGTGGAAGGAGTGTTGGATTTGGCTTGGCCCGGTTTTGTGGCACTCAGACCGTGTAGGAGCACTGACCTCAGCCATGTCCCTGTGTACAGTTTCAGTCCCTGCAGGTGGACAGAGAGACGCTGCTGACCACCAACCGCAGCCTGGCGGAGAAGAACCTTTCCCGGCGGCCGCGCCTCCAGAACCGCAAGCTGCAGTTGGCCGAGAAGTACCGCGAGCTGGAGATGGTGACCGATGTCTGCCAGGAGAAACAGCGGCGGCTTGGTGAGTCCCGCGTGCTACGAGGAGGAATCAGCAAAGAGGGACATACCTGGCTCACATTTTGCAGCAGGTCTGCAGCCGAATGAGAATCAGCCCAATTAAAGGCTATCAGAGATGGTGCGATTTTCTGAGACGGTGTGATCAAAGTCAAATTATTACACTGTTATATAGTGCAGGAAACCTTTTTCATATTATAGCACAGATCGGATATTGTTATTTTACAATTTTGCTAGTCCCTAGATGCAATATGTTTTTCCCACTGAAAACATCAACCATTGCTATTTTCCAGTTTTTCAAAGTGTATGGTATAACGTCACTCTATGATTTGGGGAGTTTCAGACCTTTCCTGAATTTCTGTTTTGGCTTTAGTGGCTTTTTGTCCACTAGTTTGAGTGATAGCATTCCATAACAGCACACTCTCTAACAATGTGTCAGTTACTACACAGCGCCAGTTAAACTGCGCTGGTTTTGGCGTCTAGAGAAATCAGAGCATGTTTCTGAATTTGGCAGGGATTTCCCTAGAGCGGGGCTGTGTCCGCTCCCTGCTCCCACCAAGTCGAATGCCGGTGGAACTAGCCAACCTGTCGTGTCCCAGAAGGTGGTGGTTTCGGCCAAGAGATCCCCACCCAGCCTGGCTATTCCCTGTCAAAGGCAGCCAAGAACAACTGCTGGAGACCGTGAGACAGAGGAGACACCAGACACCACTCTGTTTTTCAAAACAAAAGTCTACTTCTGTTTAATCGTCATTCTGTCATTTTTAATAATATCGGTTTTAATTCAAGCGCACTAAGAATCGCTTCCTGTCTCGCCCCTGAAAGGGACATGTTTGTGGTTGGCCGTAGGGCTGTAGCCTACGTTTCATCTAAAATATCAAATTTTCATTCCTCTATGAAGATTAAAGGCTGGGTGGTATTGCATCCAGACACTGCATCATCTTAAAAACAGTTCACTAAAACATTATATATTGCATTGAAATGTTTCTCTTTTAAAAAATTCAATTGTTGTGACATTCGGCGGTTAAAGAACAGGAGTTGTTCAAACAGGACAGAAAGCGCATAATCCCATAAGACCCTTACATGTTAAATTGTGTAATTTTGCATTCTGCTTGCTCGTCCCTCTCTGTCTGGCCTCGTGATCACTTGGAAATAAAAGGTTCTTATTGGATGTGACACAGCCACAGTCCTGCGGCAATCATGCAAGGAGGATGAAAGAGTTCCTTTGTTTTTGGAACAATTTCCTTTCCCCGGCCTTAACTTCTAACATTTCAGTGACCCCAGCTTGCTGCGCATATAAGTGATCACAGTCTGGGAAGCATGAGAATATGGGAATACAGAATTGGGATTCCTGTGCTTTTTTTATAGATTCAAACCAATCTCCCAGATAGGAAATGTCTGCCGATCACAGGGTAAAATGCAGGCGGAGCCACAATGGTAAATGTGGATGAAGAGTTGTTGACTTCACTGAACAGGGAGTACTGGGTAGTCGCAGAGCCGAAATCACATCTCTGTGCAAGGCCAAGCCGTTGAATCTTGGGGATAACAAAGGATCTTTTGTGAGAAATGTGCGCTAGGTCTTTTAAATGCCGTCGAGCAGGAAGAGCGAGAGCGGATCGGACGTTTCCGCAAACGTGGTTTTGGTTGGACTGTTCAATTAGTCTTTGTCCCTCCATCTGCTTCCCTTTACAGCAACAAAAAGCTGTTCATTGATTGAAGGAGGGTATGATGCAACTTCCTGTGTAGTATTGTACAGTTACCATGACAATGCTGTCTGGCGAGACCCCCCTACAAATATCAGATTTTAGAAGAGAAAAGGCATTCAGGGTTAGCAAGAAAGGGTTGGGATTCGTATGACTGCTGCCGTTGCGTAATCGTATGTGGTCTGAGATGCATTAGACATCAGAATGGATTGGGGGTCTTAGAAACCGCAAACGCAGGGTGAAAACCGTGGTCTCCCGATCGTGTTCAGTTTCCACATTCAAGGCCAAAGTCCAACCAAAGTTATCACATCGGCGCCACTGCCATTGCAGGGCTCCACAGTGGTTTGCATATGTTGTTGTTTTTCGTGAGACATTTCCTTTTAACTCTTTGTGCAGCTGTGCAACAAAGACACGATTGCACTGAAATGGAAAATTGTCCAAAGTTTAGAAATGGAGCACGAGTTTAAATGCCGTTCAATTTTGTGCAATGAATTGACAACATTTGTTTTTTCCAGTATATCTTAGGTTATTATTATTAGATAAACTTCCTGACTACATTCTGGCGTTAATAAATAACAGCATCGAAATTCTTTTCGAATGTATACACCCTATATATATTTTAGTTTTTAGTTTCAACCTTACGCCAGGTGGGCCCTGAGTACAACCACAAAATGTGTAAGTGTGCTGTGGGCTAGATTTCACAAATATACAGACATCGAAACTTTCATAGTATTTCATACGGGCTGGAGGCCGAACGCAACTTGCGAAACGTGTTAAGACCACCCTTAATGACCGTAAGGCAGATTTTTAGACAGAAAAACTTTTCTTGAAGGATGAGAGAAAACAAATATTTTTGACAGGCAGAAATGACCCTGCAACTAATAATAATACCATTGTGAAATACACTTATTAAAACTGTAATGCTATAAAAAACTATGAATCTGATTCAGCAGTGCCGCAACGCTCTGTGAGCTTTGGATTGGCTGTTCCACTTGCATGCCTGCTGTGTCTGCCAGATTTGGATTGGCTGTTCTGTGAAGGGAAGACTTCATTTGAACCTCGATCAACAGCTTCAAATAATTCAGTTCAATGAGTCCGGATCAAATAAACATTGTTTTATTAAACTAAATACGTGACACAGGAACCAACATCTGGCGAGTGCACGCCGGCTATAGAACCCAGATATTGTGCGGGGCGGAAATGGTGCAATCTCCTCTTGTATACCCCAAATTACAGCCTCGCCCCTCTTTTCACGCTCATCCAAACACACACACACTCTCTACTTTGGCAGTTTCTCACTCTAGCCCCCCTCTCGTCTCTCTTAGGCCCTCATATCTCCTAACAAAGTCAGCCAACCCAACAAAGCTTAAAGTCAAGACAACTTCTCATGCATTCCGTTTGAGTGAGGCATCTTTCTGTAAAACACAGCAAATTTAACAACAGATTCACATAGGCAAAGCTCTTGGCAATAACACATCTGACCGTCTGTCTGACATTTTACAACAGCAAGATGAGGTCCCGTGTCTTGTTAATCAAACAGATTCTCAACTGTTACAAAAACCTTTGCATATCAAGTTATATTCTTATACAAAACCCAACTTCCACACAATTGATATTTTAATTTTTTTTTAAACTTCCACAGTTCCACTTGCATGCCTGCTGTGTCTAGCAGCATTGGCATCGCAAGAGGCATTGTCAGCAGTGGTTTATTGTCTTCGAGTGATATGCAAACTGGCACTGTCTGTCGTATTACTATGGAGAAGAAAATATTTCATGACAATTCCTACAGTGTGTCGTGAGCTGAATTTTTTGCAAGTCATCATTTGCTATCATGTCAGTAGTCTGCGAAGGTCCACAAGCTGTACTCTTTTGGGCTCTCTTGCGATTATTGTTCACTCCAAACAGATTCTGTTACCAATCTGTATCCGCGAGCACTGTGCCACGGATATGCAAATAGCCTTGGCGTGCTTTCTCATCATAATGAAAATGCATGTCAGCAGACACCTCACTGACTCTGACCAGTTATTGGCTCGGTCCAATCAGTAAACACTGTAGAAACGGAGCTTTGGGTTGTCCAAGGTGGCTTCAGTTTTTGGTTGCTTCCCATCTTGAGGGAAGGGAACGCAATCTGTTTCTGTTGCCTTGAGAGAGAGGCCTTTCTTGCACGCGCTTCGTAGACGTGCTGAATCAACTCCTCTCCAAATGTAGGTCAGCTGGTCTGGAGTTGTCTTTTTTATGTCTCTCCCCACATCACGCCTCAACCGTCTGAAGAGCTGTTCATTTGCATGGCTCGCCGGGGGAAAAAATAGAAGACGACAGCAAGAAGGGGCTTGTTTATCGATGGTGACGTTAACAGGAGAACAACATACCCTTTTGCCTGTTTCTTGTGAATTTGTGGGTTAGAGCAAGCCCTTGATTGGTGTCGGCGTAGCGGCACTACCGTGAGCGCTCGCTCGTGCGCCCCCTTTACCCATTCGTGTAATGACACGTTTCGGCACATGCTCCCACAATGCCTCTTCTCAAGGGGCATTGCACTCTTTTCCCAGCAGGGTAAGTGCACATAAAGTCACTGCTTCCTGTCTTACTTTCAGCTACTGTGCACAGCCTCTCTGCCTCTCTGCTGTGGGACACTTCTAGTTGACTGTAAAGCTTCTCAGTCTCAGATATGCTCAGAGATGTATAAGTGAACACACCCCAATGTGATGCATTGCCCAACACCATTTGCCCCAGCATGTGTTGGGTAATGTGTTCATCATGTCAATGCGTGGTGAATGCAGTCATGTTACTCTTCTGTAGTGCTTATGGATTTGTTATGTGTGCATTATTGGAGGTGCTCTTAATGTAAATTGTGTTAGCGAACACAGTTTGTCCCAGCGTCTGCTGCTTTGTCTCATCTTTCTGCGAGAGTCCCAGAATTTGAGTTGCACAGCTCTCTGGCTTTTCTGTGCCCCAGCTCTTTTACTGATCAGGAAAAACACTCTTCAACAGAAGAATGGATTATTCAGATAAACACTCACACACTCTCACATGCTTCAGTTTTGCTTTCCCCAAGGTAGTACTCTCACCAGCTTCTCACCAACAGCCACTGCTCTTGTTCAGTTCTATGTCACTGTTGTGCAGGACTAGTTCAGTTCTATGTCACTGTTGTGCAGGACTAGTTAACTCACTAGTTAACTAAGTGATCTGCAGTTTTTTTTTCACCCTAAAATCAGCAACCAAGCCCTAGAAACGAGGCCACTTGAGTTAACTGTGTAATCAACTGCTTTAATTGATCAATTAAGTGCTGAATAACAACAAAAACTAGCACACCCTGTCACTCTCCAGGACCAGGGTTGGCCACCCCAGCTGTAGTTGTCCTTCTCATCGCCATCTGCTTTTGCTGGTTGGGAAGCTGAACGTCAGTGTGCAGTATTATTCATTGTGAAAGGCTGACGTTTCCCTGTCCTCACAGATACCTGCATACAAAGGCGTGGCTCTCAGATGGCCCTGTGCCTCCTCCAGGAAGAGGTGGTCCGTGCCGAGGAGGATTCTGAGGTAAATCTGTATTGTTCTTCAAATGTACAAAGAACCCAAAATGTTCAATGTAACCGTTTCATTACACTGAACTATCATGTAATGGGTCATGTCGTTTCACTAAATTTCTGAAATGTTTGTATGGAAACTCAAGTCACATCAATGCAGCCCATGGGAAATATGTATTGGTTATTATTTATATATGAATACATGTTTGTTTATTTATTTATTTACATATTTAATATTGTCATTAAGCAGGGTCCATTATTTAGAACCACCTATAACACATGACAAGAAGAATACAAGTATGCAATAGTTATATTAATATATATATATAGTTATATGCAATATCTACAGTAATACATTATGGAGGGAGGACTAATTTAAATATATCAAGAACATATTATATATGTACAGCAATATATTTGTGAATTTGTGAAATATTAAAAAGTAGGCGAAATGCAGAGATAAAGTGGTGTGTCTTCCGGTGTGAGACTATATAGTCCTAATGCTGGCAGGCAGCTCAGTCCTCCACGGGAGAGCTAAATAAGTAAAGGGATGAGATTCAGGCAAACAGGGCCCCCCCCGAAAAGATGAAATAGATTGTTCGAAAGAAAGAGGACAGGACATTTTTTTATTATCACCCGGAGGAATCGTTTGTTTAAAAATATATTTCCAGTATAAAACGAACCATGGTGTGAATTTAATCAGTAGCGCATGATTCATGCTTTTCTCGTAGCGTTGGTTCATAAAGGAGAAACCCACATCCAGTAAACACGAGTACATCTAATCTCAACATTTGAAACAGTCAGCTGTCCCATTAATTGGATAAATAATGCAGCTGAAGCGGTCTGTGCTATGAACGGACAGGGCACAGCTGGACGTTAAACAGGGCAGCGAGTGCATGTCACCGTGCTCCTGTATTTTTCAGTAGTGGCTGCACACATGCATAGATCAGCAGCATTGGAGCGCTAGTGAATCTGAACGGCAGATAATATAAGGATGGAAAAGTAGAACACACTGTTTAGAGGCCCCGAACGCAATTCGGATAATTGCCTCAGCGACCGTGATGACTCAATCCCATCTCAAACTTTTGTGGAAAAAAAAAAACTGTGGGAGATTGGTGGCCAAGTGCGCTCTAGACCACCTAGAATTGTGATTGAGATGCAGGATCCTTCTTTGTGTGATATCCATTTTGTCTGTCGGGTGACTTTCTCAGGATCTCCTGGAGAAGTTCATGGCGGGCGGCGTGCCGCTGGAGGCATTCCTGGAGTCCTTCCAAAGCTCCAGGAAGGTGTACCACATCCGCCGCACTCAGGCCGACAAACTGCAGGAGCTGTGCCGGCCCCAGCGGAAACCCAGGAACCTCAACGAGGCCGAGGCCACATCCGTCGAGCGGCAGGAGGCCCGATCGACTGGCGCTTTCGCTGCTCCGGGCCCGCCGCGGGTCTTTCAGCTCCGTTACGGCCTCACCCCGGCCATTATCCTTCCCCGTTTCCCCCTCGCCTCCAACCCAGCTCCGGGCCACGCTGCCTGCCTACCTCCTCTGGACGGCCAACAAGGCCAGGCCCAGGCTTTCGGGCCTAGCGCTCCTCGTCCTGGCCTCGGTAAGCCAGTAGGCCTCAGAGTGATTGGACAGATCCCCGGATGGCAGGCCAGGCCGGTGCGTTTACAGCAGCTTTGCAGGCAAGCGAACCATTATCACCCGCCGGACCCACCATTCCGATAGTGCTACTGCTTCCCCTCTGTGACTGGAAGACATTACCAAGTTCAGACACACAATGGCTGACTGAGATCGTTCTTGGTATGGTATGGTATGGTACGGTATTGAAATTCTTAGTCTCGACATCAGGCAGCAGGCTAGCCACGCCAACAGTGTATTGAGTACAATCAGAACGGAGTAAAAAGTCGATTGGAATCCATAAAACGGACAAAATGAGGCGTTTCTACTCATGTTGTTTCAGGTTGTATGAAATCTGGACACGGCTCTTTATCATCTTTAACTGTTTCAGTGGGGGGTGACTGTTAAATGACCGCTCGTTTTCAGGATGGTACTTCTGATTTGGCTTCCTGCAGACTGCAGTTCGCCAGAAAGGATAAGTGGTTTTGTGTATGAGATGAGCAAGGGGGAAAAAAATAAAATTGCTCAATTGTGTTCTGTGACAATCAATAAAGTCCTACTAATGGCGTTTATTATGAATTATTAAGTCTCCGTTGCTCCCGAAGCACACGACTTTGTGACATGAAAGTCTTCACGTGACACTCGCATAAACCCAGACCAGTGGCAGAACAGTGACGAGAATAGAAAGAAAAGGAGATTGTCTGAACATTCCTACTTCACAGATGGCCTGTCCCCAGCAGGCCCAAGCTTTTCTGATTTCACTGTATTTCCCTTCCTGTGTGGAGTAATTAACCCACAGAAAGGTCACATCAGTTATTGATATGCTTTACTTCTAGGAATCCCATTAGGATATGTCCCTTGATTTGGCTTTCAAAGTTGGTATTTTTGTAGGATAGATTTTCATTTTAGGATGGTATTTATCTCCTGCGCAGAAACGCAAGTCTGTTCCAATATTCTCTCGTAGAGCATTCTTTTTTTTTATTTTTTTTTATTTTTGTTTCTGATTTTATCCCATTTTCTCCCAATTTGGTAGCCAATTCTATTTTTTGCAATCCCCCTAATGTGAGTTCAGTCCTGTGTCCGGTAGCAGCGTGAACGGCACCTGCAATACAGGGTCGACGTCGGCTCCCTCCCCCTCCCTGGGGCAGACAGCCAATCGCCGCCCCTGGTAATCCCGGCCAGAGCCGTCTGTCTTTGGTTTGACCACTGACCAGCGGGAGGGATTCTTGCTCTGGTTTCAGGCCGCACGGAAACCTGCAATGTCGATAGCAGCTAATGTCTGTTTGGTTTGACATGAGCGGGATCTGATCTAAAGCGAAAGGGTGTTTGCTTTGTCAGCCTCCCCCCGCTGCCTTTATGCTTTACTGATACTTCAGCTCGCCGAGTCACAAGGGCTCCCTCTCTCTGTTAGGATTGAAGTGGGTTCGTTTTGTTTGCAGTCTTACACTACTTTCTTTTTTTGTCTGCTTTGTGGTCTAAAAGAAGAATGTGAGTAAATGACTTGGGGGGTGTGTGTGTGTGGTGAGGGGGGGGCAGTTGCATAACAGCCCTATATCTGTGATGAGTGCTCAAAGAGACCGGCAGCTTCTTGCACTGCTGCTTCGACCTCGAGCTGTGTGATCGCACATGCCTTCTATGCCAACGGGGAAAAAATACATATATATATATATTGTAAATACATTTTATATATACAGTGGGTAAGAAAAGTATGCATCCTCTTTGGCATTTTTCACATTTTATTTTCTTACTTCATGGAATCAAAATGGATTTTATTGGTATTTCTTGCCACTGATCAACACAAAATACCCTATAATGTAAACGAATACTTTTCATACCCCTAGCTTTTCATACACAGGCAACTGCCAAAATAAAGTAAACATTTGAGTAAATGAGGGATACAAAGTATATTGAAGCTATTATTTAAGTTATTTAAGCAATTCAACATCCCCACAGCCCAGTTTCCATTTATTTTGGCTACCATGATTAGATGAGATCTCAGTGACTCTGAAAGAGGGGTGATTTTTGGGGCACACATGGCAGGAGCTTCAGTGATGAAGACTGCTCAACTTGCTGATGTTTCATGAGGAACAATGGCTAAGGTAATGTTGGCATGGAGGTCTGAGGAAAAGACCTCGTCAACTAGGGGCAACTGTGGTTGAAAGCACATACTCCTCAATCGTAATGTCCGTGGATTGGTTTGAGATACAAGGAAAAACAGACAAGCAACTCTGAATCAGAAAATATCAAACTAGGGCGTGAGCCAGTTTCATCAAGAACAGTCCATTGAGAACTTCACAGAGAGGGATACTATGGTCGGGTTGCAGTGCATAAAACCCTTATTATACCTAAAAGTGTAAAGTGTGAGTAAAATGGTGCAAAGAACACAGGCAGTGGACTACTGAGCAGTGGAAAAAGGTCAGATGAGTCATCTTTCATCCTGTTCTCCACAAGCAGACGAGTGCATGTGTGGCACACGCCAAAAGAAGCCTACGGGCCCGAGTGCTTGTTTCTCATGGTGGAGGGCTCTGGCGGTTCACTTATGGTATGGGGTGGAGCTCCACTCAACCCTTCAGAGGGCAAGGTAAGCACCAATAAATACAAAGCTGTTCGGAGTGATCACCATCATCCTATGGTGAAGCATTTCTATCCTGATGGGAGTGGTCTCTTCCAGCATGACAATCAACCAGCCATCGCAGCTATCACCAACGAATCGCCGCGCAGTGTGAACTTTGTGTGCCCTGGCACAGTGATCCACAACACGCGTTACAGGAGAGCGCGCGCAAGCTCTCCTACCGCTGGGGCCTGCCAACTCCACCGAGAGCGTGGCGCGCGATAACGTCACCCACCCAGTCCAACTCCCGCAACAAGAGCCAGCGGGCTTCCCAGCGACGGCCAAGCACCGGAGCTGACAGGCCCCACGGCGCAGCTGGCAGGCAGGTGAACCTGAACTTTTTACTGTCACTTGATAGCTCAGATCCTTCAGTCTCTCTCTCTCTCTCTCTCTCTGCTGAGACTCTTCGAAGGTCAGTCAGGGAGCTATGGCGGCCCTGAGGCTGAGGGTACTTACAGAAAAAAAAGAAAAAGAAACTGCCTGACTCATAAAAATAGGCTGAAAAATAGTCTCCTACGCTGATGTTTGTTACAGTTAGAGGACTGGGCCCCGATCCACCCAAGGTATGACCCGAGGGGCCTTACAATTGGCCCACGTTCTTGTTTACTAATCTTTTTTTTTCCATGTTATTTTCGAGCGCATTATCCTTTAAGCAGCCCTGCAAGTCCCAACACAGTTTAAATGAAAATTATTATAGTGCTGGTATGAGAACAGCAAAGACTGCCGATCCCAACACAGTTTAAATTAATATTAGTCCTGTTAGGGGGCGGCTATAGGCTGTCCGCATGGGGGGGGTTGCCACCATGAGCTCACCGCATGCAACAAAATCTTCTCTGTGTGTATCGGCATCACAGTTGACAGCTTGACGAGTTTCATTACCAATTTGTACAGTATGTGTGACATTAATATTAATGCATACCATCAGATACACAAGCAATGAATGGTCTCCACATCATTTCAGGTGATATTTTTAGCTTCTGTCCTGTGTGTTTGGAGCGATAACAAGCCATACTATCAAGCATTTTGTTTGTGTGCGGTATTTTACAGTGCAGATAAGGCTACGTGATTTATTCATTTTAGTTCAGGGTTTTTTTTGTGTCTTTGTGCTTACAGTATTGGTATGCGCTTCGGAGGTCTCAAAGCTGGCAAAGCAAAATGATTCTCTCATTATGAACTTTACCTCATAAACCCCTGTACTGGATATAATACCCACTGTAATACTTAATGCATTGGAATCTGAAAACATTAAAAATGCTAATCTGAATGCCAAATGCCTAAAGTAATACTTTAATCAATTTCTAGCCAAATATGTCCACTACAGAATAAATGGCTAAAGTGTAGGCACTGGGGAAATATGCATACCAATTGAAGGTGGACCACACAAAAACGTTCTTCCTTTTTTAGCCTTGTCTATTTTGCTCTTGAAAACTAGAATAAACAGCCTCTCTTGCAAGGGATCATGGGTAAGCTCCGGGTTTTTCCTGGATCCACCTGATCCCCCCCAGGTTATCTGACCTAGTCCAGTTCGTCTCCCCCATTAGCCCTGAGACCAAAGACGGCAGCCAGCCTGAAGACGTGCGGAAAAGGGGGAGACGCAGGAGGCATTGTCAGACGGCAGACCCGTTTGTCCGCGAATCATACTTCTGTTACATCAACGTCAACAGCCGCCATTGTCGCCGGCAGCTCAAATTGGCCAATTGTCCCATCTGTCAACGGCCCATTAAGTGCCTTTGAACTTCGCTTCTCCAGATCAGCTCTTCGCTAGTAGGCCAAAACGCTGCTTGTGTCTGTGGTAGAAGAGGTGAGAACTCTATGCAGGAAGGTTTGCAAGCCACCTCCTAAATTGTTTTAGATGTGAGCAGATTAATGCTGCCGGTTCTGTGATATGGGTCAATTGAACCAGATTTTCCTCGTTTCAATTGTAAGACGTTTGACTGACAGAAGCATATTTTGTTTTTCCAAATTCTATCATGGATGAATGTCTAGCACCGACACTACTCTGGGTAATTTTACACTTCTTGTTTTACGAAAGACAACATCAAAGAACTCTGGAAAACTAAATTTTTTCCTTTAGGCCTTTGTCGACAAAACAAAACAGCCTCTGAATTTGCACCACCAAAGACATGCTTGCAAGGCCAACTATGAAAATCAACTTAATGCTGTAGTGCTGTGTGAAAGGATTTTGAGATAATACCGACCTCCATTAAGCCCTTATTTAATTCTGTTCTGTGGAGTTGTTTAATCATCATTGACATACTAAACTGTTCAATAGTAACAATAGCTACATAGAGCTTTCATAAGCATGCCAGAGCACCTTCATAAGTACTACAAAAATGTTACCATGTATTACATAAACATCCATAAACACCTATGACAACTGACATAGAGTGTCATAGTGAAGGCTAAGTCACCATTCAATATGCGAGTTTAGCATGAAGTTAAAATTTTGCATGTAATGATAATGTTACTTGTTATATGGATGGTGGCATACATAGTGTAATCTATGACTCGGTCAGTTGGGATAAATGCTTATGAATGTTTATGCAGTAGATTTCGCTCAAACCTCTTTCATTAAAGACGTCATCTTGATTTTGAGCACAGCCTTTATGTTTTTTATATTACCAGCAACCAGTGGTGTACAAAGTACACAAACCCTTTACTTGAGTAAAAGTACAGATACCTTGATAAAATATTACTCCAGTAAAAGTAAAAAGTCCTACATTTAACCTCATTTGCCTTTGAAATGTAGGGGGGGGGTGAAAGAAAAAATAAAAGTAAAAATGGAAATACTTAAGTAAACACATATACTTGAAAAATGTACTTGAGTACAGTAATAAGTAAAAGTAAAGTAAATGTACTTTGTTAGTGTCCACCACTGCCAGCAACACTGCCTTTATTGCTAATTCGATTTTTAGTAATGAGGTTGTGCAATTAAATGATATGGATCTCTCAATTACACAGCAGACCGGTCTCTGGGCTCATTTCCGAAAGAAAACAGTTTGTCCGAATAATTCCTCAGATAACTCGCACAATCTGAAAATTTTTCGAATAGTGAAGTTCTCCAGTTCCAGAAGTTGTGCAGCCCTGTGGCTAAGTAATGAGCCGCCTCAAATTGCTATCCGGGGTGTGAAATGTGGAGAAAAAGGAACGGTGCCTTTAGTAGGCCCGTGTTCACGGTTACGACGTTAAGATGCTAGCATCCATTTCAAAGCCAGTGTCCCTGCTGCCACATCCAATTAGCACACACATCCCTTTGACAGTGGAATCAGCCATGCTACTCAGAGCCTGTGATTGAGTCCAAAATAAAACAGAGGGAACACGCAGGTGCATTCGGCTGTGCCAGCAAAATGAGATGATCGTGGAGTGCGCCGTGCGGAGCCAGTGATAAATGACCTGTGTGTTGAGCGGAGGCGGTGAGGGACAGCGGGACGGACTCCTGTGAGCCTGGTGCGTAAGGACACAGACAGCAGACACCATAGTCTGTGAACTGTGAAAGCTGTCGGGCCTTAAGATATACGGCTGCATCCATGAGGGCTAGCCTGGAGGTGTTTTCGGCTGGCCTGGCACAGAACCCATGGGAGATTCTACCCCTGTGTCTCCCAGTAAGACTCCCCAAATCTCTCTCTCTCTCTCTCTCTCTCTCTCTCTCTCTCTCTCTCTCTCTCTCTCTCTCTCTCTCTCTCTCTCTCTCTCTCTCTCTCTCTCTCTCTCTCTCTCTCTCTCTCTCTCTCTCTCTCTCTCTCTCTCTCTCTCTCTCTCTCTCTCACACTCTCACTCTCACACACACACACACACACACACACATATGTATAGTATGTAGCCAGATGCACACAGACACACACACACACACACACAGATGCCCACACACCATCACATGTACACCAATTTGTCAATGTGCATGTGAGGTAACTGATAGGAAATGGGATATAGGAGTTTATATTGGCATAATATATTCAAATAAACTCAAATATATATTATAGGATCAGGTTAAATTTGATTTATTCCTTGGCCCAGAGCAATTTATTCGATTTTAAATGTAGAACAGACTTTCAGTTGATAGAATTTAAATCAATTACATTTTACCAAAAATATTAACACATTTTGTATTTTATTGAGAGTATAACATCCCCGACTGTTTTTGTTCAATAATGTGAACTTCTATTTGTTCCATATGTTAGCTCTGTGCGATTAATTTGGAAATTTGGCTTCGAAAGTTACTTCTGTTGATGATATTCATGTGCAGTACATTGACCCCGTGCTGCATGCTTTAAAACGGGGAATTGTCTGCCATGTAACGTGATTATACACTGACACATAGGCTACTTTTCAGTGGAACGAAAATAAAATCTTGTTCACCGCAAGGTCTGTTTTTGCATTGGTCGGTGTGCCGTACATGCACGGACCAATGAAACGCCATGCATGCACGGACTAATGCAAAAACAGACGTTGTGGTTAAATTCGTGAAAAGGGTGCCTAATATGATTGCCATATGTTGTCGAAAGAGCTGCCGGTGCTCCTACCTGTAATTGCTTGTGGGAAGCCATACAGTAGCGCAGTTATTCTCAAACTCGGTCCTGGGTGTATGCTGGTTTTTGCTACAGCAAATCTCTTGATTAATTAAGGTTACATTGAAAACATGAGTGTTCTGCTATCATTTTTCCCTTTAACATATTTTAACACAATGCAGGTTTGCCTCGTTAGGACCCCACTGATTTCACCTGTCAGTCTATAATCGAATCAATTTTAAAAATGTAACCTCTTTCAAAACGAATCATGTGTCCTATTGCACATTACAGAAAATGAGCACATTAGTTTATCTAACTGATTAAAAGTCGGATGTGAATATGGGACATTTATTGTTCAAGGCACACATAGCTGTTTCTGGCACAACGTGGCCATAACAGAGTAAATCATGCTTTAATAGAAATGAAAAGTGTCTAATTAGTTACCTTTCAGATGTTGCAATTATTGTTTGCAGTGGTCAATATTTCCCTTGGGATCGGTACAAAGGGTTAGCAGTGGATCGGACGAGTCTAGGATTACAAACTGATGGTTTAGTTGGCCGGACTCACAGTCGATCAACACCACCACCCTATGTGTGCATGTGCTTCAACACAGTGTGTTTTGACGTTTAAAACTTTGTAAAACAAAATCCGCTAGAGGGTGCTCTGCATCCATTTTCTGGGTTGGCATGAGAAGTCAACTTTCCCTGAACACATTTTATTTTTCCAACTTGCCGTCCTTACTACGAATGACAGGTTGTATGAACTGAGTGGTATATAAAATCATCTTGTGTAACAAGACGATAGTTTCAGTTCCAGGATAAAGTGAAACAGAAGCATATAAAACCTTTGATGTACAATTGCCGGGATATCATATATTGCATATAGCAACATTAAATAATCGATTTAAATAACAGGTATGTCCACTTCTTTAAAATCGTATTATTTAGTGCACAGCTGCTAGGTTAGCGCGTCTGACTTCTTCAGACACTCATTTTTGTTAAGTGAGACTAGCTGTTAGCTACTTCTCCATTCGGACTTCGAAGCGAAGTTTTTTTGGGCGTTTAAATGATCGTGTCCCATTTGCTCTCAAGCACGCACCAGACACAGGTGCTTGCAAAGTGTAGTCACGTGACGTGTGTTGTTGCGCCTAGCGACTTCAATTAATGACGAGAATTACGTATTTCGATGCAGCCAATGTGCGGACTTATTTTTATTAGTCTGAGGCTGTGTGCGAAACCGTTCCCTATTCCCTAAATAGTGCACTATATAGTGTGTTCGCCATTTTGTAGTGTTGTTCGAATTCTCAACGGTTAATTTCGTTTACTATATAGTGCACTATAAAATGCCCACAATTCACAGCGATTTCTAGTGAACAGCGAATGTACCCTACAATTTCTCCCGTATACCACAATGCAATGCGGTCGTGTATTAGTTAGCTCACGACTTCCATAACGGTAGCTATTGGTGGCTAAAGCAGTGGCTAGCAGACAGCACCACAGTTGACAAAACCACACTTGCACATCATTAGAATTTCAACAATTTATTTGGGATTTAACATTCAAAACTGAACATGCAAACCCGATACCACCTGAGTACATTTCAACCTGCTGTCATGAGTGCTCGGTTTGTTTACGTAATACTGGGCTCATCTGCTTGCGTCACCTGAATATCCGGCACATTTTTTTAGACGCAAATGACGTTCAGTGTAGTGTCCGAAAACAGTTTAATCGTTCACTACATGGAACACTACATAGGGAACACTACATAGGGAATAGGGAATGAGTGAACGAGTGAACGGTTTTGAACACAGCCTGAGTACATACTGTAGTTCACTAGTCAGTACATTTAGGCCTGTTATTATGCATCTCACCAAATTGTTCACTTGTTAAACACTATCCGGTGGTTTTATTCGAGCTGAGCTTGTTTCCATTAACCAAGTCGCAGGAAATTGTAAATGAACTCACAATGACGCATACATTTTCAAGACGCATACATTCACTGTTTGAACACAAGGTCCTAGGTCTGACCTGGTTTGAGGAGCAGGAATGAAAGGGAGAGACCGATTTCACCTGGAGTTGTTTGCGTTTGTGTACTCATTTATTTATTTCATAATAGTTTGGTTTGGCACGTTTAATTCAATTTAAAGTATGTATAAAACCTGGATCAAAAAGATTTTCCCAATATGTCAGCAGATGATGGATTAAATTGTTACTCGAATTAGTGTTCATCTTGCAAAATCGTGAGCTGTTAACAAGCTCTAACATGTAACTGTCAGTTCCAGCCCTGTGTCCACACTCTGGCATATGGCGGCAGTGTAGTATGGACTTGTAACTTAGAGATTGCTGGTTCAATTCCCATGTGGGGCACTGCTGTTGTTCCCTTGAGCAAGGTACTTAACCTGAATTGCTTCAGTAAAATATCCAGCTGTATAAATGGATTGTATGTAAAGAAAGTAAACTGTGTAAGTCGCTCTGGATAAGCGCATCTGCTAAATGGCTAAAATGAAATCTGGACTCCTGGTATCTGTTATATGCTGATGTTCCTGTTCAACGAGTAGACCAAGAAGCCGTGGATGTTTTTGTTTTTTATCTCCGGTGACTTTTCCTCTGGTTCTTATTCTGCCACCTTTCACCTACAATAGTACAATGGTGCTGTCCTGTACAAGTGTCCTGTGCAATTTGTAAAAGTACAAAATATTCAGCATTTGTTTTTTTCCTGTGTTATTAAGTGAGGAATATGTTCACAGATTTGAAACCCCATAACAAAAAAACTATTTAAGACAATCCCTGACCCCTTTGAAAAGTGACAGAGAAACTCCTGGAAATGTGGCAATAGATATGTTACATATAACAGTCAATATGTCACATCAGTCATTGTGACAATGACAGGTAACCCAGGGAATATTCCCTTTTTTAACCCTTTTTCTATCTTTCTTGCATTTTGGAATGCCTAATCATATTCATAAGCCTGTCTCGGTGCTACAACATTCTCTGTCAATTTGAGATAACGCAGACAATCGCATGTTTTCCTCCAAAGCATCTTCTGCCAGTCACCACTCCTTTTCCCTCTGCAGTCCACTCGTTGAGCCTCGCAATCATTGTGAGTATACTGCATGCACACCTGGTGCAGGCAGACGACAGATCCCTATTCAACCAGAGGACGATGAAAAGGAAAAATCCTGCTGAGTGAAACCCTCCCTCCCTGGGCAACGCTACTAAGGGCAGGTCATTACACCAAATAGAATGAGCCATTCCGTACCCCCCACTTTGCTTTTCACAATGTCATTGAGTACGTTACCTACACTCTACACAGTTAAACATGTTACATGGTGCTGCTGTTACTAAATACTGCATGGAATATCATCAAAGATGTTACTTAATTGGCAAAACACATGTACAGTACCATTTCATGGCTCTGTATTAATGGAAATAAGTAAAGGCAAGGGGCAAAGGATGAGATGTGTTTTGTAACTTGTAAACTTTTAACTGAGAAATTCATACAAATCACATCGACCGGCGATTCACCCTAACATGGCATGTATTAACATAACACCAGAACTACACGTCTTCATCTGTAAATTGAAAAAAATCTTGATAAGACGCTCCATAATTGCACATTTGTTCAGTTTTTATACCATTTTTTAAAAATCGTAAAAAAAGAGTGTTCATTCTGACACCAGAAAGTTGTCTTTACAGTCCAGCTCTTCCATGCCAAAGTCATACCCGTGGCCTCTCCGTTTGGCTGTCCGCGACAGGGAGATGGAATATCGGGGCCAACAGCCTGTCCAGGAGACATAATTGTGCGCCTGACTGGCCGCCAGCACAGACACTGGGATGAGCTCTACCCCTCTCAGCTGATGGGGGCTTGAATTGGCTCCAGTCCCCAGATTCACATAAAAACCTGTCCAATCCAAAAAAGGAGGGGGAGGGGGAACTCAAATTGGGGCTTCCCATGATTGGTGGGCTCTCATCATGGCTCTTTTGATTTGCTCGTAGGAGACGAACATCACAATGTTCCACGAGCCCAGGCGCAGGAAAGACGGCATGAACCTGGAGGAGGGAGCGATGGAAAAAAATCATTAAAGAACCAAGAAAGCGGTATAAAAGTTTGAACAGAAATATGCTCTGTCCAAACCGAGTGTGCTCGGGTCTGCTACCCACCCCTTATAGAAAGCTGTTGGGCCTTCCTTTCTCAGCATGGTGATGGCACAGTTTATGGCACTGTGGTACTGGCCGGCGGAGGAGTTCATGAACCGCGTCTTCACCACGTCCACCGGGGACGCCACGATGGTGGTGCAGAAGCCAGCGCCGAACGCTGCCGTGAAGTGGCAGGGCAGGTTATCTGTAAAGCGTGCACACAGTCACACGTACTGACACCGAAAGCCAAACGCATAGCGTCGCAGCTTCACAGAAGTTGAGAATCCACACATTGTGTGTCATCAATTGAGATGTCCCATTAAGATGGAAAACGTGGCCCAGCTAAAAATGGTCACAGCATCTTTTTCACTTTGTAATATAATATAATATAATATAATACACAGTATATTATAACTTTGTGAGTTATGCTGTACCAGTCGAATATTTAAATGTAAATTCTGCATGTGAAATTCATCCCCACAGGTGACTTACCTGTCATGAGGTCATATTTCAAGATGAGGTCTTTGATGATGTCGTAGGTGACCAGTTCTGCACAGTTCACGATGGCATTGCGCGTTATGTTAGGCATACAACCTGAGAGTGAGAGTGAGAAGACAAACAAACAAAAAATTAATTGGAATTCAAGCATTCAAATTATTTTGCACCTGTATATTAAAAAAAGAGTATAATTCATATTTTCTGATTTAAAAAGTATTTTTTATCCTATAATGTGTGGTGACAGGTGGTAACAGTCAAGCACATGACAATGGTTCAGGCAGAAACATCAAGCATTATTGCACCAGTCTGCTCTGTCATGTAATGGGAACTAATGAGAAAATAAAAACAAAACTTTTTTGGGCGAGCATCCATATCCTTCTCCATCCATATCTTGATTTTAATTCTTTTCCGGGAATTTACACACAATTTTTGCCTGCTGCTCCTTTCCTCAATTTTGCCTTTTTACGCTGCTGTGGATGAAGAGGGACTTTAAACAGGTACATTCACTCAAGGAGAGAGGGGCCCGTTACCTTTCCAGAGCCCCCTGATGCCCTCGTCCCGCGCGATGGTCCGGTAGGCGTCCATGGTTCCGCTGTACCGCCTCACCCCGTCGGCCAGACGCACCTGGGCCTGGAACCTCACCTTCACCACGTCCGTGGGCTGGGCGAACGCCACCGCCATGGCCCCCGTGGTGCAGCCCGCCATCAGCCGAGTCACAATACTGGCATCTGCAACGAGAGGAGGGCGGCAGGCGTGAGCAATGAGACGTCACATTCCGAACACGTGTCCCTCTCCTGTGGCCTGATTCAGAGAGGCAGGCCTCCACGCCGTGGCTGAACTATTCAACTGGAAACCTGGCCCTTACAAATGCCACACATATGCCTCTATGCTTTAACTAGAAACTGTTATGTCTCTGGCCAATGACCGGTGTAACAACATATCGAGGGGCAGACTGCAGATTTGAATAAACCACCAATCTGTGAAATAGAACAAAGGGAACTGACCCCTCAAAATCGTTTCTGTAGTTACTAAAAGATGGGCTGGCACCCAACACCACGACGGGTGCAGCAACCCAGACAATGCACTCAGTTCAGTCTGCTCACAGTGTCGTCCCCCATCAGAAACAGAACCACTCTCCCAGACCCGGCCTCTCTGTGCAGGCCCAGGGACCAGGCTCAAATCTGTCCTGTGGGAAGGGCAATCAAGGGGGGTGGTTCTGTGTGGCTCGGCAGGTAGAGCATGGCGCTGACAATGCTTAGGCTGTGGGTTCGATTCCCTATCGGAACCACATATACTGAAAAATGTATGCATTCATTACTGTAAGTCGCTTTGGATAAAAGCATCTGCTAAATGGAATAGATATACATATACAGTACACGGCATAAATGAGTACACCCCCTCTGAAACCAAACAAATTTAGCTCTCTCTTTACAAATAAGACATATTTGGGGTTCCGATATGATGTAATGTTCCAGCAACTCTGGTATATCAGTTACCAATTAAACATGTCAATACTAAACAGAAAAATATGATTTTCTTATCAAAATGATAAAAGGCCATGTGGCAAAAATGAGTACACCCTCCTGAAAGTTACAAAATAAAACTTAATAAAATGTTTTCTGGTGCTAGTTAAGGGCAATTGATCAGCAGATGAGTCTGTTGAACCATCACACCCAAACAGGTGTAATTGGTTGACAATTAAAAGTGGTACTTAACCACTTTAATCACTTTCAGACTTAATGCTGACAACAATGGCACCACATGGGAGAGAATTGTCTGGAGACTTGAGAAAGAATAATGCATGGTTATCGTCCACGCAGGAAGCCACTGCTGAAGCCAAAGCACAAGAAAGCCTGTTTAGCCTTTGCCAAGGCCCATATTGACAATGGTGAAGACTTTAGGGAATCCATACTCTGGTCTGATGAGACAATCTTTTTGGATCTGATGGCATCCAAAGTCTATGGCGTTGCAAGGGGTAGGAGTACAGTGAGAAGTGCATGGTCCCCACAGTGAACTACGGTGGTGGTAAAGTTCTTATATGGGGATGTATGAGTGCTGAAGGTGTGGGGGAATTGTACTTAATCGATGGCATCATGAATCTGCAGATGTACTGCAAAATCTTAAACGAGAAGATGCTACCCTCTCTCCACACCCTGGGTCATCTGACACTTTTTCAACATGACAATGACCCTAAACACTGCTGCATCCTTAAGGAAGAGCAGGGTGAAAGTGTTGCGTGGCCAAGTATGTCACCCAACCTCAATCCTATTGAGCACCTGTGGGGAATTTTGAAGAGAGAATAAATTAAAATGTTGTCATCTTCCCATGAATTGTAATGGTGATCATTTAGAAATAGAAATATACATTTATGTTGAGAGGGGATGTACTCATTTATGCTGTGTACCGTATATATATATTGATCTATATACATCTAGACACCAAAAGCCTAAAGGCTTTCTCTCTCTCTTTCTCTCTATATGGCCATCTAATAATTTTTCAGTTTAACTGGTTAAATAAATTCCACCCACTGCATTCCACACAAATGTGTGCCAGGCATTCTGGTGCAAAATTGCTGCCCTGAGTGTCATCCAGATAGGTGCTCTTGAGGGTAATCTCCCCTGCCTACACACAACACACACACACACACACACACACACACAGTAGTAGTAGTGGGAGTAAAGTGCTTCCTAACAACAGCAGAAGTCTGCCACTTGGACTTACTCTCCGAGCCGCGCGAGTAGAATTGCTTCATGGAGTCGTAGAGGCCGATGCGGACCGAGGCGAAGCTCATCTGCCTGTGGAGTCCGGCCACCAGCCCGTTGTACAGGCTCCTCGCCCCCTCCGTCCGCACCATGGTGGTGATGGTGCCAAACACACCCCTGTACTTTGTCCCTTTGGCCCCCTCTGAAAACTGGGACTCCCCCTGAATCTGAAACACAGACATACAAATTTGGATCACACTGGGGTTCATGAGAACATCTCTGGCGATGAGACCAAAAAGGCCCACGAAAAAAGGTCGATAGCGAGTGACGTTTATTTGTTTTTCACACTCTTGTCCAAAACTGCCTACAAGGTTGTAGTGGCAAACAACATTAAGCGTAAAGAATCCAAGCGTGGGAAACACGACGATGTCTACAGGCAGTTACACTTACTGTTTCGCTCTGAAAGACATTTACACTTCCTCACCTGCAGCCTGACTTTAGCAGTGTCTAGTGGGAATGTGACCAAATCCGCGATGCAGGCAGCTGTCCCCGCACCGAAGAACTTGACGGTCAGCGTGGGAGCGAGGTCTGTGGGCCGCATCCCAACCATGGCTACGCCGGCGCAATGGAAAGGTGGTCCTTCCTTTTAAAGTTATCGAACCCTCGTTGTATTCCGTCCCTTCCTGGACAGAGGGGCGAAAGGATTTAAGATTTCTGCACAGCGTAGATGTTAGGAGAACATAACTCCTTATACTGATTGTCCTTTTATTTGATCCCGTGGAGTTGTGCGGTTACCTGACAGTTTGAAGGGTATTCGGTCTCAGGTGTCAGGCAGTGAGAAGTTTCTCTCTTGAAAGTGTTTGCCAACTGTATTGTCTCTGGTCATAAAACTGCTTAAGGTAAATCTCAAAAGCAGCATACCACCCAGTGCCTGTAGCAGCAAGAGAAAGAAGTAGTAATTGAAATCAATATGATAAATTAAATATTACTCCAACCTTTACACTAATTACACTAATATGATTTACAACATGAAATATCCATGCTGTACATGTCCTTCAGTTTATGAATGATTGGTGTACTAATGTACAATATATTTTAAAAACGAATAATCCAAGTAATGCCTTCATATAAATTGCAAAATGTAATTTAAATAGCAAGTAAATTGTACAAATACAGTCTAACAATTATTTATTATTGGATTATAAAATTGACTACACCAGGTCTACATGAAATGGCACAAAAATACAGAAGCACAATCCTAATGGAATAAATGTGACACTAGAAACTTCCTAAACTAGTAAGTGTTAATCCATTTCCATTCGTTGTACTGTTACCTTATGGAATTATGAATTGTAATCCAATGTTTCTGGTTCAAGAAATACTAATGTTCCTGTGCGTTATTCCACGAAGCTCTCGCCGCGCGCTGTCGAGTGTGTTGTGAAGTGTTCCGCATGCAGAAAGAACCACCGAATTTATAACCTGGTATCTTACTCTGGCGAGCGCTGTTATTCAGTCTTTCGCGACACGTGCAGTTGCGCGAAATTGTGTGACGCCTAGGCTATATATAGCCTAACCTGGAAGGTTCATGGTGAACGCAGACTGCCATCCGAACTTGTTTACAAGGTTTGTCAGTCTAAAATGTCGTTGACTCGAACACATTAAATTTGTATATTTAGTCTAACGTTCAATTTATACTTGGTATTTTAATGGCTGTGTATTCGTTGTCAGTATAGTGGTAACAACATAATTACCAGTAGTTTGTACCTGGAAATAGACACATGGGTTCACTTGTTTAATAGTTAGCTGATACCACTATAAACGTGTATTTGTGGAGGTGGAGTTGGATTTGTAGTTGGGGTTAGCAGTTATACGGAGTATCTGTGCAGTTAGTGCAAGTTCGTGCAGGTGTAAGTTAATGTTATTGTACGACAGTTAAATATTTGCAATGTGAATTACAACAAAAAATCAATGATATATTTATTACGTTATTTTAATTGTTATTATTACGTGCATCAGGTAGCTACTCTTGACATTTGCGCTTAAATGTAGCTACATTAAATGCTTCTTAAAATCTTTAGCGAAACACTGTGACGTACACATACAAACAAGTTCCACCTGGACGTCATGTTTCGACTGTTCCCCAGCTGGTTGCTCCTGATTAAGGCGGGCAGAGGAGTGCCGACCAATCCAGCGCGGGGGCTCGTCCCTGCATGTCACGCTCTTAAATTGCGATGACTTTTTGGCAAGAACAGAATGTTCCTTGTTTGTCTAGGACCAGGAGCACAATTCTTAAAACCTCTGTAGAAGATACCCCGAATATGGTGTCCGGGAAAAAAAGGATACATCCCTAAGGTAAAAACTGTGAAGAGGTGCGGTCTGAACTGCGTGTAATAGACAAGATCCAGAACGTGGCAGACCCATTTGACACCATTGACCACAACTTGGAACAGAAATGTTCACACAGTAGGGGTGAGCACAGTAACAAGCAAATTGATTGTGTTGTGGCCGGATAATCCTGGATGAGCTTGAGTCATCCCATGATTTAAGGCTTCTATTTGAATTTATAGGGGGAACAAGCCAAAATATACTGTAGGCTACATCCCGTGAGGAGAACAGATGGTATGTTTTCTGCTTTAACCTCTTAACTTGATATGAAAATGACTGGTGTATCTACATGCAAAATAAAATGATGCATTCCTTTAAACAAATACTCAATTAATTTGCATTGCATTGTGGAACTGCATTCAAGACAGCTGTTGCACAAAACCACCCCACAACCATGCAATCCCCAACGACCCATTGCTTAAATAAATTGTCACTGCAAAATGAGAAATGCATGAGTTGGCACAGAACATGACAATTTGATATCCACTGGAAATGACCAATATGATATTGCTGAATCGCATGGTATGTTGGCTTACTGAGAATGGCACCTACTATGCAAACGCCTCCTCCCACACCTTCAATCTCTGGCACCCTAAAAGTATCGTCACAGGCAAATGATCGGGAATAGCCATTCAACATCGCCATTGCATGACTGCGTGTTAGCAGGTCTTTGGGGGTGCTCGTAACCTCAAGCTGGTATGGTACACGAGGTCAGAACGGCTGATTGAAATGCCAGAGCATGCTGAAATACCAGACCATTTTTCACCTCCCCGAGACCCTTAAAAATTATGCAACACTGGAAATTGAAGGAGTAAACGCCATGGCCGATAGCCAATCATTTACCTGCAGCAAAAGGGGGTATGTTAGCATCTGGGTGACATCACACACAGCTTTTTGAAGTCTCTAAGCATATGGTGCCACCGCTAAGTGAGGGCAGGGACCAGGTATAAAGACACTGGTCTGGACCACATTGATCAGCTGTAAATCAAGCCTTTTCCTTGCTTATTTGCAGCTTCTTCCTTACATAATCCCATTTTCTGTTGGATAACGACTCACTTCATCCTCATGTACGAGTGCCTGCCCCCGAAACGAAACGTTAAAACCTTTGTGCAGTACAGTATTGTACATTTTACAATAATACATTTATTTGTTATGCGCCTTTCAAGAAACCCAAAGTCGCAGGTTACAAGAGAGACGGAAGGTGCAGTCAGTAGGACAGTCATGCACAGCCAATTAAATATACATGCAATTGATCGTTATGGACAAGTTTGTAGAATTAATGCTGATTAAATTAACAAGATTGGTATGGGAGCATTATGAGATCATAATTGACTAATGCGGTTATATAGCCTTGATTCGGTTTCACTCCAGTCCTTTGACACACCTTTCGTTTCATTTTGTTTGAGTTTTTTGTTGTTTTGTTTGAAACCACATTTAAGTTGATAAAACTATACTGCGGAGGCCATACGGTCGCACAAGAACCAAGAAATTTGATGTCAATAACCTGCCGCATGTCATGCATTCAATGTTTTGTAAATGTCATATTGTCTTGTTCTGTGGCTTCTTATCACTCTTTCATATGCGATACAACGCAGGCGTGCTTCGTCTTTTCCTACAGGAATGCTAATTGGTCTCTGCAATTAAAAAGGTGTCTCCCACTACTCCTCTTGAAAAAGGGAGCTGAAATATTGTGCTGCTCGCTGTGTCTGGCCCAGCACTAAACAACTGATTAAACTAATCATGGTCTTGATTGTAGACCATGACTGGTGAATTAGTTGAATCAGGTGTTTTAGTGCAGGGCTAGAACAAAAGCCTGCGCCCACACCGGCCCTTCTCGGATAAGATTGGACACCCCTGGACTCTACAGCCACGAGAAAGATTAAAGAGTGACAATGACCAAGAGCGGAGGGTCTGGCAACTGGTTAAATCAAATGGACAGACAGGGACTGATTGATTAAAATGCTAATTAGTAAGCTAAGTAAATGCAATACCAATCACACAATGGTAATGGTAAATGATAAAATGAAATGCTAACACACAAAGGTCACGCAGAAAACAAATAATTAGACAAATCATATAGACACACTAAACACTGGCTGCTGGGTGGCTCAAGGCACTGCTCTAGGGTGTGGAAGAGCCCCACGGTCTGCAACAACAATTCTCATCAGAGTCACAATTTTTCCCTCCACTACACAAATACTGAATAACAATTTAAAAAAATATTTATTTAATAAAAAACAAATACAGAAACACAGAATGGAAAAAAATAAATTTTCATTTATATTCTTTACATTATTTTACTATTACTGTACACAAACAGCATCAAAACATTATCTGTCAAATCATAAATACACACAGGAGATTTTAGATCAGGCTGACTTGGCAGACAATATACTGTTAACATTATATACACATTCACAGAACACAGTAAAAATCATTGTTCAAAAAACAAAAATGGAACCGCTATTTTTCCTCTGTAAAACGGGATGCAAAGATCTTTGCGATCCTTTTCGTTTCCTCTTTGTTCATAGAAGGTGACGGTATGCCGGGTCTTGGCCGTAGGGCTTTCCCAAATGGAATTCCACGCCGAACGGATTTCTTTCCCTGAAATAAAACATTTTTGCATCGTCATCAACTTTTCTTTACCAGGATAGACACACTATTTCGGAAATATTTATCAGTTCAGGACTAAAAAGACTAATAGGAAAGCACAAATCTAGTAGTCTGCAGTATATTCTTAGACACTGAAGACAAAAAATATATATATATTTTACATTTAGAGCATTGCAGTGAAACATGACAGCAGTCTTTAATTCAATCTTTTCTGTTGTTGCAACCTTCTGCAACCCACAAAGTGTTTTCCTACACACTGGCTAAACTGCAGCCAAGACAGCCAGAGCAAGCCATCCATAACTTGACCTTTTCTGCCTGACTTCAGTTGAGAAATAGAAAAGGGTTATCCATCAGACAAATGCAATGAAATGGGGAAACCTGTCCCCAAGCCCCAAACATGTTAAATACATAATAAATCAGTGTCTAAAGAGCCAATTTGTGTTACACGTAACGATTCTGGCAACAAGTGCTTGGCCAGATTAAACAAAGTGGTGGTTTGAAAGGACACTAAATTATTTTAAACGGGCCGTTCGGCACATCGAGGCTTGTGATACGGCCCGAGGTCTGGAGTGCGTTTTGCCACGCAGAAGCAACCTCTCCAAAATCCGTGGAGCCGTTCCATATCCTGAATTCAAAAATGGGGCGAGCGCATATCGCGGGTGCTTGTCCTTTGGAAGGAATTAATTCTTCTTGGAATAAGAAAAAGCGAATTTGTCTTGGAAAGCCATCTCCAAATGGGCTGTTTCCCCGACACACACACACAAAAAAAGTTATACTAATGCAATAAAAAGTGATTAACGTGCACAGGTACACACAGGTAAATATTGCAATAAATAAATCACACAGTACTAATCACTTGTTGTGGTAATAATTCATAATGAAGAGTAACCAGGAACAGGGAATGCGAGGACACACTGAGTGATTGGACAGGCTGCGGGCTTGCTGAAGGAGCCTGGCGAGACCGCTGGGTGTTTCTGTCTCATCGCATGGTGCAGTGTGACCAGTTGGAACCAGATTATTTGACACGTCCCGTGACCTTTGATCGTACATTTTCGGGTAAACAACCGCACCCGCCTCTCACCCACCCCACCCCCATGAAACTGGAGACAGGTATGGCTGACTGACGCAGACATGACTACCCATCACCACAAAAGGCTGGAGGGTTATTTTCAGTCTGAAAAAAGGAACAGGAAAAATATGGTTTGCGTTGAATCGAGGGACAGGTTCTATTAATGCAATGAAAGTGTCCTCCAAAAGTCTCCCTGCCCTTTATAAACTGTACCCCCCCCCCCCAAAAGATGATTTACTAGAAGTATTTCAAGTGAATATTGTTCTTTTTAACAAATATAAATGCCTCTCTAAAACGTATATCTGTGAAACAAACTCTTCCAAGAGGTCTGAAAGCAGAATTTGTTCTGAGACACACCTAATTGCAGTACACAGGGTAAATACATCACAGGCATGAGCGTCAAATAAGGGCAGCCCGTTCTGATTCAATCTGCAAATATTAGTTGAATACCTGCAAACACAAACACACATTTGGGTTCAAATACATTCCTTAAAAAAATTACAAGTAAAGTAAGAATGAATGATGAAAATGCATGCCAGATCCATAACTGCTCCAATAAGTATTAGCGTCCCCAGGGTAACAGGGCACACGAGGTGGGCCTAACAACATTGGTGTGGGACTTTCTGTTCCCACAGAAACGTGAAATCAATACAGTGGCAATGAGAATATAGCTGAGCTATTATGGCAAACCAGTGCAACTGCGAGCCAGGAAAGACGCCAAATTCCTGGCTAATGGTCAACGCTCCCCACGGGCTGGTTATTTACGCCTGTGCCCTATGTCCTCGTTTGGACGTTTCCATTGCCCGACGCTGTGGCACACATAGCTCCACGTGGGGTGAAACGGGTTTCTGTCGACCCTCTCCCCATGGGACGTCCCACTGCGATGCTGCCCGTGTCCCGGGCAGGCCCATTCCTGAGCACCACAAAGCATCCAATGTCATTACTCCATCATTGCCTGGACCAAGGGCCCCCCCGTATCGCGCCACCACTTTAATGACGACTCAGCGATATTTTCCAGACCCCAGACTTGTCCTAGCAGCCCTCGGCAGCAGGCAAGATGGTACACAGTGACCTAGTATTAATCCAAGGACCATGTGACAGAAATAGAGAGGCAGACAGATTCTTGTTTTGCACACTTAAGAGTGATATTATTAGATTTCCTTGTAGTGTAACCATCACTATTCTTCTTAGGTGTCTTGGACAACTAGCATAGTAGCACTGGGCTGCTGACAAGAACATATGGTATGGTATAACCTTTTATTGACAATGTAAACTTCTTTTTTTCTGGCAGTTTACCGCTTACCTTTGTACCATTTCAGGTTATTCACTGGACTTGAACTGCTTACATTTCAGTAAAAACTGGAAAATGGGGGTGTTCTAAAACTTTTAACTGGTAAGTGTATATATACACTGTATATATAGAAGAAGAGCAACTAAACTGGTTCCTGGTATGAAAGGTAAAAGCTACAAGGAAAGACTGGAAGGGGGTATTTCATGACTTTTCATGACTTTTTTAAAATCACATAAAATCAGAATGTCTAGAGAAATACAATCATACATACAAAAAAAAAAGTAAATTAAGTGATTAAAAACCTGCTTTGATCCGGTTCCCTTCCGTTCATATTTATTAATCAACCTGCTTGTCCGTGTCTTTAACCATGGTAGATAACATTACATTTGCAATGAACACAAACAGTGGGGTTTATGTGGCTCTGGCAAGAAGTAAAACAAAAATGTTTTATACAGTTACCAACTGGTTTCACTACTTTATGTCTCCTGCATCAAATAATTGGGAATCGAAGTGTCCATAAATCTATCCAAAACGTACTATAAATCAGTTATGTTGTACAAATCCATTCAAGCACAGCCCTGTTAGCCAGGATGCTTTCCATGTGGATCCAAACAGATCGACATGGTACCAATAACAACATAGGATGCGTTGTCATAAGCGTCATCCGCGTTGGCACTCAAGACAGACAAATTGCCCTCTGAAAACAAGCCAGCATATGCATCTGCAAAGACTAAATCTAATGCACTAAAACGACAGTGACTTGCTGCCATCAAGACGTATAAATGATTATGAATTGTATTTTTGTTCAAATCACCCAGAACCCAGAAGTGGCATGTGCCGCCAGTTTTCACATGCGTCCGCAGCGCTTCCGTGATTTTCAGTGGAACTGGACAGGACAGATACCCATAGACCCATCTCAGCCAAACAGTGACCATGAAAAGTGAGGCCTCATTTGAAAGCTTAGAACCTGGACAATCTAAACATGACCATGGCTTCCATGTACAACCATTCAATGACAAACCCCAGAGCCCACGTTCGGTGGCTGGATACAGGCACATGGTTAGTGCTCAGGTTCGTCAGTTCAAATCTCACAAAATATGCAGACTATGGGGAAGAAATGTTTTTCTAGGAGCAAAACAACCTCTGGCTCTCGTTCGCCAAGCGAGCATGTCTCTGCCCTGAGGCCCGGAGGCCTCGATTTTCTGTACAGCCTTTATTTATTGATTAACTTTTAAATAAACCTTTAACTTTGCCAGCTTTACCTCTCTCAGATTACATCTGAACAGCGGCTGTCTGGACTCCAGTAGAATCTCCAGTTACTAGAAAGGTGAAAATGAATCACCGCTTCCCACTTCCATCAAAAGGCCTGAGACATGAGATTCGCCCCAGGGAGGGGGAGGGAAGCTGAAGAGTGGCATAAGAGTGGCCCTGCAGTATACCGGGTTACGGTTGATACTTGGGCGAATGCAGTCTCGGAAGAGGCGTCAGGTCGCGTGTCGCTACCGGCTGCAGGACTACGGCAGCGAACTCACATTACTGGGGGGGGATTGACTTAAATAGCGGGTCTAATTGGCTACCAAATTGGGAGAAAATGGGAGAAAAATCTGAAACAAAAATTATATTAAATTATAATAATTTTTTTTGTAATGTCATGCCTGTTCTTACCCCGACCTCTACCTATCTCAGCACCACCCAAACACCGTCACTCATTCCACGGCTCTCCAGACCCACAATTAAAAACACAGACACCCCAAGCTAACACCGTGGCATGAGCACGGAACACTAGCCTCAGCCTCGCTTTGGTGAAGAAAGAGAAAAACTACATTCTGTTGCTCGTATTCATAGAGAAGAGGCAACCCAGATGTGCAGAGGATCAAATGTGTGTTTAAAAAGTGTGTGTCGGGGAGAACACCGAGGTTTATTATGATCTACATAGAGACCGTGGTTCTGAGCTATGGGTTTCCAAAAGGTCGTTTCTAACGGGAGATTACAAGTGAACAGCCGGTTAACTCGACACCTCTTACGGCTGACAAAACCACAAGAGGTTTGATCTAAAGCATCACAGTCATCTATCCTGGGAGGTTCTGTAACCTGTTTCATGCGCACTGAAGCTTCTACTAAATCAACCAAACTTGTGTAAAATCACAATTTACATCTGCCAATTCCTCGCAGGTATTTTAATGTCATTCAGGATGGATTTATATCTGCCTGTGAAGTCCTGCCAGGCCTCCCAGAGAATGAAAATTCAGAAGAGGAAGAGTTATGTTAAAAATGAGTCCATGGGTGCTTCTATTAATATCTGAACAGTACACAAAGTTAATCACAAATTATTCTGATGTTCTTCAACCTACTGTCAAGCACTCAGCCTCACGATTCTGTTTGATTGATGGAAAAGGAAAAGAAAAAGGAGTGCAGGAATCCAGGAAATAACAGAGAGAAGGCAAAAAGCCCAGTCACACATGAAGCAATAAATTAATCTGCCTGTAAATACCAGCATTACCAGTTAGTATTCATTGTTCATTAAACCAGATTGGGAATGGCTTGCTTCATTCACTGGGATTAAGGAGTAAAGGTAAAGTAAAAAGTCACAATACATTATTATTATTATACAAGTTAATACTCACCAAGGTATCCCCCCAAAACTCACAAATACATTTAATGAATGGTATGCATCTTAATCAAATGAATGTTGTTGTTTTTTGGTATTGGTTTGACCAAAATAGCTAGTTAAAATAACCAATGATGGTGACTTTTTCCTATCATGTACATGTCGTTACTTCTATCATTATTTGCAGAACGTGCATTCAGCTCGAGTAGATGAACAACCGCTTGATGCTACAATGTTTCGTCAAGCCCATCATTCGTCAAGTACGCCACATAAACTACACTAAGTGCTAATTACAAGGAATTTAACAACAAGGGCAACAGGTTTTTAAAATGGGTTTTTTTATATAGGAATGGGTGGGTTAAGGTCCGAGGTGCAGTCTAAAGAGGTGTGTTTTTCAGCCTGTGGCAGAAGAGCTTTGGGGAGAGCAGCTGTTCAGCCCTTCCCAGGTCTGTCTGACGGGGGTGTGGCAGGGGGGAGGGGCTGTACTCACCGTCTCGGAGGGAGGAGCCGTCGGGAAAACGGTGGCGATGCGCATGGCTCGCATTGAGGCTTCCAGATGGTGAGCCGGGAGGAAGAAGTTTGGGATGTCAACTGGATCGAGACTGAAGAAAACATATTAAGGAAGAAGAGTGGTTCTGTGTGGCTCAGTAGGTAGAGCATGGCATTGGCAACGCTTAGGTTGTGGGTTCAATCCCCACTGGGACCACATATACTGAAAAATGTATGCATTCACTACTGTAAGTCGTTTTGGATAAAAGCGTCTGCTAAATGACATATATTACATTATTATATATTATTATTATTGTCTTTATTGGTGTTTATCTTGCCCTCTAAGGGGTTGAGTGGAGCTAAACCATGCCAGGAAAATGCACCCCACACCATAACATGTAAAAACCCACTGCAGATCATTCTTACTGTATCAAATGCAACAGGTGGCAGCTTGGCAGGCGTGCCAAGAAAACAAATGTGACTGTGTATATTTGTGCGCTAGTGACAGATGAATCTGGAATGAAGCAATAAGCGCAATGAAATCCTTGGTCTTTGAAACAGGGGAAGTCAGGACTGTGGACATTTTAAGGATACCGTTTGCTCCCCTTGCCTTCTGCGCGGCAGCTCGCCTTTTCTGACCGGGGGCCGTCCCCCGCTTCCCAGAGATGTTCGGAGGCATGCGATGCAGTCCGCCTCTCCTCCTCTGAGTCTTGGTCCCTGTCCCTGTTATCCGTCTCCTCTGGGCCCGGTCCTGAACCCCGGGGAGGAGCCCGATGGGCGTTCCTCGACCCCCGGGCCCGGCCTCTCACTCTGGCGGCTTCCACAGTGTCACCGTCGTCCGTGTCCGACTCCTCGGAAAGCCTGCGGTCCGTTTGCGGCCCCTCTTCCGGCGTGGTGCTCAAGAGCTCCTCGGAGCTCCTGTCGCACGGGGGGGCGTCCGTCTGCCGCGCCGCCGCCCCTCTGCCGCTCTCCACCTCTTCGCTCGGACAGAGCTGCTCCTGCGGCTCCTCCAGGCTCTCCAGGGACCCCAGGTCCGCTTCGGACAGCAGGCTCGTCCACGGGCTGGTTCTGTCCGTCACCGAGGTGACCTCGTTCAGCGCTCTGGGCTCGATCACGGTCTCCTCGTAGTCCTGCTCCTCCTCATCCTCCTCCTCCTCCTCCTCCTCCTCCTCGGCCTTACGCTCGCCCTGGGCTTCGTCGGGGGAAAGGCTGGCGTCTGCGTCGCGGACCTCCTCTGCGTTTGAGCGTGAATCGCCGGGTTCGTCCATCTCCCGCGGGACGGGGGACGTGAGGGGGAGCTCTCCACCCCGAGGAGTCTCGGCTTCCTCACGACGACGGGGGCCCAGGCCACGCTGGGATTCAGACCGCTCGGCCGGCAGGAAGCGGTCCTCTGTGGACAGGAAGTCAGCTGGGGCGGCCGGAACGGAGAGGCCCTGGGTGTTCTCAGGGACGGCATGGAGACGGGGCCCGTGGAGATCTGGAGCAGGGTGACAGGGAATCTTTACTGCTCTTGTTACAGCTGCTGTCAAAAGGAACAAAGTGTACAGATTGTGCTGTTTTTTTTCTAGCATTTCTTTCCTGTACAGGCCTCTGCTTTCGTTGTACTCTCATACCTCCTCATGGTCATAAAATTCCATACACTTTCCATATGCCCCCTTAAATATAACAAGTGTGCCAAGGTTTTTTAAGACACGACAACCAAATGCTAATGGTATTATTTGTAAGAAGTGGGAAATGCTTGATAAAAATCAAACAGAAAATTTGAACCTCTGCCTGCAACGCTGTGTCTTTTTGGTCATACATTGTTCAGGAACTGTGGCCAGCTGATAAACACTGAATAAACGCTCATCTGGCGGTCATTGATGTGAAATGAACTAGCTAGCGATTCGTATTTTATCAATGGTAAATCCGGCATTTTGTGGTGTAAAACAGTGAAAGCTGGCTATCTTGTTTCTGAAGCGGTCAGGTTGACCTCATGTGTGTTAGCTAGCTAACTAACAAGGGATGTGCTAACGACAGCCAGCGAGTCGTTTATGGTCTTTCACAAAGAATACAAACAGAATAAAGGCCCAGAAGGCTGTTGTTAAGACACTTGAAACCATACCGTAACCCTCCCCCCCAGGCAGTGTGTGAAAGGTGCCAGAGCAGTGACCTGCTTCAAGCCCAGACGCAAAGAGGAAATGCCTCACCACCGATCAGGCTGTTCACCGCCCCCACCAACCGGTTTGACCGGAGCAGGAGCTGAGCGGAGTCGGGATCGGAGTCTCGGTGCTTTTCCGGCCTGGGCGGCTGGGCTTCCTCCGAGAGGCCTGGGAATGTGGGAGTGGACAACTTGCGGCTGAAGTATCGCTGAATGTCGTCCAGCTCACTGAGGTTTTTCCTACACACACACACACACACACACATTTTTATAAATATTTATTCTTTCTCATCAGTTTTGAGAACCTAGCATCAAATGATTAAATCAATATTAATTGTCCTTTACTATCTGTGGGGGAAAGTAGAACGAGCCCTTGAGACAAAAAAGGGGGATTTAATTATTTGAATCACAATCTATTTGAATATTTAAATTTATTTAATAAAAATGATTTTAGATGCCCATCCCTACCCCAACACAACCCCCTTTTCTGAAGTAATCTGGCGGAACAGTGTCTGCTGGGCACTGATGATGTCACTTCCTGCCAGGTGCAGTACCTGAGTGCGGAGAAGAGCGTTGCGCTGGAGGGAGGGACGTCTGTGGGGGCAGAGCTGCTCGAGGCCCGCTCCCCCTCCTGCAGGCTCTGGTGGAACATGCGCACGTTGTGGATGTGCTCCTCGCGACGGTCGTTCAGGCTAGACCTGCCAGGCCAACCACAGAGAGAGACAGACCAGTCATCATCACCCAGAGACGCAAAGGCCTGGGTCAAATGTGCATTTCAAATACATTCAGGTGCCAGGGAGAATCTGAAAACACACACTCACAATTTTCATAGAACATGTTATTTACCAAAGCTCTCAATCATATGAAAAATATATATATAGAGTGGGGTCAGGTGAACAATTTGACCTCTAACTATTTCACTAAGCTCTGCTGACATAATGATAAACAGCTGCAAAAACGTTTGCAAAGGAAGTGTCCTTTTTCAAGATTAAAGCACCTGCAGTAGCAACGAGAACACATAGAGGACCATATTAATTATGTCAATATCCGGCATTAATTGTTACAAGACCAAAGCAACTCACACTGTGCATTAGAAGTGTCACGTATTCAAACTTAAATGAAAAATAAGGTGTCACAACATTTTAAGGAAATGAAAGGCAATGGTGTGCAAACAAAATATTTATAGATATTTCAATTTCATACCATCCTTTCTCAAACAAACATTTTTTTAAATTTGTATCAGTGTTATATGACATTCTTGAATAACAAATACCACGTCATAAAAATATTTGTGTTAGTTTTCAATAAACGATGAAAACAAACAGATCTTGGTAGTGGACTCAGACTTTTGGACCCAACTGTATATTTTGTTTTTGATATTGGTGTTTCACGTTTCTTTTTTAAAATGGTCACTAACCTACAGGAACTTACTGTGGTCAAGCATTTCAGGTATATGAGCCACGGGCCCCATTCCTGCCGGGCAGGGTGTGTTTAAGTCAGCCGTGATTCCTCAGGTCACCACGGCATTCAGTCAAAGACATCAGAGGTGCCCTCAGGCCAGCATCCGTCAGTGACAGATACTGTCCTCCTGCTCCAATCAGTGCTAGCTCCCTCCTGTAGTACTGTCTGGACTGCAGGGTGTGTATTTATCCAAACAATCACGTTACCTTCCGGACGACAGTGCCTCCTGCTGGTCGGGCGTGGAGTTGATCCTCTGCTCTGTGTAGCGGCTGATGTGGGCGGGGAATGTGCTGTACATGGCTGTGGTGTGGTAGCACAGAGGGAATGGCTGGAACAAAGGCTGTCATAGAAAACTATGTGTCACACCTACATTTTTATTTTTTTTGTACATTTTTATTTTTTTTTGTGTGGCTCAGTACGTAGAGCATGGCATTGACAATGCTTAGGTTATGGGTTCAATTCCCATTGGGAGCAAATATACTGAAAAATGTATATTTGCTACACAAATACTACTGTAAATCGCTTTGGATAAAAGCGTCTGCTAAATGGCATATATTATATATATTATTATCGCCAGCATTGTAAAAAAACAAAAACAAAAATCATTTTTGCTATTTAAAAAATTTGATATTAAAATATATAATGATTGCACAGCATTTACATGAAAAAATGTTTAGCAGTTTTTTTTGTTTTGTCAAAGGACAAATACTATTCAAACTAATCCTTGCAATTAGTGGTTACAACATTCGACGCTGGCCACTGTGACTGGGGTTCAATTCCACCGGCCACGCAACTGGCTGTACACCCCAGGAAGGGGGGAGGGAAGCCAATAGGAAGTTTGCTGCGTACAGGAGTGGCTCTGGAGTACCGGAGTTATGGTCGACGGCCTGGCCAGTGCCGTCTCGTAGGAGACGATACTTCGCCTTTGTCGCTACCGGTCACAGGGCTACGGCAGCAAACTCACAATACAAGGGGGGGATTGACAAAGAATAGAGGGTGTAATTGGCTACGAAAATGGGAGAAAATCTGAAACAAATTCTTTAAAAAAATAAATATTCTAAAGTGAAAAGAAATGCAATTTGGGAATTTCTCATGGAGGAATGGTTTGAAGGTTTCAGGTGTATTCACTTAATCTACTATGCTGGGCAGTTTCTATATTTGGTGGACTGGAAAAGTATTTGGCTGCTCATGAGCGATAATGGCACAAAATGTCAACTTCCACCGTGTTCCAGCAGGTGGCGCCTGCGAGGTCAATGACAAAATTCAGTATCAAACAAATAAGACACCGAAACACGCCAACAGACAACAAACAGACAAAGACACACACCTTTTAAACACCCAGGTATATGCCAGTAACCTACAGCACCCGTGGCTCTGGTATTAAAGTCTCAGGTACAGGCACAAATCACCGTGGACGAAGGCTTCCACTACGCAAACACAGACGGCCGGGAAACGTAAGAGCAAACTCACGGCCGAGTCTTTGGCGGCGTCTTCGTGTGCCGCCTGCCTCTGTCCCCGCAGGCCCTGGACCCCTTTCATGGGGGAAACGGACACTTTAATCTGCCCCTGGCACTGCCCGTTAAAGTCTGTGATGTTGTACCAGCCACACACCGACTGGAAGCCTGACAGGAGGGGCGAGAGGTCGACGGACGCGAAGCCGATGACCCGCTCCACGTCTGCAAAGACAAACGAGAAACGCATCATTACGTTATGAGCCCTTATGCAAAGTATCAGGTCTCTTCCCGCATGAGGCTTCTCCACAGCCGGCACGGCTCGGCGGCTCCCTCCGTGGCTTTATGTAGATGGGCTTCTTTTCTTTGTCATTCGGTCCTTTTCCTTCACATTCCTCTTCATCTTGGATTATTCCACGCGAGTTTGAGACATTTTTATTTATTCCTTATTTTGCAGTGTGTTGATTCCTGCGTGCGTTTCATGTGATAGAAACCTTGTTATTCCTGCAGACGGCCACCCGTTATTCCGATATCAGGGTACCTGATGTTGATGTTAGGCATTTATCAGATGCTCTTATCCAGAGCGACTTACAGTTTACATTTCTTTACATACAATCCATTTATACAGCTGGGTATTTTACTGAAGCAATCCAGGTTAAGTACCTTGCTCAAGGGTACAACGGCAGTGCCCCCATCTGGGAATCAAACCAGCAACCTTTGAGTTAGAAGTCCAGTTCCCTAACCATTATACTATACTACCTCAATCCCCAAATAGTTTTATCCTGATTGGTATGTTGTGCTCATAGTGTGGTTTATTTAAATTTTATTTAGCCTTTATTTAACCAGGCAAGCCATTAAGAACAAATTCTTATTTACAATGGTGGCCTGGAACAAAGTACTTGGCGGTGTCTGGATGGTACTTGGGAATTACATGAGAATGGTGTCTTCTGGGTGCACTGGGTGATTGTTATAGCACACTGAGCTGGGTTGTTTGTGCCAAACTGGTAAGACTGGTAAGACGGATGTCTACGCTGTGGCAGACGAAGTAACATTGTGGCATGTTTCATGGATTCACGCCCACAAGCTCTCTGAACCGAGAGCAGATATACAGCTCCGTTGGGAACAGGGTCTGGTGGACAGTTTGTACATTGGATTAGTCAGCATCCCTGCACCTCCCTGCTGGTCTCCTAGTAACAAGGGGCGTTCCCGACAATGAGTCGTCATTCCCGGGAGCGCCCAGCAGTGCAATCCGCTCAGACCGCCCAGACCCACAGAGAAGGTCGTGTTGGTCAGAGGCAGGAAGCCCAGACTACCCACAGGGGTAAGTATGTGTATATTGCTACCATCACCAGCACAACAACAAACATTCTGTGGAATAAGTTCATTTTCCTTACAGGGAGAAGGAAAAACAGGCTGAGGTCGGTACATTACCTCCTTTGTGCCAAACTTTGAAAACCATAGTTTGCTGTGGATCCACAAGAACCTCCTTTGAGAGCCTGCGGTGAGGAGGGGAGAGAGTGAATCAGCATTACATGACATGGTCTGCATGTGTTCCTGTGAATGGATGGAGGTGCCTTACAATGCAGGGTTTTAGACTAAGCGGGGTGCTACGGACTCACTATGCAGTCTAATGCTTAATACAACCTTATGGTATTAAAACACTGAAAAATGACAATGCTTATGGACACACACACACAAGCCATGCTTGGACAATTAATAAATCACTTTGGGGGCCTCCAGGGTGATGTAGCGGTAGAATGTCCGATGCTGCCCACTGCGACCGTGGTTCAATTCCACTGGGTTGCGCCAGTTTCAGCTCTGGCCGGGAGTGCCACTAGGGGGCGGGGAGGGAAGCCAATACGAGGTCGCTGCATATAGGAGTGGCCCTGTGTGCATACCGGAGTTATGGTGACAGCTTGGCGGGTTCCGGCTCGGAGGAGGCGTTACTCTGCTGCATGTCACTGCCGGTTTCAAGACTATGGCAGCGAGCTCTCAATATGAGGGAGGGAATAACTGACATGAAAAAAGAGGGTATAATTGGCTACTGAATTGGGAGGAAAATGGGGGAAAAAGCAGAAGGAGAAAATAGAAAAGAAAAAAACACTTTGGGGCTGAAGGGCACAGAATTGGGAAGGGAGGGGGGACTGTGTCTCAGTGGGCAGCATTGATTGCATCCGGTCGATCGGACCCCTGCAGGCTCCCCGGGCCAGCTGCACACAGAGTGTATTCCTCCAATGGCAGCGGGAGTTTGTCTGGCGGCCCGCAGAGACAAAAGCAGCAGTGGCAAACAGGCAGAGCATGTTGCGCTCTCTCGTTCCCAAATTGATGGGAGGAGGCTGAGGAGATGACGCTGGGTTATGAATAAAAATGGGCATTTCGAATTGGGAGAAAAACAGAGAAATCTGGGATGAAAATTTGTTTGAAGAAAAGTCAACAATCACATTGACATTGAAATGTTCTTGCTTTGTTTTGTTGCTGAATTATGCCTGTACGGTTCAAGCAATCTAGCCAGGCTAACGTTAAACCATGTTGACTTTTTCGTCAGTTGATTTGAAACTGACATAACTGCATCTTTGTTCCAATGTAATAGTGGTCAAGACAGCACCAGAGGACTGCGCTTGTATGCGCAGCTGGCGCAGGCAGACTGCAGGTTTCCGATCGACCCTAATGGAGTCCCTACTGTATGATGAGGCGGGGAAAACCATGCCAACTGAAGCCCTCCCTCCCTGGGCTAACGCCATGTTGTGCTTCTCCCCACTGGCACACCTGGGAGACCATTGGCAATAGGTTTATAGGTGTTTCGACTATGCCTCCAGTTCTCTTTTAAATGTCAGTGTTACAGTTGTTTGAAATCAACGTGATGTGGTACGTGAAATTGGTTTTAATGTAATGGGATCACCTCCTGGAAAGGGCAATAAAATTCACGAAATAAACCGTAAAAATTGGTAAAGCGTTTCAATCAGGGACAAGAGATGGCAGTGCAAAGTCAGCCACATGAGCTTGTGGAGTGTGCATAACAATTTTGTCGGGGCTGGGGGGGGATTTTGAGAGCATTCACCTGCCCCCCCACTGGTGGTCCCACACCGGGCTGTCGTTGTCTGCTACCACAGGCGTGGTGACGGGGCTTTCAGATTCAGCAGTCGCGTAGGACACGCAACAACTGGGCTTCCCTCCGCTGCGCTCCGCCAGCGGGCTGCCTGTAGGGGGCGCACATCACCCACATCCATCACCACAAGGGCACAAGGGGCAGTGCTGCCATCCTACGCCACCACGCTCACTCCAAATGGTTATTACCAGTGCAAATAACTGGCTGTGATTACTACGCATTTTCAAGCTGAAAACAAATTGATTATTGTTTAGGATTATTAAATAATACATAAATAAATAAATAAATAAATGACAATACTTGACTGCAATCTTTAGGCTGAGGGGGTGAAATACAGGTGTATTACAGCACACACATTTCAATAATAATAATAAGTGTTTATAAGGAGGCACTCTAAAACTCAATACATGCCTATTAACTGCTGGCAAATGCTAAAGATTTACTCATGGTTCAACTTCAGTGTAAAATATATGCATTTATAATTTTAAATAAATGTGTGATTTGTGGCCCAGTGGCGTTTACCCTTGAGGCTCAGGTGCATGGCTCTTTCCACAGTGACGGTCACAGCGAACGAGTCCTCTGCGCTGGCATGCTGCTGCTGCTCAGAGCTTACGTAAGACTTCGCCTGGTGCCGGCTGGGTGTGACTGGGGGCATGGGGCCTTCCTCCTCCTCCTCCTCCTCCTCCTCGCTGGCGCTGGGGAGGGCAGGCTGCTCTGAGAAGGGCGTGTCCCTGCGCAGGGGTGAGACTGATGTGCACCCTCAGGGCCGCGCCCTCCAGGTCAGAGGCAGAGCGTCGGAAGAGAGGATACACACCTGCAACCCCAAAACACACAAATATATATATATATATATATATATACACACATACACCTGCAACCCCAAAACACACACACGCACGCACACTCAGGTTTTTCAGCCAGGTGCTCTGAATCATGGCTTTATGAGTCCACTAACATGACAACCAGGGAATCAAAGCAGCTGTGGAATTAAATAGTAAAATGTCTGTAACACCACCTCTGTTACCGATTAACAGCTACAGTGTTCAGCGAGGAGCCAGCTCAGCTTTAGCAACGATCGTGCTAAAATGAAACGCACTTAAAATCGCCAGCCAGGTGCAGAATGATAACGTGGACGCGGTATTCCCGCCACTCACCGCTGACGCTCAGCCGCTGCTCGGCCCGCCGGGCCAGAGGGGACAGGTCCACGAAGGCGGAGCCCACCAGCCGGTCGGTGTCGTGAGGCCTGGCCCTCCTCTGCTTCCCGAACGCCACCCACACCTGCACCTCCAGCCGCTCCTCGCGCAGGTACCAGCGCAGGGGCAGCGTGCTCCTCAGCGCCACCGTGTGGCCGCCCCCGAACGCCACCGTGGCCGCGCCCTGCGGGCCCTCCTCGGGGGACGGGTGGCGCAGGGGCGAGCAGAAGGCCGGCTCCTCGTACACTTTGTAGCGGAGGTAGCAGTAGGTGGAGCGCTCCAGGGCGCGGTGCCCCGGCAGCAGTAAGCAGTGCAGGGGCAGCCACGCCCTGGGGGTGCACACTGTCAGGGACACCAGACGAGCCCGTCCCTCTTCCTCCTCCCCTTCCTCGTCCTCGTCCTCCTCCTCCTCCACGCCCGCCTCCCAGCCAAGGCCTCGGGCGGCTCTGACCACCCTCTCCCTGTCCGAGTGGTGAGCGAAGCTCACGGTCACCTCCAGACCCCCGGCTAGGCTGGGGCGGGCCCGGGTCGAGCCTGGGTCCTCGGGCAGAGAGACTGGGAACCAGCCGGAGATTCCTTCAACAGAAACATGCACATTAAAACATTCCTTCCACAGGGAGAAAAAAAAAAAAAAAACACATAGAAAAAGGTGTTCAACACAAAAACACACATTGTGACATTCCTTCAACACAAAACCACACATACTGTAACGTTTCCTGATATACGTTTAAGGTATAGCAGTCTCACAAAAGCCTCTCCGGGCTACATGCATACGTTTCACACATCGTTATTATAAATGTTAAAGTAAGCACTGAAATGAACATTATAAGTTAATCTGTCCTCATACCTGTTCTTTTATGAATCAGGTCTCCCAGGTGAATTCGGACGGTACCCAATACGGTGTCCTTTGATGCTGGCCAATCCGGGCCTGTGGAGTCAAAAGCAGACAGACACACACACGTGTTGGCCAGGCGTTCAGCAGGGGTATACTTTGACATGGGATGTGCCAATCATTGAACGCTCCAGCTGCCTCTGGCTTTCATTCGACCATTTTGAACACAGTCATGCATCATAAATCTTTCAATGAAGATGTAAGGAGTAGCACCCTTTTTATCGGTCAGTATGTACTCGCAGTACATGTGCAAGAACATCAATGCCAAGACCAAGCAGGAGGAGGACTATATGTATGAATGAAACGAGCACCATGTTCTACAGCAGGGCTCCTCAAATCACGGTCCTCGTGGGCCGGGCACAGCTGGACCGAAATTGGATTCGTGCGCCAGATTTTAGGAACCCTGGCCTACACACGGGCTTAAGAATATAACTGGCCATTCAAAATTCAAAGAAGAGAAATGGGAGATAAAAATCGGATATTGAAAGATCTGTGCAACTTGCAGGAATCATATTCAAACCTGGACGATTATTTGAAGTCCTACAGTCTACTGAAAAACTGTTTAGATGGCGGTAAAATTTTAAAACAATCCGACAGGTCCCTGAGAATTTTCAACCGATTTTTCCAATTCATTTTTCAACCAAATTTTCACTGGTGTCTAAAGAGAAATTTCAAATCGAAATACGTAACTAACCAAAATGTGCAATCATATGAAAGAACTTCTGAATATCGCTGAAAATAGATGTTGCTCTTGTACTGGTGTCTAAAAGGTTATGTGATTTGATGTGATTCAATTGGTTCTGTGTGGCTCAGTATGTAGAGCATGGCACTGACAACGCTTAGGTTGTGGGTTCAATTCCCATTGGGACCACATATGCTGAAAAATGTATGCATTCACTACTGTAATTCTCTTTGGGTAAAAGCGTCTGCCAAATAGCATACATTATTATATTACTCTCAGTGCCTCACCCTTCCTGCTGTCCCGGTGGCACACGGTGAAGACGGCGGTCGCTCTGTCCAGCAGCTCGGCCAGGCTGCACGTCTCCCCGCCCGCGCTCTGCACCAGCAGGTTGCAGGGGTACTCGGTGTGGTGGTCGAACTCGGGGCAGAAGGAGCGGGCGACCACGCGGGTGGTCCTCCGCTCCCTCTCCGGGAGGAAGGAGAGCTGCGCCGTGACGTACGCGTTCACCCCCACGTCGGCGTGGTACTGGAGGGCCTCGTCCCGCCTCGCCAAGGCCCTGAGGAACGGCAGGAAATAAGAGGGTATGAGAGGGTATGGGAGGGTATGAGAGGGTATGAGAGGGTATGGGAGGGGGAGGGTATGGGAGGAAATGAGAGGGTATGAGAGGGTATGGGAGGAAATGAGAGGAAATGAGAGGAAATGAGAGGGTATGGGAGGGTATGAGAGGGTATGAGAGGGTATGGGAGGAAATGAGAGGAAATGAGAGGGTATGGGAGGGTATGAGAGGGTATGGGAGGAAATGAGAGGAAATGAGAGGGTATGGGAGGGTATGGGAGGGTATGAGAGGAAATGAGAGGAAATGAGAGGGTATGGGAGGGTATGGGAGGGTATGGGAGGGTATGAGAGGGTATGAGAGGGTGAGAGGGTGGGAGGAAATGAGAGGGTATGGGAGGGTATGGGAGGGTATGAGAGGGTATGAGAGGGTATGGGAGGGTATGGGAGGGTATGGGAGGGTATGGGAGGGTATGAGAGGAAATGAGAGGAAATGAGAGGAAATGAGAGGAAATGAGAGGAAATGAGAGGGTGGGAGGGTATAGGAGGAAATGAGAGGGTGTGAGAGGGGTGGGGGGTGAGAGGGTGGGAGGGTGGGGGGTGAGAGGGTGGGAGGGTGGGGGATGAGAGGGTGGGAGGGTGGGGGATGAGAGGGTGGGAGGGTATAGGAGGAAATGGTTTTACCGTGCTGCTGCCCGGAGACCCGCAGCTCTGTGCACTTGAACTGCCAGGGTTACGATCCGGGAGGCCACAGCCCCACCCTTCAGACTGGGAGCTCTCATTGGTCGAGGCTTGTAACGGACACACACATCCAGCAGTCCTGGGAGAGGGGACAGAGAAACAGACATCAGACCATGTCCAGTTACATAAATAACTCTTTTCACATGGTCAAGCAAGGCAACAGCTTGAGGCAAGAGAGTAAGAAAAAAAGAAGAGAAAACTATAAATTATTGCAGGGAGATAGAGAGAGATAGGAGTGAGATACCTGAAGGCTGAGGGTGGTGCCCCGTGGTGCTCTCAGTTTGGGGCAGGAGGGGCAGACTGAAGACCTGGGGGCCAGTGTGCTCGTGCGTCTGCATCGTCACCATGGCGCACAGTTTGGCCAGTGGCAGCAGCCCTTTGGCCACAAGCTGGTCTCTGACATTGGGGTAGTAATACCTGATGAAGGTTCGGCAGATTTCACAAATATTAACACTACATTAATTGAATATAGTAACGTACACAGTAGTAATACATATAATTATATTTTTTAATTACAAAAATAGCTAAGTGTTATACATTAGCTCTCAAGGAAAACTGTATTTACTGGGTTGCAAGTCTCCTTCACACAAAGGATTTATAAAGATAAAACATGACAACTTAATACACTGCATTTACTGCTCTTCTGCCACCTGTTGGTTTGGAGAGGAACTGCAGGCTCACCTGCACCAGACCTCAAACTGGATGCCCCCTCTGGCAGAGGGGCCCTGGCTGGAGCAGCAGCTGAGCAGCAGCCTCTGCACCGGGACCCCCGCCGGGGCCAGCAGAGCGTGGCTCTCACTGTGCCCAAACACCGGGTCTGGCACGCACAGCGTGGTGCCCGTGCGGAACTGCCTCAGGCTCACACCTGAAGGAGGCCGGAGATCAAAGACCGTGTGAACCTCCTCAAACCATCGCCTCTGTCCCCCCCCCTCACCCTCCCGTCACACGACCTGCGGTCTCACAGCACACAGTGTATTAATAGACCGTCTGTCTGCCTGGCTCGAAATAAACCCAACTCTGACCATGCCTGATGGGTCTGTCAGGATTAAACACTAAGTCGCCTCAGCACATAAACAGTATTTGGAACATGCAGCGAGTTTCCTTTGAAGTTAACTTTAGAGAGGCTTTCAGCAAAGCAAACTCTGAACAACTGGAGCCCAGTGATGCTAACCTGTAATGCGTTTAAATTCCATGTACCACTCATGCACCAATGCAGGTTCCCTCAGCCACATCATCGAAGGAAGTAGCTTGTATTTGTGAATTATAACACTACTGACTTTCTATTTTGTATCGTATTGTATTTCACAATGTATGCAGTATAGCACTTGGATAAGAATATATATATATACACAGTATATACCAGAGTTGTGACCAAGTCACTGTTATGCAAGTCATAAGTAAGTCTCAAGTCTTAACCTTCAAGTTTCAAGTAAGTCAAGTCATGAAGGATAAGTCTCAAGTCAAGTCCCAAGTCACCGTGTTCAGGTCAAGCCAAGACACAAGTCCCAAATTTCAGGTGTCAAGTCCTCAAGTCACGTTCGAAACAAGTCTCTCGAGTCATCCAGCACAAGTCCAAGTCTAGTCCCAAGTCATCGACATGCAAGTCTAAGTCAAGTCTCAAGTGCTTCAGTCAAGTCTGAAGTCATCACAATCGTGACTCAAGTCACACTCGAGTCCAAGTCATGTGGCTCACAACTCTGGTTTATACACAGTGACAGTGAGAAGGCATATGAAGGGGGAAATTGGCCTACTGCTCTCTACAGCGTGCAGGTCCTGGGCTGCAGTGGCGTCCTCCCCTTGGCTGGGGAAGGAGTACTGGACGTAGCAGTCGGCCTCCCCCCACACGGTGGACTGCAGCGGGGCTAGCCCCTTCACCCTCTCCACCGTCACCTCGAACACGTGCTCCATAGTGGCCTCTCCTTGGCCCGCGTTCACCTGCTGGGGGCAATGGACACCCGTGTCTTTATGTTCGAATATCGGATCTAATTTTAGAATCTGCGCTTCCAACACCAGTTTCAAGATGAATGGGGAGATTCGAACAGCGTGCTAACCAAATGGCGACTCAAATTATCAATGGTGCAGTAGACATTATTAACGGTAGCCCATCCTATTTTCTGCAAAGACGTTATGTTATGTTTATGACGGTGTTGAATTTGGGTGAATAAATTCTACCATCGGAAGGATTATCTGCTTCGTCAAAACAGGCGGGTACCTGGGTATCACTTTAAACTACGCAAAAACAAGACAGAACTCGTATTTGGACTGGAGCCAACGAAAGTTTGGCCTGTGATGCATTATTTGAGTTGTTGTATTTTCCCAGGTACCACATACGCAGATTAGCTCTACAGCCATCTCTGGTGCAACACAGGCCCCTGTTCAAATAAGGGAGATATAGAAATGACTGTCCTGTATCCTGTGCTTGCTGGGAGCTCTGAGCGTGAATAACCTGTGGTTCTGGATGCTGCCTGTGATCCAGGGAGTGGAGCGGTCTCGGAGGGTGAGGCACAGGTCCCGGGTCCTCGTCCCTCATCCTCTGCAGCGACACTACCTGCTCTGCTAGGCCCATGGCCAGGAGGACCCGGAGGCTGCCCCGGCCGCTGCCTGAGAACACGTCGACGATGGGCATGTAGCTGTCCACCGCCACCACCGGGTACTGCACCTGCAGCAGGAGGCGGGCAATCTTCGGATCTCTGGAAAACAGAGGAGGGGGAAGAAGAAAAGAACAGAGCATCAACAACAGATACTTAAAATAACAACTGCTGCCAGGGCTCTAGAGACCTTTAGGGTTTGCAACGCTTCTTCAAAGACTGGGGTACACTTCAGAGACGCTTTTGAAGTCGGTGTGCTGAGACACCGCAGGGGGGCAAATGCTGGAACCTGAACAACAGCACCACCTGCTGGACCTGGGTAGCTGGTACTGGTCTCTCAACAAAATGTTTTAGATATTTGTAGTTGACCAAATAAGGTACCATCTTAGTTAATATTAGAATATATATATATTTATATAATCAATTCATAGCGCTGGATATATGTGCTGGAGTAAGTCAGATTAGGTACTTCAGTCATTCACAGACACAGATCTACGTTTTTACAAAAAATAAAGTTGAGTGGTACTTTAGTACACTGGAGGTGCCCTGGCCAGAAGCCCAAGCCATCTGTTACCCAGTGCCCCAGTGTCTGCTGCTACAACCCCCTCCTCCCAGTGCCCCAGTGTCTGCTGCTACAACCCCCTCCTCCCAGTGCCCCAGTGTCTGCTGCTACAACCCCTCCTCCCAGTGCCCCAGTGTCTGCTGCTACAACCCCCTCCTCCCAGTGCCCCAGTGTCTGCTGCTACAACCCCCTCCTCCCAGTGCCCCAGTGTCTGCTGCTACAGCCCCCTCCTCCCAGTGCCCCAGTGCCTGCTGCTACAGCCCGCCCCCTCCTCCCAGTGCCCCAGTATCTGCTGCTACAGCCCGCCCCCTCTTCCCCTCTGTGCTGTAGGACACAAGTGACACGCTCACCGGAAGGACATGTAGAACTGCTGGAGGGGCATTTTAACCAGGCCCAGGAGCCGGTCCTGCCCCCGACTGGCTTTCTGCCACACCTCGATCACCATCACGTTGTTCCTCATCCTCTCCAGCAGTGTGGGGGAAAGGACGACTGGAGCCACCTGCAGAACACACACAGAGAAGTGCATATCTATACATATATTGCATAAGTGCATATCTATACATATATTTCCATCTCCATCTCTCTCTCTCTCTCTCTCTGACACACACAGAACCTGCAGGTCTTGCCCGCTATCTCACATACAACACACAACACACACACACACACACACACAACACAACACACAACAAACACACACCACACAAAACTCACACCAGACAACAAACACACACCACACAAAACTCACACCACACAACACACACACAACAACATGTGTATTTCCCCTTTTTAAGTTTCAGTCCTCATATAAAACCTGACCAGTGGTAACACAAGTGGAAGACAAGACCATTGTATTCCACTATACGGTGTACACTGCACCCTGAGGTCTTGAACAGACGCAGTGTTAAAGTTCAGACATGCAGCACTGACTATGTGAAAAGGTAGAACGAGGCCACTGTGATGAGGCAATAGGACCCGTTACCTGAATGAAGTTGAAAGTGGGATCGGTTTGGCCCCAGCTGACCGCCGACCTCGTGGTCTCGTCCGACCCGAACAGCTTGCAGTTCAGGTAGACGTTGGGCGGGGCGGGGCCGCAAGTTAAATCCTTCCCATTCGGCACCACCAGGAGGGCGTGCAGCAGAACGCCGGACTCCCCCTCCGACTGCTGCTGCTGCTGCTGCACCCTGTTCAGAGAGTTCAAGGGCGCAGGGGCGTGGGAGGGGGGCGGATGGCGCACCAACTGAACGTCCCGGAGGACCCGAACTCCAGCGCGGGGGTCCCGCCGCCCCTCCCGCTCCCTCCTCTCTGGACCGCTGAGGTCTCTTCTCCATCCGTGTCCAAACTTGGTGGCTGAGCCCTGGCGGTGTCGTCGTCTGCGGGCGGGGCCTTCCTCAGGGGGCTGGGGGCTGCGTTTGGGGAGGCTTGGCAGCTCGGACCCCCGCCTCTGGGTTTGGCTGGAGAGAAATCTTTGCTGACCTCGCCCAGCTCAAACGAGACCTTTAAAAAGAGGGGAAATGCTCTCATTGACGAATTGAGCGGCAGAAAATGTTTCAGTGCCTCAGTCAGGCTGCTGAAAGCTGTAAAATGCCTACCACTGTAGCCTCTTTTCTTTTCTTTTTTTTAAATTATATTGTTTCTAATTTTGGTTGCCAATTATACCCTCTATTTATTTCAATTCTCCCTCCCCCACGAGTCCATCGCCATTTTCCGGTTCGAGCCAATTTCCCCGAGGCCAGTAGATCCACCTCCTCTGAGACAGAACCCGCCCACCTACTCTTTTACAGGGACGCCCTTACACTCCTCAATGAACTCGTGCCAGCCCTCCCTCCCCACTCCCCCTGGGGCAGACAGCCAAATGCCGCCCCATCGGGGGTAACGGCCAGGGCCGATCTGGCAGACGGGTTTCAAACCGGGTCCGTGATAGGCAGCTCACACTCATACCGGATCAGCCAAAATATGGGTGCGTTAAACCGCTACGCTATCTGCCAGGCGCGCTGTAGCCTCTTTTAATTTGAACTGCCAAAACACAGGACGAATCACAAGGCGTCAGATTCCGAAGTTCACAAAACCTGGAGCCCACCTCAGCGAACGCCATTCAGGTCACAGGTCACAGGCCTCTCTCAAGGTTGTAACACTAGAGACCCAAAGCAGGATTATATGGAGGGTTATGACTGCCCTGCACAGCCGCCCTGGGCCTCACCTTGAGCGTGCCCAGCTCCTGCCCCTCTCTGCTGCTGCTGCTGCCCCCCTCCAGAGCCAGGACGGGTAGGGCCATGAGCTGACTCTGCCGCTCACTCCTCAGCAGAGAACGCAGGGGGAAGACCGCTCTACCGACCGCAACAGGCTGTCACGTGGGAGAGAGAACCGCTCAGAATTCAACCGGCTTCGGGCTCTGGCTGCCAACACACGTACGCGCACACACACACACACACTCCAACGCACGCACGCACGCACACACACAAGCGCTTCAACACACACCCGCACACACACACACACACACGCACGCGCACACACAAACACACACCCGCATGCACATGCACATGCACACACACATGCACACAACACACACACACACACACTCATGTACACGCATATGCACATGCATGCACACACACACCTGAATAATGTGCTGTTGCACTCTGTAGTGATGGCAGTATTAAATATTAAATGTGTCATTAAATTTAGTTTTGAACAAACACTTTTCTATTTTTGGTGGTAGGTTTGAATGGTACATAAACACACTAGCGTAAAAAAGCCCTCCAACTGACAATTATCAGATAGACCAAATTTTTTACTTACTACAAATTAATTTATGTGAAACTTCCCATGAGAAGCATTCTGCTGAGAGCAAACAACGTCATCAAGTATCAACTTCCTTATCTTGCCACTTTTAAAACACAGTGAGAATAACATGTTCATAGTGTTTAGAGAGAATGAAATGGCCATCTACTCTCAGCGCTCTGCACTCTCCACACTTCCATAGAAGGATGTGCCAGGCTCCTTCATCAAAGCAAGGTGTATAAAAATCAGTGCCAGCTTACAATGTATTTCTTTCACAATTCAAATATCAGATTATTTAGGGTGGCATTTAGTGGTAGAATGCTGATATTGCCTAAATGCCTCGGACTTAATTTCAAAAGGAAAACAAGGCTTTAAAAAAATGTGTCAGCACGCCAATGGATGTATTAGCCAGGTAACTCTGTATATTGGCATACAGATTTTTCAGTTAAATGACTTGTGTTCATTTACAGGAATCCTCCTGCTTACTTTCTTTTGAAGCCTTTCTCTGGAGTAGACGTTGAAGGAGAGATCCGTGTTCCACCAGCGTTCGATAACAGCCTCGCCAAACTGAACAGGGAAAACAGACCGCTGCTGGAACTTCACAACTGCAATGAAAAGAGCAGACATTTTATCTTTATTTTTTTATTATTATTTAAGGAATTACAAATATATATATATACATCTCCACTACTAATATAATTTTTTACAATCGGGTGCGTGAGTGTGGGGAGAAAACAGCTTACCTCCCTCTGAAACTTTACAGGATGCAATTCGAATCACTTCTGTTGCCATGGCTGCCTGATTGACATCATGTTTAGAAGACATTACAGGGAAGAAATACTCCACAAGATAAGAGCTAACGGACAGAGAAACAGAGAGACAGCAGAGAATGTATCTTTTAGTTACATACTTCTAGAAGTTACATGTAAAGTAAGCAGTTGGCAATGATTTTGAGAGAGAGGGGAAAAATCCACAAAGCAATATGGAATGTACCATTTCCTGGGGGGGTGGGGACGAGGTGGTTTCCCCTTGCTGGGGATTTTGTGAGGCGTGGCTGGGGTGCTGTCAGCGGGCACAGTGAGAGAGTGGATGAACACTTTGGCCAGGTGGATGCGGCCGAGGGCAGCGACGCGGTCCGCGCTCAGCTGGGGAACTGCGCCGTCCTCCTCTGGAATCTGCTTGGTCTCTTCTGGGACCGAGCTGCTCACAAGCAAAGTGAACGTTACAATATGACAAGCACCGGAGCGCCATATCAGCAGTATTCAGGGCATACCAACCACAGTGGGATGACTCATTCGTCTTCAGCAGGGTACGTAACTACAGCCAACACGTCAGTGCCATATGTCACTGCTACAGTCCAATTATAGCTCGCATGAGTCACTGAATTAAAATCCCTATTTTAGGCGGCGGATAGCGTAGCGGTCCTAAACACAACTGAAAAGAAAAAATATCTATGCAAACACAGTACGGCACTAAAATGGACAGTCCGACAAGATGAATATCTCTCAGACGGTTGGCAAAGAGCCTGCAGACCACGGTGCTGAGAGAATCTGTCACTCTGTGTGTGAAACGACAGGACGACTGACCGGCCACTCCTCCGTCTCCGCTCCTCCTCGTCCTTCTCGGCGCTCGTGACCCGCCTCTTCCTGTGCTTCTTCTTCGTGGGCAGACCGCCATCCTCCTCCGCGGTGACGTCGCTTGGACTGCTGTCGGATTTCTGAAATTCAAGACAGACACAGAAATGTAATTACAGAAACGGACATCTGTAAAAAGGATCTGTCAACAACAAACAAAAGGGGACTATTGCAACGGTTGTCTCATTGCATTCTGTGCTGCTGCAATTTTCCTCTCTGGCATTTAATAAGGTTTGTTGCGTTTTATTAATCTCAACAAAAATCTGAAAACATGAGGTCACAAGTACAGCTGTTTTGATTTTCTATGGCCCCTCTTTACAATGAACACTGTCAGGCAGCCCATGACTAGAAATCTTAACTTACTTATTCTTATTATTCTTATTATTATTACGGTTTACCTGAGGCACTGTAACCTCTTTTTCAGTCTTCCTTCCAATACTGACAAACTGGAATACTGCTAAAGAAGCACAACTCTGGCACAAAACTAAAAGTAGGACAGGACGTCCCATTCTTTCCTTTCACTTCTTATTATCCACACCACTGCTGTCACAGCCTCAAAATATCAGTAGCATCAAAATAATATATTTGGGATGCAACGGCACCAAAATAGCTGGGAAAATCTTTTAAAAATCATCTTGCTGGATTGCACCTCTCTCTGTCGATGCTTACTTTGTTTAGAGCATTAGAAACCAACAGCTCCCAGATATACCTAGAGCTTCCAAAATGCTGTTCTGTTACGCTTTGGTGACTTTATCTGGGTCCCACATGGGCACACTGTGGGCGAATGAGAGACCGGACTGATAGCAGTGGTTGTTTGTGAAAGTGCGCCACACGGGGCAGTGATGGGAGGCACTGAGGCGACACTCACAGGCGCTCTGTAGAACAGGCTCTCCAGCAGGCTCTGGTCATAGAGCGGGTCGTTCAGCTCACTGTCCCCCAGCACACTGCTGGTCCCGGAGAGGAACTCTCCCGGTGGGGAACTGTCCCCATCCCAAAGAGCTGACGCATCCACACTGAAAATAACAGGAAGCAGACAGACAAGTGATTGACACTTAAAATATAACAATTACAACATGAACCTGGGCTTACTCCTAAACCTATCTCCTTTACATTTACATTTCTCGCATGCCTAGCTGCAAGACCTACTCTTTAAATGCATAAAATGTGAATTTTTGCAGTAAACAAATTGAATTCTGAACACAACTCAAACCTTTTTTGTAGTAAGTGCAGTACCCAGTTTTAACCCAGAGCAGATTACCTGCCCAGGAGCAGGTCGACCGCCCTGTTCTCGGTGTCAGCGAAGCAGTCCAGGCTCGGGTACTCGGGTGAATGCAGGCCACGCTGGATGGGAGGGACACCGGGCTCACAGTGAAGGAGGTTCTCCAGCAGTTTCCCAGACGAAGCCATGGGCAACCTGGAATGAGCAGATATATATTATTAAATTACATTATGTGTGTGTTTAGCAGATTCTCTTATCAAGGATTTACAGTTGACATTTTTAATTTGACATATTACCAGTTTCAATTATATTACATTTATTATATTATAAATATATATTATAATTATATATCAGACTCATTGTTACATATCATTATACACTGTATTATACAAATTACACAATTGCACATTACATACTATACACTATGTCTATTGCTCAACAGAGAACATCCATGATCTACTAAATATCTGTTGACATACATCTCAGGAATGGAACCCCAGTCTAAGAGATCTTTTAATGAATTCAATGAACAATTATTAACACAGTGGATTAAGTAATTAAACAAACAGTCCTTGGGTTGTAACACGAAGAAAGATTGCTCAGTGAATGGCGACTTGGAGACCATGAAAGCCTGCAGGGTTTGGGACACTGTAGGGGTTAGGGCTGTCAGGGCTTTTACACACCGTGAAAGCGACGCAGCGACGTTGTCCTTCGACACAGGAAACGGAATGTCCTTCAGAGCCAGCTCCGAATCCAGGTTTGACCTCAGTGCCGAAACCACCATGGCGTTCCTGAGCTTGCTGCCACGATCTAAAAGAACTGAGCGGAAAAGGGGGAACATTTCAAATGACATGAAATAAGTTTTCCCAAAAACATTCAGACCTAAAATTTCACAAATGACATGAAATAACTTTTGTTCCGTTTTCCCAAATTAAGGGAGCACTGCCCTGTCCCAGTGCTTGAACATACAACAACTCCTGTTCGGGGGTTCTATAAATTACGGATTTGTGAATCCCAAAATGGATGGAGCTAACATGCGTCATCAGGGCCTTGCCAGCTTGATCTAATCAAAGTGTCTTGTTCAGCAGAGCAAACACTTGTGATCGGTTTGCGCAGGTCAGCAACTGATAGCGCATGGTAGACTCCCCCCATTATGAACTTTGTAAAGTGTCACTCCTCCATGACTGTACTATATACTGTACATACTGTAAACCGCTCCACTTAGGTAGAGCAAGGCGATATACAAATGCAATCCTTTATTATCATTAACAATAATAATAATAATAAAATTAACAATAGGGCTCAACCTGAAAGAATGTCCTTGGAGGCGTGATTGTCGGCAGAGACGTGGTTCTCTGGTCGCCTGGTAGAATAGGTTGGGATCAGGCCTTCGTCATCGTACTGAGGTCTTGAAGAAGGCAGCCCTTTCTCCGCAAACGCAACATTCCTTAGGGCTGCAGATCCAGGCCCCTCCAGGCCACTGCTCCTCTCTTGGAAGTACAAGTGATCTTTCCCTCTGAAAATGTTTGCCACGCGTTACTCAACCAGATAACTTAATTAACAGCACCATGCTCATACACACACACACACACACACACACACACACACACACACACACACACACACACACACACACACAGTACTCTCTAACAGAATACATTTCTAATGAGCACATTTTTAGTATTCAATGCATGTACTGTTAAACCACCTTCTTTCCTTAATTAAATCAAACAGCGAACCCACCCACCTCGGTCACCAAAAAAGAGCACCACTGCTAAATTCCGGCTGCTGCGTTAATACTTTTCCAAGAAAGATTTTAAGTACAGCACTCAATTCAGAGCGTTGGACAACCTGCTGAGCTACAACTCCTGTGGGATACGTCTGGGAAGCACCACTAAGAGTTGGATGACTCTTCATTCATATCGTAGGAACACAATTCACTAAGGGCAATTCAAATCCAAGTTCGTAACAAACTGACCATCAACAAGGAGGTACACCGCAAATGCGTTTGTTCTTGAAATAATCAGGACAGGACACAATGAAAGTGGAGGGACGTGTGAGATGATAACCTACCTGGGCGTGTCTGCGGAGCTGCCAGCCACCGATTGTCTTCCGCTGTTAGAAGAGAGCGGGCGGGACAGAGGGGGCGCCGCCCGTGCATCATCGTGAGGGCCGGCCATGGAGAAGGGGCCCGGCGCGGAAATCTCCATGTCCGTGCTGACGTCCACAGTGCGCACCGAGCCGCAGCTGTCGTACGTTTCCGTCAGGGGCTCCAGAGCAAGAGAAACCTGCGACGAAAGAGAACCTGGGAACTGTGGCAAAAACTATCTCTGTTCATCTGTGGCAATATTTTATCATGATTAAACTAAGTGCGGCTCTGTGTGGCTCAGTAGGGAGAGCATGGCGTTGACAATGCTTAGGTTGTGGGCTCAATTCCAATTTTGGACCACATATACTGTAAAATGTATGCATTTACTACTGTTAAGTCGCTTTGGATAAAAGTGTCTGCTAAATGGCATATATTATATAGATTAGTATACAACTAAATACACTAACACATGCAAAATGGACAGGGGTCTGAAGATTACCTGTGGAAAAAAGCAGGGAATGTAACGATCATGAACTGTAATGCAATCCAATAGCAATGCACCTGAAAAAATAATCGATAGATGGGATAGAAGGTGCATAAACATATATTTCCATCGCGTACCTGTAACTCTCCCAGCTTTTCAGAGGTTGGAGACACCAATGTGAAGAATCCACTGATAGAGTGAGACAGGGAGAGTCGGGCAATTCCAGCAACCTGGACCCGACCGAAAGGCAAATGGTCTGCTTTTGTCAGAACCTCCAACACCAAAAATCCCATATCTGTAAATAGGTCGGATGAAGAAAAAAACATATTGTGACGTTAGTAAAAATTACGATTTAACATTATCCCTACGCATTCACCAAAGTGAATCCGTTAAACTGTTCATATGTGGGCGAAACATAGTATAAGTGCATGTGCTAAACGTCACCTGTCAAGTAAGAGGTGAACTGCTTCGGCCCGCAGCGGATCGCAAAGCGAGCTGTTGTCTTGACGCCTCTCTGATACACAGGCGACCCGTCCCGTGGATGAAAATGGGTACCGCTGGACGACTCTCCCCACCATCTTAGCCGGACCAGAGGCGGTGCTGGCGGCTGCGGAATGGTCCACAGAACCCTGCCGACTGTCACTCTGAGAAAGCATCGCACCTGCCCTTCCACAAGGGGAGGGAGACTTGTAGACGGCGAAATGTCACTGGGGACTGAAACACGGTCAATTAGGCATCGTATCAATACCACCGTTTCAAAGCCTGAATGACCATCTTTCTTCTGACTGTTCAGCGTACCAAGGTGTGCAATGTCCAGAGGCTAGCTCGCTGCCTTGGATAACTTAGCAAGCTAACTAGCTAAATGTTACAGTTAAATTACCGTTTGATGACAGCTGGGCTCTCTGAGCGGGATTACTGGCTTTAAACTGGTTTAAATGTGTGTTTTACTGGCCAAATTGTTTGTTTTATGCTCTCACTGTAAAGGTTTCCAGCTAGCTAACAAGATAACGTTAATCCCCATGCATCTTTGGCTGAGACTGATTGCGTGAAGCGTTCGGCTGCAGGTTGAGTGCCTACAGTTTGCAAGTTACATTAGCTGGTCAAATGTTTTAACTTCTGAAATAACTAACGTTAGCTAGTCTAGTCATTTAACTAACTAGTTAGCTAGTTAGCTAGCTATCTTACTTACTAGCCAGTAGTGAACTGACAAGCTAACTAGCTAGCTTAATGTATCCTGTCGCCTCTTGACAAGATAGCTGCTAGTCGTGTAGCAATTCAACAGGTCGGTAGATATTGTAACTAGCTTGCAAGCTAGTGCTAACGTTACATTGTGTAGCCAACGATGGCTTGTTAGTTAAGTTAGCAAACAGCAGACTGCATATATCGACAACACTCACAGTGGCACACTGGCTAGTTTGCATGCTAGCAATCAAATCATTAGCTACCCAAGAGACCTAATAATTGATGACGTAGCTAACGTTTACCTTTCTTTATCTTGTTTCCCACTTTGGTAGACTTTAGTTTTTTATTCTTCATTCCGACCGAGCACATCTAACCTCCAAAAAACTGGAATTTTCAGCAACATTTTAAGGGAACCGCATATCTTCACAAACTGACAGATTGTTTTTCGCAAAGACAGTGCGCATAGCCCGTCTCTGAGCAACAACGTTAACTGCTACACTTTCTTCCGTCCCGCCATCAAACACATAACTGCCACTGCTACTCACACACACACACAGCATTATGGGATACAGGAGGAATACCACAATGGACGTTGATCTCTGAGTGTTTCCCAAAATAGCAAGTAGCCTACTGTTAAGAGTTCATACAATTTATTTTCAACATTTATTGTTCGTGCACAAAATGTGCCAACTTGTATTCTATTTCGTTGTAAGTGTTAAAATAATATGGCAGCTTTAAGAATGTAACTATTATGTTAACATTGTGCCTTGCAAAAGTACTCAGACCCTTGCACAATTTTCACATTTTGTTGCTTTCATTTAGAGCACTTTCATTTAAGAACTAATATCGGTTATAAATAGAATCTACTCCATATATTTGTAATATATATAAATATATATATAAAATTAACTAAGTTCATTGTCAATTAAGTTGATCAAACTTATGTTTCAAAAATGTGTCGTCTTGCTTAATAGGCTACGCAATTAACGTTTGAGGACGCGAATGCCTACTGGCGTACCACTTATGTGCATCCCTGTATATAAGATACTAAAAATTGAAAAATGTTGATTGCAAAAATATTCAAACCCTGTGCTCTGGCAGCTGTATGTTAATGAAGGTGCAAAACATTACCTTAACGAGCCACACAATGAGTTGATTGGCCTCTGTGTGCCATATCAGTGGTTGTCATGATTTTAGGATTAAAAACACCTATCTTTGTGAGGATCATTGGTCAGGTAGTGAATTTGAAGAAGAGACACAAAAATGAAGACCAAATCTTTCTCAGGAAGTCAGGGATATGATTATCAAAAGGCATAGATTAAGAGAAGGATCAAAAAACATCTAAAGGTTTTGATATCCCAATGATCACTGTTGGCACAATAATCAAGAAGTGAATGCTGCATCATACCACCCAGACCCTGCCTAGAAAAGGCTGTCCCTCCAAACTTTGTGACTAAACAAGGAGACTTGTGATGGATGCCAAAATGACTCAGAGTTCAGTGGGTGAGAGTGGAGTAATAGTGCATCAGTCAACACTATAAAAAACATTGCATAATACTGGCCTGTATGGCATGGTGACAAGCAAAAAAAGCCATTACTTAAAACAAAACATCACAAAGCCCACCTGGAGTTTACTAGATAGTGTGTGAGTGATCCAGCTAAGATGTGAGAGAAGGTTTTGTGGTCAGATGAGACTAAAATAGAGCGTATTGGCCAAAATGCTAAGCCTTATGTATGGTGCAAACCTAAAACTTGCCTATGCCGCATGTAACACCATCCCTACAGTGAAACGTGATGGCAGTATCATGCTATGGGGATGCTTCTCTGAACTTGCCAGAATAGAAGGAATAATGGATGGAGCAAAGCACAGGCAGATACTGCTATAGAACTGGGGGAAAGGCAAAAAAGCTGGGACAAAAATTCACCTTTTAGTAGGACCACGATCCAAAGCGCAGGGCCAAAGCTACTTTGGAGTGGTTCAAGAATAAAAAGGTGAATGTCCTTGAGTGACCCAGTCCTGACCTGAACCCCATTGTGAATCTGGCACAACTTGAAAATTGATGTTCATAAGCGATGTCCAAGAAACTTGAGAGAGCTGGAGCAATTCTGCCAGCAAGAATGGGTAAAAATGACCACCAACCAGTGTGCAAAGTTGGAAGAAACTTTGTACAAAAAGGCATAAAGCTGTTATTGCAGTGAAAGGTGCTTCCACTAAATATCAATGTGAAGGGTCTGAACACTTATCCAAGCAGCATATTAACTTTTTATTTATTTAATTGAAAATATTTGTTGACATAACTAATTTATTATTTTATAAAAATTCAGTTTGAGCATGAGTTTTGAATTAAAAAAATTAAATGTAAAAAAATGTGAACATAATTTGTAATCCAGCAACATTTGAAAACTTTCCAAGGGTCTGAGTACTTTTGGAACACACTGTATATACTACGGTATATGCCGTTCAGCCCATCTACGCTCATCATGTCCTAATCTAAAGAGTATCTAGTACTGCATCTAGCCAACAGCCCAAGTGTTTCTGAGTGTACTACCCCAACCTGGCAAGCTGTTCCAGGCATTGACAACTCTCTGTGTAAAGAAAACCCTCCTAATATCCATGTGGAATTTGCCTGAAACTAATTTCCATCTGTGGCCTCTTGTTCTGCTGACCCCACTTGTCTTAAAAAATCTTTTGTAGACACTTTGTTAATCCCTTTTAGGAATTTAAAAACCTCAATCAATTTCCCCCTAAATCTCCATTTGCTAAACATAAGTGCATTAAGTCTATCCTCATAACTTTTACCTTTCATACCAGGTACCGATTTAGTTGCCCTTCTTTTAACTTTTTCAAGGGCTTCTGTGTCTTTCTTGTAGTGTGGTGCCCAGAACTGCACACAGTACTTTACGTGAGGTCTGACAAAGGCATTATATAATATGAATGTGACCTCCTTTATACTCAATACTTTTTGTTATGTATCCCAGCATCCTGTTGGCCTTTTTCACTGCTGTAGCACACTACTTTGATGCAGATAGACTTTGATCAACTACAATTCAAAAGTCTTTTTCAAATTGAACATTCCCTATTTTTGCTCCTCCCATAAAATACTCCTGTCTTATGTTTTTATTTCCCACATGCATAACTTTACATTTAGCAATATTGAATGTCATCTGTCACATTTCTGCCCATTGTTGGATTTTGCTAAAATTATCTTGGATTACTTTAGTTAATTATGAACTGTTTGCCAAACCCCCAAGTTTAGTATCATCTGCATATTTAACAATTTTGCTACTAACAAACTATCAAGATCATTTATGTAAATAAGGAAGAGCAAGAGGTCCCAGCACCGATCCCTGCGGAACTCCACTGCCCACAGCACCTAGGTCAAATACGACCCCACCTACTGTTACTCTTTGTATTCGCCCTTGCAGCCAATTATGAACCCACTCTGAAACAACTCCTGGAATTCCTACTGAATTCATTTTAACATTGAACCTCTCATGTGGTACCTTGTCAAATGCTTTTTGAAAGTCCAAATATATAATATCATAAGCCTGGTTCAGGACAACACACTTTGTAACCTCTTTAAAAAAGTCCAGGAGGTTTGTCAGGCATGACCTCCCCTTGAGAAAACCATATAGGCTCTCCCTTAAAATACTATTATTTTTCAATAATGATTCCAACTTGTCCCCAATAATACATTCCAGTATTTTACATGAGATGTAGGTTAAACTGACAGGCCTATAGTTCCCTGGGTCAGTACGGGCCCCCTTCTTATATATTTGAATTATACTACCCTGCTTCCAGTCTGGTATTTCTCCAGTGTTTATGGATTGCATAAAAATATCTGTCAATGTTTTATATATAATTTCCCCAAGTTCTTTGAGTACTCTGGGATATATGCCATCCGGGCCTGCTGCCTTATTTGTCTTAAGCTTTTGTAGTTGTTCTAGTACTTTTACGTCCCTTATCTCAAAGTCCTCCAAAACATTCTGTACATTGGCTATACATTTAGGCATATTTATAACCTCTTCTCTAGTAAAGCTCTCAACAAAGTAATTGTTTAGTCTGTTAGCAATATCCTTATTATTATAAACCAATGTTCCTTCCTTATTTCAGGATCAGCAGGGCCATTTCTGAGTCTGAGTCTGACTCGTGAAATCGTGTTATAAATCTTGTTCTTGATGTGTGTAAATGCTACTAAATGGCAACCCTCGTGTAACACCATGTCATGCACATTTTCCACGTTACATTCCACCTGACAGTTTCCACCCTTTTTTCATTGAGCCGAACTTTGACAAATAACACAGACAGGTTGGTTTTATTTTCTATTGTAGCGCCCCAATAATGTCATTGACATAACATGACATTGAAAAAGAGATTCCCCCATGCAGATGAGCAACGAACATTGTAAAACAAAAATACAGTAGTAATAATGTTCCTATTACATTTACCCGTGTTAACATTCACTGCTCAACAATGAACAAATGCACCTTTTTATCATGTTGTTTTCATAACGTAGAACCACATACCAAATATGTACGGGGTAAAAAAAAAGCATAGACAGTATAGTAAAACGGCACAACATCTGTGATGTCATCGCCTACAAGTTGCACCAAAGCTTCAGCGAATGTGACCCCCTCGAAAATGCTCTCCGCTCAGTAAAAGCATTACGTCACCTTTTTCCAAGTCTTCCCCGTTTTAACAGAATGGCCCACAAAGCATTCTGGGTGCTGTAGTGAATGTACAATTCGCGCATCTTTGTTTTTCCTCGGGTACACTTGATTAATAAATACATTTCCCAGAATGCACCGCAGCAAAATTTAATCGTCGTGGGATGAGGCTGTCCCTGTATACGGAACATTAATCTCAATCGCAACTCGAACTGCACAAGGTTTAGCTCGTGAGGACACAAAATCAAGTATATCTAAAGAGAGGATATAGAACATTCAATACACGTATAAAGTGTCTTCAAAGCCGCAGATCTTAGTTTAACACAGCTAATGGAGAAACAATTGCATTTAAATTTGCTATCATCAAGACCCCCAATGCCAGGAGGTTTGCAGTCTGGGTCTAAAATGAGAATGGGGTGAGTGTTACTCTAATCTGACTACTTCAGCTAACAATAGCTAATTCGAGCAAGCATGCAAAATGTAATGTATATACCAGCTAGTTAATGTTTATGACAAAACATAACTTGCCGGCAAGTGACGTTTGCTAGCAAACGAAGTAGCTAACGTTAGCTAACTCGCAGTGGTGGTGGCGATGCACTGAACGATAGCTAGCTGGCCAGTTACAGTAACGTTAGCTAACATTAGCTATATAGCTATCTATAACACACTTGACTAAAAGAAGAACGCATCATGGACGTTTATCTGTGTACTGCTGTGGGTTGGGGAAGTTGTCAGTTGTCTCGTAGCTTTTAGCTAATGCTAGCTAACTATTAGTAGATGGGTTGCATTAGAAATATAGTAAGCAAACTACATAAACCCTGTGTCAAAATCAGCTGGTTCACTACCATTTGCTTGTTTTGCGAACTAGCCGTCTCATTGTTGCGAAACAGTAGCTAGTTGGCTAGCCACCACATAAAATAACCAGCTTCCCAAAATAACAATATGGAATGACCACTGAAAAGTGTCTCTAGTTAGCAACGTCAACTTATGCCAACATTATTTTTAGTTTTACTATATGCATAACGACTATTTACATGTAGCCATTGACGTGCTCCGACCATTACCTGTTATAAACGCACCACGGAATTACTAGATTGCATATTAACGAGCTTTAAAGCAATTCAGAAGGTGTGCTCGGTGCTTGGTGATACACATCGCATTCTGGAAGTGTGTTTATTGCGATGTTGGAAATGTCCTCTTCCCCCCTCTGGCATTCTTTGGGAGGCAGTTCTTTTCCCCCTTTGCGTAACCTGTATACTCAGCTATGATTTAATTAGCGGAATTCAGTGATGGTAAGCGTTGAATTAAACTTTGCATTTACCCGCCTGTGTTTCTGCATCCAAAACGGTCAAATCAGTCTTCACTCAAATGGCACAATCTATTTACGACAATAATACTAGTAATAATAATAATAACAATGAATTATTATTGTTCATTAATTATATATACATAACAATATATACCCCAGTACAGTATACAAGTTCAGTATACATGGTTCTGTGTGCCTCAGCAGGTAGAGCATGGTGCTGACAATGCTTAGGTTGTGGGTTCGATTCCCATTGGGACCACATGTACTATAAAATGTATGCATTCACTACTGCAAGTCACTTTGGATAAAAGCGTCTGCTAAATGCTATACTGCATATATTAGTATATTAATATTAGTAAGTATAGTCCACTTCTTGTTCAGGCATACGATGCCCTCACCACCTGACCGTGGTCTTCACCTTTTACAGGCCTGGGCGAAAGCGGGACTTCTCACCTGTGCCATGGAGCCAGTACTTTGAAACAATGGAAGATGTTGAAGTAAAAATGACAACAGCAAGGACATATCCTTTATCTTCGGAAATTAGTTTTCTTTGTCATTTCTTGCCTCAGTACCGCTAATGCACACACGTGTATGTGGCATTTGACCTGTCTTATCACCCCTTCTGAGAAGGAGAGCCAAACCCGCAGGGTGTTGCTTGTTCGTTTGCAAACCGAACCAAGCATGCATGCAGCTTGCACAGCTCTGGGCATCACCTTCAGATATAGGTTTTCAGCTTGGAGTTTGTCATTTTTCTGTCATCACTAAGGCATTAAGTGGAGCATTAAATGTGTTCATTTTTCAAAGTTTAGCCAGTGTTGTCACTAACACTAGGTGTTTTGTAGTCCAGAGTTCCCTTGAACCTGGACTCAGCGAGTGATTAAATGCTTTTCAGAGAATGCACAATGCCACTGGAAGAATATATTCTCTAGGCAAGCCTCCTTCATGCCATGAGATTAAGATGCCATTAGGTTAAATCTGTATAGTACCACTCATTATAAAATGTGATGGATGATTGTATCTGGGAAGTTTCAGGACAATGCCACCAAGTCACTTGGTGTATTAGGTAACCCACAAAAAGAAAGAAATGCATGGCTTTTGTGCCAGTTGCCTTCGATTTAATTGGTTGTTTCTGCCATGTTTGTAACCTTGACTTTTTCACACACTTTTAGAATTTACAGCAGTGGCTCCCATGGGCCAGTTCTACTCCTTTTACACGGCGGCGGTCACTCTGCTCTCTCATGGGCAGTTTTCACTGTGAGTTATGAAATGGATTGAAAGAACAAACATTTTTCATATGTTTCTGGGGGTGGGGCGGGAGCTTGGCTGTCAGGTTGTCAGGTTGCCCTATAGTCAAACAGTTTCAGTCAGTTTATGAGTTTCACCCCTACAGTTTCTAAGATGGAGCAAGTAGTTCATTTTAATTGTAAAGTCTATAAACAGCCTCTCTGGGAGTGGAAATATTTAGATTGTATTGTTTAGTTGTGCTCTTTGTAAAATGTGAAAAAATCAGTGTTGGCGTACCGTGCAGTTTGAAAGGCTTAGAAACCGCTCTGCTGTTACGAGCAGAGTGGAGTCTATTTCTGGACAGACAGCGTGGGCCCACAGGAAAATGTGTCAGAGTAAGCACTGCTTCTGTGGCTGTGGCTCTGTCAGCCAGCCTAATCTGAGTGTGTGTGTGCGTGTGCGCATGCGTGTGTGTCGCGCGCGCGCTTGTGTTTGCCTGCATGTTTGTATGGATAAACATTTTGTATCCCGGTCCTTGTTCTATTTCTATTCATTGCAGGTTTTGAATGTGATGTATAAAAAAAACAAGCAAAACTCGCTATATGTGGAGACTACCCAGTAATACTGTACTTTGTGTACATTTTTATGTTTCATCGATTCTGTGTCAGTATGTGGTCCAGTTGGGAATCGGCTCACTGTTCTCCACACGGTTGAAAATCTAGCTTGGGAAGGTTACGCTCTGAGCCATAGCGCAGGAAACAGAACCCAGGAAGCCCTTTTTCCCCCCAGGGACCGGAGGATGAACACAAAGGTAATGTTTCTCACCCTCTTTGTGTTCTGTCTCACCAGGCAGTGATATGCAGCCGGATAAACTGTAGGGTGGTGGCTCTGGACCTCCGAGGACATGGTGAGAGATGCCCGCTGGCCCCGTGGCACTGCTGCTTTGCTCCTGCTTTGCTCCTGCTTTTGAAGCTGTGCCAGAGATGAGCCTCTGTGTACCACCGATATGACACTGTGTCACCATGGTGCCTGATTGGACTGCACGGGACCCCAGCACTACATTTCCCAGATATGGGGCCTCGGGGTGTCTCAACCCCTTCTAGAGACCTATCGGGAGAGATTTGTTTATGTGCCTTTTCCTCTCATCTAATAATGTCTTTTGCCTCGCAGTCTCTCAGGTTTCTCGGTCCCATCTGAAATGCCACTTTCAATGTAGGCAACTATTTGAACAGATCTGTTGTATAACTTTTTCTCTCATCTATTAATATCCTTTGCAGTATGCTCAAATATTTGTTTTCTGGAAAGATTTTACCTGTCAAGATCAAGGTTTCGCTAATAATGCTGTGGAAGATTGAATTGAATTGGCCACTTTGCACAATAACTGAAATGAAATGAATGACCCTGCAGATTTAAATAGTTTGCCAAGGTTTGAGGTCTTCTGCCAATTCTGTGATCTATAATTGCTTTTTCTTTTAGGTGACACAAAAGTTAAGAATTGTGAGGACCTTTCAGCAGAAACAATGGCCAAGTAAGTTGTAATTAAGAAGAATTCTTTCTTTCTTTTGTGGGGATTTTTAGTTTGTTGCATATGGAAAAAGATAATGTTAATTGATGTTTGTGTCTTTCATTTTTGAAAGTGTTGGCATCATCAGTTATGGTGGACATTGTGTTTTTGGCAGTGAAATTCTCCTGATGGTGGCAGGGACATTCAAACACCATGTATGCCACTGGGCTGCCAAAAGGCCCATCTGCTAGCAGTGTATCGTGGCGGGATAATGTTCCTGTTCCTGATTTGTTTAAACACGGATTCATTGCAACCAAAAATAGCCTTGTTTACACCCAACACCCAGAAGGAAGAGGGCAACAATGCAGTCGAGCAAAGCCTTAACAACTGTTATTCGGCCTACTTTTTTTCTCTGAATGGATCAGAATTAATTTGTTGCAAATATCTGATAAACTGCATCATTGTTCCAACAAGACTGGTGTGATTGGCCTCTCAACTCTCATCTAGGGATGTCGGGAAGGTGGTTGAAGCGCTTTATGGGGAAGATGCTCCGCCCATTGTAATGATTGGTCACAGCATGGGCGGGGCAATAGCAGTTCACACCGCAGCGGCCAATCACGTGCCATCTTTACTGGGACTCGGTGTGATTGATGTGGTAGAAGGTAATTGCATGTATTTTGAGCTTTTATGTTTTTATCACGGTTTTGACCATACACCACCCTAGAGGCCTCGTGTTGTAGGCCTCTAGGGTGGTGTAGCGGTAGAACGTCCGATGCTGCCCACTGCGACTGGGGTTCAATTCCACCAGGTTGTACCAGTTTCGGCTCTGGCCGCGAGTGCCACTAGGGGGCGGCAATTGGCTGTCCGCCCCAGGGAGGGGGGAGGGATAAAAGCCGAATGAGCTCGCTGCATATATGAGTGGTCCTGTGTGTTATGGTGACAGGCTTTGCCGGATCGGAGGAAGCGGTGCAGCGCTCACTACCAGTCTCAGGACTATGGCAGCGAGTTCTCATACGAGGGGGGGTATAATTAACATGACAAAGAGAGGGTATATTTAGATGCTAAGAAATTGGGAATAAACAGCAAAAATAGAAAGAGAAAAGCATAAATATTGAGATGCATCAAATGACAGAACAAAATCATCCCCCAGGAGGATTCATTGGTTTAGTCAAGGCCGATAAGGACACCGTTTAATCTCTCTCCCAGGGACCGCAATGGATTCTTTGAACAGCATGCAGAATTTCTTGAGAGGTCGACCAAAAACCTTTAAGTCAGTGGAGAATGCCATTGAGTGGAGGTAAGTGGACCGTTCTGTGTTTTGTTTTTTTTCTCTCCGAAGGGACAGGGGCTGGGATGCACTCTGTCAGTACTTGGACCATGACCTCATTTTTACACTTAAGTCACCTGTCATAAGTCACCTGTCATAAATTGTCTACAAACTGTTCAGATCTCGAGAGGTTTTCAAGATCATTAGTGTTACGCCCCAAAATTCACCCGTGCTACAATAGCCGGGGGAACGAACACTGGACGTAACAAAATAGTGACAGTCACAAGTTTTACTTACAAAATAATATAGATGAAGGATATAACAGAACAGAAGCAAAACAAAACAAGGTCCCTATGTTGTGCTATTCAAAACAACGGAAAACTTTCCCTCACTCCCAGTATCAAAAGAAAGGAGAGTCTTCCACAATCTGCCTGCCTACGCAAACCTTTGCCTAACTGAAAAGATGCACCAAAACAAAGGAAAGCTGCTTTAAAGCCACACAGCAAGCAGACATCCAGAAAGCACTAAGCAATACATAAAGGACAAAACGGTTATAGAAAACTAAAAGTCAAAAGACAAAAGAACACTTCCAAAAGAACAGACTAAGGAGCAACACATTTTCCAAAGCTCGAGAAAGCACATAAGCTGAAAATCAGCTGCGTAAAATTAAGGCCCGTCCAAAAACTGCAGTGCAGCCCGCCTTTATTCCCATGGGCTGGGCGTGGCCAGCAGTTCACAGCAGGGCACAATCGGCGGTAATTGAGGCAATTGGACAGGCATGCTTCGTATGCCCTCCTGGACGTGGCCTCCAACAAGGCAATCAGGCAGCAATCAAGAGGGCAAACAGCACCTGCTTGGCCTCCACAACGCCGACCGTAACAATGATTTCTTCTGGGGGGTTTTTCTCCCTTGACAGTGTGAAAAGTGGACAGATCAGAAACGTTGAGTCTGCGCGCGTCTCCATGGTTGGCCAGGTGAAAAAGTAAGTGCTACACGTGAAGCTGTATGACGTGTGGTTCAGTTTCCCCAAACGACGGCTTCTTCACTCGACCTGCTGGCTCTTCTGTGCAGGTGTGAGGAGCCCTTGAGCAGCCCAGGCATATCGAAGTGCATCGGAGAAGGGATCATTGAGGAAGAGGAGGAGGAGGAAGAACAGGGGGAGTCCAACCACAAAAGGAAGAAGGAGGATGATATAGAGGTCGTGACTGCATTATAGACACATAATTATTGTGTACATGTTTTATCCAGACTAAAGCTAGTAATCGGTAGATCGGTTGATAGCAGGAAGTGGAAGGAGGTCTGATTTCTGAGCATCAGCTCTGTCCCATAAGCCTTTCTGGTCACGCGATTGTGATTCGGGACGGGACCGATGACTCGTCTGTTCCTCAGGTTAAAAAGGAGAGCCTGTTCACCTGGCGGATCGAGCTGGCCAAGACAGAGAAGTACTGGGACGGCTGGTTCAGAGGGCTCTCGGCCCTGTTCCTCAGCTGCTCCATCCCCAAACTGCTCCTGCTGGCAGGTGAGGTCCAGGGAGGACCCACCTTTTAGGGTTCGTTTACACCTGGCCTAAAGAGGGTTGTGAGTTCCCCCGTTTCCACCCGAATTACAGCCAGGTTTACACACAGTATTGTTGCATATGTTGTTGCAAAAACACACTTTTTAAGCTCCAGGAGGTCATGAAAATGGACAATTCCCCTACTTATTTTATGTCCTGATTATTCTGTTTTTCAATACCCTCTGGAAAACGTTCTCTGTACAGTCATTTGTGACAATATGGTTACAAAAAATGTGTTTTGATGGGTTGATTGATTTTTGATTTATTGAAGGATGGAAGGATTGTTTGTTTGTTTGTTTGTTTGTTTGTTTGTTTGTTTGTTTGTTTGTTTGTTTGTTTGTTTGATTGATTGATTGATTGATTGATTGATTGATTGATTGATGAGTAAGCCCCATAAGGCCTTGCTGGTTGTGTTTCCACTGAGTGAGACGGTTAAAAACCCGCTGCTTCCCCACACAGCTTTTCTGAAGGAGCCCCGTTATTGGTAGTTGAAGCATTCCACTTCTGTTGCTTGTGACTGTAATCGTGTGTTACTCATTCCTGTCCCCACCTCTTACAAGGGCTTGAGTTCAGTTTCATATTTAAGAGTAACATTTTATAGACCTCTGACCCCAGAGTGGTTCTTCATAGAACAGTTAAGCCAGGGAATATACCAAATTAAACATTGCACAACATAGCCTGTGTATACGGCAGTTATAAAATATATTTGTGGTATGTTTACCCAGGCCTTAAACTGATTAACTGTACCGTACGACTATGTGCACGTGCATAGATTCTGAATCAAAAACCCAGAACACACAGAACCCCTGTTTGGCCTGTGTCAGATCGAATCTCCCAAGCCTTCGACAAGACCAACACCTACTATTGGCCAGGAACATTGCTTTGTGGTTTGACAGTCCCTGAGGAAATAATGCTGACTTTGTTGTACACGGTGCGTCAAATAAACATTTAAAAAATAAAAGGTGGTGTAAATGCGCGTGGATAAAAAAGCTTGGAAATGCACCCTGGCATGGAAATGCACATTCCTAAGCGTACGAAGCCAGTATCAAATCATTTAATTATAGTTTGCTATGCAGTAATATTGGTGCCCAGCCAGCAGGTGTCCTGCCAGGGAAAACGCAGGCACTTTACCTCTCAAAACCCTCCGTTGTTCCTAGGTGGACATATTTACGTTAGGTTTTTGTGTCATAATAATTTGGATTTCTGTGTAAATAATTGTGTCTTGTACAGTTTTTGAAAAAGGGGAAACCATGTGAAATTAACGACAGATAAATTATTAGAAGTCATTAATATTGGACGGTAGATTAAAATGGTTCCAGAAGCTGTTGGACATATCACGCCATGGCAATCTATTCTCAGCATTACACAAAACCCGGTGTTTTTTGTTTTTTTCATACGCCGGCTTGCTGTGGTTTAGGCCTTATATGGCGTGCGGGAGCCAAACTTTAAACCCACCTTCTTGTTGTAGGTGTTGACAGACTGGATAAAGAGCTCACAATCGGACAGATGCAAGGTAAGAAAGGCTCAAAGATCAGCTTTTTTTAATCAGTAAGAAAAATGTGCAGGTGTAGAAAAACTTTCTCTTTCGTCTCCGTTGCTTTTGATCATCGATGTTGGACACTATCGGGTTTGGCCAGTGGTGGACAAAGTAAAAGTGCTTTTACTTTACTTTTACTTATTACTGTACCTAAGTACATTTTTCCAGTATCTGTGCTCACTTACGTATTTCCATTTTTACTTTGACTTTCAACAACAAATATTCCCACCCGACATGGAAAGCAATGTAGGACTTTGAACTTTTACTGGAGTAATATTTTATCAGGGCGTCTGCACTTTTACTGGAGTACACTGGGTTTGTGTCCTTCCTCCACCACTGGGCTTTGCACATCTCTGGAGCAGTGCACATACAGGTTGATGAATCCCTGGTTTTCAGTGTAGTGATGAATTTGTCTGCTGTCAGATCCTGACTGTGTTGGCCGCTTGTTTGGGATGTTCCCTTCACGGTGTGCGTCTCCTCTCAGGGAAGTTCCAGATGCAGGTTCTCCCGCAGTGCGGCCATGCGGTGCATGAGGACGCCCCCGAAAAAGTAAGCTGCCCATCGCTGTGCATAAAACAAACTGGGCCTCTGTCAGCCATCTTGAGCTCAGCGGCTTGGTCCTCTTTCTCCACAGGTAGCAGAGGCTATCGCCACCTTCATGGTCCGCCACAAGTTCACAGAATCGAAAGAGGGGTTCCAATGGTAAGACCCGCCGTTTTCCTGTCTCATTTATTTGCATGCACTGGACTGTACTCATCTACAAATCCCTTCTTGGACTGACTCCTGGTACCTGTCATCTCTTCTAAAACAAATCTGATCCTGCCTACAAAACCAGATCCGCCAGCTACATCCAATTAGTGACCTCCCAAAGTCAGCACTACTCTGGGCCGCTCCTCATTTCAGCATGTCGCAGCCTCAGACAGGAATGAGCTGCAAAAAACCCTGAGATTGGACAATTTTGTATCAGTTTCTGTTTTTAAGTCTCTGATCATGGACATTTTCACAAACTCATGCTCCTGCTACAATTGATGCATGAGTACTGTGTCTTGTTTATCTCTAATGCCTGTGTGCGTTTGTCCTGTTATTGTTTGTCCAATCTTATTATGTTTTTGCTGTGTTTGGCCTCTTGGCCAGGCCGTTATTGTAAATGAGAATTTGTTCTCAATTAGCTTGCCTGGTTAAAGATTGGTTAAATAAAATAAATGCATTAGGGTCAGGCTAAAACTAAAATGCCAGCCGCTGAATTTTAAACCCCAACAACCATTCATGTTCCACGTGCTGACGAAATGCAACACTGTTGAGTGTCCTGGAGTAGGTTTTTTCCCCAGTACACACTGGACAGTCCAAGTCAGTAATGTGTACGACTCTTAGTAATAATAATAATAACCTTTATTTTATATAGCGCGATTCATATCTTATATCTCAAGGTGCTTAACACAGTAGATATGGAATCAAAGTTATAAAAACAGCCACAATAAATAAAAACATTACAAGGAGAGATAAAATAAAAATTCCAAGCAGCACGAAGCACAAACAAATATATCAAGACATGAGTACACATCTCAGGGTCAGTAGAGTACCACAGTAAAAAATAAGGATACATTCAGGACGTGAATTACAATTACAATATACTAATAAGACAACGAATTAGATGACTATCAAGTAAATTTCACTTTGTCACTTGGTCATGCAGTGGTTTGACAACTAGCTAACGTTATATGTTTTGTTATCATCATGGCGATATCTGTCGGTCATTCAACGTCAGCTTTAAGTGACAGTGAAATAGTGATATAGCCACTTACCTGTGATAAGTTATCCGACGAGCCTTGCTTCTATGGTTCCTCCTATTTGTACAGCCAAATGCTGCACAACTTGGCATTTTTGCATAGGCTAATTCCTTTTCGTACCGTGTTCACAGCCAGGTTCTGTGGAAAATCGTTGAAAACTCAACAATTGTGTAGACAGTAGTAGACACCCCAGGTCCAGTATTATATTATTTAATATGGGTTATTTAGACACAACGGTTTAAATATTTTTTTCGCCACATGAAAATAGCTTTTGCCATGTGATTTACTATCACGGTATTACATTAAGTTTATGATAGTACTATTTCATGTTTTAATATTGTGGTGTACTGTCATACCACTAATATATATCCAATGTTCAATTCGATTCATTTCTCTGCTGACGTCCGTCTCCCTTGTTTGTGTTTTATTTGCTGCAGCGTGTTTCCAGCTTGCTAATAGGCCCCGGTCTCTCTCTGTAAATACTCAGTAACCAGACGCCACTGTGACGTCCCCTGACTCACCTCGTCTCCATCTCACAGAAGAGCTTGGACTCCGGGAAGGCTGTCCTCTCGTCCCAACTCTGCCAGACGGATGGATATTGCTGACATCTCAGCTACAAACTCATGCTTTGCTCTTAAATTCTTCAACTTAAATTAATAATTTTTTCCTCATTTTTTTGTCATCATTGTTGGTGTTATTATTCTTATTGATAATAATATTATTATTATTGTTGATGTTGTGACAAAGAGACCTTGCGATGCCATAACTTTCCTCAAGGTTTTTGCCTTGAATGCAGGGATATATATATTATTTTTATTTTTTTGGTGCTTTTTCAAAGCTTTCCTTTTTATCATTATTCTTGTGATGCCTTGCCCATTTCCTGGTTGGTTTTGAGTGACAGCAGTGTGGTGTGCCCAATGTGTGTCTCACGGTTGGTTTTTAAGAATGATGATAAAAAAACAACATTAAAATAGCTGTGTACAAATGCAGTCATCCTCCTGTAGCCTGCCTCTGAGCCGCTGGTGTCTTGAGTGTTCATTGTAATAGTATTATTACGCGGAGCGACGCTCTTAGCAGTTGCAGAATTATCACCAGCAGAGGGAGCCACCAGTCTAGTTTCTAATGCGGTGTTTCTTTATGAGGTTACATGGATCTCTTCATAAAGTGCAAACTCTGAGTGAATTTGTCATTTGTTATTATTTATCTCTTTTTTTTTTTTTTTAACTAAAGACCAATCCGCTTGATGCTTCAGAATTATGAATTACGTGCTGGTTATGAACAATTTAACGCTGATTGAGACCCATTACACAAATGACGCATAACACAAATGACACTGCGCATCTCACCCTGTAAAAGATGCCACACTCAGCCTACGTTGTGGCCACCATAGTCTCGTTTAACCACAAGCCATTTTAGAACACTATGACAAGAGTTTTAAAAAGTGAGACATTTACAGCATTTAGCAGACGCTCTTATCCAGAGCGACTTAAAAAAAGTGCATTTAAACATGGTAAGATCAATCAAAGTGCAAGAGATCAGTCTAGTAACACTGCAACAGACATCATCGTTGGCAGCTACGTGATGATGCACCTGAAACATCACCCAGGTTTACCTGTAGATGTCACGTCTCTATATTTTATGGCTTATATTGATCTGGATCAGAGATCTTTTTGGCCCCGTTTACACTTGTCGTTTTATGTGACATGTATCCGATTTGACAGCTGTATTGGACCTTTTTTGATGTGTCACTCTTGCTTGAACTTGATTACCATGGAGCTGAAAATGTTCAGTACCCTTTCTGTCTCAAAACCTCGGGTCTTCCAGCTATTTTTATGACTTTAAATTAAATCCCGCTGGTCAAAGCCTGCCCCTTGTGTGTTTTAAACCCTGAGACTAATGAGAAAAGGGGTGAGGGAACTCCCTGTCCTTGGCAGCATGTTTTCTGCAGTAGTGTTTGTTGTGGTGACCAGACGCATACACGTAACACTCAGGGACGTCCACGGAAATTCTTGCATCTAAGAGTGAAGGGTTGTGGCCTTTGAACTCTCTGCAATTATCACTTCCTGTGTCATTTGGCAAATTGGTGTTGAAGTTGAAGCCCCTCTCCGCAACAGGTCACTCTGTGCAGGCCTGCTCTTGGCCCCTTGTAAATCACAAAAAGTATGTGCATTGATAGCTCACAGTGCCTTTCATTTCCTTAGTTTAAGCCTTCCCACAGGCACACGGAGCAACAGAATGGCCTCGGTTTATGAGACTTTACCTACGGAATGAATTACAGCCCGTTTTATTAGTTGTGCAAAGGGCTTGCCCCCTTTCCAAAGACACGTCAGATGTTTTAAGTGGTTTAGCTTGACCCTCGTCAGCCAATGCCACGTAACAGACTACTTACAAAGTCCTTGTAAGCTAGATGTCCCAACTGTGAAATTATACTGAGAACTGATCATGGAAATATGCCCCCTGTCCCCAAAACTGACTTGTCATGAATGCCAAGCGGCATGTTTGCCCAGTTGCAGATATTTCAGCTGTGACATCACTGGCATGCACTGATTGAACTTTCCAGTTTCCATAGAAACACACACACACACAGTTCCAGAGCTTGCCTTTCTGGTGGTCAAGGATTTTTGTTCAGTCACTGCCAAAGTATCGGCCAGCTTCTTTTTTTTTTTAAATGACTAATGAAGTTTGGAGTTCGTTTGCGCTTGAGCAGCTGCGTTGGCAGACTCGCAGGGCAGCGACTTTTATAGCTGCAATCAGTGTTTGCAAACATTGAACAGATAAGTAGTAGACTTGGAAATCATCCTGTATAAAGGTGATCACTGGTCAAAGAAATACAACAAAGAGTTCAGAGGAGGAACTCCCCAACCCTGCCCCCTACAGCCTATGCTCAATTAGCTGTATTAGTGGATATGGGTAAGTGTGGATCTGTATTAACACTCTCAAAAACTCAAGAGAGAGTAAAGCAAATGAGTCCGCAGTTTTACAGATATTAAAGTAGAAAACAATGGCTTGTGCTTTTTTTTGTGTGTGTGTGTGCGTGCGGTACGATGGTTGGCAGAAAGCAATGATCTTGATGCTAACTCGGCAGTCCTCCAGAAAAGTATGAAATCCCTGGCTCTTAACCACGGGCTCTCTGTGTCTGTAAGGCCTCAGCTGGGACGCCGCTCTGGGGAATCTAGAGTCGGGAAGCAGAGAAGAGTCTCTCCCAAACCGAACCCAGGCCTCTTGGTGGACCTCCAGGTCAGCCCGCACACGCGCTGGAGAGACCTCCAAAATGGACGAGGGGTACGGGCTGGATCGAGAACAGGATCATCACTGACCCCACGTTGTTGTGGTGACGAGGCCCGTCCAGCAGCAGTCAGAATGTGGCGCGCGGTAATAACCAGCTGCGGACATGGAAATAACGGTGGAAATAACCTTTCAACATTCACTCAGACACACTCAACACGTCGCCTTCGCTTATTACTCAAATGTTTTTTAGAAAACAATTGTTTTATTCGTCGTCCCTCAAGTTTCACGTGACACTTCCTTTCCGTAATCTCAGCAGCGTGCGACAGGACATTTCAAAATCATCTTTTCATGAATCGCAAGGGACCTCAAACAAATATACTGATTTGAACAGTTTTTTTCCTCAGAAATGACGTCCAAAATGCAAGATATGTCATTTGGGGATCAGCCCCACATTTACCATATATACATATATATTACACATGGCGTTAAAGAGTGCTTATCTCTTGATAACACTACGACATTCATTGTGTTCTTTGGTGTCGGCATCAGCAATGACCCTTTACTGTATGTGCTCGGAGAGTTATATACAGATATACACTGCAAGGGTTAATCTCTTCCTATATGAAGATCATTTCAAGGCTTGCAGGGGAAACCTTTCATATTTTGAAGTCCCCCCCCACCCCCCAGGTAAAAATATGTCAGACAGGGGCCTTCTATCCAGGGTCTTTGAGGAAACAATCAAGGGCCGCTGTTTAGGAATGCAGTTGGGAGCATGCAGCATTCCTACAGCGCAGTGGCCTCTGTGTGCATGTGTGTGTGTGTGTGTGTGTGTGTGTGTGTATGGGTACTGTATGTGTGTATGTATTTTTTTGTGTGCATTTGTGTGCACATATGTCTATGTATGTGTGTTTGTCTGTGCGTCTATAGGTATTTGTGCACGTTTGTGTGTGTGTGTGTGTGTGTGTGTGACTATGTTTGTAAGTAGAGTGTGTGCATGTGTGTGTGTGTGTGGGGGGGGGAGCATAGAGAGATGAAGTGAACCCTTACTCTCCTTACGGCGGATACGCTCTCTCTCCCATACCCCTCTCCCCCTCGCTCTTCCACAGCTGGCCAGCCCACAAAATCATCTTTGCAGAGGAGCCCCTTGGAGCCTCCAGCCCCAACATTTTCAAGGGAGTGACGGGTGGGATGGGGGAGAGAACAACCTTCACTCCTCACCCATCTTTCACCTCACGCACAACGTGGGAAGGCAGCAGGCTCTCTCTCTCTCTCTTTCTCTCTCTCTCTTCCACAGCTAGAACTCTCCATATAATATTTACACAATAAAAAAATAACCTTGTGATCGCTTCTGACACGCCCTGCATGCGTACGGTATGAGGTAAAGGAAAGCATGAAAACATGTTTTCCCCATTATCAAGGTTAGAAGAGTATGACAAGTGGTCTCAATAAAGTATAACGGGAGGATGGTTATAGCTCATAAATATCCTGCCTGTGATGGGGGAGTGCGTCGCAGGCTCACAGCGCCCAGACAGACAACTGTGCAAAAGACATGAATCTGTACAGGCGGTGTACAGGGAGTTTGAGCGCAAATGGTGATTCAAGTCCTTCACAATATTCCAATTTTCAAAAAGCGCTCTTTTCTCGTGTTGTTGTTGTTAATCCCCCACTGCCTGTCAGTTGTTTCGCATAGTCGGGGGATGCAGTCATTTTCCGGCTTTTTGGAGTGGATTAATGAAAAAATGAAGTCACACTGAGAAAAGCTCAAATGTGCGAAGAGTTGATCGTGATCGGTCCGTGAGCAGAGAGTATCTGCAGCTCCAGGTTTCAAAGGGCCCCATTGTGCCCTCCGGGTTTTTTTTCCTCTTTTTTTTTTTTTTTAAACAAACTGATACTCGGGACAAACAGTCTCGCAGAGCGGGGACTGAAACCAGCTCAGTGTGAGAAGCTGGAGGCCTCTCCCGGTCCACACTGATTTGGGAAGTAGGCCGTCCGTAAAGAGGCCAGCTCACAAGTGAGGCTGCTTGCCACCCACCCGCCCCCTCCCCCTACTCCTCTAGCATGATCCAGGCAACCCCCCCCACTGCCTTCCAACAGGAATCTCCGACCACGGGCAGCAGGCTGGTCCTAGACTCCCTGCCCCTCCCCCTGCTTCCCCCACCCCCACCCCGTCCCGTCCCCTCCCTCCCTCTCTCTCTCTCTCTCGCTGTGCTGCTCCATTGTAGAGGCTGGCTCTTGTACTCCAAACGGTCCCAGCTGCGGGTCGATCCCCTGCGCTCCGCTCACTCCTCCGGGTTGGGGCTGCAGCGACGCTGGAACTCCTGGCCGTGCTCATGCACCCATTTGTTTGCCACTGGAACAAGGGGTGACAAAGACAAAGTTAGGGTTAGGGTTACATTTGACATTTGTCATTGTTACATTTGTTTCTTGTCCAGAGCGACTTACAAGATGTGCATTAATTACTACATGGTAAGATCAATCATTGTGTGTGCGAGAGATCAGTGTAGTAATACAGCGATAGACATTGTTGGCAGCTGCGTGCCGTACATTAAATTAACCGATTTAGTGAAGTATTCTTATGTTTAGTCTTGACCGGTTAGGCTGATGTGAAGATATTGGCTTCATAAGTTCATTTTTGCCTAAACTGGGCAGCCGTTGACCAGATCCAAATTTACGTAGCACAAAAGTACAACGTTTTGAGGATCTCAAAACTTAGTTTTGCCGTTTAAAGAAATCTTACATATTCATTCTCTTGGCATTTTTGGTCAGTGTTTTAGTCAGTGTTCACGAGACTGCGGGTTTACCCCTGCTAGAGCAGAGAGGGGGGGGAAACAGGTTGGCGCTGAGAAAGTGTGCAAATCCACCCACCGCGGATCCACTGAAGACTCTGGGCGCCAGAGACTGGCTTGCAATCGTGTAATAATATTCTGAACGGCTAGGCCAGTTACGCTACGTGAAAGGCTGGTCTAACAGCAGACAGACAGACAGACAGTTTCGTAAGGAGGGATGACTTACGGTTTAGCATGGTTTGCATGTGTGCACCCATCAAAATACAAGGCGTGACTTAAATTTCAACTTATACTTAAACTTAAAGAATGAAAATATAAATGATAAAAATGCTACCAATATATTACTCACATTTTTCTTGAGCGTTTTCCTTACATTGATAAATTGATGAAAGCTGCAAAATCTGTTTAGTTCTAAACTATAACTGGCATATATTCCCAAATTCCACAAAAGCAGTTCTATCACTTTAGTCAAAGATCCTGTAGAATATGTACTCTGTTCATTCACTTTTCAAGATATCTCAGATAGGCAGTCGTAGGGGAGATCCAGTGCGTTGCTCAAACGTTCCAGTCTGACAGGCATTCTAGGTAGAACAGCACACCATAAACTCTTACAGAGGTTTTTTTAATTTTTATTAAATCTTTAAAGGAAAAAATAAGTTTGTTTAGTGAAGCAGTCACATCATCGCCAGGGTTACTCAAAGAGAACAAAAATTAAGAGCGAGTCTGTGCAGAACTACTAGCCAGAGTGCTTATTTTCTACAAGACTGGCTTTTGAAATCTGTTGTTTCTCTTGAGTGTCAACAAACCTCAATGTAACTGATACAGTATAAATAAAACGCCATGTCTTTCACACCTATAATTATGTAGTTATGTAATTATCGAGATGAGCAGGTTTACCATTTACCCATATGATTTGTGAGCATTTTTTTTTTTAATTGAGCTTTCTAGCTACCTTGTGTCTGGCAGAACATTTAGGAGATGTTTACACGTGCCAGTCCTAAGAAGCTTGCGTGGGAAATAGTAAAAAGAGCCACGTTCAGGGTCAGAGCAGTGCACGGAAGGCCCTTGTTTTAAAGCGTGCCACTTAATTATGTGGTGTGATTACTCTCCACCTCCTAAAAATGAGGCCTGATTTTATTGTGTCATGCTTGCTTCAGGACTGCAGGGTTTGGTTGGTCAAAGCACTCGCTGCAAGTGTGCGCCAGCCCCCTAAACGAGGCAGGTTTGAGGCGCTCTGCTCCTTTAGTAGGTGCAGGTGGCACAGTGGTCACTTCAGAGCCGCAATTCGGCAGAAAAAAAAGGGACAAAAATTTTTTCAAAGAAAAATTTAAAAAGGTACGCTGACTTCATTACATAGTTCTCAACAGACACCTGGACCCAGAAACATTATGAATTGTGAAATGTTAAAAAAGTACGCTGACTTCATTACATAGTTCTCAACAGACACCTGGACCCAGAAACATTATGAACTGTGAAATGTTAAAAAAGGATGCTGACTTCATTACATAGTTCTCAACAGACACCTGGACCCAGAACCATTATGAACTGTGAAATGTTTTAAAAAGTATGCCTTTGATATACAAAAGATTAGCTTGCCAAAATTACATCCAGAAAAACATTGTTAACCTTGGCAACCTCAAGCCCATTTACAAAAATCAAATAATCAAATTACAGCAATGTAGCAATATTCCAATTCTTCGTCCTATCCCTCTCAAATGCATGAAGCCCAGGACAGGAAATGACTGCATCTCTCCTTGAGTCATGTAGCCACTACTCTACTGTCATTTTCCATTGCTTCCCATATGGAGTTAACCGGTATGGAATGGAGTCTGCACATGTTTCTCAGTGCCCTGATCTATATCTTGTCTTTGCTGTCATGTGTAATGGTGCGCAGATGTGATCTAACAAGGGATTCCACCGTGAGGGCTGAGACGCATGGATGATTTGCAGATGAAGCTGAAAAGAGCGTTGCGACGGACATCGGGAATATTTTGCCGTACCGTTTAGCGTTACTGTCGGCACTGGGCCATGACTAATATCGTGGCTACCAGAAGAACGTGTCAGAACTCGCATCAGAAATACAGCTGTTGAGATTAGTATTGTATCTGGAGTCGGAAGACGTGTTATAATTCATCTTTTCTCAGACGTGCAGACGCAAGCTTGGATTAATTAAAGCATTTCACCCGAACGTTGAAGTTGTGTCTCTTTAGCTCTGTAAGTACGTTGCCTGACTTTTTGGTTCTATGGTATGGAGCCTCGTGACCTAAATTAATTATTCGTACCACCTCAGTTAACATGCGTGGTCCGGCGTTGGGCTCTGATGAGTCCATGTGGAGCCTCTTACCCCATTTGTCTCCAACCAGGACGGGGCAGCCGGCGTGCAGAGTGTCCCCGTTGCCCTGCCCGTTCCTGTGCAGGTTCCACCAGAAGAGGGCGGCATTCTGGGGCACCCAGGCCATAGCAGCAAGAGGAAGGAATGCCCCATTAGAGAAGAGTGATTTAAAAAAACAATAACAAAAAAAAACTCAGTTACACCACTCAATAGACCAAGGACACACACACTTTCACACACACACACACACACACACAAGTCTACTCTGAGCGTGAATGCACAAGACGTGAGACGTGAGTAAATGGGGAAACTTTTTAAGGCAAACCCAATGAAAAGGAAATCTGACAATTAACGGAATTCTACCGGTCAAGCACTGAAATCAATCTTCATATCGCTCTCCCTTGGATATGCTTAACACCCTCAACACATTGAACATAGCAAAAACCTACGCCAACCAATGAATACTAGGCACACGATCATTAATGAGCAAATACATTTCATATAGAGTAAAATCATATGGTATTCATTGCATTCATTATGTGAATGTTTCATTATGGTACGTTACAGTTTGGTACTGACGTTATGAAAACTGACCAATAAGCAATCAGCATGTTCTCGAAGTGCGTACGTGACTGGCCAACTCCCTACGAGCCATCTCGATGTAGCTACATCTCTTACTTTGCAACAGGTATCTCGTATTCCTAGAGCTTCACTGTAAAGGTCGTGAGAGCAAGCAGGCATCTTTTTAATATGTGGAGATGTTTTCACTTTTCAGTTAAATCGCCCTGCCAATGGAGGACAGCAGGAAATCAATAAATCAGGAGGTAATTCCGTGTTACCACCAGAAATGATTTTATGACCTGGGGTCAGATGATAAAATAAAATGCATAAAATATAGTTATTGTTGAGACATGTGGGCAATGATGGCGCTTTAGGGGAGTACAATATTACACACTACTCTGCTGCTACCTGTCTTCAAATATAATTTATGTATAGGCTACATACTGTAAGGTTCCTGGATCACTTTTTATCGGTCTTATCAATGGTGTTACACAGGTATGCCAAAAATGTTTAGCTGACTTTGTTTTAGTCTGATGTTATAAACAAAATAAAACAAAATTGTAAATGACACAAATATAGTAAACTTTTTTTTTGATATATGATTTTTGATTATGGCTTTTGATCAAGCACCTCGACCTATAGTTATCCTGCTTGCAAACCATTTAAATTCAATGCTACCACCCCTACATAACATTGAAATGTTTTAATACTTTAGTACTTTAGACAATATTTTTCTGTATTGATGGTCTATGCCACATTTCTTTGTTCAATTTTTTTTTTTTTAAACCAACCCTAAAAACATTTCTGTTATCTAATTAAAATGTTTTCTGTCTTGCATCTTATAATAACCACATTTTCATCCATTTAACCAACGCTGAATGGAAAAATGTGTTTGTGGTGCACTATGATTTAATATATTTCCTGTAAAAACAAAAGAAAAGAAACTTAAAAATATTGCTTCAGGCTTTAAAAAAAATTCAAGCATGGAAGTTGAAATGCAGCGAAAAAATCTATTCCGTCTGAGAATGAGAAACAATCTCGTCCACAGCAAGTTAATTTGACACTGGAGTGAGGAGTCTCAGTAGCTTACTCTTCCAAATACCTTACACCTGTAAAAACGTTGAACAATGGATGCTATTACTTGTCAGTCCTCTCTAGGAAAAAAAAATAACGAGTGTAGCCATGTAAGCGCAGGTAAAACAAAAATATTAAATTCTACAATTCAGCTTCAAGCCCATACAGTTTTTGGTAGAAGCTGAGCTAACAGTGAAAGAGCCTTGAGTTCTTATTGTTCTTGGGAGGCACCAGGAGGTCATAGGGTTAAGCCCCCTGTCCCGGTTCTGCGCCATTTCATCAGCAGCTTATTTCTGAAAGCAAAACACGCTCGCTTGCCCTCACGCACAAAATCCACGACTGTCGAGTAGAACCATGACACGCAGAAAACTGCCGAGAGTAAAAAATAAAAAGCTAATATTGTCTTTGGAAATAAGAAGGCCCTTCTCCAAGGGGCTCTCTCATAACTCTTCCCAGGGCTCTGAACCTAAGTTGAAACCGTAAGGCGTGTTCTGTCTTGAAGTGAATTTAGAGCGACGCAAAGGAGGAATAAGTCAAAGGGCCGCTCCCCTTACCTCCACGACTGGAACGCTGAAGTTGGCGTAGATGAAGGCCGTCGATCCACCTGCCTCCACGGAGCTGAGCTGCAGACGATGATGTCAACATTCTCACTGAATACCGCTGGAGTTCTGCCAGCGCTCACACACCGACATTCTTTTTCATTCAAGCGCCGGCTGGGACAGCGACCCAGGGCTAAAGAAATCGTTACGAAAATAATTGTGGACGGCGGAATGCTTTGTCTGGTTATGTCCGCGAGGCAACTAACCGAAGGGCTCAGGTGCATGTGGATAAGCCTAAACATTCATGATTAAATTGTGCTTTGTAAAGCTGTGAAATAGACACGGCACCATCTAGGCAAACTGCAGATTATAGCGGAGAACAAAACCTCAAGGAATTGAGCACTCACGTATATCATAAGCGTGGCCACTCGGTTCCCGGTGTTGAGCTTGTACAGAGGGCTGGATGCAGACTGGAGACAGACAGGGGGCATGAAGTGCATGTTATGTGGACAATTCTGTGAAGTGGGGATGGAGCCTCAACTCTGGTACTGAGGGGCCAAAATTCTGCAGCCTTCTGCATGTACCGTATGCAGGAAATCAAGAAGGCGAAGATTTGAATCTATGAAGAGTGAAACAGCTCCAGTGAAATGCCAAAGTTTACGGGGAATGAAAGCCCTGAATTCCTCCATAGCCGAGGAGACAGGGTTCTAGTTAGGGTTCTGGTTAGGGTTAACGATCGCTTTCTCACCGTGGCATGGTCGAAGTGAGGCTCATAGTGGCCACCTATCCCATAATTCACCACCTGGAGGTACTCTGCGTACGGCGGCTGCAGGTTCAGGCCTGTCAGCGCAGTGATGCGTTGGTCCACCCTCCGAACAACAGGGTGCGCTGTCTCCTTCAGCCACGCACTGAAACACCAAACCAAATACAGACTACGGTTCAGGGAAATACCCGAATGACAACTGAGCCAGGTCCATAATATGAAAAAGAGGTTCGCAAACTCTTGATGCTGCGCCAAATATAGCCATATCCAAAACCACGTAAGACAAGGATGGAAAGTGTAGTGATGAATAATTGGAAAATTAACTATAATAATTTAACAAAAATCTATTATTGTAGTGTTTTTTCCAAAAATCACTCAGACTTCTGGTGAAGGAACTGGAGTGAGTTTTGTAAAAACACTCTCCAATCGGAAATTAACTACACACTTCACATTCGTGTTCACAGACTTCATGTTGAACCAATGTAACAACAAGGATCATCAATTGTTCACGGAAGGCTGCACGCACACTGTATAAACCACTTCTATAAACAGATTTTGTACAGCAGCTGCAATCTAAGTGCTTCTTTATGTTTCCCACTTGCCAGAGTAGCCTGCTGTGTTTACAGGGAATCTGACATTACAGCACCACGATTCATTCAGCACATTTACAAGACCTTTTTTTTCAAAACAACCTCTGCCCCAAGGCAACAAGAATGAAACGTCACTGATTGAATTAAAGTCGAATGCAATGTAAACATGTTCAAATCAGTCAAAGCGTTTTATTGTACGTAGCGAGAGGCATCCGTGCGTGACTGAGACTGGTTTCATTCTGCTGTGGATGTGCTTTTATTATGCTCATTCTCTGTGCGATTTCAAATGAAGATCAGGCAATAGCCATAAAAGCCACATGTTTACAGAACAAGCCAGCTGCAACGGTGGAGATCCAAGTGCCATGAACTCGCATGAAAGCTATATGCTGAGTTCACTCTCAGGCATGCCCTAAATCCAGGGCCACATTTCAAAACATTACAGTCAGTGACCGCAATGACCATCCCCCCCCCCCGTTCAACGAATGAGAAAGATAGTGATGGAAGCAGGACTACTTTAACAGTGGCCTTTTCTCCTTTCTCTTGCCATAATCTTATTGGTTAAACTGGAAATCCGAAACCCGACCGTGCCAGACCGGCCTTGGCCGGGACCCCCGATCAGGGGTGGCGATTGGCTGTCCGCCCCAGGGGGAGGGGGGAGGGTGAGCCGGCACGAACTCGCTGAGAAGAGAATCAGAAACAATATATTTTTTTTAAATGGAAATCCCCCCCATCATACCTCTTGCTGATGCGATACTCCGCGGTGGCCTGCTTCTCTCCTGACGCTACGACAGATCTTCTCAGCTGATGGGAGGCAGGAACAAAAGACATTCAGACATTCACAGCTTTTGTCATTTGTGCTGTGTTCCCCAAAAAAGGCGGGATAACAAAGTGAAAGAACACTGCGCGAAGAATCAACCACCGGCGAGAAAAGGGTTTTTTAAAGGGATTAATTCGAGTGCCATTTTTTGTCCGCCACATTTTCAAACGGTCTTGGGACCAGACAGTCAACACCGGAGTGGCTGTGCCAAGAGCAAACAGATTTTTAAACAAGAGACGACCAGCTCAGACAAATAATTCTCCACCATCTGTTTTAAATAAACTTTCCATAATGCCGTCAGACGCTGACTCGATGATTAAACAAGTGAGGAGGGATTTTTTCATTTCACAAATGAAGAGGTGGAAAATGCATCTCACCACCCTTCAAACCTGGCTTGCGTGGGAAGGGGGAGGACATGCTTTTATGGTGTCTCCCTGCCTCCCGACGTTACAAGTTTCGGCGCAAGCGACCTAAGACAATGGGCTTCTGTTCTGCATCCGCTCCCGCCACACGCAGCATGTGAATATTTTCCATCGGCCGTGTCAACGAGGAGCAATCCGCCAGGGCTCTCTCTCTTTCCCAGAGAGCAACGGGTAATTGGGGGACGAAGAAGGGTGGGGGGAGGAGACACTGCCAAGGATCTGGAGTAATGGAGTAATAATGTGTGTCAGTCCTTACTATAAATCTCGCTGAAAGCTTGGCACCACATCAAACGATCCTCCAATGGGGATTGAGAGATTTCTAATCCCATGGATGTTGTTAGGATACTGTAGGAAGACTGCACAGGCACCATGGGTAATTTAAGTGGCTCCCAGGGGCCCAAAGGTTCCCTGAATAGTACTCTCACAGTCCCGGGCCCGGTCGTGCGATATGCATGGCAGAGCCCGTTGGTTCTCCTGACAGAAACAAACGCACCAGTCTGCATGTGTACGTAGTGCTAGATCCATCGCAGAAAAGGAGCACAATATCCTGCCATTCACAGACATTAAAAAAACCACACACTTTTTCTACATCTGATGCGGTTCATATAAATGTCTGAAATTCTAAAATAAAATTCTCAAACACAGGAAAAGTCACCATGGGACATATTGAATATTGTCTTTATGTATATTAATGTAATGTAATGTCTTTCCTTTAAAAAAAAAAAATCCATTAAGGAGATGATAGCATAAATGTCTGAAATGTAATTTTTTCTAAAATAATAATAAAGCAGCGATAGAAAAAAAAGAAAAGAAAACACACAACCAGCTAACACAACTAAAAGCATTTCCCCAAATGGAGAGCAACTTCACCGCTGAGCTGTTCCAGTCATGAGTATGACGATATCTCACTTGGGAGCTATGGTGGGTGGCCTCTGTTTAAAAGACCCCCTTGTGTAATCATTTTTCTTTTTCTTTTTAACCTCTAGTATGATGTGATATAATATGATCCCCACCCCCACCCCATTGACCCCCCGTCTCCTGGAAATAAAGCCATACAACCTTCATTCATACTATGTGTAACACTTGCAAGGTCATGGCCAGTCATTACTAATCATCTTGAAGGTTTCATGAACAGGGCACAAAATACAGAGTACAAAGACACCCTGTCATTTTTTTGATTGTTCTGAGAGGCCCAAACATTCTCAGCCCAATCACCTTCACGTTGTTTGAGTTTCGACCCAAACGTGGCACGCACCTCAGCGGCCGAGGAAAACTAACCACTCAGCAGAATAATGTTCTGGGAGCTACAAGAAGTTGGATAGCCCTGGGAGGAAAAAGACACAAGGCAAAGACGAGAGCACCAAGACCAAGGCAAAAAAAAAAAACATGCACTGAAGAGAAAATGAATATGAGGAAGTACGGCCAGGGCTGAGTGTTTATTTGATCCATCTGTAGAGACATCACGAAAAAACAAACTGCTGCACAATGGAGATAGCCAGGCAGCTGGCTAGGGGCTGATTAACAGGAGAATTTGGATGGTTTCTGAGTTCTGTCACAAACTTCAACAACAAGTTTGAAGTACAAGAACGCAGGAGGAAAGTGTGCCTTGATAATACTGCTGAATAATCACAGTTGCACGCTCAAGCGAGCATGTACCGTTTGACTTCCCCTGTCGCCAACAAATCTGCGGTGGCCAACCGTGAGATGTGACAGACACACTCACAACATGGTCCAATTTTTTTTAAAACTGTTCAGTGTGTTTTTTTTGCATCCCCATTACCGTAGCAGTACTACTGGGTGGTCCACACCAAGGACAGCATGAGCCACATCAACACTTTTTAATGTTCTTCGATTAAATACAATGATTTCTGACCTCAACAAAACCAAGACAGAAGCTGTAGTCTTTGAAAACTACATTTTCATTTTCATGTAATTAAAAAAACAGCGAGAGAGACGTTGTTAGCGTTTGCTTGTTGACATTTTTACACCTTATTAATGAAGGTCGTGCAAAATGATCTCTTTGCTCACACGGTGGTCAAGGCCCCTCCCCCCCCTCTACTACCATCATTCCTGAGCACTACTGCCCTCATTACTGAGCACTACTGCCCTCATTCCTGAGCACTACTGCCCTCATTCCTGAGCACTACTGCCCTCATTCCTGAGCACTACTGCCCTCATTCCTGAGCACTACTGCCCTCATTACTGAGCACTACTGCCCTCATTCCTGAGCACTACTGCCCTCATTACTGAGCACTACTGCCCTCATTCCTGAGCACTACTGCCCTCATTCCTGAGCACTACTGCCCTCATTACTGAGCACTTGATATACAGCCCTAAAGACCGAGCCATAAAGAGAAAAACTATTCAAATGTCAGGAATGGGAAACATCCTAAAATAAGCTGAGGCCCGTCAGTGCCGCCAAGACAAACATTCACGAGCGTACCGTGCAAGCAGAGGTGCCAATCACTCTCCTGCGTCGTCCGGTGAGTCAACACGCTGGCCGAAGCTCCGTGACAACCACAGAGAGGCTGTTTGTTCTATCAGACGCGTCCCAGAGGGTCAGCCAATTACGGCGCATGCCCTAATTTTGAAATGGGCGCAAACCCGATCAATCAGTATTCATTCTCACGAAAAGGCGAATGTTACGCGAAAAAACTTTCTAATTTAATCCCATACACATACTGACACCTCACACTACATGACAAATTGCGGCAACACTAACAGTATTGATCCTTATCCTTTATTTGTTATTCCCAATTTTTATATTGCTATAATATCCGTGATGTAACAAAATTAATGTTTCTTTGTGAGGTGAAATATATATACAAATATATATCTTTTTTTCTTATATGTACAAGACAATGAGGTAAACCCAATGAAAAATATTAGTGATTGGAAGAATAAAAATGCGCTGTGATAGGACAGCATTCAGCAAAGATGCTGTGTTTGTTTCAGTGTTCTAAAAAATGGCCCCTATTTGCAGACCTCTGTGGAAACCTGCGTTGGCAGGACTGCTATTTTCCAGCACCATTATCCTGGATTTTACACCAATCAACAGCTTTTGCAGCCCAGTCACAACATTAAGTCAAAATGAACCCGGCACCTTATCCCAAAATCACAGGGATTGTGGCGTGAGACAACTAATCTACAGGACAGACTGATATGTTATTAGGGGTAAAAGCATGCACTTCAATAATCCGTAATTACACTCCGAGGGGGGGCTGGTTGTGTATGGCGGAGAGGTTGGTGAGCTCTGTTGCATTTCTCCAAATGAAATGTAGCGATTATCGTACAAAAATTCTCATATTTCTTTGGGATATTTTCATTTTTAAGTTATCCGGGGAAATGAGTCCTCTTATGCAATCTCAATATCATGTTTGTATAACTACCGCAAAGAAATAATTGGTGGTGGTGCCAGCGTGGGTTTATAATGAGAGGCCCGAGGGGTTCGAAACCCGACTGTGCCAGCCCGGCTCTGGCCGAGAGCCCCAGTCGGGGGTGGCGATTGGCTGTCCGCCCCAGGGTGAGCCGGCACGAGCTCGCCGAGAAGCACGAAGGGTGTCCGGGTCTCGGAGGTGGGCGAGTTGCATCTCAGAGGAGGCGGATCATCGCCGGCCTCGGGAAATTAGCTTGACGTGGAGAACTCGCGGCGAGTTTGCGGGGGAGGGCGAATCGTAATAATTATAACTGCCTACTAAATTGGGAGAAAACCTGGAAAAAATCCGAAACAAATAAACAAATAAAAATAAATAAAACGAATGACAGGTCCGAATCAGGTATTCTCTGGACCAGGGTGGCAGTGACAATGCAGCAGACCGTTAGGATCACACTTACCCCAGGCTGGGCGAGGTCCCTGATGCTCTCGGCCTCGTCGCCGGTGATGAAGCTGTGGTACAGGACCACGTAGGGCCGCAGGCTCACCACCTCTCGTTTCATTGGCTGCAGGAGGAGGCTGGGGCTGCCGTTTGTGAAATAGTCGCAGAACAGCCCGGGGTTCTCATAGTGCTTTGGCTGAGAGGACAGAGCCGCATCTGAAGTTCATTACCATAGGCGAAACAAAAAACAAAAGAGCACCACTGCCACCCCACCCTCTCTCTCTCTCCCTCTCTCCCTTTCTTCCCTCTCTCTCTCTCTCCCTTTCTTCCCTCTTTCTCACTTCTCTCTCTCTCTCTCTCCATTTCTTCCCTGTTTCTCTCTCTCTATCTATCTCTTTCTTCCCTCTTTCTCTCTCTCAAAATTTGAACTTTACATTTTTCCCCTCAACAACGGACCACAGCCAAGGGTGTGTGAATGTCCAGCTGCCCTATAAAAATTGGACCTGATTTCTGCCTGTTTCTGTTTCCCAGGCAGTTAATCAACATACCGAAATGTAACCATGATCTTCATGGACTGGGACATTTTTCTTTCCCTGAGAAGTCTTTTCAAATATTGCTCAGACAGAGTTAGCAAGATGATGCAGGTTTAGCAGTGTTACAGGTTCACCCTCTTTTACAAAACTGAAAACCATCGTACGGAAATGGTCATTTTAATTATCTTAGCACTGCTACTGCTATTATTACTACAGGTAATAAAACAGGTGGTTCTGTGTGGCTCAGTCAATGGAGCACGGTGCTGACAACTCTTAGCCCACGTCATATACTGAAAAATGTATGTATTCACAACTGTAAGATGTTTTGGAAAAAAGCGTCTGCTAAATGGCATATATCATTATACAGGTGATTGCCCCTGCACTACACCACTGCGCAAATACTTATGGAATATGTAGTTACCTGTGAGCCCTGTGTCTGACAGAGCCACTCGTAGGTGTTTCTTGTCCTCAGGTAGGTGGTGTTGGGTCTCTGCAGAAGAATTTCGGGGCTGTCCAAGGGTGGAGAAGAGCCAAGGAGCTTCTCATACTTTTCCACATTACGCAAAACCCTTCCGTTTGTGGGGTCTTATGGAAAGAAAAATACATGCAAGAGAGAGATAGAGAGAGAGCTTGACATATGTGTTGTTTCTTGACAAGCCGGATACCAGCTCAGGCCATATTTGTTCTGCAGATGTGTAGAACATTATATTCGAAGACAAGGGATAAAAAAAAGAAAGAAAGATTATATAATGCACATATCATATGGAAAGAAATTGTCCCAAGAGAGTACTGGAAAAGTGTTCCCGCTTTAAAGTGATACTACAACTGAAAAATGAATGGTACATCTTTGCTGAAAAAATATGTATGGTGAAAAAAGAAATCTTCCAACATTCACTACATTCAAGGCGAGAAAACATTACATATAAGAGCTTTGAATGATTCTTTGGATCACTGGAGTGTTCAAACTTTATCCAGGGACACGAGAGCACAGAAACCGTGTACGATGATGTAGTTTTAATATAAGTAAAATTGTCCTTTCACTGCTGATATGAAAAGCAGCTGTCGGCCAGGCCATGTTCCCCACTCTGTCCCGCTACGTGCCGGTTGGACGGTTTCTCTGATGTTTTAAATGGAACAGCGTACCATAGCGTAGCAGCTCCTGGGAGAGACTCAATGCATAGGAAACATTTCCGGTCTGAAATAAAGGAAAAAAATAGAGAGAATAGCTGAAAAAAAAGAGTATAAAACCAGGTTCCATTGAGCAGAAAAATCACACTCTGTTTGTGTTTGAGGTGAAAACTCACACACAAAGGATGGAGTTTTTTGTGACAGATCTTTATTATTCCTTTTTTTTAATCTGTTTCAGATTTCGTGACCATGATAGGCAGCTCGCACTCGTAAAGGACCAGCCAATACGGGTGCATTAGACTGCTACGCTATCGGAGGCCCCAGCTTTTGTGGCAGATCTAACAAATCTAAACTGACTTGTCTTTCCTGTCCCAGCCCAGCTTCACTGGTGGCTGTGCGGGGGTTGGGGGGAGTGGTGAAAAAGGACTCCTAAAATGTGGAAATCTCACAAAACATAATTGGGAACAAGCTGGTCTGTCTTTAAATGCAATTAGAACCATATGCGCAGGGATGAGGCCAAAGTTAAATAGAAAGAAACTGCAACAATACCTTGAAGTGGGAGAAGGCAAGGTGGTCCAGGGTGTCTTCTAAAGTGCCCTCGTTCTCAGGAAGCCACTCACTGCCGGACCCTCGGAAGAGCCGCGCTGCCTCCTCCAGCCACTGCACGGAATGGTAGTAGTCCTCATGCTCATAGGCCACCTAGGATAAACACAGCACTTGGGTGTTTGGATTCCCCCGAACTCCATAAAACACCCAGAAAGGGTAGAGCATGTTCCATCATTGGGTAGCAGATAGTTAAGTGACCAAACGATAAGAGAAGAAGATGGGAAAACTGCTCAGTGACTGAAAAAATCATCAGAAAAGATGAAGGTGTTGGGTTACTGTGCTATTTCGAGCTTAACGACTGATTAACCGATTAACTGGGACCAATCAAGTCACATTGAAAATTGGCCACTCCCACTCCCCAGGCCTTCAGTAGTCTGTGATCTTTATTAATAGAAAATAGCAACATATTTCACTACCACAAAGTCTTCACTTTATGTATGGTATGGGGTATGGGGTATGTAAAGAAATGCAGCTTCCTGCTTCATGATAAAAATGACCTTCTTGGGAGCTTAGAAGTTAATACTTTCTTCATTGATTGACGTGCATTTTTCTACCTGGAACCTGAGAGAATGTGGATGCGTGTAAAAAAATGACTTTGCGTGTCCTAATTATATACTTACTGTAACTGGCACCTTTTTTTCCGAAACTCGTTTTTATGGGTTGTGGTCATAAAGCTGTCCTGTAACTAGGGTACTGAAGATAACATATCATTGACCAGAGAGCCACAGCTGCTGTCTCACCAGGGACAGCCAAGCCCCAAGGCCTCGACACATCCAGACTAGTCAAGATTGGTGATTCTTTTTTGGGGGGGGGCAATTACCATTCTTACCAGTACAAGAAGCAAACATTAGACCAACGGTCCTTTTCTGAATCCGCAAGGAAAACAAAATAAACACTCTGGGAGGCAGTGATGTTCTTATCTTCACAATCCAGGGCAAATACAAAAGGTCAAGTTAGGGGCCTCCCGGGTGGTGTAGTGGTAAGAACATCCGACGCTGCCGGGGTTTGATTCCACCAGGTCGTGCCAGTTCGGCTCTGGCCGGGAGTGCCAGTAGGGGGCGGCCATTGGACAGCCCCAGGGAGGGGGAGGGATAGAAGCAGAATGAGCTCGCTGCGTATATGAGTGTGTTACGGTGGCAGGCTTCGGTTTAGGCGGGTGCCGCCTCGGAGGAGGCATTGCTCACTATCGGTCTCAGGACTACGGCAGCAAGTTCTTATACGAGGGGGGATAATTTACATGAAAAAGAGGGTATAATTGGCTAATAAAAAATTGGGAGAAAAAAATGGGGAATAGAAAGCAAAAACAGATTAAAAAAGTCAAACCGTCATCCATGCTTCCATTCTCAAAAGTAATGGTGACGACATGGAAGGTGAAGTGGTGCTACAGTTATTTACACATTTATCTGGAATCTGAAAGTTCAATGGCAATTATAATTTGAAACACAGTTTAACATTATCATGTAAAAAAAAAAAACAAGTCCACCCATCTGTTCATGCTTGTATTTGAGCGCACGAATGTATGAGCCATAAAAAAATACTTTTATGGATTTAATAATTGTCCACATATGCTTGGATAATGAACAGTGGAAACTCTGCCTACACAGATTTCCAGTTCAGTCTTCAGTCTTCATGCCGAAGCTGAAATGATCCTCATTGCTCCACCCTGCTGCTCTCTGATTGGCTCAGCATTTAAAGAGTCTTCATCAATGGCCGCCCGTGATTCTATATGACATCTGTTCCGAACCGAACTGGTATGGCACCCTTCACAGACTTTCTGAGACAGCGGTCAGCCTACGGTCCTATGCTTGGCTACCTTACACCCGATTCTTTACTTATTGACTGCCATAAAACCTGCCGGTTCGAACACGCCATTACAATGTGGCCAGTCTGTGATTTACTGTTTGCTGTCGGCAGCGGGCACACAGACAGCTTGTGTTGGCTCATTCACAAAATCGCTCTCCAAGTCCATCAGATGGTTTGTGTCCCGCTCAATACCCCGCAGTGCTAAAACTGCACCACAACAGTAGAACATCTTGTCCGTTATTTAAGAGGAACAGACTTCAAAACTCCAAGAGCACGAACATCCTGAACTTCCCAGCATGCCTGGTCCCTGGTCTTCCTCATTGAACCGAAGTTGTCGTCTCAGTTACTCAAGTCAGCTAAAACAAAAACACCTCTCTATAGTCCTCAATCGTATCTTAATCAGCCAGATGAGAAGTTCTCTGATGTGAAATCATAGCACTTCTCATTTTCTGAGACACACCCCCCCCCCCCCTTCTCCTCCCCCACAGTAAGCCCCCTGCTGGGGGAGTTCAGAGGGCAGTGGTATAGGATTGCACTTAATTACCTCCACCGTGAGGGGAAAACCATTAATCAGGACAACGGCCATGTTAACAAATATTCTATTTCCTGACTACTGAATTCAAAGGGTCACATTTAATCCTACCACCCCCCACCCCCCATAAACACATGCACAAAAAAGTGCATAGCAACAAGATCTATTTATTTTGTCTTAATAAATTAATGCCTATTATGCATGATTGAATTATCAGTGTGCCAGAACGCTCGCTCACCTTCCCCACCAGGAAGCAGTCGTCCCCAGAGAGGGGGATGGAGACAGCGGGGCTGTAGACGTCCACGGTGGCGCCGCCGGCGACTGTCTGAAAGTGGCCGTTCACAAGCGCGTCCACGCGAAGCGCGTACACATCCTGCAGCCTCATCAGCCCCCTGGCAGCGCCCTGAACATCCTCAAATTTGGGCATGCTGCTTTCCTCGTTCTCATAGCCAGCCCTGAAGGCTAAAACAAAACCAAACAAAGAGAGAGAGAATTGGGGGGAGAGAACAGGGGAGATGGTGGGGGTGGGGTGCAGCATCTTTAAAAACACCGTCTTTGGGGGTGTTAGCGATTGAAGCGGGCTGTGGTTTGACGGGGGGTGCGAAACGGCCCGGTCACCTTGCGCATTCTCTTTGGCCTCGTTGCTGTAGACGACGTTCATCCACTCGGACTGCAGTCGCTTGATCAGGGCGAACGCCACCAACGGGTTCGCCATCGCGGTCACCGGGCCGCTGTACACCTCGCTGTGCATATCTGAAACCTTTTTGTAGAATCTGGAGGGGAAGAAACCAACTCAGGAAAAACTGGGGGAAAGTTCCCCTCAAAATTGCACAAAATTCCACATTCCCTGTCAACCCCCGGCCCCCAACTGGGCCCCTTATTTTGAATGTCCGTGTGTTACAAGAACTGTGGGACCGCGCACGGTATGGGGGAGAGGTTTCAACTATTAGCTCATAACAGGGGGTAGGAAGAGGTCCTCTGCCAAAGGCACCATGGTGGGGATTGATGCAACAGTGAGACATCCCTTCCCCCAACGTTTTGGGCTCCCGGGTCCCAATGAAACATTGCCCACATGCTAAGCGTCACATTGGGCATTCCGCTTCATGTGCCCAATGAGTCATTGTGGAGTTATTCTGCCAGCAGTAACTTTATACTCGGGAGGGGGAAGACTTAGGGAAATGGCTGAACTAATGGGCATACAAAATGATAATATGCATTACTTTAGCTAATTGACACAGTCTTTATGATAATGATCCCAGTTTTACATTTACATATGTATGAGGGCTGAGGGGAAGGAGGTGGGGTTTGAACATAACACCACCCACCCACATTCACACAGCCCTTTTCACAGATATGTATCATAGGCATTGTAAATAAATGAGACTTTAATTAAAACATTTACTAGGGTAGTTAACCAAGATAATACAAATCCATAATGTCAGGCTCATAAGAAAAATGTTATTGCAGGATGAAATATTGTCCCTTACCTTTTCATGTCGTGAAGTCGTAATGTTTCATCCTCGATATATGTCCTTAGATGGTTTAGAAGCTCTCTTTCCACAGAAATAGCTTGCTGCACGTTCCGCACAGAGGTGTACATTTCGCCAAATGCCGGTCGCACCATAATTAAACTGATCACGGACCATACGGAAATTATTTTCCAATCAATCGATAGTCTATCCGCGGCAATCGACATGCTTGACGTTATTTTAAACAACAAATATGATGGTTGGATCAAAGTTTAATGTAAACTGTAAATGTTTGTAGAAAAATATCTATATTTCTCACCGCAAGTTTGTTTCCAGGCGAAGTCAATTCTAAGCTCAGAAAACTTCTTGTCATTTTTTCGGGCGCATTATTCCAAATGTTGCGCATTACACGTGTAGCGCAGAGTACTTGTTCAGCTGTAGTCCCAGGCGAGTGTTACTGCCGATGCTATAGTCACAGAAACGCGTGAGCGCCCTGTTACGAGGCGTGAGGGCTGGCGCTGCGCTGAAGAGTTAACAATCGGGCAGTGATACGTCGTGTAGTAATGCCGATTGCCACAAAAACAACAACAATAAAGCCAACAATTTGTAAACGCGTGTAAATTACCCAATATTGTATTATATGTTTCCAGGCGCCAACTCGTCAAGGGACATTTCATGTTCGTTTAGGCACGTTATTGATTGGCCTCAGGGCATTAGGCATATATATTCTTTAAATTGCTGTCAAGAGAAGTATTTGGAGAATAGTGTCTAATATTCTCAGATGAGAATATTAGACACATGGCAAAAAACGAGACAGCGTATTTACTTTAACCCATTCCGATCGATTTTTCCCCGCTCCTAGTTTTTGTGCAGATATTCAGCCTACGTGTTTTAACCCCCCTTCTCTCTCCCTCTCTCTCTTTCTGTCTCTCTGTGTGTGTACGTGTGTTCTCCGTTTTTTAGTTGACTATCTGTCAGTACTTGGACGAGGCAGCTCTACTTGTTGAACGGCGTCCTCGCACAAAATCTTTTATCTTTATCGTTTATCTTTATCCAAGATTATATCATAACTGTGTACCAGCCTGAGCCAGAATCTGACTGCCTCGCCAGATTTATTTCTTTTATAAATTATCTTGTGTCATCACAACTTCAAAGACCATGCTATGGGCTCAAAAATTATAACCACTTTGAGGTTTTAAAAAAAAAGGGTAGTCTATCTTTCTTGGCATTAAAAAAAACCTCCTGCAAAAACGACAAAATCAAAATACAGAGCTTTTCATATGTTTTTAACCTTAATTTTATTTACATATATTAATATTTGCATTTTTTCTACTTACAGTGTTTTTATATTTGTATAACTTTATTGGTGTGAAGTGACCTTTTGCATTATTTATTGCCTGACAGAATAATGAACTGGAGATCCCCAAAGATCTTTTTTTTCTTATTTTTAGAAAAAAGGCACAAAATCTGGGTCAGGGGAGACAAGTTTACTGAAGAATAACTGGTAACATTAATGATTATGATAACATTAACCAGCAGAGATGACCAACAGTATTAAGTGACTGACCTACAGTTTTAATTTCCTGCTTTATATTTTTTCAGATTTAATTGGAACATATAACATTTTGAATAACACGTATCCCCTATAAGATTCATTTAATTTCTTCTGAATTCCTTCAATGTAGGGGGGAAGAAAAGCAATTCTAGGGAATTCATTTTCATTTTAAAGTCATTTCCAACACTGGAAAGGAAAAAGGAGGACCAAAAGGAGGACTATTTCCAAGAGAGCTATCTACAATGTATATGTGTGTATATGTATGAAAATCCTATTTTAAGATTCTTAATATAATATTATATTGCATCACACTTTTCCTTGTAAAATGGCTTTTAGTTTCCTGTCGTAAACAACAATGAAGCAACGTATCTTGTCTTCGTATGTAATACAAATATCTGTGCATTATCCAGAGTGAATTCGTGGACTGGCTTCAGGTTTGTCCCATTCACTGGGATCACATAAAGGTTTGTACGGCATATTGACCAATTCCAGTAGATGCACAGTACATGGACAGCTACAGTACATGGACATACGTCAATTTACCACGAGGGGGCAGTGTTGCCAAGGGAATTCAGATGACAAAAAATAGAAAATTCTGCTTCTTCATAAGAATAAATACCCAAGCCTGGACAAATTTGTTAAAAGACTTACAATACATATAATATTATTTTGTTATATTAGGTGGTACAAATCTATAACAATATTTTCATTTGATGATTGATCTTCATAGAGTATTGAGAATGCTATATCATCACATATATTTTGTGTGGATCTGAAGTGATGCCAATTTTGAGGAGAAAATGAATAGGATAAATACACTACCGTTCAAAAGTTTTAGAACATCCCCATTTTCCAGTTTTTACAGAAATTTAAGCAGTTCAAGTCCAGTAAGAACCCCAAATGGGACATTTTGGTGGAGCAGCACAGGACAGCTCTGCCAGAGGTTAAAAAAAGGATCTAGGGCCCCACAGGCCGTAAATGAGTGGGCTGAGGAAGCGGGGCAGCAGGGCGAAAAGGTAGTAGTCCAGGAAGGATGGCATGCTCCCTCAGCCAGCGCACGCGCCCCACAATGTCCTGCTCCGTCAGTGGCTGTGTGAAGGCCACGAGGCAGAGCAGCAGCTGGAGGCCGCGCAGTAACCACTGTGTGCAGGGCCTTGCCGACCGACGGCGCCCGGTCCCTCCGCACCTTACGCGCCTCGAGCAGGAGGTAGGTGAAGAGGATGACCAAGTGCCACCGCTGCAAAGAGGAGCCCGTACAGCGAGACCTCAGCCAGCGTCTGGAGAGGGGAGCTGTTGAGGGAGCTGCTCTTGCACCAACCAGGGTGGTGAAAGCGCTGGTGTCTGCGTACTGCCTCCCCCATGCCGAAGTCGGCAGGTGGGCAGGACAAAGCTGAGCAGCAGCGTTGACAGCACCACGACCCAGATGTGGTCGGCGCCAGGCATGGGGTGGGGCGGCGCAGGGGGAGGAAGATGGCCACGTACGGCTCCAGGGACACAGTGGCCAGGACTGAAGGGGTTGTTCAGGAAAGCGGTGGTGGAGACTACAATCAGCGGCACGCAGAGGCTAAACGGACAGCTGGAGCTCGGCTAGAAAGCAGAGGAAGAGCAGCACGGAGAGGACCATCAGCAGGGAAGGTTAATGGATCGGAAGATGTAGCCAAAAGGGGAGGTTCCCGGAGCGGGCGGGGCTCTCCCAGAACTGCCTGGGGAAAACGGGGGAAAAATCTGAAATAAATTTATTTTAAAAAAAAAGAAAGCAGAGGAAGAGCAGCACGGAGCAAACCATCAGGATTGGCCTGATGAAGTAGAGGAAGCCTGGGCGACATCAAACATCATCAGGACGATGAAGTAGAGGAAGATATGGACATATTTTCAGCTCTACCGTCAGACCTGCTTTGGAGGTCACGTTGCTCCGGTGCTCGGTCAGATGAAGCATCTTTGAAAGATTAAATCTCCATGCAGTTTGAGAAATATTGCATAAAAACGGTGTCCTACACTTACCTTACAGTGTCTGTTGACAGATGCGGTGTTGCAGAAGGGCTCTTTCTTTCATTATCATCAGGATTTTTTTTTGTGTGCATATTTTAAAGCTTGTTGCCTTTGCCTGTACTTCCCAAGGGGTAAATTAATTTCATGCCATTGTCACAATGCATAATTAGTGCTGCAAAACCACAGAGAGAAAATAAGAGAGCCTATTAGCTGCAGATAATATGAATTTAAATGCCTCACATTGCATTTAAGGAACAAAACATCCTCCTTTTTGACAGATTCATATACATTTTTTAAGAAAAAAATTGAACTTATGATTAATTTGTAAACATACATATTTGTATAACTATTTATGTGTTCATGCTTCGACGAGGACATGATATTCTATGTGGTGAGTGTGGTGAGCTGTTAGCATAGTGCCAGTGTATAAGAAAAGGTAAGGCAAGAGAAGGAATATAATATAATATATGCCATTTAGCAGATACTCTTATCCAAAGCGACTTACAGTATTGAATGCAAACTTTTTTCAGTACATGGGGCCCCAGTGGGAATCGAACCCACAACCTAAGCGTTGTCAGCGCCATTCTCTACCTACTGAGCCACGTGGGTAAAAGAGGACATAAGGTGGCAGGAGTTTTTAACGATTCGGAGGGTCTGGATGGCTTTGGCATGAGGGCCAGCTGGGGAGGGGGCGGTTGCCAAATTTCACGTGGGAAGAGAGCCCGGCCCGGACTAGCTGCTGGGCGGGGCAGAAGTCCAAGCAGTAAAGGGTGAGACTCTTTGGATGCAGGACAGGAAAGTGCGGGGGCGAGAACACAAGGGCTGCTACGTGTGACTGTCCAGGGAGGGGAGGGGTCAGAACAGTCATTCCAGGGATGTTGTGAGTAATCATACTGCTCATGTTATGTTCCAGGGTGGGCTGCTCTGCCGGAGGAAAGAGGACGATTATTTATTCATGAAGTGCCCGTTTAATGGTTTTGGAGAGCAGAGGAGAGGTGGTATTAGATAAAAGATGAAAATAAAAATAAAATGTTGTCGGTTTAAGTGGCCGGCTAGTCAATTTGCTAACTGGCAATAGTTTGTTTGGTTGGGGAAAACGGGGAAGATATAAGTGCTTTTTATTTTCTTTTGAATTGATTTTTTCCAGTTTTTTCTCCCAATTTGGTTCCCCACCCCCACGAGTCCGACGCCTGTCCTCCGGGGCGAGACACTCATTCCAGGCCGATTATTCCCGCCTCTTCTGAGACAGAAATTCTTCTTTTACCTTCTCCTCGACGGACTCATGCCGGCTCACCCTCCCCCGAAGGTGGACAGCCAAATACCGCCTCCGATCGGGGCTGATGACCAGGGCCGGTCTGGTAGAGTTTCGAACCACGTCCCTGACAGGCAGCCCACACCACACCAAAGTGTGGTGCGTTAGACCGCTACGCCATCCGCCGCCCCCTTATAAGTGCTTTTTACACAGTTCTGATGGGACCAACTTCCGACCCCGGGAAGAGCGTTTTCTCCTTCACCTCCGTCCCAGAAAGCACTGTCGCAAAACAATATAGCAGGCTAGCTGGCACTGTGGTAGGAAATGTCTCACTGCGCCTGTTATTCTCTGCTTTCAGTCTGAATATGTGTTTCTGGACACTCAAGAAGAGCAGCACATGCATGTTGAATTTCAGGCCTACGCCTACCTCCTGAATTCCTGGGACGAGGAGGTTAAATGTAAAATGTTAGACATGTTTCTGGACTACCCTAAGTGACGTGGTCACATCCATTACATTACAGTTGCTCGGAGGACTCCAAACAACCCTCCCCAAAGGGGTTCCACTGCAGCTGTTGATTTCAAATGGTGCCCCCCATTTAATATATTTTTATAATATTTCTTTCTGCCAGAAATATGGGTCTGGTATTATTTTGTACTGAGCTGCAGTGGGCAGCAGTGTGCCAAATTTGCATATCCTTAGGTCATTTGGGTCAACAGCTCTAAAGGTCTAGAGGTTAGGCATGTTAGCTGAAGTACAAAGAGGGTACAATTGGCTACTAAACTGTGGGAAAATTTTTGAAACAAATGTATTATTTTTTTAAAAGAAACTCAGCAACAACACCTGTGTGGAAGCACCTGCTTTCAATATGCAATACCATTTTCCCACAAGTGTTTCCAACATTTTGGCCACGACCTGTATATGTGTATATCAGTGCAAGGGGTTTAGATGTTGGTGTGTGCATTGTAAGCAGTGCAATGTCTCCCTATTGGAGTTGAGATGGTGGAGTGCTACAAATACCTTGGACTCACCCTGGACAATAAACTGAGCTTTGATCAACACACCACTGACATCCACAAACGTGGCCAACAAAGACTCTCTGCCATTTGCAAACTCAGAGCACTTTCTGTTGTCCCCCACCTTCTGTTGCTGCTTTACCAAAGTATACTTCAACCCATTCTCCTTTACTGTTCCCCTGTTTTTTCAACATGCTAACTGTTTCCAACAGGAACAAACTCACACGCATTACACACAATGCCTCCAAAATTATTGGCCTTCCCACCCCCAACCTCTCAGACCTCAACAGCAGAGCCATTACACACAGAGCACGTACCATTGCACATGACCCCAGCCACCCCCTCAACCCATTCTTCACACTTCCATCAGGTCGCAGATATAGAACCCTTGCCTGGAAACGGGCACGCTTTGGCAGGAGTTTTGTCCCCTCTGCCATAGCATCACTGAACAAAATACCTTGGCAATGATTATGTGTATATGAATATGACTGTGTATATAGGCACAAATGTGGATGTACCCATGTGGGCGCATATTTAATGTATGTATATGTAATAGTGGTGTGTATATTTGTATTTATGTATTTTATGTGAGGCTTTTGTACAGACTGGCAACAAATTTCCTGTAAAGGACAATAAAGAATCTATCTATCTATCTATCTATTTCAAATCTAGTCTCCAAGGGACCAAAGATCTCATCCAGTTGTCAGGGGTTGCACTGATTGACAGTTACATCATTAGCCATGTGCCAAGCCAATTAAATCAAAGTTTCAAAACTACATTCCACGGGCTCTAAAGTGGTAAGATGATATTGCACTAGGCTGTAAGAACAGAGGGTTGTCAGAGGGATGCCAGGAGCAGCTGACAAGAGATAGTGAAGGTATGCAGCATTTTTATACCTGTAGAGAAAAACTAATTTAGTAGATTCATGTAATTGCACGAGGGCTTGTCTAGATAACCCTCCACCACCCAAATCTTTGTTTAAAGGTCCAATTACAATCTAAGCTTTTTTGTTGCTTTTTTGTCAATCACTGAGCACCATAAAATATCCATTGGGTATATTAGCAAATGTACATTATGTATGCCAAATATGTATAGTAAAAATATCCCATTGTGAATGTTTCATTTCATTACAACATATAGGTATATATATTTTCATAAACATAACAAAAACATCAGTTGACACACAGCACATTGGTACATTTCGTCAACCAAACAGAAACGTTCAGAAAGGTTTCTCAGATCTCAAACACCCAGGGCCGAAAGTTCTGCATGTTAATCAGGTTTAAACATTATTATACTGCCACCTTGTGGACATTTGGGAGAATCTGCCGTCTGACAGGGTTCATGGACAGGCCTGCTTTGACAGGCCAACAGCAACTGGGGAAATCAGTCTAATATATAATAATATATGTCTTTTAGCAGACACCTTTATCCAAAGCAACTTACAGTACTGAATGCATACATTTTTCAGTACATGAGGCCCCAATGGGAATTGAACCCACAACGTGAGCACTGTCAGCACCATGCTCTACCTGTTGAGCCACACAGAATCCTGAAATTGATATTGAATTTGAGTCACTGTGTAGGAATCTACTACATGCCTGGATTTATAATATAATAAGGAATAATAAGATTGAAGTGAGGTGAAATCAGTATTGTGAGAAGATCCACCAAAATCACAACAGTCAAGATAGTGGTGATTCCAACAGAGTAATTAATGATAAACATTTACTTCTAAATTAGTCACTTTTTTCTTCTTTTAAAATGGTGGTGGTAAATCTAAGATGATCAATGTTAGTTATAAAAACCAGCACAGAGTATTTCAAAATATATATGCATAAATAGCACATTTACAGATACGTGCTGTAAGAAACATATATTATTAAGCTGAAAAACAAATGATATCATGTGGGCATGCACTTGAGATCAGAAGGAAAACTAAACAATAATAATATCCAGTGAACTCATATGCATGAGGAGGATTGTCTCAGACAAATCAATGGTTTCTGTGGTTTGGCAGAGTGAACAAGCAAAGTGGAACAGTGGTCAGGACAGTTTGACTGGAGCTCTAGGGGTTGTTTGTGCATTATGTTTTGGCTGTGGTTGCACCTGCAGAGTTTGTAAGGGTCTCAAGATTTACTATCAAGGACAGATTGTGTCTCATGGTATGAAATGCAGAAGTGTTGTTCTAGGATGTGCTGTGTGCTCTACACCAAGCCCCGCCCCACCCCTAAAATCACCACCCTCTGGCTGATGACCCCCACCCGTTTAAAATTGCTCACTGTTGGAACTGATGGAACATTGACTACAGTCTGCAATGCAGTGGCTATAGAAGGTATTGAATTAGAACATCAATGCATTTCTAAAAACCAAACACGATATCCAAAAAGTTCATATCAGACATGTGTTTTTGTAAAATCATCTTTACTTAAAACAAAAAGGATGGATACTGCATAGTAATATGACATGACTTTGCTATTAGACTTTTATGATCCTCAAAAGAATTAATGGTGTTAAACAGGGAAATTAAGTTTGCCTAAATTCACATTTCCACCATACTGAAGTGTGATTAATGAAAAGTAACATATCGTATAAATCGTCTTGTGAAAATGCCAGTCTTAAATTTTCTACATCTGGGTATATTACATTTCTTCACCAAAAAAAAAATTGAGAAACATATCCCAGAACATAATCCCAAAATTAGAGGGTTAGCAATGCTTAACTTAAACTAAATCAATATCACTTCAGGGAACATAATTCCCTTAAACTAAATCAATATCACTTCAGGGTTAGGGCTCAACAATTCCTTAATAACTTAAACTAAATCAATATCACTTCAGGTATCATGTTTGGGGTTTCTTTGAAACAGTTGCCATTCAAACAGGATAATCAATAAGTGGGTCAATCAATAAATGATGATGGTCATGCCGTCACCAAGGACCTTTTGTAAACCAGGTTTATTTTATCCAAAAGTCTTAAATGTGGAAATACGGAAACATGGAATTATAAATTAAATTAAATTAATATTTTGTTTAAGTATAATATTTTTTTGCATTTGACCGAGGCCCCCGGAGACTCTTTACAGACCCGTTTCAGAACCTCTGATCTACTGTACGGTGTGGAAAGTCTGATGGCACACAGAGGCCCCCGCAGTTTGTGGTGGATCCACTAGAGGGCGATAAGAGACATATATACGCGTACACACAAAAAACGTGAAATGACATTTGCGTCCATCTGTTTAGTGATATCATCATGATTAGGATCAATTCAGAACTGATTGCTATGGATCATTCTTTCTGATGGGGAGTTATTATTAATAAAATAATAATAATCATCATCATCATCATCATCATTAAAACATGTTATGCACCACTTTTTGGGTACCAGCATCCTGAAGAATATCACTGCTGTCCTGTATTTATCAGGTATTTCTGCCTAATGACGGCATGTTTACACATGAAGCTCCATACTTGCATCATTTCTATTTCTATATTCTACAGATACTTGGAAAAAAATTGTCCATCATTGTTTCTCAGAAGGAATCCAACAACAGCAGTGTGCAATTGCTTTTTAAAATTCCAAACAGGTTATTGTTTAATGTACACATAAAAAAGTGGATGTAGCTGCTGGGGGATAGCGTAGCGGTCTAATGCACCTGTATCTTGGCTGGTCCTGTACGAGTGTGAGCTGCCTATCAGGGACCCGGTTCGAAACCCGTCTCTGCCAGACCGGCCCTGGCCATTAGCCCCAATCAGGGGCGGCATTTGGCTGTCCACTCCTGAGGGAGGGGGGAGGGTGGTTGGCACAAACTCACTGTGAAGCACGTAAGGGCATCTCCAGAAAGGGGGTCAGTGAGTTTCGTCTTGAAGGAGGCAGATCATTGCTGGCCTCGGAGAGTAACTTGCCCCATAGAGATGGGTGGCGAGTTCATGGGGAGGGTTAATCAAAATAAACAGAGGTATAATATAAGTATAATTGGCTTCCAAATTAGGGAGAAAAATTGGGAAAAATCTGAAACAAAAATTATTATTATTACTTTCACTATCTCAAAGCAAGTTGCAGTGAAAGGTGGAAGGTTGCCTCCACTAACACCTGGGTGATGCACGGCAGCCATTTTGCACTGTAACATTCCCCACACAGCAGCTATGGAGTGCAATGGAAATAAGCCAATTGAGCTGAGAGATGATAAGGTGACCAGATTGAGAGGGCCACCAGGGAACCCGTTTACCCTCTGTGAGAGTGCTGCAGGATATAAAGACTCTCATCGATGAGTTCTCTACTGACGTCTGTCTCCCTTGTTTGTGTTTTATTTGCTGCAGCGTGTTTCCAGCTTGCTAATAGGCCCCGGTCTCTCTCTGTAAATACTCAGTAACAAGACGCCACTGTGACGTCCCCTGACTCACCTCGTTTCCATCTCACAGAAGAGCTTGGACTCCAGGAAGGCTGTCCTCTCGTCCCAACTCGAGATGGATGGATATTGCTGACATCTCAGCTACAAAAACTTTGCTCTTCAATTCTTCAACTTAAATAAAAAATAAAAATAAAAATTGTCATCATTGTTGGTGTTATTATTCTTATTATCGATGATAATAATATTATTATTGTTGATGTTGTGACAAAGAGACACTTGTGGTGCCATAACTTTTCTCAAGGTTTTTGCCTTGAATGCAGGGATATACTTTTTTTTGTGGTTTTTCATAGCTTTCCTTTTTATCATTATTTGTCATTATTCTTGTGATGCCTTGCCCATTTCCTGGTTGGTTTTGAGTGACAGCAGTGTGGTGTGCCCAATGTATGTCTCACGGTTGGTTTTTAAGAATGATGATAAAAAAACAACATTAAAATAGCTGTGTACAAATGCAGTCATCCTCCTGTAGCCTGCCTCTGAGCCGCTGGTGTCTTAAGTGTTCATTGTAATAGTATTATTACGCAGAGCGACGCTCTTAGCAGTTGCAGAATTATCACCAGCAGAGGGAGACACCAGTCTGTAGTTTCTAATGCGGTGTTTCTTTATGAGGTTACATGGATCTCTTTATAAAGTGCAAACTGAGTGAATTTGTCAGGTTTTTTTTGTTCGTTTTAAAAAAAACTAAAGACCAATCCATTTGATGCTTCAGAATTATGAATTACGTGCTGGTTATTAACAATTTAACGGTGATTGAGACGCATTACACAAATGACGCATGACACAAATGACATTGGATCTCTCACCCTGTAAAAGATGCCACGCTCAGTCTAAATTGTGGCCACCACATTCTCGATTGACCACGTTTAATCTAATGTTGGGATAACACTCTTTAAGCCCATCCGATTGGGAAGCTTTAAGACGGCTTCCCTATAATAATGGGAAATATTTTTTAAATATAACATTAATATATATTTTTAATTAATATCTATTAATATAAAAAAATACCACAGATGGATAGTGGTATTTCAGTTCCATGTTATGTCACTTAGGCTTAAATGTTTTGTAAACCAGCAGTATCTATCGCCTCACGCGCTTAAAGCTGTCAATGGTAGCTCGGCCGTTGTCTGTTGCTGTTGTCTCTGGGTTTATATGGATTCACAGTATTTAATGGCATAACATGTGATGGGTTTGGGGTAATTTAACTGGACAATATTGATGCGCATGGAAGCTGATCCTCAGAGCTGTACATTCAATCAGATTGTGACATGCCTCCTCAATCGCGATCTGTCTGTGGCTCCATCCAATAGCTACAATATTTGCAGCTTGGGCACGGGTGTTTTTGGTCGAGTGCCGTCTGTTACAGGTGAGGTTGGCAATAGTTTGAATTGTTTGGTCTTTATTCCTCTATTTTTGTAATTCTGTATTTTAATTGAACTGTTAATCATTTATATTCTAAATTGATCTAAATTGAGTTTGAAAGTTAGCCACAGTAGCTAGCTGTTAGCCAGTCTGCTAACTTGCTTGGGCTAGTTTAGCTAACGTTAGGTTGCTAGCTGACATTTGCAGTTCAGATCAAACATGATATTTTAGCTAGCTAGCTAGTTAGCATGACGTTTTAAAAGAAAGGCTTTGTATATTCAACATGTCAAATAATAACTTGAGGTTTTGTTCTAACTAAAGTTAGCTACTAGTTAACGTTATCTAGCAAACAATTGATCTCGCATGTTTCAACTGAACTGGGTTAACGTTAGCTAGCTAACTGCTTGACATTGAGGATTGTGAAGTCATTGGAGAAAAACCTCTCGCTGGTAAGACCGAGTGATCGAGCACTTTGTTAGAAAAGAAAGGAGATTAGAATTTGCTTACAAGGTAAGGGGACAGCCCATAATATTTATTTTGATACATTTCAAAATGAATGTGTTAGTTTTTACTTTAATTCAGGGAATTATTTAGTCACCATACCCTGTATTGTTTCTCTATAAGAGTTGACATTTAAAGGTAAACAATTTATTTGAGGCTAGTATTACCAAGTGTACCAAAATGTATTTACTGTTATGTTGAATAACATTTGCATTACCCATGTTCCAAGTCTTTAATAAACTGCCAATTTATCTCTTTATTTGTTTCTAATGTTTCATCAAAGTACTAATTTGTTATTGAACATCATATCATCAGAGCAGCAGGGGCAGTGAGCAACCATATCACCAAAGCAGAAGAGGAGGTCAGATCCCCCCCCCAATTTGTCAATATGTTATTGAACGAAGATGGTAGGATTGTCTTAAATTACATTTTGCAGTAGTGAGGCAGGCAGGTGGGCAGCATCAGGGGCAGTGAGCATCATCATCATCATCATCATCATAACGTCATCAGAGCAGCAGGGGCAGTCAGCATTATCACTGGAGCATCAGAGAAGGTCAAGGTCAGATCAGCATTACCCCCCCCCAGGCCTCATCTTCACCTGTTGTGGACCCCACCAGTTGCCACTGCCATGCACATACCGTATCCCCACCTCTGTGAGCCTGTTCAAAGACTCAGGTTGAACCCAACGCTGATGCACGAGGGTGCGGTAGCAACCCGTGTCCAACAGCGCCTGGATTGTCTCCCCTTTGATACTTATGGGTATCAGAAACGACTCCCATCAGGGGGCAGTCTCGATGGAGGTGACCTGAGACGTCCACACTGCCAACACTCCTGCCCCGACGTCCCTGACGACTCTGGCTGACCTGGAAGGGGGAGGGGAAACCGGTTAAAGGTGGGGGCTAGGGGGAGATGGGTTTGGGATGGGAATCTAGGTGGGCATGGCCCAGGGTTGGGACTGGGGATTGTACTGTGGAGGGGCTGGGAAAGACTGGTAGATGGGATACTTGCTTTTTACCCCTCCCAGTTTCTGGAATCGTCTCCCTGTGTCCTCGCTGACCTCCAGGTGGTTCTCAGCTAGCTGCACGGCCGCAGTCAGAGTTGTCGGCTGGTGGCATCGGAGCCAATCAGAGGTGCCTGTCGGGAGCCCCAGAGTAAACTGCCCGGTGCCACCAACTGCACGATTTTGTCCGCGGTGCGGACCTGTGGCTGCAGCCATCGCCTGCAGGAGTCGAGGAGCTGTTGGGCGTAGGCGAATGGACGACCAACGTTGGCAAAGCGGAGCTCCTGAAGACGTCGGCGGTGTTCCTCAGGCTTCAACTCCACTCTTTCCAAGATGGTGGCTCAGAGGTTTGGGTAGTCAGCTGGCCAGCACACTGTGATCCGCTACCTGGCTCTCCCCCGAGAGAAGCGGGAGGAGCCCTAACGCCCACTTGGACATCGGCCAGCCGCACGCCGAGGCTGTTCTCTCAAAGACGCCTCCGGGTCGTCGTCCAGTCCCTTCTTCTGCATCCGGATGTCGGAGTGGGGGAAGCCTTTGGCACTAACAGCTCCATGAAGACGGCTCTGTCCGCCGCTTGCACCTCTGTGATGGGCTGCAGCGCCTGCTGCTGTCGCTCCCACGCGCGGATCAGAGTCTGATGTTGGGCCTCCCGCGTGCGGATCAGAGCCTGATGTTGGGCCTCCCGCGTGCGGATCAGAGCCTGATGTTGGGCCTCCTGCGTTCCAGCCAGCTGGGTGACTAGTTGGGCGAGCGGGGAGCCCTTCATGGTGGTCAGCAGTGTGCTGCTCTGTCCCGGGTTTCTTCACCAAACTGTCACACGCCGTGCGACACAACCCGGATCAGAACAGAACAGCGGGACACGGGGAATAGATTTGTCAATCCGCAAACCGTATTTTATTACTCCCCATGGGGAGAGAGAACACCGTCACGAACAAAAATAAGCAAAAGATCTTCAGCCTCCAGCCAAAAACAATAAACTAAAATAAGAAATGAAAACAAAAAAAAACACCTTTCGGGCAAAACTACTACTTTCCAGTTTCTCTCTCTCGGCATCAGGTCTCCGGGTGTCCTCTCTGGCTCTGTTCACCTCCCCCGTCTCCCAGGCACCTAGTAAGAGAGCAGTTTTAAACACACAGGTATATGTTCCACAGATGTGTGCGCTGGCTGCCCTGCAAGTAGGTGAGGGAGGTTCAGACCGACACCTTCCACACCACACTCTCAAAGTGCTCAGGACTTTATAGAACCAGATCAGAACAGGTTCCACTGGGTCTTTACATACTTTACACCTGACAATGTCTGAGACAGGGGTTTCTGTTTGTAAAGAGAAAAGCATGGTCAATGTCCAGCTGCTCCCAAACAGTACCATTGGACCAACGTCTAACGATTCTGCACAGCGACCAGCGAGAATTCCGCTGGCTTGGAATTATGAATACATCATTATGACATCACCGCATAAGTCGAGCACTGACATCATCACTCCCCTGGTATGGCGTGCATCTGGGATTTGCTGTTGCCCAGCTCAGTTCTGACCTGGTTCGGTTCTGATTGTGTTTTTCTCTGGGTGTGCAAAAGCCTGCAGAGCAGACCTGGCAACCCCTGGCCACCAGGGGGCGTCAGAGCCATGGTGGTCATGGCAACGTGATGCCCATTCGGAAGTCAAAGCAGCACGAGGGATGTAGATGCAAAAGTGATTTTTGCATTTGTTAGCTAAACAATAACAACCAGGCAAGGACAGCAAGCCGGCAAGGATCCGGCATAAAACAACATGAAGGACAAACGCAAACTGGTGAACAGACTCTCCCGGCCCGTCGTCTGTGTGTCACACTGGATCGGGTCGGGCTGCTGCCTGTTTCGGGACGCTGAGATAGAGCCCTCAGCCCTCTGGGGAAATATCCACGTTTGCTACACATCTTATGAGTCACGGCTATGAATCCATCTTTCTCTGTTCTCAGATTAGACACCGCTGTTGTTTTTCCGCAAACTGCTGCTCCGCTGATTTTCATCCGTCTGTTCCAGAGAGAGAACGGCTCTGCAGGATGTCCGGCACGTGGGCGGCTTCTATAAACACACGCGCACAGATGCAAGGGCACATATGCACACACACATGCGCACATACAATGGCACATATGCACACACACACATGCACACAGATGCAAGGGCACATATGCACACACACATGCGCGCATACAAGGGCACATATGCACACACTCGCGCACAGATGCAAGGGCACATATGCACACACACATGCGCACACACGCAAGCAAGTGCACGTATAAGAATAACAATATGACCATGTCTCTGGCTTCCCGTGCGGTCGGGCCCCTGTGAGCCACACCCCCCGCCCTCTCTCCCAGTCTTCAGCCCGCTGAGCTGACAGCGCAGATTCTATAAACACACCAGATACTCAGCTCTGCATTCTTAACATTGAAAGTTCAGTCTCCCTTCTGTTGAACCTGAAATATTCCACACGTATGTACACACAGACACACATGCACATGTACACGCAAACACGCATGCACAAACACTTGCACGCGCACACATATACAAGCACACACACACCTGTACGCACAAACACACATATGCACGCGCACACACAAACACACACGTGTGCGCGCACACACAGACTTACAGAGGTAGTTAAATGTAGCTGTATATGCTGCATCGGTAATTGACATACCAAACAGAGAGACCATTACAATGTGGGTCATCATTAGCTTAGCTTTCGCTCCTGCCACCGTTTTCTAAGAAACCCAATAGGACATTCATTTCACTAATCAGCTACTGGAGACAGAACTAATTAAGCATCTCATTTATCAGCTGGAAGTTAGTGCTGTTAAAACTGAAACTGACTGTAAAAACAGGCAAAACATTCTGAACTCAAAGTCAAATCCGACCAGCCCTGCAGCTGTAGTCTGAAAAGAGCACAGAAGATGTTACACAGTGTGTGTTACACAGCGTCTTAACAGGATGCAGCCTGTTAAGGCATTGTTCTAGTGTGTGGATGAGCCCGATCACAGTCTGCATCTTGTTAAAGCTCTGTTCTAGTGTGTGGATGAGCCCCACGGTCTGCATCCTGTTAAGGCACTGTTCTAGTGTGTGGATGAGCCCCACAGTCTGCATCTTGTTAAAGCTCTGTTCTAGTGTATGGATGAGCCCCACGGTCTGCATCCTGTTAAGGCACTGTTCTAGTGTGTGGATGAGCCCCATGGTCTGCATCCTGTTAAGACACTGTTCTAGTGTGTGGATGAGCCCCATGGTCTGCATCCTGTCAAGGCACTGTTCTAGTGTATGGATGAGCCCCACGGTCTGCATCCTGTTAAAGCTCTGTTCTAGTGTGTGGATGAGCCCTATGGTCTGGCTATCTAGTCCAGACCGCGTGAGTACCGATTGTAGCCAACAGCCTGGGGGCTGATGTATAATTGGCAGTAGCATCACCTGCTGGTCAATCGAGCGCCCACAGTCTGCTGGTATAAAGCGGCGCATAAAGTGTCTTCCTTTCGACTCATATCTGTGGAAGCTAAACTTGTGGACGAAGAAAGATAAGAAATGAAATGAAAGAACAGGAAGTCTGTCTGATCTGGATGACACACTGGCACCCTGGTCTCAGAGGACCTCCTCTCACAGGGGTGGACCAGCAGGAATCTCTCTGCCCACTCTCTTTTAACCCTGAGCTTTACAGCGCTGTCCTTAAACGCTCTCCTGGCATGTGTGTGTGTGGGTGTGTGTGACCTCAGCGGGCAGACCTGGCGCGTTGGCCAAGGGTAACAAACCTCCACAGAGAGTGGGTGTGTGTGTGCGTGTGTGTGAGTATGTGTGTATGTGTGTGCATGCGTGCGTGTGTGTATTTGTGTGTGCGTGCGTGAGTGTGTGTGTGGGTGTGTGCATGCGTGTATGCGTATATGTCCATGTGTGAGTGTGAGTATGTGTGCATGCGTGCGTGCGTGTGTATATTTGTGTGTGCATGTGTGCGTGTGTATGTGTGTGTGTATGCGTATATGTGCATGTGTGAGTGTGAGTATGTGTGTGCGTGCGTGTGTATATTTGTGTGTGCATGCGTGAGTGTGTGTATGTGTGCGTGTATGCGTATATGTGCATGTGTGAGTGCGAGTATGTGTGTGCATGCGTGAGTGTGTGTATGCGTATATGTGCATGCCTATATGTGCGTGCGTGCGTGCAGGGGTGCAGGCTGTTTCAAGTGTGCATTCCCCTGGTCTGCATTAGTGTGAGCAGTGCCTGCCAGCAGGGGGCACTGTTACTCTACCCCAGCACCTGGGCTTGATTAGGGTGGGCACCTCACTGCTGCCAAGGGGCTCCCCTTGAGTCACACCTGTATAATGAGCCCCTTACAGTGTGTGTGGTGCATTCTGGGAGAATTGAGACTGAGAAGGTGTAGGTGGAAGTGAGCGCTGGTCTGAAGTCAGTTTTCCGGTTTTCTCTCTAATGGTTAAGGTTAGGATTTGGGCAGAGTTAGCTGGTCCTGTGCCAGTGCGTATGGGGCTCAGGCTCCCATCACCACTGAGTGCTCTGCCTGCTGCTGTGTGCTCCCCTGTTAAACGTGGAGGAGGGGCTTAACTCAAATTAAGTTTAACGATTTTTTTTATTTTTTATGCCATGAACTCTTAGTGGTTTACAGCCTCTATGTCACTTTGGGAATACAAGCCTCTGTTTTAATGTGAAAGTGAAAGTTCTATAATCTTATATAATTACATCATTTTATATGTATATATAGTGATATAAATAGTTTTATAATGTGAGTTAACACACCTCTCATTGCCCTGAAGTACAGGTGTTAATTCTGCCCTGCAGTTAACAGGTCTAAGCTTGCCCTTCTCTGTAAAAGCCTGACCGTGACCATGGTTACCCCCCTCCCCCAGTTTTCAGCTCTGTGTACCTGGGTGGACATCTGGAGGAAAGATATATAGACCAAATTATACATCAATCCGTCACGTCTATAAATCCATCCAATCACTCTCACTGTGAGGTGTTTCAGAGTCCTCGTTTACCTATGACGAGGTCCGCCATGTAAGGACACACCCCTGAGAGAGCTGGACGCCAGAACCTCAACACCCTCGCTACTGCAGTGGGCCACTAACAGACCGTGAGGGTGGGGTAGTCGAGATGAGGACCAGCTGCTAAGAGAAGACTGACGAGTGGTCCTGCCGCTAGAATAGAATCGAATATTCTTTATTGCCATGCTACGTTACACAAGGTAACGTCTTTTCGCATTCCTCTCCTAAGAGAGGTCTGAGCGCAGGGTCAGCCATAGTACAACGCTCCAGGAGCAGTTAGGGGTTCAGTGCCTTGCTCAAGGGCACTTTGGCTCAAGAGCACCCTCTGCTTGCCAGCCCGTGTCGCTACCCACTGAGCCACTGCCTAGCGGACCAGTGCAGCGCTGGCGCGCTAACAACAGCCGCTGCCAACGGGGGTCCGATAGGCACCAGCTTTCTGTAAAGAGAGACCAACGCAGACGTTGACCTCAGGACCTCCTGTTCCAGCAGAAGCAGTTAGCGTTAGACTCACACAGTCCATACGGAGGCAGCCGTCAGCATTCTGTCTGCATTCTGCTTTGTCACGTAGGTTCACTTGGATGGTGGCCATCTTGTTTGAGTCAGAGCCCCAGCGGGCACCAAAGTGTTGCTTCGTGATGGAAAGTATTGAGGAAATGACCGGGAGCAGTCATGTTCCCCATTAAGCTCTTTTTCCCTGCCTGGGGCTGCCAGAACGCTCCCCCCTTGTCAGGGTGAACAATCCTCCTGTTTGGTTTTTGGTAGTTCCTGGGAATAGATCAGGCTTAACGGCCTGTCTCCGGAACAAAGCCACATCTCATCCATCATTCTCCTGGCACCCGCTGAGATTTAGGCTTTTTTTTTTTTTTCAGGTGCGTATATAGTCACAAAGAGGAATAAAAAGGGGATAAATGAAATGGTAGAACAACTGTTTTCTCAATAAAACCTAATTTGGCATCACAAGACACACAGTAGCAGACAGTCAGCCCCTACTCTACAGCCCCTCTACACCCCTCTACTCTACACACCGTCTACTCCAGCCCCCTCTACACCCCTGAACTCTGCTCTACACCCCTCTACTGTCACCATGAAAACTCATTAACCCAAATTAACCTTGGCTTGTAAAGTGATTATGAGGGAGTGCCCCCCCCACACACACACAGCTGTGCATCTAATCAGGGCCACACACAAGGACTCCTGAGAGAGGCCAGTGGCCAATCACCATGCTTTGCTGATGCAGGTTGGGATGACTGTGAAATATGCTTTTGCTGCCAAACTTCATTTGTCTTTGAAGCTGGATGTGGTTATTTTACAGATGTGCAAGATTTCATCAAATCAATATACTGCATTCTTACACAAACAGTGGGCCTCACTCCTGTGAGGACCCTGCTAGCCAAAGTGAGATTGTTTATTGTGCTTCTGCTTCTTGTTGGTTTCATGTTTCGTTTTGATGTGTAACACTTTAGAAGTGAAGGTCAGTTTCACAGGTCTGTTCCTGCAGGACCGTGGAATTGCCGGGGCGGGGCTGTGGGTGGGGCTTCTGGTGGAGTTGTGGGTGGGGCTGTGGGCAGGGCTCCTGGTGGAGGTGGAGCTGTGAGCTGGGTCGTGGGTGGGGCTGCGGGTGGATTTGTGGGCGGGGCTGCGGGGCGGGGCAGCGGGCCCTTTGCTTTCTGATCTTCTGCTAACTCTGGGGAACGTGGCAGCATTCCTCTCATTAACGGAGTCATGTTTGTCTCTTTGGGCGGAAAAAGGGCTGCTACCAAGCCGCAGACCGCTGCCAACTCCAGCTGGTGAGAATTACTCACACGTCACCTCCGTCTGCTCTCTCCCTCTCTCTCTCCCCCGCACCCTCTCCTTTCACACAGAGCCGGGTTCTTCAGGTTGAGGCATTGACCCCCTGCAAGCCTGTCAGCCAACCTCGCTCTCTCTGTCGTTATCAGCCACTCCATTCTATATGGTTTTATTAGTGGCCTTGGAGTTGTTTTTTGCCGGCGCTAGCTGGAGAGGCTCTTGTGGTCAGCTGACCATGTGGGACGGTCCTTGAGCAGCGTCTGCTCACAGATCGCCACGGCGACCCTGATAACAATGTCTGCAACCGTGACCCTGTGCTCAACCGTCCTGTCCTGGGGGGGTTGGGGGGCAGCTGAAAACAACAATCGCCAACATTTAGCTCTGGCTCCAGTCAGGTCAGAGAACATCAACATGTCGGTCAATGAATCAATTACGTTTCATTCTGCACAGCGCTGTTAACCCTGGGAATGTCACGCGACCCTTCACAGGGTGTATGTGTCATGGCTTGCAGGAAAAGGAACAGAACGTTCTAACTTAGTTCCCACTCAGTTGGCATGAAGAACACTGCCCTGTTGGGGGGCGCTAACGAGGCGGTACCATTAACCGATACATCTCCCCTTTTGAAATGTATCGAAAATGCTAACATGTTGCAATCTGTGACATAAGCGCATAGCAGACGCTTACTATGGGGGGCAGGGAAGGTTGCCTCATGCCTCATTTGAGGAACTTTCTGCCTTTTGGATCATTCGCCATAAAGGATGTACAACTGAAATGCTGCTCTGTCAGCTCTCCCTGCTGGCCTGGGCGTTGGTGTGGACCGCTAGTTTGATTATTAAAATAATTACAATAATATGAATTGTAATTAAAGTCATAGTGTTTGGTGGGATGAAGGCTGAGAGATCTAATGTAGCTCATGTTGTTCCTATAGCGGTAGACGGTGTCATCCACCGACTGTCCGTAAAGGACCCTTTCAAGGCACTGCGAGTTGACCGGTCCGCACCACTGGTGAATGGTTACGGTCCAGCCAAACAATCGATGGGACGAAAGGCTGAGCATCCATAGATATAAATACGTAGATGCCGCATTGGCTGCTGTTGTATGTTGCAGCGATACATCTGCACGGCCGCCATAAGATCCGCGCAGGCAAGATCCGCGTCTAAACAAACGCTTGTGTATTGAGAAATTGGTTGAGATTTAAGCGAGTTGCAGTAGATTTGATCAGGGGGAAGTCTGCATTTCTCAATACACATGCGTTTGTTTAAACGTGGATCTTGCCCACGCCAATATGGTGACCACGTAGACACAACTGAACAGGCATCTACATTTTTATATCTATGTGAGCATCTGTTTGCTCATCAGGCCAAACACTATGGAAGCCAAGTGACTTACAGCTCATTACAGGACAAAGAGCAGGGGTGAGGGATCTCCCAGAGGAACAGAGTTTTTACTTTCTTTTATTCTTTACATTTGTTTCAGATTTTTTTTCCTGTTTTTCTCCCAATTTAGTGGCCAATTATACCCTCTAACCAAACGCCGCCTCTGATTGGAGCTAGCGGCCAGGGCCGGTCTGGCATAGACGGGTTTCAAACTGAGTCCCTGACAGGCCACGCACACTCGTATCGGACCAGCCAAGATACGGGTGCATTAGACCGCTTCACTAAGAGGGTGTTTTAAGAGGGTGGAGTTAAGTGGGCGTGGAGTGGAGTTCAGAGGGGTGGACTTAACAGGAGCAGAATTAAGAGGGTGGCGTTAAAGGAACACTCCGACCAAAATCCATAATTTCATGATGTATTACTTACTATATGTCTTGTCGATTCATCCACATGGCGTTTTGATAGTTTTACGTTTATGTCCGTTTCCCTGTGAGCCGTGACCGACCAAATGGCAAATATAATGGGAGTCGATTGTCAAATAATCGACAACGACAAACTACACACCAAAATGACCCAGACTAACTGTAATTTGTGTCATTTGGTTCAGCCAGCTTTGCGACGTGAAAGGATGGGTTCTGAAGAATCAGAGTATCAGACAAAATATTGGTGGTGCGGACAGTCTCTATAATAGTGAATTAGCCACTTTATATAATCATCAGAACACACATTGTTTGGATATGCTGCTAGCTAATGTCAAACAGGGATAGCTAACTCTTTCTATGGTCACTATTTTTTATTTGATTCACAGTTTTCATATTTATTACATAAACTTAACTAGTTAGTTTCGATATGTCACGTTTCAGTGTTATTCATGCCACATTTTATGTTTTATTGTCACGTTTCATTTCATGTCATGTCTTGATTCTGTTGTTCATGTTTCGTTTCTGTTTAAGGCATACACTTTTCCATGTTATTTCCACAAATCTTGCATTCATGCCTTCTCTCTCTCGCTGTCGCTTACGCTTCCCTATTGTTTCTAACCCCTCCTTGTCTGATTTACTAATTTACTAACAATGAGATAGGTTCATTGTTTCTGCTAGCACGATTTGCAATTTAGTAACTCTAATTGCCGACGTGCTGGAGATTTTCTAATTACTAACTTGCTAACCATGTGTATTCATGTTTCCTTTCATTTCTAGTTCATGTCTGATTTACTAATCTACTAACGCTAGGTCAGGATGGGATAATTACTAACAACGACTAATTATCTTGTTACCTTGTCACTCTGTCCTCAGCTGTTTTCTGTTTCGCGCTGTTCTCAAGCTAAGTGTCTGCACCTGTCTACACCTGTTTTTGTCATGTCTTTGCGAAATTGTTGCCTAGTTTACTATAGCACTTTTGAGCGTTTTCCTAGTCTGATTTCATTGTTACGATCCAAGCCTGTTTACTGACCATTGTTACTGCCTGACGTTTTGTAACCACTGCCTGTTTGTACCACGAGTTCTGCCTGCTGTCTTTTTGTACCTTTGCCCCATGGAGCAGACTTCGGTCTTGACTCTTACACCGTCCCTGACTACGAGCCTGCCTCTGCCCCGCTGACAGCTACTCTGGTTTGTTTGATTTTTGCATGGTTTACCGAGTTCGAGACTGCCTTCTCCCTCGGTACTGTACTTTGGTTATTGGCTGGATTTTCGGTTATTGGACTTTGCTTTTGTTTGACTACGTCTCCTGAACATTCCTCTAATAAAGCCCTTGCGGGTCTTTATTTCACGTCATTGTTTCTGAGTCGTGCATTTCGGGTCCAACCCTCACGCATCCGTCTCAAGATAGCTAGATATGAGTAGTAGGTTTGGTGCTGAGCTGTAAATATGCTGTTTAACTATGAAAACGTTTTTGTCTCCTTGCTGGTTGCCAACAACACTGATTACAGCTGTGCTTTGTGTGATTTAGGTTAAGTACCTTGCTCTAGGGTACAACGGCAGTGCCCTACCTGGGAATCAAACCTGCAACCGTTGCGTTACAAGCCCAGCTCCCTAACCATTATATTACACAGTGTATACATATAGTATATGTGCACACGATACGATACACTTAATTAATCCCCAGAGGGGAAACTGGATTGTCACCAAACATATAGGACATGACAACAGGCAGGACAAGAACAGGCATACAACACAAGGCAGTAAACCTAGGATTAACCTTTCAATTACATATATACACATACTACATACAGTATATATAATAGTATGTATTAGTACTGTATAAATCGTATTGTATACACAGCCTGCTTTGAATCTTTGACATTGTCCACTGTCCACAGTAACAGGCATTTCAGTCGGAGAGGCCTCCTCCTCCATCGATCTGTATCGACTTCCAATGAGCAGTAATTAGGCCATTCGTCTGCATCCTTCCAGGCCATTTAACGGCTGTGATTTTCTGTGGCAGCGTGTTCACAGCAGAGCCAGTATGAGTGTGCGCCCCCCGCCTCCCCTTATCCCCCCCCCCCCCCATCCCCCCCATGCCCCCTCTCCATCTGGCTGGTTTGGCTCGTGTCTCAAAGCTGGTTGGTTTATATATATATACTCCAGCGGGTAGAGACTGCACAGCCGAGGGTGCCAGGGCCCGTTTCATACAGTACCCGTGGCTGTGGGGCGTGGCCCTAGGGGTCATGGGTCAGATCACTCACTGTCCCGCCGTGCTGTCAGGTCTGTGTCACTCCCACGTGTGAGAGAGACTTTCCACTGCAAAATGCCATGATTGTTTCAAACCAGCAAATCGCACAACAGCTGCAGCTGCCCACCACTCGCTTGGATCATTATGGCAGCGGCAGCAAACGACAGCGTTTAAAGCTGGTGGAGAGGGTTTGTGTTGTAGTGTTGGTTTGTGTTGGTTTGTATTGTATTGTGTTTTAGTTTGTGCAGTGCTGTGTTTGTGTTAGATTGTGTTGTGTTGGTTCATGTCGTGTGTACTGTACTGTGTACTGTCCTGTGCTGTATTGTGTTGGTTCGAATTGTATTGTACTGCATTAGTTTGTGTTGTATTGTGCTGTGTAATTGTTGCTGGTTTAATCTTGCCTGATGTAGACAGTCTGTGTTGTTTTTGTCTCAGACTGAGGGTGTTGGCTCAGTGCGGTTCAGAATGAGAAGCAGCATTAGGCGAGAGTATAGATTTCAGATAACTGACCGTCTCACACGACAGTAATTACGGCTGGACCGCACGCATCCCAGTTTCCACACTGCATCGATCAGGGTGTCTCCTTTCTACCGTCATAACTGCCTGCACACGCACACAAACACACTGGCGTCGGATGGAGCCTGTTTGCATTTATGGATCTGTTTACCTAACAGAGCGATTGGTGCTGTAGAGATTGTGCACACCTGGGCATGGTTTACATCGAGCTGTTCTGTGTTTGCAGTGAGTGCTGCGTCTCTCATCCTCCTCTCTGGTCTTTGTGACGGAGGGGAATCAGATCAAAAGTGGTCTGTTCTCTGTTGTTTTTGTTCACCATGAAGTCTCTCTTTACACAGTGCAATCTGGGAGGGAGGGAACGGGCAGGGCCAGGCCTCTGTCTCTCTGTCTGTCTGTCTGTCTGGAGCAGCACTGTGTTGTTGATTCCTTGAGCAATCACTTAACCTGAATACTATCAGCACCTATTCAGCTAAAGAATGTCAAATATCAAAAGATCTAATCTTACATTCTTGGAGAAAATAGATCAGTTATACCAACACCCATGTCATCTTGGGCATGTTGTTGTGTGTGCTGCTGTGTGAGTTGTGAGTTGTTGTGTGTGTTGCTGTGTGAGTTGTGAGTTGTTGTGTGTGTTGCTGTGTGAGTTGTGAGTTGTTGTGTGTGTTGCTGTGTGAGTTGTGTGTTGCTGTGTGTGAGTTGTGAGTTGTTGTGTATGTTGCTGGGTGAGTTGTGAGTTGTTATGTGTGTTGCTGTGTGAGTTGTGAGTTGTTGTGTGTGTTGCTGTGTGTGAGTTGTTGTCTGTGTTGCTTTTATCTCTGGCGCAGCCACGCCTCATGGTGTTTTAGCTCTCTGTGTATCTCTCGTCTCCCAAGGTGTTTTGTCAAAGTCAAAGTGTTTTATTTATCAAGTGCACAGTATAACACAAGGTCATTCTGAACAATGCAATTCTTGGGACACGGCAAGCAACAACTAAGTATTAACCAATAGCAGTAATATACATAAATATACAAAACAAAAAAACAGTAAACATTAAACATTTGTAGCAGTTACAGAACCAGTAAAAAGGGGAATATAGACAGTAAGAATAAGAGTTTTAAATATGTAAATATGTCAATATAAAGTAAAGAAGTGCCGATGGATATGTGCATTCAAATTGAGGTGATGTACATTTAATGTACATACAAAGTGATTTTGTGTGTGTGTGTGTGTGTGTGTGTGTGTGTGTGTGTGTGTGTGGGTGTGTATATGTGTGTGTATGTGTATGTACAGTATGTGTTGTTGTATGTGTTGTTGTGTGTGTTGCTGTGTACTGCTGTGTTTTGTTGTGTGTGCTGCTGTCTGTGTGTCAGTTGTTGTGGTTGATCAAGATGATTCACTGAACAGGATTGTGAACGTGTGACCATAGTTACCAGAATGGATAATGAACTATGACTGTGCAGTGCCCGGGGACAGAATGTCTTTTCTTCAGAACATTCAGACCCGGAGCATTCAAAGATATATCAGTCCCATTTCCACTCATTATATTCTCTTTTTCTTCTTACAGATGTAGTTACACGGCTTAAACATATGACCACTGTGTGTCACAGTAATGAGTGACAGTCACAACGGTGATTGACGCTGGGGTCACGGCCGCGGTCGTGAGCGCGGTGCGGTGACACGGGCTGGTTAGGCCGCTGCGGACGCTCTGGCGCAGTGCGGTGGCCCTACGGGCCGTGTGACAGAGGGTATTTTTACTCCGCTGGAGCCGCGAGCTCGCGGCCATGAGTCACGGCCGCTTCTGCGGGAATTATTGACGTTACAAACGGCGCTCTCATCTCCGGCAGAGCCGTGCTCCGTGCTGTTTTAGCTCTCCGTGTGTCTCTCCGTGTGTCTCTCCGTGTCTCGCGAGATGAGCCTGCTGAGGCTGGAGAAGGCACAGCGCTCCTCCGCAGTGCTGCGAAACGCCCGGTCTGCTCTCGTGGAGAAGAGGAGTCAGGGTTCAGCGGAAGGTCAGATATCTCCAGGCTACGGCCGGAGTCACCCATCCCCCCCACCCCGCCTCTCTCCCTGACCCCGACGCTGTCCCAATGCGGAGTCGGTGGCGCCACGCTGCCTCATGGATGTGCTGTCTCGTGCGAACGCAGCGAGGTTGTCCTGTGCTGTCGTCCTGTGGACGCGATGTCGCGTGTAGAGGCGGCGGGGCTGTGCTGTGTCATGTAGACGCAGTGGGGCCATGCTGTCTCGTGTACACGGATTAGACGTGGACAATCCCACTGACTAAATCCCTCCCTCTCCAGATGGGATGCTATGGCATATTATGCCCAGTCTGGCAGGCCTGCCAGCTACAGCCAGGACTGGCATAGTCAGGAACTGATACCAGACCATTTGACACGTGACACACTGAACCCCAGTGTTGATTGTTAACTGAGTGGAGTTATGTTGTGGTGTTATGCGGCTACAGTGTTGGGGCCGTTAAACCAGTTTGTCTGGCTGGCGTCCCCTCACAGACAGACAGACAGACCTGGCAGTGAGGCCCTGGGGGTGGGGAGGGCAGGGTTGTGCTCACACAGTGACTGCGTTTATTCTGATTATAAAGGAGTGGACGCATGCTGTTTGTGCGCCAGTGTTTTTACTCAGTGTGGCAGGAAGAAGAGCTGTGTTTACCAGTCCACCCACGGACGTTTTGTCTGAGAGAGAGAGAGAGAGAGAGAGAAAGATGGAGAGATGGAGAGATGGAGACAGATAGAGGGAGGGACAGAGAGAATCCTACAGAGCTGCAGAGCTGCATAGTGTCCTAGAAATCCTTTGGAGCTGCAGGAGTGTGCGTGCTTGTGTGTGTGTGTGTGTGTGTGTGTGTGTGTGCATATGTGTGTGTATACTGTGTGTATATATATGTGTGTGCATGCATGTGTGTGTGTGTGTGTGTGTGTGTGTGTATGTATGTATGTATGTATGTGCATGCATATGTGTGCGTGCGTGTGTGTGTGTGTGTGTGTATGTGTATGCATGCATGTGTGTGTGTATATGTATGTTCATGTGTGTGTGTATACTGTGTATATATGTGTGTGCATGCATATGTGTGTGTGTGTGTGTGTGTATGTGCGTGCATGTGTGCATGTATACTGTATGTATGTTCATGTGTGTGTGTACACTGTGTGTATATATATGTGTGTGCATGCATATGTATGTGCATGTGTGTGTTTGTACTGTGTATATATGCGTGTGTGCGTCTGTGTGTGTGCGGGTCTGTGTGTGTGTGTGTTTATGTATGTGCGTGCATGTGTGTGCGGGTCTGTGTGTGTGTGTGTGTGTGTGTGTGTGTGTGTGTGTGTGTGCATGTGTGTGTGTGTTTATATATGTGCATGTGTGTATGGATGTAAGTGTAGATGTATGGTGATGAACCAGATTTGGCACGTAATTCTCTCTGTGTCGCGTTGCATTAGGCCAGTGCTTTTCAATTATTTTCTGTTCGCCCCCTAGGAAGAAGCGAAAAAAAAAGCTGTGACAGTGTATTTGAACGGTGTGAACTGAACGGTCCACGGTGGCGCCAGGCGCGCCCTGAAACACTGCCAAACCTGTCAGGAGTTATTATCTCCTCAGGCCAAACCTGTCAGGAGTTATCTCCTCAAAAAGCTGCCTTCTCAAGTCCCAGAGGAGAGAGACAGGTCACAGGTCATTTTCAGTGCTCGGTAGTAAGGGTTTTATGTGCTCAGTAATAAGGGTTTTATGTGCTCAGCAATAAGGGTTTCATGTGCTCAGTAATAAGGGTTTCATGTGCTCAGTAATAAGGGTTTTATGTGCTCAGTAATAAGGGTTTTATGCTGCTCAGCAATAAGGGTTTCATGTGCTCAGTAATAAGGGTTTCATGTGCTCAGTAATAAGGGTTTTATGTGCTCAGTAATAAGGGTTTCATGTGCTCAGTAATAAGGGTTTTATGTGCTCAGCAATAAGGGTTTCATGTGTAATAAGGGTCCAGTGTTCAGCTCAGGCATCTGCTCCAAAGGCTCAGAGATTCAGAACGAAAGGCAAACAAAGGAAGGAAGTTCTCTGCAGAACCCATCTCTATGGGCCTGCTGCGGTTCTGAAGGGATCCGCGCACCAGCTCATCCAAAGATAATAAACCAGCAGCATGTATCAAGCAGTGCTGTCTGGCACAGAGCGATCTACTCAAAAGTGAAAGGAAGAGTGCCAAATGGCGATCCACATGGGCCCTGCAGCCTGCAGTCCTTACAGCCATGTGTCATGTGGGGGTGGGGGAAGTGGGGGCTCTGTGGTCAGGTGTGCAGTCAAGCTGCGGTCTGGATCCCAGACTTCAGCAGAAATCACAGGAATGGGAAACTGAGCTGCTCCACTCTTCCCCCGGAAAACTGACACCTTCTTTATTCCTCAGCCCAGATGGGGAGCCTCACACTCCTCCTACCCCCCTGGAGAGTCCAGCCCCCCCACACACACACACACACACACACACACACACACACCCTGCCTCGTGTTCAGATCAGCCAGGTTATTTTGGCAGGAGCAGGAGTGATGTCACAGCCCTGTCATGTGACTGGGTGCCGCGGTGAGGGGGTTAAGGTTTATACTGATACAGCGCAGTGTATAGAGTTACTGCTTTAATAATTCAGGACAGAGGAGTGTGACGACGCCTTACCTCCATTGCCGCCGCCGCCACCGTCTCTGCAGAATCCCGGTCGTCTCTGCAGAATCTCGCCGTGCGAACCTTGCTCACCTGCCGTCCTACCCACCTCTCCTTCCCCACACCTGAGCAGAGTGGGAGGAGAGTGAGGCTCGACTGGGAGGAGCTTTCATGCATTGGCAGTGTCTCAAATATTTTTTTTTAAACACAGCTCATCTATGGGTTTGATTGGTTCAGATGAGTCGCTGACTGACAGCATATGGGGGTGGCGGCCATTATTATGCTCCACTACGCCTCTCTGTTCCATCAAACTTTACCTGGGGTGAGTTTTGCTATGGTAGCTATTGAGTGCCTTGTTCACACTCAACCTGCTCCACGTTGTGCGCCGACCTCTCAGGCATGTTTGTTCCAGCTTGGTGGGTGTGTAGGGGCTCGGTGGGTGTGTAGGGGCTCGGTGGGCGTGTAGGGGCTTGGTGGGTGTGTAGGGGCTCGGTGGGTGTGTAGGGGCTCGGTGGGTGTGTAGGGGCTCGGTGGGCGTGTAGGGGCTCGGTGGGCGTGTAGGGCTTGGTGGGTGTGTAGGGGCTCGGTGGGTGTGTAGGGGCTAGAGGCTTGGTGGGCGTGTAGGGGCTCGGTGGGTGTGTAGGGGCTCGGTGGGTGTGTAGGGGCTCGGTGGGCGTGTAGGGGCTCGGTGGGCGTGTAGGGGCTCGGTGGGCGTGTAGGGGCTCGGTGGGTGTGTAGGGGCTCGGTGGTCGTGTAGGGGCTCGGTGGGCGTGTAGGGGCTCGGTGGGCTTAGAGGCTCGGTGGGCGTGTAGGGGGCTTAGGGGCTCGGTGGGCGTGTAGGGGCTCGGTGGGGTGGGCTCGGTGGGCGTGTAGGGGCTCGGTGGGCGTGTAGGGGCTCGGTGGGTGTGTAGGGGCTTGGTGGGCGTGTAGGGGCTGTGTCCAGAAGGAGAGATTGATGTACAGGTAACTGCCAAAATAAAGGAGACACTTGAGTAAATGAAGGGTTCTGGTGGTTCTGTTATGGTGTGGGGTGCATTTTCCTGGCACGGTTTAGGTCCACTCAACCACGCATTTCTATCCTGATGGGAGTGGTCTCTTCCAGGATAGCATTGCCCCCATCCACAGGGGACGAGTGGTCACTGAATGGTTTGGTGAGCATGAAAATGATGTAAATCATATGCCATGGCTGTCACAGTCACCAGATCTCAACCTAACTGAATACTTATGGGAGATTCTGGAGTGACGGCTGAAATGGCGTTTTCCACCACCCTCAACAAAACATGGAATTTCTTGTGGAAGAATGGTGTTGCATCTCTCCCAATAGAGTTCCAGATGCAGACACACACAATCTATGCCAAGGTGCATTGAAGTTGTTCTGGTGGCTTGTGGTGGCCCTTAAAACACTTTATGTTGGGGGGCGGTGGATAGTGTAGAGGTCTAACTTACCCGTATCTTGGCTGGTTCGATACGAGTGTGCGCTGCCTATCAGAGACGTGGTTCGAAACCCGTCTCTGCCAGACCGGCCCTGGCCGTTAGCCCCGATTGGGGGTGGTGTTTGGCTGTCCGACCCAGGGGGAAGGGGGAGGGTGAGCCGGCTCGAGTTCGCCGTGAAACAGGTAAGGGTGTCTCCAGAACATGGATGGGCAAGAATTAGCTTGTCTTGTAGAGACGAGCAGCAAACTCATGTGGGGAGGGCAACTATAAATAGAGGGTATAAAAGTAGGCCACTAAATTGGGAGAAAAAACTGGGAAAAATTGGAAACAATGAAATTTTTTTTACAAAATAATGGAAATTTAAAAAAAAAACACTTTATGTTGGTGTTTCCTTTATTTAAGAATCGGTGTCCACAGTCGCCCTGTCAGCAATCACAGTAACAGCACCCTGCACCCGTGCACTCAATACAGCACCATTTCAGTTCACAACACACTACCCCCCCCCCCCCAGAAAAAAAGTACAAATTCTGCCCTCTAACTACTTCACATCGAATTAATGTAATTTGGCCAAGTTATTGAAAGAGCCAATCGTGCACCTCGGCCCCATACACAGGGGTTGTTTTTATTTCTGACATTTGAGGAAGTCTCGGATAACACCTGCAGAAAACTCTGCAGTCATTCCATTTCATGAATGCCATTGAGTGTAACCCAAAACGCATGCAGTCGATACAAGAAGTAATGCCCTTAAACACTTTATCATTCTACTGCAGGGACATATTGCACCATCAATACATGGAGAGAGAAGCAAAAGCTTTTACGGAAATTGATTCAATGGAAATCTGTGAAATAATAATTCACTCACTCACACCCGCTACTGTTCGAGCTGCCATAGCTGCTAGAGGCTCTACTCAACACTTACAGCGCTTACATTTAGGGTGAAAAAACATGCTTGTGTGTGAAGAGAAATGAAAAAACCATCAACGTGCAGCTTTGAGAGAGAGAGGGTGAGAGAGGGAGGGAGGGAGGGAGAGATAGGACAGACGCTCGCTCTCTAAAACAAACATGGCACATGGGAATAATCATATCCATGTGTTGATTCATCTAATATCCATACTGACCATGAATTCTGGAACAAGCTGTGGTGGTGGGGGGGGAGGGGAGAGCTTGTGTTCTGAGTTCCAACCCCAGTTTCCCCTGGGAGTAGGGTCCGGAGAGAAGGGGAGGGGCCAGCCAATCACAGGCCAGAAGAGCCAGCAGGACAGGGGGTTGAGTGGGAGGGGGGGCGGGTGTCCTGAGCTAAACTCTGCTGGCTGTCTCCTGGGGCGTTTCTCACGCACGGCTTCGGGGGGGTACAGATACTTCAGGACGTCCATGTTTGGGGGTTCCAGCCCTGATGCGCTGCATTCCACTGGATGACAGGAAATCTAGTTCAGATTTCAGAGGGATTTCCTCTCTGAAGGGCTTCCAGCTGCACAGAATACCACCTCGAAGCTTCCAGCCCCTCTGGCCTCTCTGACTCCATGTCAAACATATGCCCACTCATTTCATCAGCCTCATCATCACCATCATCTTCATCATCATCATCATCATTATCAGCATAACGTTCATAATAATGATAATAAGAAATGTATTTGTAAGCCACAGTTTACAGTTTACTGCTCAAGTCAAATGAAATATTATGTCTGGCTACAGATTGCAAAGTACGACTAATAACAAGCATTCTGTGTGCTGTTGCTGGTTCACACAGTGTGTTAGTAGTCTGCCTGTGTGCTTATGTGTGTGTGGTGTGTGTGTGTGTGTGTGTAGAGGCTGGATTCTGCTGCTTTGTGTTTCTGTAGGGACATTGCCTCATCAACCAAGATTCTTGGTGAGTAAGAATAAGAGGGGGGCGTTACTCTTTCTTGGAAAAGAAAAAGTAATTTGGAAAATGATGAGGTTAACAAAAAAATTAAAACATGATGTGAAATATATATTTTTGTTCTTCGAAGGAACAAATGGATCACTTTAGACATCTTCCTCTGGAAGAATTTTACTTCCTCAAAGAGTTCACAGACTCTCCTAGACTCCCTCAGATTCCCACAGACTCTCCCAGACTCCCTCAGATTCCCGCAGACTCCTTCCCTCCCCCAAAATGCAGTTCTTGGCCATGAAAGTTTGCCAAGTCAGCGAGAGTGTTATGTCTATCTAGATCCCCGGCAGAATGGATTCAGGCTCGTAGGCTGCAGATTTGTACCGAGGCCCTCACTGGAGGAATGTGTCACATGCACTCAGCGACACGCCCATGCCAGGGGCAGCAATAGTGCCGGAAATACTGCAGGGGGCGCCCTGCTCAGGTGGGGAGGAGGGAAACCATCCTGAATGTGCTGAATGTGCTGTAACCGTGCCGTTTGAGCCCATTACTGCAGGACAGTACATTATTGTGTCTGCTGCAGCTGATGGTGACCCGTCAGAAAATATTAAAACACAGGCCTTCGTTTCCCCAGCGCTGAGACTCCAGGGATGTGGCTGTGGTTTGAGGCGTGGCCAGGAGGCCAATCGGAGAATGACACTGCAATGGAATGTTCCAGAGAACGGCGGTTTGTGTGAGGCACACAGTGCCATGCAGGGGGCGCGTTTGGTGTTCTCAGGCCCCCCAGGAAGGGGTTCAATTTGGGGAAAGAGGGAGATGAATCGTAGGGAGCTGGCTGACAGCAGCTGCAGTGCTTGGTCGGTGCCAAAAGCAAACCAACTGAAAAGCATAAATAAAGAAATGTGTCTCACAAGATCCTAATCTCTTCCAGTTGGAAAATGTGCTTTTTCTGTTTCTCACCGGGTGGGACGGTGCCCTAATCGGGCGTTCAGCACGGGAAAGGGGAACCCATGCTTCCTTAACACTGATGCTCGTATTGCAGCTGTACATTTCTCTTAGTTTTCATAAAACACACCCTATATTAATTATAGATAATGAATATATCTTGCTAGCGCCCAGCCCCCCCTGCCTCAGATCAGATGGACTGGTCCCTCTGATGACAGCAAAAAAAACACTACTGAGTAGAATACAATACAACTGATGTCAAACGTCTTTCTGGGAAACTGAGGGGGTCACGCACGCCTTGAGAGGGAACGAGGCTGGTGCCACATGTGTGTGTGTGTGTGTGTGCGTGAGTATGTGTGTATACAGTGCATACGGAATGTATTCAGACCCCTTCACTTTTTCCACATTTTGTTATGTTACAGCCTTATTCTAAAATGGATTAAACTATTTTTTTTCCGCATCAATCTACACACAATACCCCATAATGACAAAACAAAAGCAGGTTTTTAGAAATTTTAGCTAATTTATTCAAAATTTAAAAAAGAAATATCACCTTTACATAAGTATTCAGACCCTTTGCTATGACAGTCGAAATTGAGCTCAGATGCATCCTGTTCCCTTTGATCATCCTTGAGATGTCTCTAGAACTTGATTGTACATGCTTTAGTAGAAAGGCACACACCTGTCTGTATATGGTCCCACAGTTCACAGTGCATGTCAGAGTAAAAACCAAACCATGAAGTCCTAGGAACTCTCCATAGACCTCCGAGATAGAATTGTGTTGAGGCATAGATCTGGGGAAGGGTATAAAAACATTGCTGAAGCATTGAAAGTCCCCACGAGAACAATGGGCTCCATCATTGTGAAATGGAAGAAGTTTGGCTCTTCCTAGAGCTGGCAGCCAAACTCAGTAACCGGGCAAGAAGGGCCTTGGTCAGGGAGGTGACCAAGAACCCAATAGCCACTCTAAGAGAGCTTCAGAGTTCCTCTACAGCGATGGGAGAACCTGGCAGAAGGACAACCATCTCTGCAGCACTCCATCAATCAGGCCTTTTCAATGCTTTAGCAATGTTTTAATACCCTTCCCCAGATATATGCCTCAACACAGACAGGCAGGCAGTGTGGTATAATGGTTAGGGAACTGGGCTTGTAACGCAAAGGTTGCAGGTTAAATCCCCAGGTGGGACACTGCCGTTGTACCGTTGAGCAAAGGTACTTAACCTGAATTGCTTCAGTTAATATCCAGCTGTATAAATGGATTGTAAAGAAATGTAAAAAAAACTGTAAGTCGCTCTGGATAAGAGCGTCTGCTAAATGCCTGTAATGTAATGTAATGTAACACAGGTCTATGGAGAGTTCCTAGGACTTCATGGCTTGGTTTTTACTCTGACATGCACTGTGAATTGTGGGACCTTATATAGACAGGTGTGTGCCTTTCTAAAGCATGTTCAATCAATTGAATTTGCCACAGGTGGACTACAATTTCTAGGGAGGGAACAGGATGCATCAGAGCTCAAATTCGACTGTTATAGCAAAGGGTCTGAATACTTATGTAAATGTGATATTTCTGTTTTTTATTTTTAATAAATTTGCTAAAAATTCTAAAAACCTGTTTTTGCTTTGTCATTATGGGGTATTGTGTGTAGATTGATGTGGGAAAAAAATAATGTAATCAATTTTAGAATAAGGCTATAACATAACAAAATGTGGAAGAAGTGAAGGGGTCTGAATGCTTTCCGTATGCACTGTGTGTGTGTGAGAGTGTGTGTGTGTGAGAGAGAGAGAGTGTGTGTGTGAGTGTGTGTGTGTGTGTGTAAGTGTGTGTGTGAGAGAGAGTGTATGTGTATGTATGTGTGTGAGAGTGTGTGTGTGTGTGAGTGTGTGTGTGAGAGAGAGAGTGTGTGAGTGTGTGTGTGTGTGTGTGTGAGAGAGTGTATGTGTATGTGTGTGTGTGTGTGTGTGTGTGTGTGTGTGAGTGTGTGTATGAACGTGGGCGTGTCCCGTGATGTGCCGTGAGGGCGTGTGAGCGCACGGCTATGCCTGCAACCGATCACACGGCAGCCAGGGGTTTTTAAACGCTGCGGTACGGCTGTGATCTTTACAACTTCCTGATCCAGAATAGACTGCCAGAATTTCACATTGCTGGCTCATTTTGTAAGACGGTGGATTCTACGGGGGCTTGCTTCCACATCGCCCGTTTTTAAATTTTTAAATTTTTTACAATCGGTTTCAATAATTAATTAATTAATTGATGATATTTAATGGCCAATTAATGGTTTATGCCCCTCTGCAAGATTTGTAAAACATACAGGGGTGGACCCTCTCCAGGCATAAGGTCAACAGTAGCACACAGACGGCAGTAAATCACACTCTCTATCCAAACACCAGGCCAGGTCATTGACCATGCTCGTAAGACTGTGTGGCTCCCTTAATAACAGGGACATGGGTTCCTATGAAAGACTGCAATGTGCATACCCAAACATGCAGTCCTTTCATTTTAAAACCTGCGTGTGTGTGCGTGTGCGTGTGTGTGTGCTCTGGCTGTTGCTCTGTAGGAGGAGGGTTGTACCCCTATTTAAGACTATTTGCAGTTAGGGGATAATCGAGAACAAAGGTACCACTTTTTTCCGATTGTGTTGAGCGGATTGTCAGACTGAAATGTCAGCATCTGTTTTCAGTAATAAAGTACCTTGTTAAAGTTACTTGCTAAAGTACCTGGTGTTTTCTTCTGATATTGGAACAGATATATTGAAACAGATCCAAAGCTCTGGCGGGGGGGGGGGAGGGTGTTTGCAGCCACTGGATGACCCTATGATGACCTCACGATGACCCCATGATGACCTCACTCAGAAACACCCAGTCGCTGATAGGTAAAACCTGCTTTGGTCTTGCTGCTGCTCTCACGTGCTGTTAGCAAAATGCTGGGAAACCATAATAAACAAATAGAAAATCGGCTGGGCCCGGCAGAGACGCCGCAGCGGAGGGGCGACTGTGTGCCGTCAGTCGGCATGGCGATGCGGCAGGAAGCGCTTGGGACCGCGTCTCAGTGTCCCAGGCACAATCAGATCTGTTAACGGGACCTTTGAACTCTGCAGGAGATGAGTGGCTGGTAATGGGGCGACTTCTCTGTGGAAGTGAAACTGGAGGCCGTAAAAGAATGGCCTCATTCATCACCCCGCATCCTCTCTTCCCATCAGCCCCCTCTGCTCAAAGGACCTTTAACCAGGAGAAGTGTCTCTGGGACAGAACCTGATCCGTTTCGCAGGAGAACAAAGCCCCATGGGCCTTAAAGGGCCCGCGTGTGTGGGACCCTCTCCGCTCCTCAGAGCAGGTGTGTTTCAGCTCTACCGGGGGTGGGGGTCGCCTCAATTCAAACTTCCATTCAGCCGTCCCACAGCAATACACATTTTGCACAATACACACTAGTGCCCTTCACCCCCTGCTGCTCCTGTGATGTGATATTTCAGGCAGTATTTGTCTTGTTGGTCACTCTTTGATAAGAGTGTCTCTGAAAATATGTGTGAAAGAAGGAGACCTGCCTGCAGGTAGACTATGGGTCAGTGTATGAGCAGTTCCAGGCAGATAGGGCAGGTGTGCGTGACTGATAAGAGTTTGCTCCTTTTTTGAAGATGGAGGCATGCGTGCCCTGCACCCTATGTGTGAATGTGGGGGAAATATGAGAAATGAAAAATGTGTGTTGTGGCTGATGAAGATTTTGGCTGCTCTGGCCCACTTTTGTGCTGTGTGAGACGTGATTATCTTTATTGATTGTGGCAGAGCAATGCTGAGCCGGCTGCTGGGAACCCGGCGGTGGGTAACCTGCCAAAACGGCCGTGGCTCGCCCGCGTGACTGCGCGCTCTCCGACTCCTTCGAGAAAAGAACAGAAAGGCGAGAAAAATTTAAGATATGAACTAATGTATTTGAGGAATTCACTCTGCCTGCATTTCCCCCACTGCAAGAAAAGTGCAGGCCCTGAACTCTGCTGTTCATGGCCTCCCTCTGCAAATCCCTCTGTCTCTTGGAGCGGCTCCGGGTTTGTGTTCGGCTTTTATCAGCGGCCCTACCATGCGAGGCCAGCCGTTGTGCTGACTCTCATCCCTGCTGCGAGCCATGAAGCTGAGTCAGACCCTGGCACTCTGTAAGTTCTTCAAATAAGAGCAAAACCATTACCCCCATGGTGGAAACCCCCCCGGTCTGCTCCAGTCCACCCCTGTCCACCCCCCGCTAAAACCAACAAACACTCCAACTGCTCTCGTCTCTCCTGTGATACAACAAAAGACTCCCAGTGTATTTTGGAAATTGAAGATCCGCAGCTCAAATATAAAGAATTTATATTTGAATCACCGCCTGCAGAGTGATCTCTGCACTGTGAGTTGTCACTCATGCAGGTGCGGAGAGACCGTCAGTCACATGATCAGAGCCTGCCTCCCTGGTTTTGTTCTGGATGCAAAATGAATGCCGAATGACTGCTCTTTGTGTGTGTGAGCTGGGTCACAAACAAGAATTCTGTCATGAGCAATCTTCACGCAGAGTGACTCATGAGCTGGGTAAAGATATGTACACAACCGCAACGTATCTCAGAGCCTGCATGTAGTGAAATTAAATGAAAATGTAAAATGTAGTGATGAACTGCCAATGTGACCATTGCAGATACTGTCTGTGTGTTCCTATTTTTATTCTCGCACCTTTCCAAACTGGCTTTGTTTCACATTGCTTTGGCAATGATATTCAAATTTACAGAGACAAATCTGAAGCAATCTGTCAGATAAATAACATGACAGCAAATGTAAAACACATTTATGTTATGCAATTTCTTCAAGCATGCGATTCATGCATGTCTAATATTCTGATATATTTTCATAATGAAGTTATCTTCTTAAACAGCTTTTATTACTGAACGGAAACCTTTTGGGAAAAAAAGTGGGTTAACATTTACAGTAAGTAATATTATAAAACCTCAAATATGTATGTTTTATATATTAATATCGAATATACAGTATAGTAGAATATATCTCAAGCGAAAGTGTCTTCCTTAAGTTGTTTAACATGAGTCATCATGAGATTGTATTATTCAACATACTTCTATTATATGGACAGGTCATTCAGATTTCTCTTGAGTTTTTAAGGTACTTTAAGGTGCGATGTGACATTTTGTGCACAGTGGTAAGTTACATTATTTGTGGAATGGGTCGATTTCGAATGTTACTGTCCCTTTAAATGTGTGGGCGCGCGGTTACGCCTCTTCGGCGTGCAGTGAGCCAATCAGCTGCTCGGAGTGAGGCGAGTTTCTAATTTTTCTTTCTCTCGCGGTCCAATCAGGAACGAGCTTTAAAACGGTACAGGAGCGGGGCAGGGGGTGGAGGTGACGCGTTTGCAGGCGGTGTTAAGAAGAGAGAGAGAGCGGTTACGGATAGACGTGTGTGCCTCATATCGCTGGAGCGTACAACGCTGCGAATATAATACGGATGGAATGTACGGACAGTGGTGTTCAAGTCATCGGAACTGTTAGCTAACTGACCATCTCTCTGCTGCGACGGGTCCGTCACTCTAGGTGAGTGGTGCGTCTCACGGTACCGAGACGGTGAATGGCGATAGTATTTACGGATTTTTCTTGTCTTTTTTTCCTTACAGCGAAAAAAACGCACTTTCAGCCTGCAGGCAGCTAGTTGACTGGTAACAAAAGTGTCTCGACGACTGACGCTAGCTAGCCGCGGCGAACCGCAGCGGTTGTCCCTGCAGTGATGTCTGTGAATGCGCTAATGCTAGCTGGCCCTTTCAAACAATGTAACCGCTCTCGCTCGCGGTCGGAATTTGGATTAATCTCTGGCACGTGCCAACTGCAGTGGCCACGGAGTTGCGAGGTGAATTTTGGCAGCAGCGCAGTTCGCTCACTGCATTAATGTCATGTTTTCCGCTCCCCGGGTTGGAAGGTCATGCATTTACCCGAGGCATATCTAGCTAGCTGCACTGGTTTATAGTTGTTGGCCAGGTGTTTCATGCGTTCAGGAGTTTTTTTTAAGGTACATAAACACTGGTATCATTCTGGACTTGGCTACCTACCCGTAGTGAAGTATATGTGTCTATTTCGCTCACATGTTGCCGTTAAGCAACGTCTGTTGCTGTGTACACACCGGCGAAGGGTTGAGGAAATTAATGTATTTTATAGCTTGCTAAAATAAAAATATATAATCTTAAACGCAACTCCGCGAGCAAGCTAACAATTGATGGTAAGCAGTTTAAGCAACAAATTATGTGTGTGGGGGTGGGTGTGTGATAGAATCCTTGCTGTACAATTCCGATGTGCATGCATTAGTAAATGTTTCCTTAACACGCATGGATTTAACGATGCATTTAGGTTTGTGCTGTGTGTTTCGACAGTGAAATTCATAGAGACGGGCCGCCGTGGACGGCTCTGTGACGGAGCGTAGAATCAGACGAGCAGATTGAATTAATCACAGGGCGCACAAACCTGTCACTTCTGTATTTTTACAGTCATTTATTTCGATTTGTTCAACGGAATTATCGGTTGTTGGTTAGCGGCTGAGTAAGGGCAGAGGTCACTACAATGTTTTCTCTCGAGTGTTCACAGGCTTGTAATCGCTAATGCTTTACACGGGTCTCTTCCGTACACAAAATTGACTGTGACACCCCATGAAATTGCTGCGTGCGTACTACTGGGATAGCTTTAGTTTATTTCCTTTGTGTATTGTGTTTGCGGTAAAATCCGCAGTGGTGTAACTCAGTCAGCCCCCATCTTCCTTTTACTGACTCCAGTGGAAAAGCGTGAACGACTAAACCCCACAAATGTACTGGCAATACCCACAAGTATTGTCTAACGCGAGTTCCTTGAGCGGTTCGCCTGCACAACCGGGTTGTGTTTAACTAGATTGTGTTTGTGCCGGAGTTGCGATGTCCGTTGGCAGACAGATAAGAGACTGACGCCAGATTCTGTTGCACTGCTGTGGTCTAATTTGGCTCTTTTTATAAGTTTGCGCATTTAATCTTCATTTCCCGATTGGCCTCTGTGTTTATTTTCTATCAGACCGATTGTTCGATTATTCCTTCATCGGAGTACTTAGCCATAGCCACGCAATAAGGAATCGATTCCCCTGATCACTTCCAAATGCTTATTAATTAACAAACAAAAAATGAACACAAATCCAGAGTTCTGTTTCTTAGCACTGTCCCCAAAGGTGAGGAAAAGAGCCTGGCAATAATCTGAAATTGTGGACTTTCCCTGCCTGAAGTTGGCTTTGTGGTGAGGCACGGAAAGGCAGAAAGATCTTTACATAGAAAGTTAATGTTCATGTTTTCACACCTCAGAAGGTGTGAAAGAGGCTTCGCTGAGGTCCAGTGATGTTTTAGTCTGTGTCAGGACGCTTTACCACTGGTAGGTTTGGCCCCCAACTTCACCTCAAGGACCCCTAAAATCACCATCCTCCATGACTCAGGACCCCCCCTGAATTTGATAAAATGTTCAACGTTTGAGACCCTTAAACCAACACCCACTACTGGCTGCAATGCAGGGGACATTTAACGCACTAGTACGTGCCACTCTGTCCCAAAGTTTATAAAAGCCAGACTGCGGCCTGCCCATGAAGAGCTCTCGCATGGCCTGCGACACCCTGCTTATTTGCGATGGGTTTGGAAATGGCTGTTCCAAATTGAATCTCTTCAGCTTTGATTGAGTTTTAAGGACTGCTGGTGTTTGCGGAGTTGTGGTGACCTTGTCCCGCGCGGTGCCTATCTACTGGTGATTCGCCTCGCTGCTCTGCGGCTCGGCCAGCCCGGCCAAGCTTCCAAGAACAGTTTCTGCATTGCAGATCTGTGTCCGGTCCACGGCAGCTCTGCGCAGCTCCCTTTCCTGCAGGTTCTGTCTTTAAACACCTGCACCTGTCCAACCTCCGGGGGCACATGCATGTGCAGCTGTGCATCTGGGAACGTGGCGTTTGGGGGGCAGGGGGGGGGGGGTGAAATTTGATGCTGTACCCTGGGGGTGTAGAGTCTGTAGAGAGGTCCTCCGGTGATCTGGTGGAAGTGCTGACAGTGGCAGTGGTGCCACTTTACCTCCTCAGCAGCAGCCCTGTGCAGCTGGGGGCTGGCTGTTTGAGAGTTGGGCTGAATTGTGTGTGTGTGTGTGTGACCACGTGTGTGTGTGTGTGTGTGTGTGTGTGTGTGTGTGTGTGTGTGTGTGTGTGTGTGTGTGTGTGTGTGTGTGTGTGTGTGTGTGTGTGTGTGTGTGTGTGTGTGTGCGACCACGTGTGTGTGTGTGTGTGTGTGTGTGTGTGTGTGTGTGTGTGTGTGTGTGTGTGTGTGTGTGTGTGTGTGTGTGTGTGCGCGTCCGTGTGTGCTTGTGTGTGTGTGTGTGTGTGTGTGTCTGTGCGTGCGTGTGTGCGTATGCGTGCGCGCACATGTATATATGTGCGTATGCGTGTGTGTGCTTATGTATGTGCGTGCGCACGTGTGGGAGTTATTGATTGCCGTGGACATCGGGGACTGTTCCAGGTCCGAATATTTGGCCTCCCCCAGCAAACCCCTCCTGTGCGCTCTGCCAGATGTACTCAACAGGACATGAAAGTCACAATACAGTATTGATTTTCTCCTTTCCCTCGCTGTCTCTCTCATCCTCTCCCCTGAAGGCAGGGTTTTTCAGAGAGGACAGTATGTGCAGAAACATGGACCTTGGCCCGTTGCAGTAAGCCACTGTGATTGTGCAGAGAGCGCTTTTGCTAGTCTTTCTGTTGTGCATATATACACACACACACACACACACAGACATGAACACACACACACACACACACACACACACACACACACTCTCTCTCACATACACACAGACATGAACACACACACACACACAGTGTACCCAGCTGGCCGTCTGATGCGATCGCTGCTTGCTCTGGGTTTGGGTTTGCTGGTTCTGAATGCTGATGGAGCTGTGAGCGTGGGGTGCCCGGGTTTGTGCCTGTGTGAAATGTGGCCAGCACTGCGCTCCGCTCAGAGATAGTGATGGATATGTTTGTTTGAGAGACGGCGGGCTGAAGCCCTATTCATCATGGCGGGTAATGAAGTGACGAGAGGCTCTGTCTGCACTGCCGGCCTGCAGTCTGGATCTCATTCAATTGCCGTTTGTGATTAAAGTGCAGCCCTCTGTTTACTGAGCGCCCCTCTCCCACCGCTCCGCCCTGCTTTCCTCAGGATTCCACCCACCGCCATAAGAGGGCGTGTGTTTGGGGGTGATGGGTCAGAGTCCAGCACCCTGCTGTTTCACCTGTGAGGAGGCCAGGCCCCTGAGGTGTCAGGGTGTGGTTGTGGAACCGGCGCTGTGGAATGTGGCTAACGCAGCCCTCGGGCTGAGCGCTGCCCGTGAGACGGAACTGTGTGGGGACGCTGAAATGCGCTGGACGCCACAGTCCCTGGGGCTGCAGACAGAGGACTTGTTTCACACGTTCCAGCCTGAAACGCAGCCAGCGCACTGATCTGTCACTGAGTCGGGACTACTTTCAGCTGGAGCCAGGCTTTAGTGAGGGACTCCATTACGACCCCACCCACCCAGAGCTCTACAGGGAACCCCACCCACCCTGTGCTGAGTGAGCCAATCACAGGCCGGCTCAGACAAAATACCCTTTTTTTATTTTTTTATTTTATTTTAATATTTTTTTTAGCTTTTGTCCCATTTTCTCCCAATTTAGTAGCCAATTAGACCTGCTATTTTATGTAAATCCCCCCCTAGTAATGTGAGTTCACTGCCGTAGTCTTGCGACCGTAGTCCACACTGCCGTAGCCTGTCGGCTTCCCTCCCCCCTCCCTGGGGCGGACAGCCAATTGCCACCCCCTGGTGGCACTCCCGGCCAGAGCCGACTCTGGCGGGACAGGGAATGAAACCCCGGTCTCCGTGGCCAGTGTCGAACGTTGTAACCACTGAACCATGCGGGGGAGGCCCCACAAAATACCCTTTTGACAGTGTTTAGAGCAATGCAGCACAAATCACCCCCTCACACGATCAACTTGTCCAGGTGGGCATCTCCCACCAGAACTCAGGGGTCACACAAGGTCAAAGCCTCCCAAGTGTGTGCCAATGGGGAGCCGCATCTTTTCACAACAAACCTGGCTCCCAAAGGCAGTGTACAGTTCACAAATCAGTTGACAAACCTTCACACATTTGAATTGAAAGTCAAATATGTCTGGATGGATTCATTTCTCTTTTGCTTATAGGTGATCTGGTCTGTTGTCTGTTGTAATTGTTGTGCGCTGTGTACCTTTTTTTGTAATACAACCAGCTGTTGCTGATTCAATATAAATTAAGTATTTTTAAATGTCTGTGTGGAACCCAGGTCTCCCAGGAAAGCAGTGGCTGTTACTGAGAGGACTGCACATCCTGAATAAACAGATGAGCAGTCATGACTACAGAAGGGCAGGTTCTCGTGCACTCTGGAGTGTGCTTGAGGAACACCAGCGCTGCTGAAATAACAGGCCCAGGCCAGAGGCCTCGGTGCAGGGTCACATGGTGCATTTCCCTCACTGAAGGGGTAGTGAGTGTGAAAGACCCCAGTGAGTGAGCAGGGATAATCTCCACACAGCTGTGTTACTGGCCTCTGCTTTAGTCTCAGCGCTAAGCTCTCTTTATCAAGATGATCGACGGGATTAACCGCTAAATTGTTGGGAGATTTAGCGGTCTGGTCAGCAGACCAGCTCATTACACATCAGGATAATCAGCCGGCGTGTTAGTGGATATGCCACCCCCACCCCCTTTGCATTGTGGGAAATGAAGTTCTGAGCAGTGGATGTACAGTGTCGGCTGAGAGAGTCTCTTGGTGATGACATGCGGCTGGCTGAAGTGCCACCGCAATGTTTCCGTCTGTGCACCAGCTCTGTAATCCCAGTGGATTAGTGAGAGACGTGGACACGGAGTCCTCTAGCGTCCGCGCATCGTCCCATTTTCAGCTCAAAAAGTGCTGCATTGAAATGTAGTGTCAAGAAAATCAGCCTGGGGGAATGCCCTGAGCTGGGAACATGGGAGGCTTAAAAGCTCCTACAAAATCCTCCTTTCCCTACGTCTGGTTTGGTCTGTTTGGTCAGTAAATAATAAATAAGTAAAGATCGAATATGCAGCTCTAATTAGTGTTGTCATTACCTTTGTGCGTTGCATTGAAAATCATTACAACAATCATTACATAAGACTGGTTGTTAATTCTTTTCATGAGCCTGAGACTGGCGATATGCCTTCGCTTTGTCTGTTAGCGATGGCTCAGAAGTTGACGTGGAAAGTGTGGAGGCGTTAAATGTAATGCTCCCACATTAGATGCACTTAAGTACAAAGGACACAGCTGTTGATGGGGATCTTTAAATTGGCACTCTGGTTAATCACACACAACAACGAGCGATGGATAAGGACAGGTGTTTGCTGTTCGCTGTGACGTGAGCTACACAGACACCAGGTCCTATTGAGTCGCAGGCTTCTGATTGGCCCTGGTGAGCAGGTCTTTTCAGGTTATAAAAATGCAGGCAGGATTTCTGTCTCTAAGGCTACGTTTACACTGAGGGCCTTGATGCCGAAGTTGTGATTTTTTGCCTATATCCGATTTCTTTGACCGCCTGTTTACATCTACTTTTAAAAGTGACCTGTATCTGTTACCCGCATTCACACGGTTGTTTAACTTGCACGGTTAAACGACCTGCATGCGTACATGAGGGTTTGGTTACCGATACGGAAGTAAACAACAACCACGCCGGCACAGCCAAATCGCCATCTGCGATGGATGCAAACGAGACAGAAGTAATCATTCAGTCATGTTTTATTCATGTATTTATTATCTCTGGTGGTCAAAAACGTTTTTTTTGCGATACATCCCTTGTATTTTGGCTCTTCACCCCACAGGCTTAAAAGGCACGTAACCTCGGCATTCGACTTGTCTGAGCCTTCGCCCTCCATGATTTCACTTCTTCTTTCACTTCTGCTTCTGCATGTGAAACGTTGCGCGTCATTCAAATGCGAACAAGTATAAGAGTATCGCATTTTGAATGATGTGCTAATCGCAATGACAGGGAAATTCCGATCTGGGCGTTTGGATGACAGCCGCATTGGCAGATATCAGACTCCTATCGGATTTATTTCCACATATGAATGCGGCCCAAAACAGATCTGACAATATCCGATTCCATGTGCTCTTTTTCCTGTTTACACATTCATAATACATACCTAATATGTGACACGTGTAAGCAAACAATCGGAATTGGGTCTCTTTTATCAGACGGTGTAACGTAGCCTTAGGTGTGCGGATGAGAAATGTTTTATTTTCCCTAGAGTCCTGCCAAAATTGGAAGCTAAGTACACGGGGGATCATTTTACCTGCGTGGGGCACAAGCCTGGGGAAGGGGATCTGTCTGTCTGTCTGCCGAAGTGAACTTTTAGAGCCTGAGCGCTTTCTGGAGTCTGTCTCAGGCACTTCATATCCGAGAACTCAAAGCCGCAGTTCCCAAACTCGGCCCTGGATTGCACCGTTCATGAGGAACACATTGAGCGTCTCTGTTGTAGTTCCTGCAGCCAGACGGGTCAGTATATCATGTCAGCTCCTGTGTTTCCTGTCTGTGGATCGGGCAGGAAGGGCGGCCTGTCGGTCTAAAGGGGAAATTCTGAAGCGGGGCTCGCACTCCCACCCGACGTAACAGGTCCGCAGCACGTAACCCAACTCCAACAAACACGCCCTCATTCCACATGGAAAAAATGCGTTTCCTCCAACTCGCCGTTCCTCGAGTGTGTGTGTGTGTGTGTGTGTGTGTGTGTGTGTGTTTGTGTGTGTGTGTGTGTGTAATAGAGTGAGTGTCTGTGTGTGAGTGTGTGTGTGTGTGGCTGATCTGAAATGGTGGTTGTGTGTGTGCGAGTGTGTGTGTGTGTGTGTGTGTGTGTGTGTGTGTGTGTGTGTGTGTGTGTGTGTCTGATCTGAAATGGTGGTTGTGTGTGTGTGTGTGTGTGTGTGTGTGTGTGTGTGTGTGTGTGTGTGTGTGAGTGTGTGTGTGGCTGATCTGAAATGGTGGTTGTGTGTGTGAGTGTGTGTGTGCGCACGTGTGTATGTGGCTGATGGGGATTGGTGGTTGTTATTAAGTGTTGCAGTGGTCTGGTTTCAGGCTCCCTGGTGAGAGCAGCTCCATACGGATCAATGCCGAGCGCAGGAGGATGTGTGAAGGCGTATTAATCTCAGCCTGAGCTCCCCAGAGCGGAACCTGAAACCCCACACAGCCCCTGGCCGATCGCTGCATTCACACCGGCGGCCTGATTGCTTTCCTCCGCCACAGCAGAGTGGAGAAGCTTCCTTTTAGGGTTTATTCTGCATTATTTCAGTTCAATCGCCTAAATATTTAACAAAACTTGTCGTCCCCGTTTATTGCTTTACCTACCCAGAGAGAGGGAGGGAGGGGGAAAGGAGGAGGGAGGGAGGCAGATAGGGAGGGGGGAGAAGGAGAGGTAGAGAGAGGAAGGGGAGAGAGGGAGAGGTGTGAATGTGTGGGAGGAGAAGCTGTGTGTTTGGTGTTGAACCACGAAGAGGCCTGTTTGAAGAAGAGCACCTGCCCTGTCTCCCGACGGGCCTGTCCCGCCAGTACAGGATTTTGGAAGGGAGGTGCAATCCACGAGTACCTTTTCTATTTTTAAACTGCAGCTTTAATTCTGGAGATGTGTTTTACTGCAGACAAGACTACTGTACTGGCCTCCAGACTACAGTGGGGTAAGTGTAGTGTGGGGAGAGGTGTAGTTACACATGTAGTTAGTTTGTGGAGAGGTGCAGTTTGACTAGATTTTGACCATATATTTGATTTTACCTTTTTGTTTAATTATTTTTGGCCTGATACTGATTTTTTTGGTTTGACAATTGGTAATAAATGTGGTGTTCGGTCTATTAAAAATGTAAAAATCACTCTCTTATTATATTTTCCTTACCAGAACATTAGCTTCTAGGGGTGGGTAAAAAAAAATCGATACACCAATACATTTTTCCACTTCACTATTGATTCTTTAAATCCAGGTACGATCGCTATGTTATAAAACAAGAGCAGATTTAGGTTTTCTTTTATCGGCACTAGCACCTGTAGGTGTCACTCCAGTGTGGGAAGATGTTTTCATGAGGGGTGCTGAAATCCCAAACAAACGGATATAACGTTATAATAACAGGGGATTTAATAATATTGTTTTGTATCATTTTGATGCAGAATTCAGTTCTTCTGAATTTGCAATGTATTTAGTGTTTCAAGTTATTAAATACATATTGAAATTGTAGTGATGAGTAGAAGGACATGGCCAGAACATGAAAACAAGATAACACACTAACAGCACACCACAGAGCTGCAGCTCAGCCTGGAACCTGGCTAGGTTGTCAATGCAAAGAGCGATACATAAACAAACATGGAAGCACGCATAGAAACAGTCGCTTCATGGCGGACTAGCTACCACTGCCCGCTAAAATAGCTACAATGTCCTTTAAGATTGCATTAACATAACTTGTGATGACAGTTTCAATTATGACACACAGAGGCACACTCTTTTGTATCTTTATTGTATATACGATATATACTTATACAATATAAGAGAACTGTTCATGACAGCGGATGCTGCAGCACCCCCACTTCCCGCGTGTATGCCTGCTAGTCTCAAAGCAGATGTTTGGCCACATTTTGGGTTCACAACCAAAGCGGATCAAAATAATGCCGTCTGTAAGCTTTGCCATTCAGTATTGAAATACTCTGGTAACACGACAAACCTACGCGCTTACCTGACTAGGCACCACGCAGATGTTTTTCGACAGCCAGCGGCTAAATTCATGGATCCCTGGGACTGGGAGATTTCATCTGTAAGGCCATACGCCCTTATAGTATTGTGGAAAACGAGGGTTTTCAAAACATGCCACACCAACGCACAAACACATGACTGAAATAGCAGTCCCGAAGCTATATGCGGAGGTGAAGAAAACCGTTGTTGCATCACTTGAGTCAGCGGAAAGAGTAACATTTTTGTTCCACAGTTCGTTCTGCACTGAAGTCTTCTGTGACTTGTTTTTAACTTGATGTGGTTAAAAATAACTTAATCATTTGCACTATTTTCCAAAGCACTGTGTGTGTTTCATTTGCACTAGCCCATTTCTAAAGACACACTTAATTTGTACTATTTTCAAAGGCATATAGAGGGTGTATGTCACATTTTGTAAGTCCACACATTTGCATTTTGTTTACAATTTCCTGCTAAAGCACTAAGTGTATGTGTTAACATTTATTCCAGTGCACTACAGCACATAAAAGTATAGTATTATTCACATTGTTTAACTTGCCAAATAAAGATTGGAATGTTAAAATCAGTTTTTGTCCCTCATTACTCAGAAGATACACGGTATAATATGTATTAATTCTTGTGTGAATTTCATATTGAATCGTATTGTGAGGTTCTTGCCAATACCCAGCTAGCCATTAGCTTCTACATTCTCTCAAAAATCCTTTACATTTTTTAAATGAGTGGTCAAATAAATAATCATAATTGAACTTAACAATAAAAATGTAAATCACACAATGAATGAACAGAAAAGTACATCCAAATCAAGTATAAAAGAAATGTATAGCCTACATGCAAGCTCGACTGGGAAGCGATCAGTCAAGCTGTAAATGAGGTGTTTATGGAGAGGTGTAGTTGGGTATTTATTGAGAGGCGCAGCGCAGTTGGGTATTTATGGAGAAGTGCAGTTGGGTATTTATTGAGAGTATAAATACTTAGTAGGTATTTGTAAAACTAGTAGTTAGGCATTTATGGAGAGGTGTAGTTGGGTGTTTATTGAGAGGTACAGTTAGGTGTTGATGGAGAGGTGTAGTTGGATGTTTGTGGAGAGGTGTAAGAAGAGGGGTGTAATGTTCTGAGCTGTGTGTAGGCGAGGGGTGTGTTCTGAGGGAACAGAGCCCCTAATTAATGCACTGTGAGAGGAGGGCGTCTCTCCCACGTCCCCGTTCCTGCGGAAACGTGCCTCTCTCTCCGTGGTGGAAGAGGTGCTGTCCTGCCACACACTGCCTGCCATCTGCAAGAGGTAGACACAACTCCCTGTGAGCGTTCACATCGCTGCTGTCCTTAAGTACCTCCACAATCCTTCCGCTCGCCGGCCTCAGCCGAATCGCCTCCCGCCCCCACACAGCTCAACAGTGTGTGCGTGCATGCGTGCAGGAGGTGTGTGTTTACACAGTTGTAGTTCCACAGGTCTGTATCTGGGTGATATCAGCTGTATCCTGCCGGCCCTGCCCCCCGAAATCAGTAAATCAGAAAGTAGGCATGTAAACTTTCACAAGATGGTTGAATGCTAATGTATTTAGCCCCCGCCCCCCCACTCCTGAAATACAGAAGCGGAAGACTCTTCAGGAAATGGGCAAGGCCTGCTGCAGTTTCCACCCTTTCCACTGTGTGTGTGTGTGTGTGTGTGTGTCAGAGCGGGGGAAACTGGGGCCATGTGGAGGCCTGCTGAGCCAGCCTGCTGCGGTCGCACTCCCGGCCGCCGCTTGTAGCGTGTTGGAGGCTGTCCACCAACAAAATGGAGGCTTTGTAGTGCCTGGGAAAATTAAAGGGAAACGGCCGCACGTCTTGTTCTTGGTTTGGATTTCAGACTGCAGGAGAACACAAATTACATGAGCACGAGAGACCGAGGAGGAGGCTCCAGCGAGCGTAAAACGGGATTCACAAGAGCCTGTAGTTCCATGCATGCGTCTGCTTTCCACATCTGTCTCGCGGGGGTGGTGGGGGGCTTGGAGTGCATCAGACTGCGGGGGCATTGGGCTGCGCAGCTTTGAGCCGGTGGTGTAGGCGTGTGCCTTTGCACTGCGATTGTTACGCAGGCCTCTGATGTATAGTATGCTATCCTATTAGAAATTAGAATCCTAATATGGTTGACACCACAATGTAAGGCTGGTTCATTCCTAACACGGAAGCAGCCAAAAATAGAAGTATTCTTATAATATCAGTCTCATTAGGTTTAGTATATCAGTCTCATAAAATATACTTAATTATAAAATTGGAATTTCAATTAATAATTACAATTAAATTACGATATTAATAGTTAATTCATCTTAATCAAATCACAACATTATACATTTAGTTAATACCAAATTCATGATACAGGCACTCCTTACTTAATGACCTACCTGTATAATGACCGCGTGGACTTACTACCAGCTCTCCGACCAGTTGGTATTGTACGCTGTACGAGAACTTTGGTTTGGAAATGGCAGCGCGGCGTCTCAGCGTCAAGCATCTCATCTCGCATCACCCTTTCTCAGTCTCAGTCTCGTTTCCGCAGTCGGGACTAAAATAACTTAAATTTTTTGGTACATCATTTTTATAATTTTTGCTGATTGTATTTTTATGTTCTGTAATATGTACGAGTTATGCAAATTAAAACTAAAGACTATATATCTAAATATCTAAAGACTGTTGAGACAAACCCACTACCAGTACAGTATGCTTGAAATATCGGTGAGGGGCTAAGTAATGCTTATTCGACTGATTTTCTTTAACCTAGTCGTACAGTACGGAGTACGTTGTTATATAAACATTTAAAAATATACAATAAGTTAACTAATGGGTTGAAGGACATCAAAAGTTCTAATTAAAGGGGTATGACACAAACCTTGTAAGAAAAATAATATGACATTTATTGCACATAAAGTATCAAACTAGCAAAGCACAATTCAGTACATTGAACAATGTGTGTGCGTGCGAACTCGTCGTTGAGTGAGGAGTGCCTGCTTTAAGCAGATAATCTAACTAATGGGCACACCACAATAACTGGAGTTATTGTGTCAGAATGTCGGGTTCTGACCGGGTTAGTAGTAAGACTGAAGAATCTCCTATTCTAGGGTGCACAGTTAATTGTCAGCGATGAGTTTTACATTGAACAGCTGTTCTCTACTGCTCAAATGTCTGATATTGCTAGCTGTATACTTTCACAGCTCTTCACAAATGACTGTTTGCGGCTAAATTTGTGGAGGTTCCACTGCTGTTGAGAGAACAGCCTTCACAAAGCCTCTTGTTTGAGGTGTTGGTGAGACAGAGGCGCGAGAGTGAAATGCACTATGCATGCATGTGAAATTGCATTTCAAACATAATTTTATGTGGAATGTGCACAGTCCCTACGGATGGATGGACGGACGGACGGACGGATGAGTGTTGATGACGTGCGTGCTTTTCAGAAAGCGGGATTAGTGCTCAAAACGGGGGATGAGTGTTTTCTTTCTTTCTTCTCTTGCAGACCTGATGGAGCTGGGCACTCGAGGAGGGCTGCAGTCAGCCGAACGCCGCCGTCACCACCTCTCCGCCCCCGGGACCAGCCTTAAAAGGAGCCGCCCCTTCCTCCCTGCCCCCCACTCCCCCCCCTGGCTCTGAGATGATCGGGAAACTGAAGCAGAACCTGCTGGTGGCCTGTCTGGTCGTCAGCTCGGTCACGGTGTTCTACCTGGGCCGGCACGCCATGGAGTGCCACCACCGCATCGAGGAGCGGGCGCAGCCGGGCCCGGCCGGACTGGGCGCCACGCTCCGCACCGGGCATAACGCCAGCGGCGGCTCGGGCGGCGCCGGCTACAGCAAGGACATGCCGCTGGTGTTCATCGGCGGCGTCCCCCGCAGCGGCACCACGCTGATGCGCGCCATGCTGGACGCTCACCCCGAGGTGCGCTGCGGCGAGGAGACGCGCGTCATCCCGCGCATCCTCGCCATGAAGCAGATGTGGAGCCGCTCGGGCCGCGAGAAGATGCGTCTGGACGAGGCAGGCGTGACGGACGAGGTGCTGGACGCCGCCATGCAGGCCTTCCTCCTGGAGATCATCGTCAAGCACGGCGAGCCGGCGCCCTTCCTCTGCAACAAGGACCCCTTCGCCCTCAAGTCCCTGTCCTACCTGGCCAAGATCTTCCCGCACGCCAAGTTCGTCCTGATGGTGCGCGACGGCCGCGCGTCCGTGCACTCCATGATCTCGCGCAAGGTGACCATCGCCGGGTTCGACCTGGGCAGCTACCGCGACTGCCTGAGCAAGTGGAACCGCGCCATCGAGACGATGTACACGCAGTGCGTGGAGGCGGCCGATAAGTGCCTGGCCGTGCACTACGAGCAGCTGGTGCTCCACCCCGAGCGCTGGATGCGCACCCTGCTGCGCTTCCTGGACATTCCCTGGAACGACGCCGTGCTGCACCACGAGGAGCTCATCGGCAAGGCCGGCGGCGTGTCCCTCTCCAAGTAAGTGACGTCACCTCCTCCACCCCCTCTCCCCAAAATTAGGCTTCTGATTCGAACGCAAACTATTTTGTCAGCTCTGATGCGGCGTCTGCTGCCCATGTTCATTTCAGTGTGATTGGTGTCCCTAGGCTCCTTTGTTTATGTGCCCCACACACCTTTGGGGGAAGTTCAGGTATCTGCGGCTGAACACTGCAGTGTTATCGTGTTTTACCACCTTATTATGGGATGTAAAGAGCATTGTGTTTCAGCTGGTAAGATGAGTCAGTCTGAAGGCACTGCAGGATTCTGCACAAGAAGATCAAACCCAGGGATAGCGTTTCATTTTATGCTCTGTGTTCATTAACACTGCTTTATGAGAGCTCTGTGTTCATTAACACTGCTTTTATGATCATTAACACTCTGCTCTGTGTTCATTAACACTGCTTTATGAGAGCTCTGTGTGTGTTCATTAACACTGCTTTATGAGAGCTCTGTGTGTTCATTAACACTGCTTTATGAGAGCTCTGTGTGTGATCATTAACACTGCTTTATGAGGACTCTGTGTGTGTGATCATTAACACTGCTTTATGAGGACTCTGTGTGTGTGATCATTAACTCTGCATCATTAACACTGCTTTATGAGGACTCTGTGTGTGATCATTAACACTGCTTTATGAGAGCTCTGTGATCATTAACACTGCTTTATGAGGACTCTGTGTGTGTGATCATTAACACTGCTTTATGAGGACTCTGTGTGTGATCATTAACACTGCTTTATGAGGGCTCTGTGTTCATTAACACTGCTGTATGAGAGCTCTGTGTGTGTTCATTAACACTGCTTTATGAGGGCTCTGTGTTCATTAACACTGCTTTATGAGAGCTCTGTGTGTGATCATTAACACTGCTTTATGAGGACCCTGTGTTCATTAACACTGCTTTATGAGAGCTCTGTGTGTGATCATTAACAATGCTTTATGAGGGCTCTGTGTTCATTAACACTGCTTTATGAGTGCTCTGTGTTCATTAACACTGCTTTATGAGCTCTGTGTGTGATCATTAACACTGAGGGGTCTGTGTGCCATGGAGCCCAGAGTGTTCATTAACACTGCTTTATATTTCAAAAACATGAGGGCTTTCTGTGTGTGTTCATTAAAATCTGCTTTACAGAGCCATATTTAAGTATTTCAAAAACATCCTTACTAAAATCTTCTCTACTTAGGACACAATTTTAGACATTTTGCTCTTACAAACTAATAAAACTGTTCCTAACTTGTTCCTAACATTGTTTTATGCTCCAGGTAAAACTTGTATTTAAAAAAAGTGTATTACAAGAAGCTTCCTTCCTAAGTAAAGTGTCCTAACTTTAAGATAGCCTCGGAGCTGTCGTAAATTCCAAATAACATTTAACTCGAGCAAATCCAAAATCAACGGCTGCACTTTTATTGCTTCTAGAGCTAGAACAAAATGTAAGAAGATTAATGTCTCTTAGAGGCTCTTAACAGACCATATCAAATTCAAATCAAATTCAAATGGAGCTTTATTGCCATGACAAATATGATTGTGTTGCTAAAGCATAGTACACATTGTACAATCAATAACAATAAAGTAACAATAATAAACAAGTATATACTGTATGTTACACATGCACTGTGTGGTGCGTTAGACCGCTACGCCAGCCGCCACCCCAGCAATGATTTTTTACGGCATCCACGGATCGAAAAGTCCCAGAAACCACGGAGACGGCCTCCGAACCTCTAATTCTACCCTACTCTGCATCTTTATCAGCTTGTGACAGTTTGTGTGAAACCTCCCAGAAAACAAGTTTTTTTTCAACAACACCTGTTTTTCGTTGTGATCGAGAAACTCTGGTTGTAAGTTGACAGCACAGCAGGCCTGCCGACAGATGGTCGCTGGTTTTATCAGTGCGTGAGGTGATGTTCATTCCAAAGCTTGTGCAGATACTTAGCAACAGACATGAAAGCACGAGAATCTATTTTGATTTCCGTTGGATTGGAATGTTTAAGGAAAGTTAGGATGTCTTAAATTGAGCTAAGATGGACCAGTTAAGATGGCATTCTTAAAATTAGTTAGGAGTTTTCCTAAATTCAGTTACAGAAACAAATCCTATCTTCTTGAGATGGGATTTGTGAGATGAGATGGGAATGGCAGCTGGAATTATTTTTGGCAATATGCCACCATCTCCCTATTTCCTTCTCGAGGTCAGGGGTCACCCCAGCCTTGCTCTGTTTCTGCTGTTCTTGGAGACTGCTCTGGGAATGCTGCCCAGAGCTGATACAGACCTCACTGGAGTGTTCTCCTGCTCTGTGACACAGGAACTGTACTGGACGCTGGGTTGGTCCAGGATGTGTTGTGTTGTTGGAACAGTACTGAACACTGGGTTGGTGCAGGATGTGTTGAGTGTTGATGGCACAGTACTGAAGGTGAGGTAATGTCCTGAACGCTGGGGTACTGTGCTGATGTGGCATCAGTGCATTCCTGCACAACATGCAAAGACAGGCCTGTACCACCCTGGAGCCCCTACATCGAGGACCATATATATACTGTACTGTATATGTGTACATTCACTCACTCACTATCACATACTGACGCACACATATTAATACACGTGTACACACACACACACACACACACACACACACACACACACACACACACTGGAAACAGCCTGGCAGACACATTTGTCAGGGATGTTTGGCGGAGCTCCCTGACAGTAGTCTGTACGTGGATGAGCACAGCGTAAACCTGCTGGGCCAGTGTTAGTGTTTCAGCTCAGAGATTCTCCATTACAGCACACTGTGCTCAGCGCTAAATTCCATATGGTTTTGGCTGGTCCTGGTTTGCTGGTCTGGTTTTCCATGGTTTGGCTGGTCTGGTTTTCCAGGATCTGTGTCCTGTGTTTCTGAGCATTGTCAAACTATTTTCTCACTCGCACTCACTCACTGACTCACTCACTCTCACACTCACTCTTACTCACACTCACTCTCTCACTTTGCCACAGTGAGGGGTTATAAAGATGTGTGTGGGGGACCACAGTAGTCATAGCCCCTGAACAATGTCTGTTTTTGTACTTTCCTACAATAATAATCCTGTGAAATCCATCCAGTTGCCTGGAAAGATAAAAGCTGCCTCTGAATGATTGCTGAACGATGGGGGGGTAGCTGGGTGGGAGGGGTCACTCTCCCCCTGCTGATGTCATAGTGGGTGGGGACATAATTCAGTGGGACAGAATGGGTAATAGGGAGTTACTTACGGGTCAAATGAGCTGAAATTTTGTTTGCCCCATTTGTGGCGCAGGGAACCTTTCCTAAAATGGAGAAGGGGAGAGAAGACTCTGGCTACAAAGACTACATTATATATACATTTATGTGTGTATTTACATGTTTGTGTATATGTGCACACACTTATGTGTATATAGTATACTTACAAACATGCATGCATAGGATATTTATACATATAAAATAAACACTGATATAAAGTGTGTATGTACAGAACCTCAAGGAAAGGAATATCTCAAACTGGGCCTTTTAAATGAGTCATGGATGCCTAACTACTAAAATATGTTAATATGAGTATAGAGAGGGGAAAGGACTGCTTAACACAAAAGGGGAACAACCCCAAAAACATAAAAACAATAGCGAGATGTTTAGGAACATGTACAGGTATTTATTGTTCAGTGCAAGGTGATAAATTAAAAGCCAGCAGACGACTGGCTGTATGACCACCCTCAGCGGGTCGCGACCTGGCCCTTATTTTGAAAGTTTGTTGGCGTGCAGGGCCAGACGCTGTGTTTGTACAGCGTGTGCAGGAGCTCCTCACTGCTGGAGGACTCTGCAGGGGCTCTTGAGTGTTCAGGGGCCCAAACGGCTCCAGACCAGGCTCCTGAACGGTTTCACTGAACACTGGAGTGGTGTGCTGAAACCATAAACACACATTCACTTAGAAACCCGCGTCTCTACCAGACCGGCCCTGGTCGTCAGCCTTGATCGGAGGCGGTGTTTGGCTGTCCGGGGGAGGGGGGAGGGTGAGCTAGCACGAGTCCGTCGAGGAGCAGGAAAAAGGCGTCCGTGGAAGAGTTTCCGTCTCGGAAGAGGCGGATAAATTGGCCCGGAAAATAGTGTCTCGACCCGGAGGATGGGCGGCGGACTTGTGGGGGAGGGTAAATTGAGAATAATAGAGGGTATAATTGGCAACCAAATTGGGAGAAAAACAGGGAAAAATTTGAAATAAATTTGAAAAAAACAAAAAACACACATTCACACATTCACACACTCACACACTCACACACTCACACACTCACACACTCACACACTCACACACTCACACAAACAAACACACTCTCACACATACCCAAATACACACACCACACACTCACACACACTCCCACACTCTCACACAAACACACACACACACACACCGCACATACACCACACACACTCACACACGTTCACACACCCCCCACACTCTCTCATACACACTTAAACGTACACACACACTCGTATGTACATGCATACACTGTCTCACACACACTCAAACAAACACACTCTCCCATACACACGTACATACACTCATACCCCCCATATACCACACTCTCACACACACATACTCAAACACACACGTTCTCTCACACACGTTCTCTCACACACGTTCTCTCACACACGTTCTCTCACACACGTTTTCTCACACACGTTCTCTCACACACGTTCTCTCACACACGTTCTATCACACACATTCTCTCACACATACTCAAACACACACATTCTCTCACACGTGTATGCACAGGCAGTGGCAGTATGTAGGTTTTCCTCTACTGAGAGGAGAAGGAGGTGAGTGCAGAGAGAGGTGTTAAACTTGGGGTCAAACACACTGCAGTGTATCCGTGAGCTAAACAGATCTACACTTATGTATATGGAGCACAGCATGTCTTTCTTAGTCCTATTTCAGTACTTCTGTAAGCCACCCCGCCCTTTGCATTCAACGGTATGCATTCTAATAAAACTCCTCCCATCTCCATGCCCCGCCCCAGACCCCCCTGTGTTTGTCTGCAGCACATAGTTTTGTAATAAATGTTAATAAATACAGATCTTATCCAGAGCCCTCAGACCAGCTGGAGGCAAGCTCTCAAGACCTGTCTGCAGCAGTAACTGTGCTGCCATGGCAACGCAAAGGGAGGGTGTTTACACCGAATGACCAAGTCTCCCTCTCCCTCTCTCTCCCCTCTCTCCCTCTCCCTCTCCTTCTCTCTCCCTCCCCTCTCTCTCTCTCTCTCTCAGGTTTCATAAATCTTACTCTTATCATAATTATTATCAGAATTGAAAGCATTAGGGCCTCCCGCGTGGTCTAGTGGTTTCAACGTCCGACGCTGGCCATGGCGACCGGGGTTCGTTTCCCCGTCGCGCCAGAGTCTGCTCTGGTTGGGAGTGCCATCGGGGCGGCAATTGGCTGTCCGCCCCAGGGAGGGGGGAGGGAAGCCGACACACATAGTTCGCTGCGCACCGGAGTGGTTCTGGGGTACCAGAATTACAGTCGACGGCACGGCAACGGCGGGTGTTGTCTCGGAGGAGGCAGCGCTTGCCCTTGTCACTGTCGGTCACAGGACTACGGCAGCGAACTACGAGGGAAGGGGGATTGAACTAAGCACAGCGGGTAATTGGCTACCAAATTGGGATAAAAATGGGGTAAAATCGGAAAAAAGAATTGAAAGTATTAGGCTGTAATCATTGCAAGCTCTGTTCTACGTCATCCCCACAATAAATTGCCCGTAGCTACAGAGTGCAGAATGAACCTGTAAAGCTGCGCTGTGTGAGATGTGGCCACTGCCTCAGTGAGCCCAGGTGTACAGCCCAGACTCACTGTTAGACTGTTCGAGTGCTCATGTGTGAGACAGGTACCCCGTGCGTGCGTGCATGTGTGTGTGCGTGCGACAGTCCCCTTGTGTGCGAGTGATCCCCAGATCTCTGCCCTGATGCAGAGTGTTGGCGGGATCCTGCAGTCTGTGTGGAATAAGCCCTATGCTGCTTGTCACTGGATTACATTATTAATCTGCAGGGGGGTTCCAGTTCCAGAGTGGTGGGGATTACCGGGGTGGGGAGAGGCTGGGATTGTCCGTGTGAGAGGACAGGAGGCGTCACCTGCGCAATGTCCCCGTCCAATCAGAGAGCCGTCTGCCACTGCAGTAGCGCTGGTGATGACACACCTGTGCACGTGCGCTTAAGCCCGCCTTCTGCTTCAACTGGCGCCGGGAGCCCCCCCGTCTCCCAACACGTCAGAATGAGCCTCCACCAGAGCCTTCTACCACATTACCCACAGTCCTCTGGAGAAGGGGGGGGGGGGGTTCTGGGAAGAGGCGCGCCTCGGGGCTCTAACGCATTAGGTTTGTCCCAGGACACCTGGCTGTGGGGAAGGCCTCTGCACTTAGAGACGCCGAGGAGCAGGTGTCTCACCGGCCCTGACCGGCACTCTGGTGACCACCTCCCCATTAGCATCACTTACCTCACCATCAGATAGGTACGCTGGCCATTACTCAGGGCAGCGCGCTTATCTCACTCCACACTGCCCCTCCCGCACAAGAACACCAGGAGCGCCATGAATAATTGAGAATCCGCCAGAAGCCATTAAGTGGCTCTTGTAGCGGGGCGGGGTGGGGTCATGTGATCGCGAGACGGCCCAACCCCTCGCGCGGAGTGACAGAGTGACATTACTGCATACAATATTTATATTTACCGTAATGATGCGGCCAGTCCAGGTGCGGAAAAACGTGCTGTATTACTGTAAGTGTCTTTCACAGGCCCAGCACAAGCCCTGGTCTAACCCAGCCCTCCCACCCCCTCCAGCGTCTCTAACCTGCCATAATCCCTACAGAGTCTTTCACTGAAAGGCAGAGTGCTCATCCTCTTTTCCTCTCCTCTCGCATCACTCTGTTTTATATGGCAGATTCCCCCACCCTCAGGGTGCCATGCATAGCCCACATCTGCGCACGTTTGACATTTATGGATACATCAGCATATTCTACACGTGTATATTAATACAGACATATCCACATGTTCTACATTCACACATACAGAGAGTAGACAGGATCATAGAAACTCCAGACAATATATGAATATTAACTGAAAAACAGTTGACCCACCCTTTGCCAAGCTTCAGTCCTTCTTGGAATGCTGTTATACACGTTTTTAACTGTTTCTAGTGGGGTGTTGGGCTATTCTTCAAGAAGGAAAGCCTCCAGTTCTTTGAGAGATGAAGCAGTGGAAATCTACTCCACACTCCAGAATTTCACATAAAGACTCAATGATGTTTGGATCTGGTGATTGGGGAGGCCATGAAAGGTGTTTGACTTCATCCTGGAGTTCATGAAACCACCAATCCATTTAGCAGTGTGTATGGGGGCGCTATCATGGAATATGGGAACATCTTGAGGAAACGATGTTTGCACCATAGGGTGCACCTGGTCACCTCAATTGGCTTTGTATTCTTTGGCTGTAATTCTACCACGCAGGGTAATAATCGGACCCAGTGACTCCCACGAGATGGCTGCCTGTAACATAACAGATCTGCCAGGGTCGAAGGCTTCATTTGGCTTTCTCCAAACATAAACCCATCCAGATGTAGGAAAAAGGGTGAAAACACCTCATCAGACCATGTTACTTTCTTCCACTGCTCAGAAGTCCAGGGTTTGTGTTCATTACACCAGGCATTGTGTTGTTGCGCATTGGCCTTGGTTACAAGCGGTTTTCAAATGGCAGAACTGTCACGAATATCACCTTTGTGAAGCTCACGACATACCGTTTGTGTTGAGACCGGGTCACGGAGATGTGCATTCAGTTCTGTTTTAAGGCCGTCTTTTTATGGTTTTTGGCAACTATCCCGTTAAGTGTCCCTCTATACCTGTCGGTGAGGTTCGACTTGGGACCACTGTTCCTCATTTATGACGCAGTGTTTCCTTGTTTGGCATTTAGTGTGCCATCATGATTTTCATCACTGTTCCCCTTGACACATTAAATATTTTTGCCATTTATGTGACTTGCACATCTGAAACACCTGCTATTTGACCTCAATTAGATTTCAGTGTTGATTTTAAAACATATTTCATAGCAGAACAATATTGGTAATTAGTATTGAAATGTAGTATGTAGACTTCTGTAGTATGTTTTTTTAGATTTAGCTACTTCAAAATACGAGTGCTTTTTCATTTGGTGCTTTCCATTATTTCGTCTACCCCCATGTGCATCTGCACACATTCTACATTTAAACGGGTCACGTAGTGGGCAGACGGGCCACAGACCTCAAGCCCAAAGGACAGAGCCGTAACGATGGCGACGGCGTGTCATTTAAAGGTTGCCCTCGACGACGGCCCCTGCCCTTCTCAGCCCCCTGCGGGGTGTTAATAGAGTCCTAAATATCCATGGCCGTCAGCCGTCAGCGTGGGCGTGATGAACGCAGCCTGCCCCTGCCCGCTCGGCGCGGTGACATTCTGACCTGCTCCTGATGATTGGATGGCAGGTCTCACACCCTGACGGCTCTGTCCTTTAGGTTAGGATATGTGCAGACGGCTCTGTCCTTTAGGTTAGGATATGTGCAGACGGCTCTGTCCTTTAGGTTAGGATATGCACAGAGGGCTCTGTCCTTTAGGTTAGGATATGTGCCGACTGATCTGTCTTTAGGTTAGGATATGTGCAGACGGCTCTGTCCTTTAGGTTAGGATATGTGCAGACGGCTCTGTCCTTTAGGTTAGGATATGTGCAGACGGCTCTGTCCTTTAGGTTAAGATATGTGCAGACGGCTCTGTCCTTTAGGTTAGGATATGCGCAGACGGCTCTGTCCTTTAGGTTAGGATATGCGCAGACGGCTCTGTCCTTTAGGTTAGGATATGCGCAGACGGCTCTGTCCTTTAGGTTAGGATATGTGCAGACGGCTCTGTCCTTTAGGTTAGGATATGTGCAGACTGCTCTGTCCATTTGTGGTATGTTTGAGGAGTGTTAGGAGTGCGTTTATGTTTGAGGTGTGTTAGTGACGTGTTCTCTTCCTCGGAATCTGGATGTTTTAGAGGGTGACATGACTGGGCATGCTCAGGAAGCTGCAGGTAGAAAGGCCAGCGTGACTCATGAAACATTTTCCCAGGACTGGCAGGAATTCACCTCTCAACATTTCTGCCTCCATATCAATCTGGTTTTGAATCCAGGTGCCTCTGACATGAACAAGTAGAAAATTAACTTGTCTCGTGTGTGCTTTGGAGAAGTGGGTGCGTGCCTGTGTGCGTGTCACGCGCAGCCAATCGCACGTGCTGTCACATGCAGCCAATCACACACGAGGTGAGGCATGGGGTGGGGCGTGACTTCATCTCTGTTTTTCCAGAGGAGGTCAGGCTTATTAAATATTTTATTTCAGAGATAAATAATTTACTTTGCGCTTTACGCCGTTCATTATTAATATTGTTCCAAATTTCAGCCACTGTGTTTTAGGCTCACAGACAAGTGTCCCAACACCCTGAATCACCCTGGGGTTGGTTAAGGCTTTTTAGAGGTGCAGAACGTGTGTTTGGAGCTGTTAGTGATTAAGACCATTCTATGGTGATCCGAGCCTGTAATTACCAACGGGTAGAGGCATCGCTTCTTCTGCAGGCCCTGTTAAGATCATTGTTAAATCAGCTGCACATTTCCTGGCAGTAAAGTTTTGTGGCTCATTCAGAACGGGTGTTTCCAGCCCCCGCCCCAACACCCAAATGCCTGTGGTCATTCTCTGTAATACACTGGCAGTGTCGGCTCCCACATTCCCCACTCAACACCTCCAGCGAATGGGATTGCCCTCTGGGACTCCACGACAGGAAATTAGATCCTATGAATCCATCACCATGGGGCTACAGAGAGAAAGGTTCCTATAGGACTTTGTGTGGTGGCAGCAGTCGGGAGAGAATCTGAGGTGATGGATGGAGGCTCGGTGGAGATGGAGGCTGCGCTGATGGAGACTCGGTGGATATTGACACGCGGTGTGGTGACGTGGGATGGTGTGTGTTGCAGGGTGGAGCGCTCCACAGACCAGGTGATCAAGCCGGTGAACGTGGAGGCCCTGTCCAAGTGGGTGGGGAAGATCCCGGGCGACGTGCTGCGGGACATGGCCGTCATCGCCCCCATGCTGGCCCGACTCGGGTACGACCCCCACGCCAATCCGCCCAACTACGGACGGCCCGACCCCAGAGTCCTGGACAACACCCGGAGGGTGAGTGCACTGCACTGTACGACTCACATCCAGCACTGAATCACATCCAGCACTACACTGTTTAAGTCACATCCAGCACTGAGTCACATCCAGCACTACACTGTTTAAGTCACATCCAGCACTGTACTAGGCTAGGGTCATATTTGGCTCTGTACAGGGGTAACATGTTTTTATGGTTGACAAGTGAGTGATCTCGTGTGTGTGTGTGTGTGTGTGTCTGTGTGTGTGTGTGTGTGTCTGTGTGTGTGTGTGTGTATGCATCTGTTTGTGTGAATGAAGTGTGTGGTGTGTGTGTGCATGTGTTTGTGTGAGTGGGGTGTGTATGTGTGTGTTTGTTAGTGGGGGTGGGTGTGAGTTAGTGTGTGTGAGTTACTGTGTGTGTGGTCTCTGGTTGTTCCAGTATAGTAGCTGAGTGTGTGCAGTATATAGTGTAGGTTGAGCTCTCAGGCACACAGTGTTACCACAATCAATCCCCACCACAACCTTCATGGAATCATTTTAATGTTGAAATGAGTCACTTGTTTTTTATGAAATCCCCAATGTTTCCTTTTGAAATGCAATTCCAGGGAGCTTGCTGGAGCTTTAATCTCACTCCGGTGCAGATGTTTATTCGAGAGCATTGCATGTGAACTCTTGCCTCATCACCTTGGCAACAATTTTCATTAGTTATCTTGTTTTTTCAAACTGGGAGAGCTCCCAGAATCCCCTGATCTGGAGGCAGAGGAACTTTAATTTCACACATTTTATTCTCTGTTTTCTGCTTTTCACAGGCAGAGGTGAGAATTTAAATCTGAAGGAGAGATTGTTAGGAGGGTGTCTGGGTGTGTAGGAGTGTGCTGCGTGCGTGTGTCTGCCCGTGCATGCGTGCGTGCGCAGGGGTTTTCTGAAGACCCTGGCATAATGTCAAGCCTTTGAAGAGTGACAAGCATGCACAAAGGAAAGGAAAACCATTTCTCACAGACAAGCTTTGTGTTTGTGTGGTTTTCCACGCTGAGCTGAACCAGATGCGGCCGATATTACTGTACAGAGAGGAGGCAGGGCTTGGCAAGGCCAGCACAGGGACTGATCTCAGATCAGCATCCTGCTTTCATCCCTGACTGCGCACACACTGTATAGAGACTCCACCGTCATGCTGCACACTGGGGATGCTAAACATCCAGTTGTGTTTGTGATATTTACACTGGTGTATCTATTTTGTAAATGGCCTTGGCCTTAGGCTTGTAACTTCTGTGTAGAAAATGTCACCATGAAGCATTCCATGAACAGCCTCTCCTCACTCACTGGAGTTACTCTGTACTGAGCACTACAGTCACATTACAGGCTTCTCACTGTGTAATGTGGTCTCAGTGCGTAATGTGTTCCCAGTACAGTGTGTAATGTGGTAATATGGTCCCGGTACAGTGCGTAACGTGTTCCCAGTACAGTAATGTGCGTAATATGGTGGTCTCACTGAGTACAGTGTGGTCTCACTGCGTAATGTGGTCCTGGACCAGTGTGTAATGGTGTGCAGTCCAGTAAGTGCGTAATGGATCCCAGTGTTCCCGGAACGGCGTGTAAAGGGATCCTGTTACAGTGCGTAATGCAGGGCATGCAGCTGCAGAGTGCTGGGGGAATCTGTGCTCCGCTCTGCGGCTCTGCAGAGATGGTGACTGCATCTACGCGTGGTCGCTCTCACGAGCTCCTCTCCAGACGATCAGCGCTGTGACACACGGCGACGGGGTCAGAGGTCACGCTGAGCGGAGGGTTTAGGTGATGAATCACGTCTGTGTGTGCGCTGGCTGTGAGTTCAGGTCTGTGTCAAGGCTGTTTGTGTGTGTGTGGAGGTCAGGTGTGTGCATGTGGTGTGTGTGTGTGTGTGTGTGTGTGTGTGCAGCTCTTCCCATGATTACCCACACTGATACACAGCCATTCTCTCAAACTGCAACGTTCTCTTTGCCTCATTCCAGGAGTGTTTAGCTGGTTAGCCCTGGGAAGTGCTGTGTTTGTGAATGTTTGTTAGTATCTGTTACAAGCACAGTTCCCTAACCATTATACTACAAAGGTGCCATTGTGCCCTTAAGTACCTAAAGGTACTGAAATGCTTCAGCAAATATCCAGCTGTATATATGGGTTATGTAATGCAAACTGTAGTGAGAGTGACTGGAAATACTTACAGCATCAGCAGTGCACATTTATGGTTACAAGGGCAATGCCCTGTGCACTAATACCACACTGCACCCACACCAGCACAACATATCCCCACACCAGCACAATATACCCCACACTGCGCCCACACCAGCATAATATACCCCACACTGCACCCACACAGCACAATATACCCCACACCAGCACAATATACCCCACACTGCGCCCACACCAGCATAATATACCCCACACTGCACCCACACAGCACAATATACCCCACACTGTGCCAACACCACCATAATATACCCCACACTGCACCCACACCAGCACAACATATCCCCACACCAGCACAATATACCCCACACTGCGCCCACACCAGCATAATATACCCCACACTGCACCCACACAGCACAATATACCCCACACCAGCACAATATACCCCACACTGTGCCAACACCAGCATAATATACCCCACACTGCACCCACAGCACAATATACCCCACACTGCACCCACACAGCACAATATACCCCACACTGCACCCACACAGCACAATATACCCCACACTGCACCCACACAGCACAATATACCCCACACTGCACCCACACAGCACAATATACCCCACACTGCGCCCACACCAGCACAATATACCCCACACTGCACCCACAGCACAATATACCCCACACTGCACCCACACAGCACAATATACCCCACACTGCACCCACACAGCACAATATACCCCACACCAGCACAATATACTGCACCCACACCAGCACAATATACCCCACACTGCACCCACACAGCACAATATACCCCACACTGCACCCACACAGCACAATATACCCCACACCAGCACAATATACTGCACCCACACCAGCACAATATACCCCACACTGCACCCACACAGCACAATATACCCCACACTGCACCCACACAGCACAATATACCCCACACCAGCACAATATACTGCACCCACACCAGCACAATATACCCCACACCAGCATAATATACTGCACCCACACCAGCACAATATACCCCACACCAGCACAATATACCCCACACTGCACCCACACCAGTACGAGGTTCCATGCTGAGGATGTACAGTGGAAAGGGAGCTTGTGCTGTAATCATTCTCACATGGAGGCCTGTAACGGACCAGTCTGACACCATTCTCATGTGAGCCTTGCATGAGTCAAACAACATTTCACCACAATCTGCTTTTATAGGGGACTCAGTGGGGCCAAGCAAGGACCCCTACTGCGATGCAGGTTTGAGTCCCGTCTGTGTGTTGGTGTGTGAGAGAGTGAAGCAATTTAGGATAAGTACCTTACTCAAGGGTCCAACGGCAGTGAGAATCAAACCTGCAACCTTTGCACAGTTCCCTATCCATTATACCACACTGCCGTGTGAGTGAGTGAATGAGTAAGTGAGTCCATCATAACTAGTGCTAAATGAGTGTAATGTGTGAAGCAGAGTGCAGTACTGCTGCAGTAGGCATGTGTCTGATGGCTGATATGTGCTGTCTAAGCTCTGTAAGTCGGCCTGTCTGTTCAGCAGTTTAATGGTGTAAAATAATGGAATCCTTTCTGGCCCCAGGGGCAAGTTTGTCAGGTTGGATCTGATACGCAGTAAAGACTCCCTTCAGTGTGACCCTGAGCACAACCTCCCTGCTTCCACATTCGTTGGGAACAAACCCTCACTGTATCACGCAAAACTCCCAACCGTTTCAGTCTCTTTACAAATATTCAGGTCCTTTTCAAAGGAAGCTGGATGTTATGGTGAAAACTGGAACAAAAATACTGTGCTGACCCCTGTCTGCGAGTGTGTGGGCCTCGGGAATATTTGAGGTTTCTGTCAAGAGACGAAGGAGAGCATTGAGTGATGTATTCCAGGAGTTCTGGAAACTGTTTCCAGGAAATCCACACAAGTGTGTGTGTGTGTGTGTGCATGTGCATGCATGTGTGTGTGTGTGTTTGTGTTTGTGTTCATGTGGATGTTTGTGAGTGTTCATTTGTGTGCTTGTGTGTGAGTGCGTGTGCCTGTGCTGTATTGTTAGTGTTAGCGTGTACTCGTTGAGTTCACTCCACATCTGCTTTGCATTACAGAAACGCACACAGAGCCTCACACACAGTACCAGGAAGGCCAGCACTGTCCGCTCACATGCTGTGGATGAATGTATAGTAGCGATGATAATAACAAGAACAACAGCAACAATACCTAGGTTCAAAATGTGTCAACAAATTTGTAGTCTGTATGTGAATAGCTCATTTCATGTAGCACATTATGACACCAACATCATTGTACTGTATTTGCAAACGACTATTTGCAACTGTGACCAGAAACATTGTTGGCAGAATTCATAGTGATTAAAAATAATAACCCAGCGGGGCTGGAGGATAACGTAGCGGTCTAACGCACTTGGCCCGTATTTGGCTGGTCCTGTACAAGTGTGAGCTGCCTATCAGGGACACGGTTCAAAACCTGTTTCTGCCAGACCGACCCTGGCCGTTAGCCCCGATCGGGGGCAGCATTTGGCTGTCTGCTCCTGAGGGAGTGGGGAGGGTAGTCGGCACAAACTCACTATGAAGCGCGTAAGGGTGTCTCCAGAAAGGGGTTTGGTGATATTCCGATATTAAAGACTGGTGCAAATGAGTCAACGAAGCGAGATTAATCATTTTAGGAACTGGCTTGATCAGTCAAGTTTTTAAATTGTTCTGAGCAACAATAAAAAAGGTGGAGCTAATTGGGCTCAAAATGGTGTTGTTAGCTATAGGCCAGCTGAGCGAAGACTGTGAGTGCAAAATTGCGGCGGGTTTGTCACATGATTTAAATGCATTATTGATTTGTGACAAAGGTCACAATACTGAGAATACTGAGCATGTGCAGACCACTCCACCAGGTTAAACAAGGGGAAATTCATTTTTTCAGCTTTATAAATCAAAACGTACAGTTTGCAACTCAAGTTGCATAGTTTAACCAAGTTTGGCATCTGTAGAGATTGGGTTTATGAGACCACAACCACAACAAATAATCTCTTGCTTTGCGTGCGAAGCGAGTGCAAGTTGCCTATCACAGCCGCGGTTTGAAACCCGGCTGTGCCAGACCGGCCCTGGCTGGCGTTTTGGCTGTCCGCCCCAGGGGGAGGGGGAGGGTGGGCAGACACGAGCTTGTCGAGGAGCGGAAGGGTGTCCCTAGAGAGTAGGTGGGCGAGTTCCATCTCGGGGGAGGCGGATCATCGCCAGACTCGGGAATTATCTTGAGCCGGAGGACGGGCGGCGAGTTTGTGGGGGAGGGCGGCGAGTTTGTGGGGAGGGCGAAACAAATTTAAAAGAGTTTGGAGTCCACCCCAGGGGGAGGGCAGCGAGTTTGTGGGGGAGGGCAAATCGAAAAAAATTAAAAAGGGTTGAAATGGCTACTAAATTGGGAGAAAAACTGGAAAAAATCTGAAACAAAAGAAATGTAAAATAAATTGTTTTTAAAGAACAATAGTCTTGGCATGTTTCATATGCAGACTAATAATAACTATTATAATAATAAGCCATGGCTGTGTTTGTGGATTCTGCTCTGGGGTCAAGATGAACATGGTTTCCAGGGTAACCAAAACTGCTAGATTTTCCATATTTGAGGAAAATGTCTCATAAACCCAGGGGGGATCAGATGGGAGACTTGCTGTCTGCCTGTCATGGATAGAAACCAGGAGAGGAAATGCTTTCTTTGTTTCTCTGCCTTCTCCCACCAGTGTTCCCCCACTGCTGCTTGTTTACAGTCACAAAGCCAGCTGTCAGGCCGCCAGCCTGATTCAGAGTGATGGCAGTGTACATGCTGAGCCGTAATGGCCGTCCCAGCCAGCCTGTCTCAGAGCGCATGGCAGCGTACACGCTGAGCCTTAATGGCCGTCCCAGCCAGCCTATCTCAGAGCGCAATGCAACGTACATGCTGAGCCGTAATGGCCGTCGCTGCTAGCCTGTGTCAGAGCACATGGCAGTGTACACGCTGAGCCGAAATGGCCGTCGCTGCCAGCCTTATTTAGAATGATGGCAGTGTACACGCCATATTGGCTGCCCTTGCTGTGGGCGTACTGTATATGAGAATGCAGATGGGATTGTCAGTTGCTTTTCACAGGATGGCTTCTGCCTCGGCTCAGTGGCGCTTTGATGTTTATTCAGATACAAGCTGAGAGATTAAGGATAATCCTCTACACCACCCCCCCCCCACCCCCTCAGGAGCAGTTATTGGGTTTCAGCGCTCTTACAGCTGAGCAGGTAGCCAGGTAGCCGATACAATATGCCACCGAGTTCCACAAATAAACCATAGGCTATAGCAGGGGTGGGCAAACTTACCGGTGGTTCTCTGTGGCTCAGTTGGTAGAGCACAGCGTTGGCAACGCTTAGGTTGTGGGTTCAATCCCCACTGGGGCCACATACACTGAAAATGTATACATTCACTACTGTAAGCCGCTTTGGATAAAAGCGTCTGCTAAATGGCATATATTATTACCCTGTGTGGGCTGGTGTGGGTGCAGGCCTTTGTTCCAGCCGAGCAGTAGCTCACCTGATTTGACTAATCAGCTAATCAAAGTCTTCAATCAGGGCTTTGATTAGTGGAATCAGGTGTGTCACTGTTCAGTTGGAACAAAAGCCTGCACCCACACCGGCCCACACAGGGTAAGATTGCCCACCCCTGGGCTGTAGCCTACTTGTTATCACAATATAGCCCAAATAAAATAGATTATAGAGGACAATAAAAAGCGGTATAAAAGCCATTCATATCATAAGATAAAAGTCCATCCATTCGTAGCCTATTCGAAAAGTGATTACAGTTGCAGCAAATGAGGCGTAGGGGCTATTCTTTAACGGCTTGAAAGGGTCCAGTGATGGAGTGCTGCGGAGCTCATACTCAGGAGCGCAGGCTTTTCCAGTGTTGGTGTTTTCAGGCTCACGCGCGATGGTCTCTGGACAGCAGGCCGGCGGCGGGAGCACTATCTCGCTGCCCGCAGAGGCACCGGGCATGCTGTATATTATTCCTGCCGTCGGAGCAGGCCGGGGCAGTGACACAGAGCGATCCTTCCAGAAGTCAAGCGCGTCCACATCGGGGACACGGTGGTGCACACGGCACAACTGCATGCCGGGAGGGCACCTGGGCCGAGGAGCGGTGATGGAGCGCTTGAGAGGGCCGATGCCCAACATTCTGCACGCGCTCTGCACCCCAATCGAAAGTACGCCCACTCACATGCCCTGTGTGTGTGTGTGTGTGTGTGTGTGTGTGTGTGTGTGTGTGTGTGTGTGTGTCTGTGTGTGTGTGTGTGTGTGTGTGTGTGTGTGTGTGTGTGTGCGTGTGTGTGTGTGTGTGTGTGTGTGTGTGTGTGTGTGTGTGTGTGTGTGTGTGTGTGTGTGTTTGTGAGAGTGTGTGCGTGTGTGTGTGTGTGCGCGTGTATGTGTGCGTGTGCGTGCGTGTGTGTGTGTGTGTGTGTGAGAGAGTGCGTGCGTGCGTGCGTGTGCGTGTGTGTGTGT